>CM053603.1:119020395-119064061 GCA_028646535.1 Procyon lotor
GAGCTCTGGCCAGGGAGCCAGTGACTGTCTTGATGGCTTTGGCCAGGCCAACCTGCTGCTTTGGGCCTCAATTTTCTTACCTATGAAAGAAATACCTTGGACTAAATATTTAAGCCTTATTCCTGTTTCTTATCTTAGATATAAAAATGAACACTGTGGGCCCTTTATTGGGTAAAAAGAGTATATTTAACAGTAGCTCAAAGAAAACAGAGACATCTTTTACTTTAGTTTGGAGCACAGTGAAAGAAAAAAGCATACTATTCAAAAAATAGCATGCTATTTTACAAAGTCAGTCATGAGAAAAATGTATTTGTGCTTTGACCCATGGCTAGCCCTCAACAAAATTTCATTGAATTGAATCATAATAAAGTCTCTTCGTTCCTTTGGCTGACTGTTAGAGAACATGAATTTCTTACAAAGGATATTTACTGTTAATAAACTACTTTTATTTTTCCCAGTATGCAGAAAAAGGATTCAAAATTCTTTACTGGTACCATATTTCTAAGTCTAGCTAGGGGAATGGGACCAAAAGGGAAGATTTTGTAAATCACTGGCCTATAGACCCAAGCATCAGAAAAGAGGAGTCAGGAAATCAATTACATGCTTCTTCCTGCTTTAGTGCCGGGAACGTGCTGTTTCTGAGAAGTATACTACACATATTGGTCTAACTGTTACTAAATAAAATATGATTAAGAGCTTTAACCATTAATTTAGAAAGCTAGATGTGTACAAAGAAGTTAGAATCTGACTGACAATTTCTAGAGAACCTGCTTTCCCTTCTTCTGTCCCTGATTATATGACCCAGATATTAAGGGAAGGAAAGGAAGGGCTAGAGAAAAGTACATGTATTATTTTAAAGGTATAAAGAGATAGTTTTCAGAGCAACTTCTTTGAAAATTAGTTCATTTCGCTTAACTAAATTCAGGATCACCAATTTCGGCACTTCTCTGACAGTTTTCTTCAAATATTTGCCCTTTCTTTTTCTTTTTTTTTTAAAGCTTTTATGTATTTGTGTGTCAGAGAGAGAGAGAGCACAAGCAGGGGGAGCAGCAAGCAGAGGGAGAAGCAGGCTCCCTGCTGAGCAAGGAGCCTGATGTGGGACTTGATCTGAAACTGTTTTTCTGGGGTAAATTTGTATTCATGGAGCAGGCATACCTCATCTGATATACAGTCTCTCTTTGGAGGTTGTCAGTACTGAGTTAAGTATTAGCTACACTGTCAACCTTCATTTTCTTGGACTTTGGAAAGAAAGGCAAGTAGCTATTTAGTAGGATTAGAATAGCATGGGGGGTTGATGAGAGAGTATCAAACTGTTATTGACACAAAGTCACTTTGGCATATCTGGAGTTCAGATTTTAGATCTGACAAAGAGAATCTGGGTGGTGAAGAAAGCCAGACCTTTATAAATTATACTAAGAGCAACCCTTTCAACAATCTACCATAGTTCTTGATACAAAGGATTGATAACTTAGAGGTTTGAAAAACAAAACAAAAAACCACCTACCTTTCAATTTGATTTACAGTATCTCCCATTTTTATGACAAGGGTTAGGGACAAAGTTCATTTTACCACATTAAAAAATTAATCTGAAATCATCTGGAAATTGGATATCAGCATTTATTTTTTTGGAGAAAAAAACTTACAGTTTAGTAATAAGGGTTGAAAAATCATTGGCATCTTTCCTTTTCCTAAGGAGTTTTTATCATAGACCTCAGTGTTGTATTTATTCATTCTCAAACATACTTTTATTTGTTTTATATGCATCATTTCCCTTTACATAGCTTGCCATTTTGTTCTTGTTTTATTATGCTTACCACTTGAGGGAAGGATGGATAAGGTAAGGTCTCTGTCTAAAAGTTCATAGTTTTCTGGCTGGGAAGACAAATGAACACCTATAATTATAATAAAAGGCAAGTTAGTATGTATCACAAGAAAAAATAAAGATAATTTTTTTTTTAATCTTTGAAGGAATCAGAGGGTGTATGGACAATCAGTAAATGCTGTCAGAATAAAGGAATGAGTTTGTAAAAGTAGAATGGACACCACTTGTAAAGTTTGGCACAATTAAAACACAAAACAATCATGTAGAACTCGGTCAAGGATAAAACAGTGTGTATAATTATTCTACCACAGTACTAGGGGAAATGGAAAAAAACCCAGCCTGCTTTTCCCGGATGAGATGGGCCAGAAGAGCTCACTCCAAGAGCGGCCTGTCCTTGTGCTGTCTGTGTGGTTTCCTTTCCCAGTGCCAAGGCTGCCGACTCGCCTTGAAGTGAAAACAGATAGGGACTTCAGAGCGGAGTTAGGGGAGTTAGGTCTTGTAACTTCTGTCACAATGAACACAAAAGCCCTTATAATATCACAATGGAGGATCGTTATTTAAATCTTCTGTTTCAGGTTCCTTGGCTCCTAAATTTTTTGTGTCCGTTACATATTTCACCTTGAATTGATTAGTCAGTCACCCTTATTAATGATTTTCCGCCTTGTCATTGATTTTAACATAAATCTATTACAGAGGACAGTTTATGTAGGCAGAAAGTTCCACAGTTTCCAGAAAGTTCTTTTTGAGGGTATTTCTTAGATTATGTTTTTAAGTAATGGTTTTATCTGTACATTTGTAATGTACAGATCATTTTCACTTCCACAGTATCATTTGAGCCTCACGAAAGCATTCAAGTTCAGGGTGATTATCCTCATCTTCCTGTTGAGAATGAGCACACAGAAGTTCACAGGTGCAGCGAGGAGCCCGAGTCTCCAGGCTCCTCGATGGTAGAGTGAAGTCTTTGTTTTGGGTCATATGCTCGCTGTAGAGTAGTGATGTCTGTCTGTCCTAATCTGCACTGCTTGAGCCCCCTCCCCCTTCCTAAGCTTCCTTCAGTATTGCAGGAGCACTATCATTAAAGAAGTGGGCATTTGGCCAGTAAGTGGTAGGTTTTAATTTACAACATATGGGGCTGACGTTATAATTTTGGGCCTAGAACTTGGTGTGCCATGAAAGTTATCACGCTGTCTTTAGGGGAAACAAATCTTTGGAACATGTGAGCATTCACATTTCTTCTTGCCATTGGATTTTACTCAGCGAACAGCTAATGGAAGTTAGCTTCATCTTCTCTGCAAAGGGCTTGATGGGCTAAACTGTTCTTGTAGTCAACCCCAGGGACTTGCAGGTGGACTGCTATTCAAAATCCCGAATCCAAGAAAGTCGCTCAGGCCCAACTTCCCTGAGCATAGAGCACAGGTACGAAAGCTGGAGCTGGAGACAGCTTACCAGCTAAAGCCAAAAGTAGTGACTTTGGGAGGAAGGGTAAAATAAAAGCTCTTTGCTCCTTCCTTCATTTTCTAATAAAAGATAATGTTTGACTTACATTTTTACCTCTGGCGGTGTAGTTAATTATACTATTCTCCTGTATATGGTATTATGGTGTCAGAAGTTGGCAACTGACGAGCAGCTTCAAAATTTAGATGATGGGGGTGAAATTGGTAGTTACCATCTATTGAGCATCAGGCCAAGAACTCCACAAGGCACCTCGTATTATGGTAACTGATTCATGCAACCGTTTTTCAAGGTGAGTAATTAATACTCACATTTTACAGATACAGTCTTACCTCCCCAGGCTTAGAGTCATCTAGCAAATCAATAGCAAAGCTAGGCTCATAAATTCAGGAATAAATGACCCTTGAATGAAAGGCCCCTTTCTACTAGTATCTTGACTTTCACTCTTTTGTGTCTGTTACCTTTTTGCCTGCTCGAATTTAAGTTCTTCTAATGAGATCAGGAAAGCAAGAGAAAAGGTGAGCTTCCCTTATTCCCTTAAGGACCTTCCCTTATTCCCTGTTGGCCAACAATAAATAGGATCAGGTTTGCTAAGGCCCTCCTTCATTCCTGGTTCCTTTAGTTCGCTCCCATGTCCCTGCCCCTAGGGTGGGGAAATAATACGAGCTTCCACTCAGTTCAGCTTCCAGATCACTCATTATTTCATTTCCTTTTTGTTTCCCTGTTCTGCTTAAAGTATGATGAGCAGAAGAGATGGTAGTGATGGCATCAGGAAGAAAACAGGGTAAATCAGCAAGAGCAAATAGGTACTTAGGACCAGTATGTAAATAAGTTCATCTCTAGTGTAAAAAAAAAAAAAAAACAAAAAAAAAAAAACATTGTGCCTTTGGCTTGAAAACTGCCTTCCCAATTTGTGAGCGTGTTTAGGGTTATGTAAGTGCAGTGTCTTAATCACAAGCACAACACCTCTCACCCAAAGAATGCAAAGTGCTTCGCAAACAGTAGAACTCACAATACCCCTGTGATCTAGGGACTTTTTTTTTAAGCTCTATTTTAGAGCCTGGGAAATCAACTCAGGAGATGTACAGATCTGTTCATGTAGACAAAATGGATCTACGACTAAACTCAAACTCCAGCTTCCTATCTCCTTAGAAATAGACCACATGGAGAAATTAATCTGATGTCAGAGATAGCAGTTTTGTCTGATTTCCTTTTTGGTATTTTTTTAAGAAGGGAAACATGAATTACAAAGTAGATACAGTTTTATAGAAGGTAGATCTTAAAAACATTGATTAATTAAAATGATAGTACCTGTTTCCCTAAATGAGAAAGAGGGAGAGAGAGAGAGAGAGAGAGAGAAGCCAGATCTCTGCTCCACTGCTTAAAAGCTAAGGCAGTTTTAATAGTTAAAAAGGATTATTCTTTTGCATTCTGCCACTTGTCTGCACACGAAGAACCCCTGAATTCAGAGTGGAAAATACTTTATCTTGAAAGGTGCACAGGAAAGAAAGACTCGTTATAAGAAGATTTGTTCCCAATGTATGTCTGTATATATTTAATTACAGGTAAAAGGAAGAAAACAAATGGATGTGTGTACACGTGTGCATGTGTGTGTGTGTGTGTGTGTGTGTGTGTGTGTGTGTGTTGCAGATAAAACAGAATTGGAGGGCTAGGAGACATGACGATACTTGTAAGGTATGAGGAGACAAGACCAGAGGCGCCGGGAAGCTGGACTACTGTGGAGTGCTCGTTGAGACTTGTCTTTGCCCCATGGCCTGCAGCGTTTATGTAGAAATTGGGGACGCTTTTACTCGTTCCAAAGCCTTACCTGATCAGACCTGCCCTGGTTTGAGTTTGGGAAAAAAAGTGTTTGAAGTAAACAGGAAAATTACTCACCTTAATGATGTGTTTTACTGGCACTG
The DNA here is from genome assembly GCA_028646535.1 of Procyon lotor. Taxonomy (NCBI): domain Eukaryota; kingdom Metazoa; phylum Chordata; class Mammalia; order Carnivora; family Procyonidae; genus Procyon; species Procyon lotor. Next base: position 119,025,592 of record CM053603.1, read on the forward strand.
ATAGTGCTTTGATAGTCTGACGGTTTTTTTTTTTGTTTTTTGTTTTTTTTAATTTTGGAGAGGAGAGACTTGGGGGAATTTATTAATATTCTATTCGGAAAGCATAGATTCTTATGCTTTTGAGTAAGGGTATGAGGGAGGTGGGCTTTGTGCCATTCAGATTTCGTAAGGTTGATCCTCCTCCTTATAATGTCCAAGTCAGGGATTTTTCCATTAGGGATTTCTACCGAAAATCAGAAAAATATGTGACCATGTAATCTACATCGTTCTGTGCATGTGTCTCTCCAGTCCTTCTGCTGATCTTCCCATAGAAGGGTTTCTTTCTAGCACTTGGGCTGTGAGTTCCCAAACTTGCAGTTTACTTTCATCTATGGTGGTGATTAAGACCATAATCCAGCTGTTTTGATGGGAGAGTTTGGTGCGCCAAACAGTGGTAGCCCCCCCCCTTTTTCCATTGGGAACACAATTCCGAAATCTCTGCACCTAAATCTCTGCTCAGGATGGGTCATTTCTTGAGAGAAAGTGTGTATTTTGACATTTTGTCCAGATATAATAATTAGAAATTGACTTCATAAATTTGTTTTTCATTTCTTGACTTTTTTTTCCCTAAACTGTTAAAGGATACACATTTCTCAACTTTTAGGACTGAGAACTGGGTCATTCATTTCCAAATATTTTAATCTTGATTGAGATAGAGTTGGGTGTTCTGGTCCCATGAAAGTGGTCTTAATCTGATATGTCTCTGATTCCTTGAGACCTTGGGAGAATCCAGGCTTGTGGCCAGATTGGGGTCCCAAACATATAGGGTTTGAGAATTAAATCCCTTTGAGCTTTGTTTCTCAGCTTCTGTATAGCTTATGAAGCTATGTACAGGCTAACTTGCATAGTCTGAAAGAATACAGATGGATGGTTCAAGTTCTTAAACTTCAATTCCTGAAACTAATAGACTAAAAGGGGGAAGAATAAATTATAGGTTAAAAAGTTTAAAATTGGCCTTTAAAATCAGAGACCTTTGCCAACTCTTTCCCCTTAGTTCTCTGACTGGGAATACCTTGAGCATCTTTTCTTCGTCTAAGTCCTAATTGGAAATGAATCAGTGGCCAGTCAGATAAATGAGTGGAAATACTGACCATGGTGTGTCTATACCAGCCTCCTAGTGTCTCAGCTATAATGAGCCTGATGAAAACATTGCAGTACATTCATAAGGCATGCTTAATCCTTGTTCTGTTAGCAGCCATTTGTCTGTAACCGGAGCAAATCTAGGCTCAGACTATGAGGAGATGTTCTGGAGAAGAGGGTTCGGAAAGGTTTGGCCTACTAGTCAGATGTTACGATCAACATGTCTGTCTTCGAAGCAGGTGCTCAGAATGCACATTCCTTTGGTTGAAAGGATAGTGTTTTGTCTTGTTTTTTTTTTTTCTTATGAGTATTAGCTGTGTTCAAGCGATTTCGCTCTCCGTTCTACCCACATTCCACAGTCAAGAAAATGTCGGTTTGGGGAGAAGAGTTTTATTTTGTTTTTTTGGTTTTTGTTTGTTTTGTTTGTTTTTCTTGGTTCTTCTAAGGAGATAAATCAAATGAACATGTGTGACTCAGAATGTCAAAGTGTCTGAGGCGCCTGGGTGGCTCTGTCAGCTGAGCATCTTACTACTGATTTCTACTCAGTTCATGATCTCGGGGCTGTGTGATCAAGCCCCATGTCAGGATCTGTGCTCAGGGCAGGGTCTGTTTGAGATTCTCTCTTTTCCTCTCCCTCTGCCCCTCCCCGTGTTTGTATGCCCTCCCTCTCTAAATAAATAAAGAAAATCTTAAAAAAAAAAAAAAAAAGAAAAAGAAGTCAAAGATTCCCTCTTCTAAGAGTAGATTTTGTCATTCCAGTTGGCAGATGACATGAAACTGAATGGGCCCAAAGTTTCAGAGGTTTATAAGAATCATCAATGTTTATTAATGGCAATCCACATAGGGAAAATGAAATTATTTAAAAAAAATAATATCCAGCTTGAGGACTAGTAGACAGTTGGAGAGCATACCTCTCCTAGGGTTGGACAAAACAAAAGTTTTTGCCCTGTGACCTGTGGAAATAATGACATTGATTAGCCAATGAGGCCACCATCTCTCATCTCATGCCCCCTAGAAACCCAGAGTGGATGGCATCCATGATGAGGTTTGTCAGTATCGCTCATCCCTATTCTCACTGCCCGTGTTCTCCAGGGAGCCCGTATACCGCTGGCTCAGCTGGTGCCCTTGTTTCCATCCCTCCTCGGCCCACCCTTCCCTCTTCAGTGTCAGGCAGAGGACTGTCTCTAGCACAGCGCTCAGACCCAGGGTCATCGAGGCCCCTTGTTGATGACTGCACACTGACCTCTAAGCACATCATGCTCAGATCAGAGTTGTTCCTTTTTGGCCCAAACTCCCACCAATAACAATAATCTCTTTCTGTTTGTAAAATGTCTTATATTTTTCAACACACACACACGTCTATATTATCACATTTAATCCTTATAACAAACCTGTCACGTTGGCAGTTACTGCCCTCAGTTCTCGGATGAAGAGTTATGTAACTTTTCTTGAGATTTGACACCAATTTGATGCCTCGGGAAGCGAGCCTTCCGCCTCTGTGAGTATTGTGTTCCTCACAGCCTGCTGTGATTCCAAAAATACACTCTGCCCCACCGCCAGCAGTGATATTTCACGGTCATCAGGAGACGATGTTTGTTTTGTTTTCCCACCCCCGTGCCTGGGCTCCTGCTGTCTCTTCTGTCCAAAATTCTCCCCTCTCTCTCCCCTCATTCCCACCGGCCACAATCTCCTCTATCCTGAAATAAGATTAGCAAAATGTCAGTAAAAGTTAAAGATAGGTGACAGGTTTGATAAATTTGAAAATGCCAAGAAGATGTCTGTATGTCCTTCCCAGGGAGGGTTGTCAGATTTAGGAGGGGGAAAATCCAATATATCCAGTTAAATATGAATTTCAGATAAACAACAGAAATTTAGCATAAGTCCATCCCATGTGTTCATGGGATGGACTTATGCTAACGAATGAATCACTGGTTTTGAAATTAAATATTAACTGGTACATCTGGCCATGCTATTCCCCGCTCAAACAACAACTCTTTATGCAGAAGTGAATTTTTCATCCCTCTCACCATATTGATTTCAGCATTAGTGAGGTGACAAAAAGTCTGCACGTGCATTTAAATACAGGCTGAGCTAGCACACTTGTCTTCCACAGCCTTTGGGGCCTCCTTCCCTCTCTTCCTTCCTTCCTTTTCCTTTGTGTCATATCTGCTTCCTTCCTCTTTCCCTTTCTGGTACTGTTTTACATTTGTTCACAAGGACAACTGTTCATAAGAGGTTTGTTTGATTATTTTTCTTGTTTGTGCTAAAACATTTTAATAGGTATACTCTATCTCCACAGCACCACTGAGACAGTTCAATTGCATTCTGTTTCCCATTGGGGATACTTAGAATATTAAGTTTATAAGGAATGCAAAAAAGAAAAAAAAAAGCCTGCAAGATGAAGCATGTTTTCATCTTAAACAAATGAACTATAAAGAAATAGGAAGTAACATTATGATAAGCTTTTAAGAGCTATTGCAAGTAGAGGAAAAGGATTGTTTACATCTCTCCCCACCCTCCACCTCCGTCCCCCATCCCCAGCAAACACAGACACCTACATATTAGGGGGCCACACAGTCCCTAATTATCAACCATGGAAATAGACATCTCAAAATTATCTTAGTTCTTACGGATTTATTTAAAAAGGGAAAGGAGAACAAAAGTTTAAGACTTGGCTTAAACGTATTAAGTAGCAAATCTGATACAATTTATTGAGTTACACCCTGCCCTGGTAGTATCCTCCAGTACCCCCAGGATCTCCGTGTTCCAGCATGGCGACTTCCTGTGCTTATCTGGGATTAAGAAACTCCACAATTCGCTTATTTGAAAGAAATTCATCTTGCCATGGTTCGCTTGGAACCTTAGGGGCACCTGTAGTTGAAGCATCCCGTAAGTCCCTTCAACTTTTCACACATTCATTGTAGCCTGCTTAAAAACCCCTGGTACCTTAAGTGTAATTAAAAGGAAATCAGCAAGCGTGGCCTCTGTTTATGTTTTGAATTCCATTTGCTTTTCATTTGCCTTATTTTTCTTTTAAAGATTTATGAATGGGGTGCCTGGGTGGCTCAGTTAGTTAAGTGTCTGCCTTCAGCTTAGGTTATGATCTCTGAGTCCCAGGATCAAACCCCCCATCGGGCTTCCTGCTCAGCAGGAACTCTGCTTCTCTCTCTCTCTCTCTAATAAATAAAATCTTTAAAAAATTAAATAAAGATTTATTTACTTATTTTAGAGGTGGGAGGGGGGCAAAGGAAAAGACCATCTTAAGCAGGCTCCAGACTGAGTGTGGAGCCCAGTGCAGGGCTTGATCTCATGACCCTGAGATCAGCACTTGAGCTGAAACCAAGAGTCAGGTGCTTAAGTGACTGTGCCACCCAGGCGCCCCTACTTATTTCCCTTATTTTTAAATCCCATTGTATTTACCCCTGGGCCTCCATTTTCCTGAGGTAGAAGGAAGGAAGGATATAAAATATCAGAGTAGTAATGATTCTCAACAATTGTTGGTCCTCTTTCATGGAGAGATCTAAATCTCTTGGCTAATTCGCCTTGGCTTCTGTCAGAAGGACAGTGCATTATGTTACAGTTTAAATGCACAGGTAGAAGCACAAAGCAGAGTTGTCTATTTTTCCTTCTCAATAACCTTCTGGGACTTTAAAGCCAGACAACACTTTGGTACACATGTTCCATCCATTTGGTTTGTATCTTCATTTTATATCCTGTTGTTTGTCCTCAATATTTATTTATATTAATCTTTCCTAAATGGTAAGGTTCCAAATGCCCTTTGCACGGACAGCAAAGGTTCCAGGCATGCACAAGGAGATATCATACAATGTGCCATATGATGGGTATACACGTACAGTAGGTGGCCTCGATTTGAAAACCTAGATGACAGGCTTGACCTTGTCTTCTGCCCTTGCTTTGTTGTAGGTAGACTAGTTTACCTACTTGAGCCTCAGATTCTTCATTGACAAAAAGTGGAGAGGAATGATTTGCTCATAGAGTTAGCTGAGTATTGATAGTATATATGAAAGTGCTCTCTAAACTGCTAATGACTTCACCCCCAACATTTGTTGGAGTCATGCTTTAAACATTTGAGTCCCAGTCTCTGCACATGTGAAACAGGAGAGTCCCCTTACTATGAGCCTCCTCAGGGTTGTTGTGACTTCAAGAAACGTTGAAGGTAACACTTATTGAGCACCTGCTGTATACCAGTCACTCTGACAAACACCTTCTGGTGTCTGCCTTGTGAAGGTAACTGGAAACGGTCTTACTGGTCAGGCAGGGTTGGCAGGGGTGGCCCTGACAGGAGACACTAGATGAAGGGTCATTTTACCCTCCTGGGGAGATACAGTTGCAAAATTACCAATCGGGTCTGTCAAATCTTTTTAAACTGGCTTTCCAAATTCATACCCTCAGGCAACTAGAACCAGGTTGGCAGGCTCCACCCCTACCCCTTCCCAGGGTCTGTGCCAACACACTGCCCTCCAGAAAGGGAAGCTGCAGCTGCCTCTCAAGCCAGGCCAGTGCCCAGGGCTAGCCGCAGAGCTGCCTGTGGCTTCCCAAAGAGAGGTCCCAGAGCACCTCCCTCCCTACCACAGTTTTGCCGCTCTATAATGCAGTCTGAATGCCCCATCCCCCTCCACCTGCCAGGTCCTGGTGGGCTCCCGGCTGGTCTTCAGGGTAAGCAGGCAACAGACAGCCCACCTGCTTGATGTCAACATCTGTGGGCGCGGCCCTGGGAAGAATGTGCCGCTCCCAGCCGGGGCTCAGGTAATTAATCCCCACAACTGACAGGTGGCAACAGGCGGCCCTTTGGCTGGGACCATCAGGAAAAGTGCTTGGAGGAAGGATTTTTTTTTTTTTTTTTAACTATCAGGCGCACAATTCGTACATGTCTGGCAGCGAGATGACTGTGGCAGGAAGGGAGACAGGGAGGAGAAGTTGAATACCTTGCCAGAGGACTATGGGGCCAATTTGGGGATCTCTTCCTGTCCAATCATGATGATAGATTCAATAGGATATGCTGGCCAGGGATCTGTTTGCAAGCTTACTTTGCAGATTTCCCCTTCCTTTGAAGTAGATGCACTCCTAAGTGGAATGCTTTAGTTGCAGCGAAGAAGTTGGAGCCCACAAGGGCAAGTGATTTGCCTAAGGTGATTCAGGAAGTCAGTGGGCAAGTGGATAACTAGAATCCTGTCCTCCTGCCTCCATATATTTATTTATTTGATAGTGAGACAGAACGCGCGCAAGCAGGGAGAGCAGCAGGCTCAGGCAGAGGGAGAAGCAGACTCTCTGCTGAGCAAGGAGACCGATGCAGGACTTGATCCCAGAACCCTGGGATCATGACCTGAGCCAAAGGCAGATGCCCAAGCAACTGAGCCACCTAGGCGCCCCCACCAAACTTTTTAAAGTTGATTTCTCAAGAAAACACCCCAGCCCTCCCTCAAAACCATATATACGCATTCACTTTCTGGTTTTGTTTTTGGTATTTTGATACATCATCCCATCATAGCCATGACAGAATATTAACCTGATGTTTGTTTAGAGTATACTTACTTAACTAAGACCTTTAAAGTGATCACTTTTAATTACGAAAAATTTTAAAAATCTTCTCTTCCTAAAAATGAAATTTATAATATTTCTCAAATGAATTTATTTATAGAGAACAGACCCGGAATGTGGTATATAATTAGGCCATGCAATTATATGTGAAAAGGTCATTCAATCTATTTCAAGCAGATCATACAAAAGCTGTATCTGGCCAGCTCTTCCTAGCTAAGACTGTTTTTGCATTTTAGTGAATTAGATAGTTATAGTTAATTTTCCAAAGCCTCTTGATTAAACATTATGTTTTGATCTAATATTTTTGTTTTCAAGCATCTCATTTCTGCCCCTTATTTATTTTTCCCTCTGTCAAGTCAGTTGCCAGAATTTTATTTTGTCCTCTGAATATTCCATCTGTTTTATATGATTTTCTGTTCTACCAATGTCAATTTTTGCTTTTATCATCCTCTTACCCTCATAGAAGGGACTTTTTAATTTGGCAATTTCCAAGAATACAGTTTAGAAAAGAAAAAAAAATTGAAATCAATCACTGAATTCTTTAGAATAGCTCTGACTAAATTCAGATTGGCTTTTCACTTGATAATTGCTACATTTAGATGAATGGAATTGTGACAGCTTTGGGGCTTACCTTTTTTTTTTTTCTTGTCAATTATTTTAGGTTATTTGAAGCAGGAAACACCCCACCTTTTACCTCTTGTATTCTTTGAACTCTCCGCAAGTTAGAACCATAAATTAGAAGCACACTTGGCATTTCCTGTTAGTGAATGGTGGTTGTCTTTTAGATTATTTGTAAATCTCACTATTTTTTCTTTTATCTTACTTTCATCAGTCCACATTCATGCAGAAGGCCAGAAAAGCCTTGGCTTAGGTTTTCCTCGCTTTTTAAGACCCAGCCATCCTTGCAGTAGATAATTTGCCCTGAGTGTTAATGGACCGTGCTAAGGTTTATTCTCCAGGCTAATGGCCAATAGGTCATCATACATAGGTGCGTAGTATTAAATTAGAAAAAAAAAATTAAGACATTTTCTTTTAGCATGAGGTCCTGCCAGATGTGGATTTACCTGCACGCTGGCGCTGTAGCTAGCATCAGAATGCAGTTAGCTTTGACACTATCCTGTATCTCCTACTGCTGCTTCCCTTGAGGATGGATTGAGTAATGCGGTGGGTTTTGTAATTATTGATCTGTTTATTCCATGGAAATTTATATCTTCCATATTCTTGGAGATTTGTGGGCCAAATTAACCTTGCAATTTGGGATTTGCATAGGGTATGGCATTTCTTCTGGGAGAAGTTGAGAGACTAATGTGTTTTGTTGTTCTTCTTGATGGAGTGGGGAGGGAGGGTCTTTGTTGCACCTTTAGGAAAAGGGAGCTGTTGAAAAATTATGCAGGTGTGTGCTGATATTAGCTGGCATCTCTATGCCTTGGGATACTGAATTACCAGTCTGGCAGCCAAGAGCATGTAATATAGTATGTCTACCGAGGCAGGTGGTGATGGTGGGGTCGTAGTTACTGGAATGCTTTTCTCCCCACTTCTCTTTGCAACATATTATTAGTAAAGAAGCTGAATTTACTCTTGTTTTCCAAAATCCCCTGGAGTTATTTTATTTGAACATGATATTTGGCTTTGTGCAGTTCACTCCTCAATATGCCAAACCTCCTCCCCTCCTTCCCAAAACAAAACAAAACTTAGGCAAAGCGTGCTTTTCCATTTGGTCAGGGATATTGTATAGCAAGAAAGAGGTTAGTTCGTTTGTTCGTTTTGAGCCTCCTCCGTTCTGTGACCCTGTAGAAATACTTGGTTCAGATGATGCTCAAGACTGTAGAAGGGGAAATTTGGTTGGGCCCCAACAAAAAATGTGGCTCTTTGTTTTAACTCATAGGCTGTTAATTCCTAGGACTAAACACACTAGTGAATGTGCAAACATATGCATCAGTACAGACATTGATTGCTACTCTTTTTATATATTTCTGATCAGAACAATTATTAACACTCTGCTTTCCAGCTTCAAGAGTTACCTTGCCAGTGTGAACCTCGTAAGTGGATTCTCTAACAGATTTGCACCAGATCATAAAACACTCAAAATAGAAGAAACGTAGATCCTCTAACAGAGTTCCCTTGGTTCCCCCCTATGGGTGATTATTAGCTCGGTATTTGGGGAGATCATGTGAGTTGCCTCAAATTGCCCAGTGACTGAATGTCCGAGAGTCTGGGACTTTTTTTTGAGAGATCAATTACTTTATCTTTGAAAGCAAATTCTTTTGCATATGCTTTCTCTTCTTTTCCTTTTTTTTTTCTTTTTCACTATCACAGTATTTCATTTTCTAATTTTACATTAAGATTTACGTCAGTTTAAGAGCCACAGGTTCATGTGGTGTCTTATCTAGAACCAATTCCACTATCGCTATAGAGTCCACTGTCCATGGCTAACTTATCAAATCTAGGACCTGAGGGGTTAGAATTGGTTTTTAAAACAGTTGGTGGGCAGTTCATGTTATTCTTTTGTTCAAGATCCCATTCTGAAAATATATTTACAATTTAGGGAAGAAAATCTCAATTCCTAGACAAACTTATTTACTAACCCAAAAAGCAAGTGAGTGATATTGAGACGTAGCAGTATGGAATATCCTTGTAATCTTGTAGGAAAGTGGTGATGGTGTTTTATTTTTTAGATGAGCTCTGAGCCTCATACTTGTTTTCCTAATCCTGTTGCATGTTTCTGTACATTCTGGTATGAAATACTCCAATTCCACTTGGGCCCCATACGAGGAGTATTAAGACTACCTCGTACACGGGAGGGAAATTGGCCTATATGTCGAGATGGTCCTTGTGGCAGAGGATGTTTGAGCAAGACTCATCTGTTCTCTAGGGCTTGGATCCTTCATCAGTACCTACCTGGAGGGGCTGAACCAAATGATCTCTCAGCTTTTCCTGATCTAACTTTGTAAGCAAAGCTTAGCCACCCTATCTTAAACAAAAACTCCCTTGAAACAAATGATTCCATAATAGAAACAGAGAATTAAGTCCTTGGCTTGCAATGTCAATTTGGTTTTATATGGAAACTCAGTATTCAGAGTATGATGTCATAAAAGTACTAGCTTTCCAGAAGTAAAGAAGTCTGAGTTCACCCCCACATTGCCTTGATTTAGTTGTGTAACCTTTAGAAATCATTTCTTCAGGGATGACCTGAACTAAGAGAGCTTCACTAACTACATAGAGTTCATGTTTTGCCTTGTTTCCCTCTACTTTTTCTTTAGAACCTATATCACACTTTAGAAATGATTTTTTTAATATCTGTGCTCCCTTTAAGCCATCTCCTTTTGCCTAAGGGATACTGCTAGTTCCCTGGAACTCAGAACAGAGCCTGCATGAAGTGGGTGTTCAATAAATATTTGTTGAATTAATGAACCATCTTCCTTAAGTTTTATATCTGAAAATTGCGGAGAGAAGAAGGTCTGGACAAGATCTGCTCTAACGTTCCTTCTGGGTCCTAACATCTTATTTCTATATTCTCTGCCTTCTAAAATCATGTCTGTCACAGTTTTACAGGTACTGCCCATATTAAATTTATTGATTAAAGTTTTTAATTAGGAAATATGTCAAGAATATAAAAACAGTAGATAAATTTAGATACCTGAATTATCTATCAAAATGCTAAAAAAAATTCATATTGCTTCAAATATATTTTTAATTTTGTAATATATGTTGATTTATTTTAAGATTTATTTATTTGAGAAAGAGAGAGGGGATGAGGGATCCAGGAAGGGGCAGAGAAGGAAAGGAAGAGAGAATCTCAAACTCTCCTTATCATGGAGTATGATGCAGGACTTGATCTCACAACACTAAGATCATGACCTGGACTGAAATCAAGAGTTGGATGCTTAACCTACTGAGCTATCTAGGCACCCTTCAAATATATTTTTTTAAATAAAATTTGGCATATAAAGCAAAAGATCTCCCTCCCTTCTGTCTCATTACCTCTCTCCTTACAGCTATTAAAATGTAAGAACATGGATAAATGTTGAAAATATGGGAAATGAAAATAGATTGCTGAGATTAAATTTTGAGCAGTGTAGCTTAAATAAATTTTAAGTAAACATAAAATTGTACCGTATTTATTTATGAATCTATGTTTGTATATTTTTTAAAAAGTACATGGAAGCAGATAAGTCAAATCCATTCCATTCCTTAAGCAAATGAATCTAGTAACTTGACGTTATTTAGAACTTAGTGATTACTAGCAGATAAATATGAACTCGGTGATTCATTATAAATGGCTAATATTCAAACTTCAGGAGATTCTTATTATCTGGCAAAAACTACTTCCTGACCAGGTTAAGATACTGTTTTAACAATACTCCCCAATTACTTAAGCTACATTGAATGCTTTATGTGGAAGATCTTAGAAATATGAAGCTTCAGTAATAATCATAATACACAAGTTTATGTCCATGCAGTTGACTAAGGCTTCCCATATCCATCCATGATTTTTCTTCTCCACTCTAAAAGTTGCATGCTGTATGTTCCTTCTTTTTTTTTTTTTCTGCTTTATGTTGATGAGAAGTGAAGGACCATCTTAGAGACCCAGGGAATGAGTAGAGGAGGCAAAATTTAAATCTTGTCTCTTGACCCCTACCTCAGTAACTGTTGCTTGAAATTGATGGTGTTAGGTAAGAATCCTTCTCTAATGCTCTGGGCTTTGAGAAATAACCCTTTCCTCTTTCACAACAAAGTTGGCTTATTAAGCCCAGTGTTACCTCATGTTATTTTATTTTCTCTGTCCGGAATTAAAACTAATTATCTTTTCTTTTCTCTATTTGTTGAAGAGTCCACTGACTAACCCAGGTCTCATTTTACTACTGACTCTTTAGGGAGCCCTAAACTAACTCTCTCATTCATCCTTTGATTTTAGAAAAGGGATAAGCAAATAACTGGTATTATTTTTGCAAGCATCTTTTGTTCCAATGAAAAACAGTTCTCAGTCTGTTTTGGTGTGTCATAATGAAAACTAGAACACTGAGTTTTATTAAGTTCCCCAAATTTCCTCCATCTCTCCACCTTTTTAGTCATTTGTATTGCTCTAGTTTGGGCCCTCCTCATTTCTTGCCTGAACACCTCCCAGTGGGTCTCCTTTCCCTTACCTTGTTGCTCTGTTGCTCCTATCAGCTTTGCTTTACTTACTACATAGAACTGGTTAGGTCTTTCCCTTGCCTTGCAATCCTTAGTGATTCTTCTTTGCCTGTTGGTGGAGTCCAAATGTTTCTTGTGACATCCAAGGCTCCTCAGAATCTAGTAGCTGCCTTCCTAGTTTAGCCTCATTGCTTTCTGCTCTGCCCCTCCCCCTCCGGTACCTCACCCTCCCACCCTGCCCCCACCTATATTTCAACCATAGTTAAAGTCTGTCTACTTATATTCATGATGCTTTCTATCTGATACTATCTATCAAAAATCCTTCCCTGATAAACCTTGACAAAATAATAGCCCCCTCACAGCACATTCCCCAACTCTTGGCTCTTGACTCTCTCTTTTATTATTTCCCTGACTTCATTTTCTTTATAGCACTTATCACCATCTGACATAGTATTTGTTTATTTTAGAATATTAACATCTTTAGAGCCTGGACTTTGCTTTTGTTTATTGCTGAATTTCCAGACTTAAAATAGAGCTTTGAACATAGTACTTGCTCAATAAATGGGAAATTTATTAACAAGTAGTTTATTGCTCTCTCCTCTGTAATCCTATAATATGTTATACATACCTCTGCTCTACACAATGCATTTGTGTTGTTTGTGTTTTTTTCTGACTCTAAACTGTGAGCAACTTGAAGGTAAGGCTGAGTAAGCTTTCCTTTCAATTTATTTTATGTTTCAAAGATCGTCCCGTGGTAAGGATACATAAGTCCCTGCATTCTAGAGATTTTAATCTTATTTCTCTCTCTTCCTCATACAGAATCAAGTACCTGACATTGTGTAGTATGTGCTTAGTAAATGTTTCTTTGAGTAAATGTTTGTTAGGAGAAGAAAATAATACCCCTAGAACAGCAGACTCTGAGGAAAAGATGACTGGATAAGGTAAAAAGGGAGATTAAGTAGATAGGAGCATTTGAAATGCAATAGACGAATTACAGTTATTTGTGGTAGAACAGACCAGAACTAACTCTAGAAAACCCTTCATGTGATAGGGAAAACAACCTTGACAAGCTTTCCTAGAGTGCAGACAAAAAGAATAATGCTAACAGTTAGTGTTTGAGTATATAAAATGTATGATAGGGAATGCAGATCCAAAGTAAGACTTAGATGTTTCTGAAAATTAACAAGAGTAGAAGAAACAAAAATATAAATGAAACAAAGGGAAAATTATATTGAGTTGCATTCAAGCATGTAAATTGAAAATGCTCACCAATTCCCAAATAATTTCAAGAAAAAAAAAATTAGAAACATTCTCACTTTTTTTTCTAGAACAAAATAAAGATGGAAACAAAATCCTTCAAGTATCTAGGGAAAAATAAGCATCTTACCTAGTGTAAGGGAAGAAAATTCAAATTGATCTTGGACTTCTCTATAACATTAAAATATGCATTGACTCAATTATCCAGTTTCAAGGGATCTAATTTACATACTAAAACTAATTTGCGTACTAAGGATTTGTGAATTAAAATATGCTCAGTGTGTTATTTTTAATATCTTAAAATTAGAGTTAGATTCATACTCTGTAAGAAAAGCATAATTAAATAAATCATGGTACGCTTAAAATTATATTTTTAAATTAATAGAACACACTCATGATATGTTAAATAAAAAAGATACCAAAATGTTTGTTATGTTCCAGTTTGTATAAGGGTATGTGTGTTATAGACAGAGTGTTTGTATATACCTATGTGTTTATATGCGTAGGAAAATATCTAAAATGTTAATAGCATATATCTCTGGGTAGGGGTAGTATGTCATATTATTTCCTTTTTTTTTCAGAATTTCTATGTGTACATGTTGTTATAATTATAAAAAAAAGACAACTTTATGGAAAAAGAGAAGTTGAGAAGAAGTTTATAAGTTTTCAATTCTTCATAGCTGCTTCTAGTAATGATAGCACTGTAGGGAGAGATACATTATATCTTCAAACATAAAAGTTGGAATGTATAATGTCTACCCAAAGAACTACTGGAAATTCAATGCAATGGACTTGCACCACCAAAGAAGTTTTTAGATAGAGGAGATTCTCTTTTCAGATATAGACTCAACTGGCTTCTTCCTTTGATATCTGTAAGTAGAAAAAAAACCTAGCTAGAGATAAAACTAACCTTAGAACAGCAATAAAAAAAAAAAAAATCCATTTAGAATGATAAGAAAATGGTGCAAAGGGAGAATAAGTTAAAGCCAGAAACAGAAACCCATCAGATAATTGTAAGTCTTAGAAAAAAATATTTTTCTCAGGAACATAAGTGTGGTCCCTCATTATATTGGGTATGAAGACTAGTCAATCCAAAAGAAATGCTTCAGATGTTCCTCCTTATTAAGAATATATTAAAATGCTATAGACATAGCTAAAATGGTGCATTAGAGGCAACTTTGTAGAATGTAGAATGCTTATATTAGAGACACATAAAAGTCTAAAATCAGTGATCTAGGATATCAATTTAAAAAGTAAAAATAAAACAATGGCAAACTAAACCATAGTTCAATTTTTGCAGCTAGGCAAGAATAAAAATTAAAAGTCATGTATATCAGAAACGAAGGAATCAAACTGTCTTTACTCACAGTTAACATAATCATCTATGGAGAAAATCATAAGACAGCTACAAAAAGCTACAAGAACTAATAAGCTTAGCAAGGTCACAGGATGCATAGTCGATATACAAAGATCAATTATGTTTTTATATATAAGAAAAATAAAATTAGGAATTAAAAATTTTAAAGTACCATTTAAACAATTTTTAAAAATATTGAAGGAGTTGTCTAACAAAATATGTGCAAGGTTCACATACTAAAAACTGAGACATTCCTGAGAAAAATTAAAAGTTTGTAATTGGAGATACATACCATGTTCATGGATTAAAATACATACTATTGCTAGTATATCAGTTCTTTTCAAGATAACCTATATGTTCAAAACAATTTCATCCAAAATTCTATCAGCCATTTTTGTGGTAATCAACAAGTTGCTTGTGAATCTTAAATAAAATTTCAGAGGAACCAAAATAAGTCAAAAAATTTTTGAAAGAGAACAAAATTGGAGGATGCAGATCCCCTGATTTTGAGACTTCCCATAAAGTTTGTGGGTGATGCATGCATGGTGTGTTGGAGGCACTTAGAGGTTTGCATGGGTGGGAAGTGAGTGTGTTGGAGGGATGAGGGGAAGGAAGGGGAGCAGATGGGATCAGACCACAAAGGGCCTTAACAAACCATGGGAAAGATCAGGACTTGCCCTGAGCTGTACTCAGGAGTACTGACAGAGAGCTGTATTGGACTCCAAGGTTGGCTTCCTCCCTGTCCAGGATTTTTTCAGTTCTAGCACGTGCTGCTCCTCTCTGCAATTAAATGAGCAAACATTATTACACTGAGAAATAAATAAAGAGGAATTGTTGATGGTGAGTCAACCACTTTCGAGCTTGTTTTAATGTTAGAGAAGATTGTGTACCTTTGAAGTTGCTTCAGAGTAGAGCCATGCAGTTGGGAATTAGAAAAAGGTAAAAGTGCACAGATTTGCACTGCCGAGCCAAGAGAGACAAGGGACTGTTGTTACAGGGCTGGGATTAGGACTCTCTACTACCGGTTGCTAACCAGCTCTTCTCTGTGACCTCAGGCAACTCCTCTGTAGGCCTCAGCTTTCTTATCTATAAAATGGGGATAATAATGCTGATTCATTATCTGTTATCTGCAATTCTGAGATCCAAAGAGCTCTGAAAACCAAAAGTTGGTTTGGTTTGGTTTGAATTTCATGAAGTGTGTGACAGCCTCATTTGGTGGTAAAATCTGGCCTGAACTTTGAAGCTCTGTAGTCATTTCCCAGTTGGTGTGAATAGCCATGAATTCTGAAGAAATGTTAACATTTGATTATGGGGTGCTGACCTAAATCCTGCTGGAGGTGTTTATAATATATTCTATATGAACTCTACTCCATTGCTAAAATCAAAATTATTCTGGATTCTAAAATATCTGGCCCCAAGGGTTTCAGATAAGAGACTGTATCCCTGTAATAACTTCCCCATGGGGTTGTGTGAGGATTCCATTTCTGACAGCAGAACTCAGGAAAAGGTAAAGCCATTATTATTTACCTTTATTTAGACTCAGAAATGAGATTCCTCTCTCCCATTCCTGAGAATGAGTGAGGGTACCAGCTGATGAAACATATGTTTGTTTTTAGTACTTCTACATTTTAGCCAAGTTTAATTGATACTATATCAATTATTGAAGTAAGACACGGTGGTTTTTTTTTTTTTCCCTATGAACTCTCCTACTCTGAACACTTATCCTTCCTTTTCCTTCCTTTTTTTTTTTGCAATCTTTACACACTTGGGTAGGGGTCTTATTTGTTTCAGGTGACAAACTTATTTTTCAGTAATTTTTCCTGAGGTAATCTCATGAAACTCACACTTAGGCTATATATCTCCTAACTAAAACACAAACGGCTATGCTTATTTTCTGAGCATTCTCAGTAAAAGTAAATTCTTAACATGTCCTAAGGCAGTGTCTTTGTTTGTAAAGTCATTGGTTAAAAATCTAGCACAAAAATACTCTTCTAGTTTTCATTCAGTGTTTCCTGAGTAGAATTTTATTTTTGTGGTCAATTTTTGGCACACTCCCTATTTCCTCAAGCGATATAAAACCTGTTTGTTCTGTCTAATCCTTGACCTGTGGGCATGGAGAGCTGATTATGCAACACACTTCTTGCATTAGGAAAATTTTTACTGAAAATTTCATATACTAAAATGCTTGGGATGAAAGATTGAATAAAATATTTCAAAAGGAAGAAATAAAGCAATTATTTTTAAATGAGCTTTTTAGTTAGACATTTGTCTTTAGTCAGAGTTGGATTGAAACATATCAATGATAAATTGTTTGCCACTCTGGCTCCTGGTCCCCAGTGTCTTTCCCCTAGAAGACTGTGGCTGCCAATTTAAGATTACAACGTGTGTGTGTGTGTGTGTGTGTGTGTGTGTGTGTGTGTGTGTGTGTGGTGTGTGTGTGTTTACCTTTAGGTATGTGTTACTCTGGTGCCCCATTCTTGGCTGGCAGTGGTGGTGTCTGGTGGTTTCACCACAGCAACAAAATGAGGAGGAATGCAGTGATGGGGCATTGGCCATCCCAGAGAACAGGGATGCTAAGGTTTAATAGAATGTAAGGATTAGAATGAAGACTTTCTACATTGGCTCAGAGATGGGGAGGGGAAGAAATACAGGATAGGACTTTTTTCTTCTATTTTGTTCTAGGGCTCATGCTTTCTTCACCTATTTTTCCAGTTCTATAACCAACCAACCAACCAACCAACCAACTGATGAATCACTGAATTTCCTCTCCCTGAGAAGGAAGTGTGGGGAATAAAAGTTTCAATCACTTTTAAGTGAAGAGATCTGTATCTTGATGGCTTTTGCCATCATGATTTATGCCATTACAACAGGCCAGTCCTGTTCATGAGAATATAGGACCACATGGCCCCTTTCAGCTTTCTCATTGTCTCAAGCTATGGCATGAGAATATCAGTGTGACAGTTTGGGAAAACTTTTGCTTTACAGTTTTCTAGTTGGTTGACCTTGGGTAAAATCTCTTTACTCTCTGCTAGATATCCTGTCTTAATTCTTTCCCCATAAATCCTATTTCCTACAAGTCTCTCTAGAGTATTGTAAAGGAAGGTAAATTATCATCTGTTTAGTATCACTCAGTACATGAAAACATTGTTTTTTTCCCCTTAGTTTCTGGTATTCTGTGAAGCTGTTTGTGGTATGAGTTATTTAAACCCCTCTGAGACTCAATTTCTTCATCCTAATGAGAAGATTCTGGAAAATAATGACATAAATGTGTTTTGATTAATGTGAACTCTTTTATTGACAGGATTTTATTTAAAGTGGGAAAAATGATTAATTTGATTAGTGAATAGAACTCCTTCTGATAAGATTGCTAGCTGTCATCGTCGGGTATGTAGTAGCGAGTCGTACACGTGCACCTGTAGATAGTGGACCTAGTTTTCTTGTTCTGCTTTGGAATGTAACAATATCTCCTGTTGGTTCTTTCCTCCCACCACCATCGGCCCATCTCTAAGCAGTATTCCACTGAACTGAAGAAACTGTACTGCCAAATTGCAAAGACATGTCCCATCCAGATCAAGGTGATGACCCCACCTCCTCAGGGTGCTGTCATCCGTGCCATGCCTGTCTACAAGAAAGCTGAGCATGTCACCGAGGTGGTGAAACGGTGCCCCAACCACGAGTTGAGCCGTGAATTCAATGAGGGTAAGAATTGAGATCTTGGGCTGTTGGGCTAAACTGAAAAATAGAGAATCCCGTGGAGATTTTTCTTTGGAGTCCATCTACCTGGTCCCAAACTCTGCAATCTGAGGACAGCTCAGTCAACCTTTTTGTCAAAAAGAGTGTCTAAGAATAATAATAAACACATTTGTGGCTCCATAACAAGTGAACTGTTTATAATTTAATATCGGTAATTACTGGGTGACCTGAACTTGTCTCTTCACTCCTTACTGCTTCCTTCCTTTTTCTCTTTTGTTTTCTTTTAAGTGAGAGAGTGTAGGAGGGACAACCTGACATTGACCTGTTCAGCCCAGGCAAGGGTAACCTTCAGCTTTAGTGCGTTTCCTAGAGTGGTTGTCAAGGCTATACTAATTGAGAGCAGGAGGGAGCATAAAAGATGAGAAACACGAAAAAAAAAAAAAAAAACAGAAAAGGAAAGTGGAGGAAAAAAAACAAAAAGGTATGAAAATAAATACTGGACAATAGGAGAAAAGAGAAGATGTAGGACATAAGCTGGAATGGGGGACAGCAAAGTCATGGACTGGGAGTCAGGAAGCAGGCATTTTGGGGGGCCTCTTTTAAACTCTTTGTTCATGGATAAGTCATGCCCCGTGTTCTGAGCCTCAGATCCAACAACAGCTTTAAAAAGAAGGTTGCTATTTCCAAGGGTTCTCTTACATTGGATATTCTAAGGTTCTATGAAGGGAGGCTGAGTAAGGAGCAGCAGAAAGTAGAAATGAAGGAACAGGAGAACACAGAAGTATTCATCAAAAGAGGGATCTGGGTGCGGGAGGCTTGGAAGTTAGGATACTTACATAGAAAATATATAAAAATAGAAATATTGGTAGGTAGCTAGTGTGATGTAGGAATAGATGGCAGAGAAAAATTAATGGAAGAGTAAAGAGAGTGGATAGAAATTTCAACAGAGAAAGTTAAAATCCTCCCACATTAACACAATTACTTTTTACACATTGATTTCCAGTCCTTGTCTACACGGCCTCATTTTCAATACCTTTCCATCTTATTTTCCACTTAACAATACGCCCTAAAAATGATTCCTTATAGCTAGCCTCCATTATAGGTTTCCACAACTACCCTTGATCCATCAAGAGGATATACCTATATTTTGTTTTGTTTTACTTTTTCACTGTTTGATGTAACACCTGTTTTCAGTCTTTACCAAAACGCTCTGCAGAGAGCGTTTTCACGCTTAACTTTTGACTTTTATAGAGTAACAATTTTTATAGAATGGTAAATATGTACCCAAAGATTAAGAAGACTTTTATGGCTCCAGCTTCCAATTCTCAGATCAGCTTTTTTCTTTTGGAGCTCCGTCTAGTATCCCAGTTTTGTGCAATTTGGCCTATGCTCTTTTAAAAGCATGCTTCCCTTTTCTGATCCTCCAACCTGGGATTCTTTCAGAAAACCAGTAAGCTTCTCAGCTTTATGACCAAAGCAGGTGTAAAAGCCAGGGGTTCCTGGCTTGCTCAGTCAGTAAAGGGTGTGATCTTAAAAAAAAAAAAAAGGAGGTGTAAAGATGGAGACTTGCAGAGAAAAGAACAATGAAAGGTTTATCTTTGCCATCTATTACCTCGTGTTAGTATTTTTGCTAGTCAATTTTGGGGAAGCATCTATTCTCAAGCTGAGTTTTGGGGTTTTTTTTGTTTTCTATGAACTTGTTCCTCTTCCTTCTCTTTCCCATTGGAGCTAGCAGAATCTCCTCTATGGATCAGAGCAGAGACATAGTCATAGAGTTCCTGGAAAGCTTGAATTGTTAACATTCAGCATGGGAAACAAAGGACTATTCCCTTAAATCTAGATGAGCATTCTGGCCCTTTCTATTGCTACAGAGGTACACCTTCATTTATTAGATATCTGGCAATGAGATCTCTTCCTTTCTTCAAGGATGTATGTTTCCTCTCTTAAACAAGCCATTTCTTTGGGCACCCATATTTGCCCATGCAGCTTCAATTTCCTTCTCTCTCTCTTTCTTTCTTTTTCTTTCTTTTTTTGAAGGCAAAGAAATAACCATTTTGTCTTTCTCTGTTCTGCAGGACAGATTGCCCCTCCTAGTCATTTGATTCGAGTAGAAGGGAACAGCCATGCCCAGTATGTGGAAGACCCCATCACAGGAAGACAGAGTGTGTTGGTACCTTATGAGCCACCCCAGGTAAGAAGATAAATACTGGGATGACTTGGGAGAGCATTTGTTTCTGTGATAAAGGGTGTTTTGAGGATACCCTTTCTGCCTCAGTGTTTGTCATGAAATGTAATCCTTTTTGTATTTCTCCTCTCCCTCTTCGCCACACTGCTCCTCTATCCCCTTCAGAACTCCTACATTTGTATTAAGTTAACTTGATAAAATTGCTCGGTACCCACGTTCCCATCTTAAAAGCCTGTGATAATTGAACTTGCAATTGGGTAGATACCTGATCTTTTCTCATCTAGAGACTCTAACTGCAATTGAACTGGTCACAGATGTGGACTGGACGCCAGTATATTCCTACTGGCCTACAAATGGGAGACTGAGGAGGAATCTCTTAGCTCAAGTTTGGACGAACAGGTGGCAGATTAGGCAAGCCGACCTGTTCTGTGTTAAGAACATTGGAGTAGTGAGACCAGAGTCTCGTGGTCTGCCAGCTTGCTGTGTGGACAGTTAGCTTGTGGCTCTGCCTCCCTAAACTTCCATCGCCTTGCCCATAAATGACCACTTTGGAATAGCTGATTTAATCCCGAGGACCTTTTCAGCTCCAGAGTGTTATTTATGAAAATAGAGACTTAAATCTGTGTTTTCCTGTTTTATCCACATATGGGAAATATCCTTGGATGTTGCTATTATTTTGGATAATTTTTTCATTTCTCCCTGTTTGAATTAGGTGATTGGGATTAGCTTGCAAATGAATAGGATCAATAGTATCAAAAAGTTTTATGATTTTGGGGCCCCTACGTGGCTTAGTCAGTTAAGAGACCAGCTCTTGATTTCTGCTCAGGTCATGATCTCAGGGTTGTGAGATGAAGCCCCATGTCAGGCTCGGCACTGAGCGGGGAGCCTGCTTCTCTCTCTCCCTCTCCCGGTGCCCCTCCCCCTGTTCTCTCTCTCCCTAAAATAAATAAATAAATCTATTTTTTTAAATTATTATATTTTAAAGCCTTTTTCACCTAATTTAGTGTCCGGTGTTGCAAACATTGGCGTTAAGCTTCCCAAGAGGCAAGGCAAAGAGGAATCTACACTGGGTTTTGGAGCTTGTCTTACTGGAAGAAAGTGTATCACCTCATCAGAATAGAGCTGGTTAACTAGAGAGGAGACCTGAGAAGGAAGAACATCAGTTCAAACCACTGCTAACCCAGAGTCTTTTTCCTCCTGCACTCAGGTTGGCACTGAATTCACGACAGTCCTGTACAATTTCATGTGTAACAGCAGTTGTGTTGGAGGGATGAACCGCCGTCCAATTTTAATCATTGTTACTCTGGAAACCAGAGAGTAAGTGGCATATGCAGAATTGTCATTCTGCAAAAACACCGTGGGCAGAGGGCAACGTGAATTTGTGTTTGCTCTATCATTAACTTCCCATGTACAGCAAAGAGCTACCCTTGATTTTCTCCTTTGTGCTTTAAATCCTGGCTGCAAACACTGACATAAAAGATCTAAGAAGGTGGAGACAGAACAGGGTGCGTTAAGGTAGAGGGAAGAAAGAAAAGAACTGGGAAGGCATGCAAGTCACTTCATACCTGAATTCTTGACATTTGACTGCAGTAGTTTCTGATTAGACAGTGTTTGTTTTCATGCGGCTCCCAAGGCAGTTAACAGTTTCTTTGAGTAAGTCTGGGCTGCCTAAGGGGGTTTTATCCAGAAACATCCACTGGCTTAGCTCAACTTTCCTTCAAAATCTGTAGCTAAATACAGCTGTTCAGTTAATGGCTTGGAAGTTCTTTGCAGAACAAATGGAATGTTATTTACTAATATTGTTTGTGGCATGACAGCCCTTTCGTGCTCTGCCAAGTGCTTCTGGGTCCATCCCCAAAGCAGCCATGAGTGAGCTGGTGGCGTTGGTTGGATGGGCGATGGCTGGCACTGGATACGGAAATGAGAGAACGCCAGGGATTTTTACAGTTCTTTTCAATGTCACCCTTTCTCTCTGTCCTCTCTGATTCGTAGTGGGCAAGTCCTGGGCCGACGCTGCTTTGAGGCCCGGATCTGTGCTTGCCCAGGGAGAGACCGGAAGGCGGATGAAGACAGCATCAGGAAGCAGCAGGTGTCGGACAGTGCAAAGAACGGTGACGGTACGAAGCGCCGTAAGTAGCTGTAGTAGCCAAATGGGGGAAGGGTTAAATCTCCAGATACGGGGCCAGGAGCGGTAATGGGGAAGCCGCATAGGAAGACCTCAGGGCGTCAGGGGCAAGTATGACTTGAGGTCCCGCAGCCAGTGCGAGCAGCTGTCTGGATACTGGAGGGACTCCCAGGTGTGCAAGTTTGGCAAATGCAAATCATCGTGGTGAGGATTTCTTAGTCCAGAGGTCCTCAAGCTGTGACTTCCAGACCAGTAGCATCCGCATCATCTTGCCACTGGGTAGAAATGGAAATTCTTAGTGCCCAGACCTGCTGAATCAGAAACTTTGCATATGAGCCACTGATAATCCGTTTATCTTTCTGTAATTGCACAGGAGAGCTGACAATAGTATCTGTCTACCTTATGAATTCTTGGGAACGGTGAGATTTATGAGTATATTTCATGAAGCACCGTCTGGGGAATATGTAGATCTGGGAGTCATGGAGTTTGGACACATATGGCCATCTTGGGGCCCCAGTTACCTCATTTATAATGAGACTAATGATTTAGGTCTGTTGTTTTCCAACTCCTTTTGTTAAGCAGTAAGAGGGGTTTTTTTAAATGAAATGTTTCAAAAAAGACCCCTTACAGTGCATATAGATTAAAGTAGAGTGGCACTATTTGAAGGGGATAGGGGTCAGGGGTGGTCTGTGGCTCTCAACCATCCCTTGCCCGTGTGGTCCAGGGGCCTAGACCTGCAGGTAACAAAATGTGAAAACCACTGATCCACATGTGCATCTAACCTGTGAGAAGAAATTGATTCTAGAAGGTGCCTCACATAAGCCTGTAATCACTACAAGTATTTTAAAGTATGCCAGGCTGTGACTTATGTCATGAAAATGCGGTTTTTTTGTTTGTTTTTTGAAAATGCGTTTTAATCTTATCTACTGGTTAGGATCCAGAAGTAATAGAAGGATTGCATTTTACAGAACGACAGAGTGTTATAAGAGCTACTCATCATCAGCTTCTTGCTGCCCCATATGATTTGCCCTCCTATTAGGCTCCTTCTCTCCCTGATTATTCCTCAAAAAAGTATATAGGTATGATTTATCATACACACACACACACAAAATATATCCCGATGTATATGATTTTATCTCCACCCTAATTTTCCCCTTGAGTCTGTCTGGTGGCATCATTTCTATGTGCTTCCCTGAGCACCCCAGTTACCTACAAATTAATAACTTTGAGTAAGAATAGATCAGCTGAACTTTGGCAAAAGAATCCTCTCTGAATCCTGGATCCCGGCTGTAGTATCTAATGTGGAAACCTGAAGGATTTGTGAGCTGCCTCCCCTCCCTTTACCAAAGGAAAAACCAAGGGCCTGGAAGTGGAACAGGCTGTCTAACGTGAGGCGAGGTGCACACTGCCGCGGGAGGGCCGAGCCCATGAGCTGAACGCATGGGCAAGGCAGCTTCTACAGCACCTCTTCCTTTACTCCTTGGAAGAGAAATGATCGGAAACATAAAACACCAAACCCATTAATCTTCCTTCCCGGAACAGCTGTTCACAGACTCAGGCCTGCGAGACCTGGGGATTCCTGCGGCACCACTTAGGCCAAAGGCTCTCTTCCAGCCTCAGGGATGTCCTCCTTCTACTTCCGCCTCCCCCCCCCCCCCCCCCCCCTCATCATTGTTAGGGGGACACTTAATGTAAATGCAATGATTACCAAGGAAATGGAGGCTTAGGATGGGAAACTCTAATCTCACAGGTTTGCTGAGGCTACAGTCTGTTTAATAGATGTACTAGTGCTTCAGAAATGTTCCCGGGATGAAACTTGCGTTTTCCCTCCCCTAGCGTTTCGTCAGAACACACATGGCATCCAGATGACATCCATCAAGAAACGGAGGTCCCCAGATGATGAGCTGTTGTACTTACCAGTGAGTCTCCCTTGAGTCTTCACGATTACTTTATTTTTACCTTCTCCAAATGAGCTTTTCCTCTGTGTCCTCTTATTATCTGTGACAATGAGAAAGGGACAATGGTGATTAGGGACACAAAATAGGGAGAAAACGTTGTTGGAGCAATTAGGAAATGATCGCAATCAGGAAATGATCTCTTTCTTCCCCTATTTTGAAATCTGTCAGTAGTGTGGGCTCCTCTACTTAAAACTCACCCAGTCAAAGCACTTCCTCTAATATAATTTTTCTTACCCTAATATTTATAATTAAGTTGCAGTTCATTGTTTATGGATGATAAGATTACCCTAGACAGTGTGGCCATACCATCCCGGGGCCAAGACTGAGATTTTGTCAGGAGGAGCTCACAGACTCGAGAGTAGAACAATTACAGACTTGACTGCGATTATGTTTAGGAAGTGCTCTAAAGAAAGCCAAGCAAGACAGAATCCTTCCTCAGTTGTATGTAAATGGCCAGAAGACTCAGCCCCATTGTTGTATAAGAGCATTGTTCATTCCTACGAGGAACGTGAGTCCTCTCAAGATCACTAAGGGTCTCTTTTTAGACCATGGTTGCAGTCTGTGGGATGCTTAGCACCTTGGGTTTTGGCCATCGAGAGTGGTGGCAAAGTCTCGGTAACCAATATAACCATAGACATCATCTCAACCATAGACATCATCATCACCTGAGGCCCAGACATGCAGGGCAAGGAAACTGACAGGGAGCTGCCTCCCTGTATTGGAGCTAAAGCAACTGGACAGGTTTGGGTGTGCCATACCTGCTTCCCTGCCTTCCCGGGGCCCTGACCTTCAGGGCAACAGACTGCTTGCTCGTAAAACAATAAGACGATGAGTTGGCCAAGATTCTCAGTGTCTATTTTCTCAGGCTACGTATGCAAACGGATGTGTGAACTTTAAGTCCAACATTATCCTGATAGACCAAGTATTCCGAAAGACCTGATATGTTTTCAGCTGCTGAGATAGGAAGCAGGTTGTATTAAGGAATGAGGTACGTTGTCCTTAGTCACATCTTATGTTTAGTGAAGAATTAGCCAAACTGGAATGTGTGAATTAAAAAAAAAAAAAAAAACTTTTAATTTAACATGAATTTAGTTGTTATCTCTTGGATGGCAAATATGCTAGACCCTGAGCATTGGAGTAGAATATAATTTTTGCCTTCAAAGGGCTTGCCTTCTAGCGAGGAGACAGAATATAATGAAATAAATCCCTCCGCAGAGCTGGCCATCATGCCTTGGGAGCACGTAGAAAGGACAGAGCACTCACCTAAAGACTGAGGTCGAGGAGAGCTGTGCAGAGGTGACCACAGAGTGGGGATAAGTAGGCGATAACCTGACATATGGTAGAGAAAATCTTTCCATTTCTGAATTCTAACAAATCCTGCCTCTCAGAGAGGGGCCTGGAGTGAGGGCAGCAAAATGCCTGGGGAGCAGAGCTGAAGTGGTCACTCGCTCTTGGGACCCCACAAGGGCTCACGCACCCTGCTTGTCTCACACTCCAGTCCTGGTCCTGCTTGTACATCAAAAAAATTTTAAGAGACCCTCTTAAGTAGAGAAGCGTATTTTGCCCCAGCTGAAAACATCTGTGTTTCCAGGGATAGTTAATAACCGTTAATTCTAATTACTTTCAGTAGTTGTTTCTTAAAAAAAAAAAAAAAAAAAAAAAATCACTGCAAATACCGTCCTAACAAATACCGAATCATGGGGAAGGTCAAGGTGAAGTTCCTGTGAGTCTCTGATCGCAATATTTTCTGCAACCGGTCAGTATGGACCCTTGTTTGATGTGTGTCTGTATTTAAAGACACTTTATTTCTCATATACTATTGATTCATTAACACTGAACTATTGACCAGCAGCACTACAACTCATGTATAAATGAAGTTTATCGAACACATTTTCCCTGTAAGGCACATTGCAGCCTTCTGGCACCTGGACTCCTAGACAGCACTTCAGCGTTACCCTTGGGGACCAGTTTAAAGAGAAGTTTCACCAAAAAAACAAAAACAAAAACAAAAAACAAAAAGCCACCACCAACAGCAAACCCCCCCCCCCACACACAAACATGAAAAATGTGGCACTGAATAGATGGCGGATAGAATACTTACTTGTGGCATGAAAGCTGGAACAAGACAGAAAGCATGCCCTCCTCGTGCACCTGAGCTGGGCGCATGCCTGGGCAGCTGCCATGTGGCCCTCAGTGCGTGTCCCTGGATGGCCACAGAGCACCGTGAGTCTTGGTTTCCATGTCACGAATGAATGTTAGCAAGCAGGCGAATTTGGCAATCCCAAGTCCACAGATAAGGAGGACTGATGGTACTGCTGACTGTTCTAGGCTTCTTCATCTTTCCTTTCTCTCTCCATACACTCTGCATACAGGTGAGGGGCCGTGAGACCTATGAAATGCTGCTGAAGATCAAGGAGTCCCTGGAGCTCATGCAGTATCTGCCTCAGCACACGATCGAGACATACAGGCAGCAGCAGCAGCAGCAGCACCAGCATTTACTTCAGAAACAGTGAGTGTGTCGATGTGTCCTTTCAGGAGGCGTGAGTAAGAGTGACCATTCGTTCGGGTCGGAGATGGGGTGATGGGTGGCTGATGTAGAAGACGAGGCCGTGAGACAGCAGAACAGCACGAGTTCGTGTGAACCGGTGCGGGGACCCCTTTTGAGTTTCAACAACCTTCTGAGTTTCTTTCCATAGCCTGGAGAAGGTTCCACCTAGCTTCTGAAATTGAAGCTAAAACATTTCAGGTGAATTACAAAGAGACTCAGGCTAATGGAGTTTGTTCTCTCTACCCCTCATCCATACATATCTATCAGGAGAAGAATTTTGAGTATACGCTCTCTTCTAGTTGTAACATGTATATTTAACAACATGTAACCTTCCCTCATCCCAGTGGACCGTCCTATACCTCGCCTGGGAGGCACACAGTCCACTTTTGGGAAAACCATTGTAGGCTGGGGATAGAACATAGGTTTTACCAGAAGTAACTTCTCGGAGATGTCTGTTGAGGATTCTGAGCCCTAGCACATGCTCATTGGGAAACTATCTGCAGTGAAAGGGCAAAGTAGCATCTTATTGCCATGTTCTAGCATCTCTGTTCTAGGTTATCTTCCAGCAATACATTTTTACATAAATTGGGCCAGATTTTGGAACTATAATAGATCTCTGTGCAACGTATATCTTATATGTTTATGTTAATTTTTCCCTTGACTCCTGGATCTTTGATGATATTAACTGTTTTATGATTAATCAGAATAGAATAGCTCTTATGGGAGAAAAGAAAGTTGTCAAATCAAGACTCTGTTGATACTCACCTTCTGTGGTTACGAATAATCACTTGTGAGCTTAAGTATCTATATTGGAAATATTGGCAGAGTCTCTGAAGATAATGTAAAATGTATACCTTTTGGGCCCATTTAAGTAATTCAAACATTCAACTCTACTCTTCAGACAAAAAGAAACAAAGCTAAAATCATCTTGCCTCAGGCAGAGATTGTCTTTTACAATAGGAATGTAAATGAACACTAAATAATGGTTATTTTCTGATATATTAATAGCTGCTATAGAGAGATAGCTATGGAAGGTATAGGAAAGAGGGTTCCTCATCCTCTTTTTAATCAACATAAATGCAGCCAAGGAGCTGGACTGCATCTGTGAAACTCAGGAGCACCTGCTGGCTCTAGGGTACGAGGTGGGCAGCAGAGGGTAGAAAAAAAGTGTGTGCTCCCTTCAAGGACTTTAGGCTCATTGAGCATTTAAGACCTCATTTGCCTGGAAGGGATCTCACCATTTACTTTGAGCATGAAAGTTTTGCAAATCATAATTATAAGGTTTCACAGTAAGGCCGAGTGGGAAGTTTAATCAGGAGGTTTCTTGGGGATAAAGAGTATTCCAAAGGAGAATGAAAACTCAGGGTTTCAGACAGAGCTCCCCTTGCAAATCCTATATATTCTTTAGGTTATCAGAAGGAAAATATATGTTAACATATTCAAGTGTAAAACTGATTCAGTTCTTGTAAATCTTATAGCAGGGATCAAAGAAACAGACCAGTAATATCATTTACAGACCAATAGAGGCTAAGTGCTTCTCTCTTAAGAGGGAAAAATGCATGTGATGCTATTAAGAAATACTCCTAAATTGCCTCTAGTTCACTCTGGAAATGTCTGGCTCAGCCAAAACGACCTCAGAAGGATTGCATAGCCGCATATCATGCTGAACTAGTTACTCTGTGATAGTCTTTCCCTTCTTTTTTCCAGTTAACAGGAAAAGTACTGTCAGGCCAAATTGATACTTATCAAATGATGTGGCTTAGAAATTCTGACCATTTAGCACAGGGGTTGGCAAACTTTATTTCTGTGAAACACCAGTAGTAAACATCTTCGATTTTCTGGCCCATATGTTCTCTTCCAACTAGCTACCTAGTTCTGCCTCTCGGCACAAAAGCAACCACAGTGTATAAATGAGTGCGAGTGGCTGGACTTTTTATGGACACTGAAACTTGAATGCCATATCATTTTCGTATCATGAAAGAATTCTTCTTTTGCATTTTCACACCTTTTAAAAATGTAAAAGCCACTCTTAGCCTGTGGGCCAGGTTTAGCCCATTCACCGTAGTTTGCCAGTTTTTGTTCTAGGTAGATCGGTGGATTTTCCTTCACAGCCTCTGAAAGCTTCGATTTATTTTCAAAGATTTATTTATTTATAAGAGGGAGAGGAGGGGGAGTGTCAGAAGGAGACGGTGAGGGAAACTTAAGCAGACGTGGGGCTTGATCTCAAGACCCTGAGGTCCTGACGACCTGAGCTAAAACCAAAAATCAGACCACTTAACCGACTGTGTCACCCAGGTGCCCCATGGCTTAGATTTTTTTTTTTAATAGGAATATTTGGAAGCTAACATGTATATCCTAAAGTAGAGAGGAATGAAAATGTTTTAGGAAACCATACAGTGATTTTTAAAGCGATATTTCAATATCTAACAGAGCAACAGCCTTTAACTGAGATCTCTTTTGTCTGACAAAGTTCGGCACATCCATCCAGACACGAAGTATGGTTAATGATGAAACCTTATCATCATCTAAGACTGGTATAGTTGAGTTGATTCATATAATCCACTTTTACTGCGGATCTGTTACAGGAAAGCATTAAGGGTGGGATGAGAAAGATGAAGTTCCTACCTTCTCATTCGTTATGAATTAGCGGTGCATTCCTGACCAGACCACCTTTTGAATCTTAAGAAAGCTCTGGAAATTCGTTCTGCGCATTGTTTGAATCAATAGGACAATTTGAAACAATTCCTCTAGATCACACAGTGAAAGGAATGGTTCAGTGTCATAGTTTTAGAGATTTTACAAGCAGGAAGAGCTACCATAGTCAGTCGGAGACTTGGGCACTTTGTGTTTGTTGACATGATCATACGTAACCCTGTGTTCGCACGGGATGACCTATCCAGTGCTTAGTCTGACGGGCTGGCACTGCTCTGAAGAGAAGTCATTTTGTAATTCATCTTTCGTAAAGCAGTCTATTTCATCAAAGAAGAAAATGCATATTAAAATCGTTATTTTAAAAAGCCTGAGAGTTATTAGAAACATATTGTCCCTTTTTTGCAAGTGTAACCACAGATAAATAGTGAGGGAACAGAGCCTTATGGGTCCCTGGGGTATCTACTTAAAAGCAAGATTGCATGTTTTCGAGTTGTTATCTCCCAGTGTGCAAGAGCTAACTTCGGTGTGATGACTTGTGCATGGAAATGTGACAGACTGCAAAAAGGAAATCTTTGCAAAATACAGACATTTGTTCTAATTTTGCCGTTGTTATATATACACGGGTCTCCAATGATTGATAGATGTCTATATAAATTCTCCAGTTGCTATGTTCTTCCCCTGCCCCCCCCCATGCCCCTCTCTTATTTTCATGCAAATCTCCAAGAAAGAGCATGAATGACCAGACAAGGAAAAATGGAAATCTGATGCCCTGACAATCATTTGAAAAGAATAAATAAGGTTGGAAAATGCCTATAATAGCCTGTTATTCCCTTTCCAAAAGTATAGACTGATTTTATGCCGGTAAGGGATCAATTTTGTGCTTTTCTTTTTACTAGAGGAAAAATTAGTGGGAAGGAAAGACACAGTTTCTACTAAGCAACAATAAAATATTTTTCAGTTGAATTACTTCTATTAGTTTCTCACTGTGTGTTTTCTCTCTGTTTGCTTTTCATTTGTGCATGGTTTTCCTTTTTCAAAAATCCCTTCAGTTACCTTCATGATCATAGGCTTTATGGAGTTTAAATATTACACTGAGTTTTTGTGAATCAAATTGTTATAGATATGAGAAGGCTTTATTCAATTTACAAAGAATTTGATTTTAGTTGATTTGCTCACATGGGAATAAACATCTGAGGTTATGTTTATAGAAGCCAGAATCTAGTGGGAAGACAAATTGGGCCCATTCTTGACACTAAACTCCTTGCCTTCACATTTTCAAGCTCTTAAGACAGCTTTGAAGAAGCTGCTTGAGACCTTTTGAGCAATCTCTTGATGTATGCACTTTGGACCAATAGTATTGCTTTTTCATTTTTTCCTATAGTTTATCCTCCTTCTCAGCTTCCATTCTGATCTCAGGCCAACATCATTTTGTGAAAATTCTACTTAGACAAACTCTTGTTTTCCCCTGGAAAATTATTTTTTAGTCTCTACCAGATGGATTTATTTTAATCGTAATACAAATACATGACATCCCAAGGAGCCCTTAGGGTTTCATTTTCCTTGAGATCTCTCGACGATTGTAGATTATCAGTAATGCAGATCAGAGAATATGGGAGCATGGTGGGATCTTCAAGGTCATAGTTTTAATCTCATCATACCGCAGCTGCAGAACCTGAGGCCCAATGAACTACACCTTTGATTTCATGGCCAGTTCATAATAATGCTAAAATGAGAATCAGATTTGGAAGACACAGCTCTTTGCAATGTTTCTTCAGCTTCATTAGTTCAAGTTATAACAATAACACTAAAGCAAGTGTCTTTGCTCACTTTTAGGTCTCTGCATCAGTTGGCATTTATCCTTGTGGTTTCAGTATGAAGCCTTATCTTTTTAAGCTCATTTGGCTATGACTTTCTCCAAGAATATTGATAACTTTTCCTCAGATTGCTTATCTGCAGAGGAAGCAAGCAGTATATTCAGCATTATCAATAGAGGAAAGATCAGAATACGCAAATCTCTGTCTCATCATCGGGTGTGGTTTAGACCCTATTTCTAGGTCTGATGTAGAAATCCTTCACATGTCCAGGGTACTTGTTTGAAATTACCAGTTGCATAGATAAAAATAGGTGGATATTGACAGTTTCACTTGGTTCAACCTTACAAGTCAAGGACCTGTACACTTTCTATGGTTTATACAGTGTTACTTTCTGAATTTCACAGCTATGTGACAAAGTTGTCAGGGCAGAGATTTATTAGCTCTGATTCAGTAATGAGGGAAAAACTCAGACTAATTAAATTCAGATAGATTAAATCACTTTTCTAGGTTTTCACATCTCATTGCACTGCTAATCTTAGTTCTAGGTCTCAAAGTTTGAACCCCCATAGTCCATATACTCTGATCATAACAAAAAGATGATTTCTGCATGTTGTCTCATTCAGTCCTTGCTCCAAGAAAAGCCCCAAAGTGTCATATCCGAACAAAGAAACCAAAACTATAGCTCTTTACCCGAGAATAGATTGCTTCCCTGCTAATTTGTATGCCAGCATCTTCTTTAAGATGATCTCAGTTCTTGCTGGTGAGTTTGGTTTCCTGAATTCCAGCCCTAAGCAAGTGAAATGGCTTTGTTGCTTCGCAAGGAGTAACCAAATGTGACTCAAAAGCCATCTGAGAGAGAATTCCCAAACAGTTCACAGGGTTGCACAATCTTTAGCAAAATGAGAGGATTTGTTCCTGGCATCCTTGTGGCATAATTGATTTCTTCATTATGTAAAAATTGCTTTCATGAGTTTGATGTGTGCATTTGCAGGCCAAGTTTGTGACTGAAAGGATTAAGATATTTATCCATCTCAAATTGGGCACCTACAAAATGCTCATTAATAGTTCTTTACAAATGCATGACGATGCGGCCCCCAGACTGATAAGATCGTATTTCTTCATGCTTCGCAGTTAGGCCAGACAGGAACAATAATGAGGTATCATAATTGGGCCGATGA
This sequence comes from Procyon lotor, assembly GCA_028646535.1. Classification (NCBI taxonomy): domain Eukaryota; kingdom Metazoa; phylum Chordata; class Mammalia; order Carnivora; family Procyonidae; genus Procyon; species Procyon lotor. The sequence goes on from CM053603.1 coordinate 119,058,170, forward strand.
CATTTTACCAAAGATTAAAATGAGTTCTTGTCTCTGCATTCTCTTTTTTCAATTTGTCCAGTTCAGTGTGCCAAGCACTGTAGTAAGCACCATGACGTACCCTGACACAGTAGTCTGCAAATCAATCATTTGTGGAACTTGTGAAAAATATATATGCCTGGGCCCCAGCCTGCCCTCTGAGGGATCTGGAAAAAAATATTTTTTTAAGTTATTCAGGTGATTCTGATAGTTCTGATTAACTACCGCGGCTTTCTCTCATTTCTTCATAAAAATCTTGAGAAGTCCCCTCTGAGAAATTTTAAAGGAGGGTGACAAGGAAGGAACAGAAATAGCTTCCCAGACATTCTGTTCTGTCTCACTGTGATCATGAAGGTAGGAGGGTGTTTCTGTATTCAGTTGATGTGAATATATGAAGTCCGAAGCCTTCACCTCTTCTTTTTCTCTGGTTCCTCTCTGCAGTCTCCTTTCAGCCTGCTTCAGGAATGAGCTTGTGGAGCCCCGGAGAGAAACCCCGAAACAGTCTGACGTCTTCTTTAGACATTCCAGCCCTCCAAATCGATCAGTGTACCCATAGAGCCCCATATCTGTATTTTGAGTGTGTGTTTCTTGTGTTTCCATGTACGTGTGTGCACACGCATGCATGTGTGTGCGTGTGTGTGTGTGTGTGTGTGTGTGTATGTGTCCAGCCCTCGTAAGCAGGACTTGAAGACACTTTGGCTCAGAGACCTAACTGCTCAAAGGCACACAGCCACTAGTAAGAAAATCTTCTGAAGGGACTCAAAACTTAAAGAAAGGACGTTTTCTGCAGATTCTGCATCTTTAGATCTAGCACTGGGCAGTCAGGAACCCCCATGTTTGTCTGTGAGCTTTTGTGTTGTTCTTAGAAGGGAGGGGATCAGGTTGGAAAGAGGGGCATTAAGATGTTTATTGGAACCCTTTTCTGTTACCTTCTGTTGTGTTTCTGAAACTCTTAAAGAAGCTTTTGAGCGGGTCTCAAACTTAAGATGTCTTTTTAAGAAAAGGAGAAAAAAGTTGTTCTTGTCTGTGCATAAGAAAATTGTAGGCGACTAAGAGCCTCAGGCCCTTTTAATGCTGGTCATGCAATAATATTGCAAATAGTAACACACTAAGGTGTCACGTGTACTGCTGGGCAGAGAGATGATAATTACTATGAGTAGCCAGTGTGGGGGGATGTTCTTTTCTTCTTTTTGAGAATTTGCATTATCAGTCTCCTCCCCTCATAGGTAGGTAGAAAGTTCATGAACACTGTCAGATCCTACCAGAGCCGCCTTGTTGGCATCTGATATGATAGTCTTCCTTGCTCATGGAAACCCTTGAGCCCTGCACCCAAAGCTTTGTCTAGACCCCAATACAGACAAACTTATTTTGTCATTTTAATAGGAGGGTAAAACCACCCCAGTAATATTGTTCCAGGCAGTTCTAGATCATTCTTCAGTGGTCAAAATGGAATACCAAGTCCTCTCCACCAAATCTATGACTAATTTGTTTTTTGAAGCCCCTATCTCTCAGCCCCACCATAGAACTAGCCATATGGCTAGCTCTCTTCACACTCCTTTGTTCAGGACACTTACATTTTATTTAAGTGATGTCCAAGCAAACACATGTTCAAATCAACACTCCCGGTCTGAAACTTAAAGATAGAAAGAGTAGCTGACTTTTTTTTTATTTTCTCAAAGAGTTTGGAGAATCTATTTCTTTCCATTTTAAAAACAGACTTTAAAATCCTGGTATGAAGACTTAAAATCTTCCCTCGCGTCTCCTCACACCAGATCGCCAGCCCTTTATTCTGTGTTATCACAGCGATGATTTCTTGTTTTTGAGGCTGTTGCTTTATGGATGTGTGATTTTAATTTTCAATAAACTTTTGCATCTTGGTTCATCTTGCAGTTTTTCTTTTCTGTCTCTCTTCCTTTTTTTTTTTTTAATTCCTTAAATAACAGAATATTTTCATTTGCGTGTGTGAAATAGCCTGTAGAAGCCTAAAGAACAAGAATTCTGAACAGTCATTTTGGTTCTATCTCCATTTCTGTCAGTATTTGGTGTTTTTTTAGGATGCTCTGTATTAAGGTCATTGGTCCTGAAAATACATTTCAATGCCTACACCAGCTTGAAATATTTTAGCCCTGTGCATGTTTCATTTCATCCTAAGGAACCAGGCACTACAGTATCATTTGCCCACTTCTCTGAGCAAGATTCAAGCTATATCTTCAGTTGCCAAACTTAAATCAAACCCAAGTTTATTAAATAATTTGTCTCCTGTGACATAAGCATTAGCAAATTCCATCCAGAAATATGCAATGGAACCTGTTGCCCAATTTTTTTAATTATGCCATGTTCCGATCTTTGAGTAATTGTTTTGAAAAGATTCAAAAACAATGTTTCTGAATAAACATAATGAATATTATAGCTTGAAAAAATACTTAAGAAAAAACATTTTTATGTCTGAGATAAAAGCATATGAGTGAAATCAGATGAACTTGTTACATTAGCAAGGTGTTTCCAATAATCTAATAACTTTCTAATCCCCTTTTAAGGGGTTCAGAAATCCCTGAAAGAGTTAATGAGTATGCTTAGTTTTTTTGACATTTTCTTTTTCTCTCACAAGTTTTTTTTTCTTTCACCCCATTTCTTTCACCCTATTAAATCCAGTTGTATATAGTGGACAGCAGACTGAACATAATCCCCACAATGCAGCTGGGATAGTGTTGCGGCTGCAATTGTGTGGTTTTGTTTTGTTGTTGTTGTTGTTGTTTTTGATCATCTCGTCTTAAATTTGTACATCCTGTATAACATATGAATGTTTCCCAAATAAACTATGAATATTTCCTGTATAATATATGAATATTTCTGAGAGGAAACTCCAAAATAGTTAAGAGGTTAACCTGTTGAAGATACTAAATAATGGTTTAACTGGACAACCTTATAATTACCATATAGAGAACAATCCTGTTATATTTTAGTGCTCCACCAAGAATGAGAAGATATTATATAGTCAGATTATAACATTCTTGTCTGCTTTACTCTTTCCGTCTGCTTACAATTTTTTTAACTTCAATAAAAACATGCATCTTAAATGGAAAAAAATGTTAATATGTTTAGAGTGACATATAAATTCATATCTTTGAACTAATGGAAAATATTGTATAATTACAGTTGATCTATCTAGAGAAGCAATACTGCCTTTTGTATTTAGAAGCAAGATTACCCAGCTAGAGAGGAAGGTTACAGGCAGGACAGTAGTGGGCAAACTTTGGAAGAGGAGCACCTCCATTTCTGATGTTACATGGTTTCCCTTTTTTTGACCTTGTTCATATAGGGGGTATTTTGCTTTATCTGCAATATCTCTTCCCCCTCTCAGATTCTGCACTCCAGAAACAATTTGCTGAAATAGATGTACCCTGAGGGATCACCACATCCTACTAGAGAGTTACTTTTTAACTAGCAATGAAAGATTTAAGGCAAAAAAAAAAAAAAAAAGAAAGAAAGAAAAGAAAAGAAATCCTTTGATGGAGTTCTAAGTATCTCCAGCAAGATGGAGAAGATGACTTTGGATTTGTTTCTTTTCAAGAATTTGAACTCTCTGCCACATAGATAGTAAATAGGCTTGGAATCAGGAAAACTGTTTTTTAATGAAGCAGGAGTTGACTTTTTCAGGATTTCTCCTCAGAACTAGAAATACATGAAACCTTCATTTCTATAGGTCTGTTATGTTGGATTCCTAGAAAAATCTAGTACTGCTCTAGAAAAAACAGCCTGAACTTACACCTGATTGCTTTTCTGAGGATAGCTATGTTCTCACTTTTTTTCAGTTTTGGGGGGTGTGTTTGTGTGTGTTGGAGGGTGGTGGGTAAGAAACCCATAGTGTCACAGATCTTGTTGTCCTTAAATACTTTGTCTCCAGATTCCCCAGTAGTCTTTGGGATTGTCCACTCAAGGACTATAACATTATATGTGTAAAGGGAAAACCAAAAACTTGTCCTTCAAGGCTTTTAAATGGTCACTGATTTATTCACCTTGCTCCCTTTCCCACAGTACATAGAGTTTATCAGAATATTCTTTGTATTTTAGACATTGCAAACTTAATAATAAACAAAGTGCTCTAACCTTGCCCCCTGTGGCTCTAACCCTCTCTTCCACATTAAAGGAGAGGCATTCAGAATTTTTTACTTTTTTGCACCCTCTTACCTGCATTCATTCACTCGATCTAATTCCTAGGATTTGTTCAAGTGAGAATACTTGCCACTTCCTCTTGTTAATTCTTTTTTTTTTTTAAAGGTTTTATTTATTTATTTGACAGAGAGGAGAGAGATCACAAGTAGACAGAGAGGCAGACAGAGAGAGAGGGGGAAGCAGGCTCCCCACTGAGCATAGAGCCCGATGCGGGGCTCAATCCCAGGACCCTGAGATCATGACCTGAGCCGAAGGCAGAGGCTTTAACCCACTGAGCCACCCAGGTGCCCCCCTCCTGTTAATTCTTAAACTGATGCCTCTCGTCTCCTTGACCGAACACTGGAGTATTAAAACATTTGGTCCTGCAGTGTAAGAGTAAAAAGAAACAATGTTTCTTTTCTTGTTGTTTTTTTTTTAAGATTTTATTTATTTATCTGACAAAGAGAGAGATCACAAGTAAGCAGAGAGGCAGGCAGAGAGAGAGGGGAAAGCAGGCTCCCCGCTGAGCAGAGAGCCCCATGCGGGGCTCAATCCCAGGACCCTGAGATCATGACCTGAGCCGAAGGCAGAGGCTTTAACCCACTGAGCCACCCAGGTGCCCCTTTAACCAGTGTTAAAGGGGTTAACCAGAGCACCTATAAATCAAGGACAATGTCCAGGGTACTTACATAATCTAATTTAATCTTTTTTTAAAGGAATGTAATATCTTTTATTTTTTTATTTTTTAAGTTATTTTTACAAATCGATTATTTTTAAAATTGAAATATAATTCACATGCAATATTATAGTGGTTTCAAGTGTACAACATAGTGATTTGACATTTAAATAACAATACAAGATGCTCGCCATGGTAAGTGTAGTCAACATCTGTCACCACACAAAGTTATGAATATGTTATTAACTATATTCCTTGGGCTATACTTTACATCCCTGTGACATTTATTTTATAACTAGAAATCTGTACCTTTTAATCCTCTTCACCTACTTAGCTCATCCCTTCAACTTTCCTCCCCTCTGGAAGCCACCAGTTTGTTCTCTGTATTTATGAGTCTATTTTTGTTTTGTTTTGTTTGTTCATTAATTTTACTTTTAGATTCCACATATAAGTAAAATCATGCAATATTCATTTTTTCCTATATGACTTATTTCACTCCACATAATACCCTAGATCTATTCATGTTGTCACAAGTGGCAAGATCTCCTTTTTTGTGGCTTAGTTATATTCCACATATGTATCACATCTTTAACCATTCACATATCAGAGGACACTTTGATTGTTTCCATATCATTTCCATATTATTTCATGTTAGTCTTCACAGCAACTCTTCTAGTATAGTATCTGTTCTACTGATGAAGAAAATGAGACTCCAGAGACTTTGCATAGCATCCAAAGTCAATTAATTTGTGTCAGATCAATTAATTTGTGTCAGTTAAAACCAAAATATCTAAACCTGGATATTTTGGTTGAATCCAAAATTCATGTTCCTTCTTTATTCATCTCCAGTTTTTGGGCTAACTTCCTAAAATAGTTTAGGCTGCTCATAATACATGACATAGTAAAATGGTCAAAAATAAAGATGCACAAAAAAGAAATGGAGAAGGGAAGTGTAACAGGATTTGGAAGAAGGAATGTATTATAATAAAGCTCCAGGAAAATGCAAAGCTCTAAAAAATATTTTTTATTTTCCTAATGGTGGACAT
>CM053603.1:119064561-119085531 GCA_028646535.1 Procyon lotor
AGGAAGCCTCAAAGGTTTGAAACTGACACCTGCGTGACTTTCATAAACCTGTGGAGCTTCACTGAGTTCTTTTTCCTCATTGATTTTTAAGCTTGTTTGACTTGAAGGGCAAGAGAGGGTAAAGGGATGGAGAAAAAACAATATAGAGGCAAAAAGAAGATGCAATTATTTCCCCCCTCACAAAAGAGATGCTTTAAAAGGGTATTTAACTTTGTACCCTATACATTCAGAAAAAATGTCATTTGATGATAGCCTTGCAATCCTTCCCTAGTTAAAAAAAAAGTTCTCGGATGGAAACACAAATAATTTCTTGTCATAGGTCCTAGAGGAATATTTTTACAAGTGGATAGTTTAAGGTCATGTGTTAATCTGAGACCTGTTGGATATGATCGGTCCCTCATCTCTAGTGTCACGTGCTCACCGTCATTCCCACGTTTGTGTTCCTAGGACCTCGATGCAGTCTCAGTCTACATATGGTAACAGCTCCCCACCTCTGAACAAAATGAACAGCATGAACAAGCTGCCTTCCGTGAGCCAGCTCATCAACCCTCAGCAGCGCAACGCCCTCACCCCCACCACCATTCCTGACGGCATGGGAGCCAACAGTAAGAGCTTCTCCCTTTAGCTGAGCCTTAAGGGTCAACGGGGCTTGTGTAGGGGAAGACTCTGTTCTGGGATGGGGGAGAAGCTTGCTCCTGAGCTAAGGAGGGGCAGAGTGGGTCAGAACAGATCACGGCTGAATGGCTTGAGTTTCTTATGGTGAACTTTTTGTCACTTTGGAACTGTATGGTTCACCACAAAGCACAGTGGCAGAGATAGAAGAGGTTGTGCCTTCAGTAGGGAAAAGGATCTCCATGATAACAACAGTCCACTTCCTGTCAGCCTGGTTGGGGACCCACCTCCTACCTCCTTTGAGAAAGTGGAAAGGAGATCTGTCCAACATGTGGGAAGTAGCATGGTGTGGTAGACTTAAAAGTCCAGAGGAATAGATTATGGAATCTGGACTCTATTGCAGTATTAGCTGTGCAACTGTGTGCAAGTCATCTCTCTGCTCTAATGCTCAATTTCCACTCATAAAATTATCACTCTGCACATTTAACATCTTATGATTCTATGTCCCTATGATCTTGGCCTTCTCAGCTTGTCTGCTTCATCTTGTATACGGTCATTAAGGAATTGGCATAGAGAAGGGAGTCTCCCTTTTACTTATTCACACACAGACTGAGTCTAATTGTAAGAGGCAACATAAGAATCAGGCTTCCAAATGGATGATGATTGCTATATGGCTTTGCTGTAAATAGAATTGCCCACTAGAACTAAATCTAGCAGAGTGAATTCCTAAACTAGAGATAACCAAAAGGAGGATAAAATGCAGAAGGATGTCTCCTATCCTCAGGGATGCAGAAGCCCAAACACTGCACTTGTATCCTATAATGCCCCTCAGAAAATAATGCCTCAATCTCGTCCTTTGAAATCCTTAATTATTCTGATCAAGCCTTTCAATGTGCATTTCAGTATTGCCTTGAAGAGACTATGTTTTTTTGGTCTTTTTGGGTTTTTTGTTTTTAAAAGAAGTTAAGGGGAAATAGAATTGTGACTCTTTATGGTCTGATGGCAAACATTCAGATTTAAATGAGATAGAGTATATGCCCTAAGAGTGCCTGGTCTGGCAACAAAGACTTTAGAGACAGACTGCTCTCTCACTAGTGATCAATGCCTCCTAAGGCTCAATCCTCACCCTTTGAGAAGTCTGCTGCTTTGACAGTGAAAGGAAAAAGCACCATGTGTATTTTTACTTTATTTTCTTCCTTGTGACATCGTAGAGTCCTTTTGGTCCTTCACATTTGTGAAAGTTATAGTTTGCCTACTTTTTCTCATTTATACTTTACAATTTTTCTTTGATATCATCAACAAAGTCAGAGGGAAAACTGATGAGATATGACAAGCCCATGCTCCTTAACTGGCCAGGTTGTGGCAGAGGCCTCTCCTTTTTGGCATATTTATATTCACTTAAAAAAAAAAAAGCAAATTGCATTAATCTTTTTGTAGGTATATTCCTTTGCTCTTTTTTTGACCTAAAGGCAAAATTTGCTTCATAAATATTATCGGTATTAAGCTTTTCTTCTCTGTAGGTGAATGTTTCCAGTTTGTAATTTAGTTAAAAAAAAAAAAATCAGAGTTGCTGGTGTCCCCAAATACAATCCAGAAATGGACCATAAGAAAGAGCTAGAATCTTTAATTTCATCCTTCCTTCTTAGGTTTATGGTTCCCAAATACTGCAGTAAATCCTCCCATCCTCAGACAGATATTCCAGAGGTCACTGTCTCATTCACAGGTCTCTGCATTTGTTCACTGCACATCAGCTTACCGAGCATGCAATTGAGGCCAGGCACTGTCCTAGGGTCTGTGGGGATCGAGACATGTACAGGGTCTCATCTCCAAGCTTGAGGCATCAGCTTAATGAGAGAGACAGAAATATAACTCATGAAGGCAGATGCAAAAAGGAATATGTTAACATCAGGAGAAATGAGCAGTTATAGCGTTAGAAGTAGAGAAAGAAGTGTGGGGAGATTATTCTAAGAGAACGTGTGAAGGTCCAAAAGCGCGCATCTAGTTCAGAGTTTGGAGACTGTTCCATTCTGTTGGATGAGATGAGCGTGCTCGAAGGGGTGCAGGGAGAGAGAAGGCTGGCTAGGAAGGCTGATGCTTTCGGCCCTTGGTAACATGAGGCGAGATGGACCACTGGGAAGCTGGTACTGATGACGGCAGTAACCCTCTCTGTTCCTCCTGCTTCTGTTCAGTTCCTATGATGGGCACCCACATGCCAATGGCTGGAGACATGAATGGACTCAGCCCCACCCAGGCCCTCCCTCCCCCACTCTCCATGCCATCCACCTCCCACTGCACTCCCCCACCTCCGTACCCCACAGATTGCAGCCTTGTCAGGTGAGTCCACAGCATGTGCCCCTGGGGGCCTGTCCTAAGCAACTCTGGGTGGTGGAGGGTGGACACTCCCAGAGTTCACAACACAGTTGGGGGGAAAAAAAAGGAAGCAGCCCTTCCTCTGGTGGCAGTCAGCACTGTTATCTCTGATCTGTGGAGTGGTCAGCAGTGTTGCATCAAGGAAAAGCACTATGATCCGCACGGGAAAAGTGAAAATGTGAGTTGATAGGCATATTATTTTTCGTGCCTGTTTCCCCCATCTTCACTTACCCCCACCTCCCTCACAGTTTTACACAGTCATTTGGGGCCTTCAAATTGGTGCTCAGGGCTGGGATTCCCAGAAGGGCAATAAACTTGCTGTCTCGCTCCCTTTCCCATTCTCCAGGACTCATAGCTCTCAGCCACCATGGCCTCATTATGTTGGAGGGGGATGTGCATAAAAAAGTTTGAACATGTGCAAAAAAGACAGGGACTTGCAAGAACCTGATGGCCACTGCTGCTTTGCCAAAGGCAGAGAACGCACACTCCAGGCAAGGGCGTTCAGATAGCCAGAAGAAAGAAATGCATGAAGCTTCAAAAGCAAGAATGCATGCCACGTCTCCTGCCTAGCGCACATTTCCTGCCCCTGCTTCACATGCAGAATGATCCTCTCATTAGGCTGCTGGAATAATGGGCATTGATCCCCCTGTAACTAATGCAGCAGTACCAAGCAGCATCAGCCAGAGAGATGGCAAAGTGTGTGGCTTGCGCCTCCCAGCCTGTGGCTCGGTGATGGTGGCATCATCCGTCTGAGGCCAGCATGCAAAAGGAGGGGTCTGTATTCTAAGCAGGACACAAATCAGAAAGCAGTAATGACGTCATAGTATAGTGGCCTCCAGTTTTTCTTAGCCGCACTAACCATTCTCAGAAACCCCCAATGCAAAGCAATTCTAGTAAAGATGCTCATTTTGAAGTGAAGAGGCAGGAGGCAAGAGCGCTGGGAACCTGACCACTGGACTCCTTCCTTTCACCCCCTGCAATGGCTCCTAAGGCACTTATCTATATAGAACCCCAAGAATTCCACCAATCACCATTTGAAAATCACTGCTCTGCAAGAATCCTCGGAGTTGATTTTAATTTCTATAGACTTCAAGTTCAAGTCACTACCCATTCCCAAACCTCAAATCCAAGGCCCACACAGGTTGATTTCATCTGTCCCTAGTCTCTCCTGTAGGGCATCCCAGGGCAAAATGTTGGGTTTTCCTTTATCTCGCCAATGCAGTTGGGGTGAACTTTCTTTTTCTGTTTCCTCCTTCCTCTTCCCTCCTCCCTCTGCAGTTTCTTAGCGAGGTTGGGCTGTTCATCATGTCTGGACTATTTCACGACCCAGGGGCTGACCACCATCTATCAGATTGAGCATTACTCCATGGATGTAAGTAACTGTTAGACGTTTCTCTTGAGTTTTATTTCTTCCTTTCCTCCCTCTGGTGACATCCACCTGGTAGTTCAGTTCCCCCTGGTTTTAACACTTGTTTTTAGCATGCCCTCAGTCCTCAATTTTGGTGGAAACCACTACCAAATTAGAAAGACTCCCAGGCCTCGGCCTACATACCTGAGAAGCATAGCAATCAGTCTTCCTCAGCTCCTCAGCTCAGCCAACACTTGTCTGTTGCACATATATTCTATTCAGAATGGGAAAGAGGAGATCCAATTCCCTCCTCCATGAAATTTATAACCTCTGAAGAACCCCAAGAACTTTCTAGATGTTCTCATTAATCGGTATGAGACCCCAGGGAAACTAGCAGGAAGCAGGTGATATTATTCTCACTTTAAAACATGGAGAGGTGACAGTATAATCATTTGCATCATGAGATGATGACAGAACCAGGAATAGAGCCCTGAGGTGGAAGCTTCTGGTCTTTAACTCTATTCACTGGCTTCTTCTGCCTTTTCTTCAAGTCAGACCTTAAGGAGAATTCAGCGGTTTCTCTCAGTTAGAACCATGTGTTTGTTCATTTTCAGTTCTATCAGAACAGGGTCAAACCATCTGTGACCACTGACAAAAATCACTAGTCATGGCTCAGGTCCCATTCATGCTGTTTAGTAATAATGGGAACCTGGGGTTACCACTCAGTTTATCAAATGGGGTTCAAAAGCCCTCCCTTCTGGCTTTGATGTCCTTTCTCTTTTGGAGCAAGCTGGATAGAAGGGGACTTTTTCTTCCTTCCTACACCACTTCTTGAACTGCTCACTTGGGAGCTTGTATTGTTCTGGTTTACGGCAATCTGATTCTCTTCCCAGGCTGCTCTTCACGCTGCTCTCTTTGGGGTTTACTATCCTCTTTTCAAGCTTCCAGAGGGCCCTCTGAACTGGTGGAAGAAGATACTGTCTGCCTCTGCTGCTGCTTCTCTAGTTGGGATCTCTTCTTTCCCCTCCTTGAGCACCGATGCTAGAGATGCCCCTGCAGCATGAGAATCCCCCAACCCTGTGATGATGAGAATATGCCATTCCACCCACCCTATTCCCCCCACCCCATAAATCACCCTGGCTGCTACTCCCTGATGGAATGAATTAAGTGGAAACTGTAGAGCAAGCTTTAGGAGCAAGTTTCTTTTTTTTTTTTTTAGGAGTAAGTTTCGACAGGTTTCATGCCACTTTACAATAATGTCCATCCCTTGAGGAGAACAAAGCTGCCCTGTGCTTGATAGCCTTATGTGATAGAACAGGAAATATGTCCTTTCTTCTGTTTTTCAAATGAAGCCTTCCCCTTGCTGACTGTCCCCACTGGGGAGTGTGTCAGGACGCTCCTCCCTTGGCTCTTAGCATCTGCAGATGTCCTCCACAAGGCCCTCTCTGCTGGTGTTGACTAGGTCTCATGCCAACGTCTGGGCCACAGCTTCCTCCCCTGCCAGTTGTGAGTTCCGATCTATCCAGAGAATCACGCAGCTTGATGGAGGCCAGTTTACAGAGTTCTGGACTTACTGAGAGTTTCAGAAGCATACAGACTCACGCTTCCTTATTTACATGTGGGTTGTCTTTTTTATAAGGGATCCTTCTGCTAGAATAGGAAATCGGAGGACCCGCACTGCGGGCATCCCAAAGGGGAAATAACCGGGGGGCTATCTCATTTCTGCGTCCTCACCTCAGCTTCTTCCATCTCATTACTGGAAAGAGAAACCTCTTTTCCAGCTTATCTCGCAACACCTGTCTGAGTTGTTGGAATCCCTTCATGGAAAAAAGAATATGGTTCATTTGGGGAGTTTTCCTAAGTATCCCCTCGAAGAGGCCAGGATGGGTTCATAATAATTTAATATCGTAATAATGCAAATGGTTAAGCTTTAGATAATGTGCTTTATAACTTGCAAAATACTTTCACATGTGTATTTGCACCTGAACCAATAATGTGTGTTGACCTAAAAAAGGAATTCTGTCCCATTTTTCCAAAGAAGAAACTGAGGCCAGTAGGGGAAAAGTGACTTGATGAAGGTCTAGAGCCAGTCAGTGACAGTATAAGAACCTCTGTCAAGGTCTTCTTACTCCAACCACAGTGTTCTTTCTACCCACCATGCTGCTCCATCAAAGAGTAAGCCATCACTGAAGCAAGCTAATGAAGAGATAATGCAGATAAACGTGAGAGATGTCACTGCAATTAGTTAAGATCGAGCAAATTCATAATGCCTTCCACTCGCATTCATAGAACATAGGCACACACTCTGCATTTGGATACCCTGATTTTTCCAAACACCAAGTGACCTTCTGGCCACTAGGGCAGTTTTAGGTTCAGAGGCTGTCCTGAGTCCTCAATTCATTTACTTAATTGTGTAACTTTAGACTTGTCAACCTCCCTGACCTTCAGCATTTCGACCTATAAAACAGGTATAAGAGTATCTACCACTAATCTGAACATTAAATGAGATCATGAATGTAAAATAATCAATTCAGTGCCTGGCATGCAGTAAATTACCTGTTGGTAATCTTTTCTTCTCAACAACTCGCTTGAGCGGTAGTGATGGTCCATTAATCTCTCTCTTCTAGTGACTAGAGCCAGGTAGATTTAAGAGTTGGAAGGTACCTTTATCTTCTATTTTTGTTGCAGGATGTTTGCCCTCTGATTTAAATACTATCCCTATTTGACAAGCAAAGAAACTGAGACCAGGAGGGAATAAGGGAAGTGGTGTTCACAAGCAGAAATGGCACCTCAAGGCTGTACCTTTTGTTTAGTTACATATAATGTCAAAGGTTATCTGAGAACTGACTAGATTTTGTAGAGAGCAATAAATTCAAGTGGGTTAAATGAGAACACTGGGAATGACAAAATGATGTGGACTAAAGGTCCATTTGTCCCTTTGTCCTAATTCTCTCCGATTCCCTTCCCTATTACATAGGATTTGGCAAGTCTAAAAATCCCTGAACAATTCCGACATGCCATCTGGAAGGGCATCCTGGACCACCGGCAGCTCCATGACTTCTCCTCCCCTCCCCACCTCCTGCGGACCCCGAGTGGTGCCTCTACAGTCAGCGTGGGTTCCAGTGAGACCCGGGGCGAGCGCGTTATTGACGCCGTGCGTTTCACCCTGCGCCAGACCATCTCCTTCCCACCCCGCGATGAGTGGAATGACTTCAACTTTGACATGGATGCTCGTCGCAACAAGCAACAGCGCATCAAAGAAGAGGGGGAGTGAGCGCTATCATGTGAACTCCTCCCGTACTCTCCCTGTCTGTCTGTCTGCCTCCCTCCCTACAAGGCACTAGTGCTTGACCCTCAAAGCATCCTCGCTAGCTCCTCTCCTTCTCTTCTCGGTCTGGCTTCTTAAGGGAAGAAGAAGTAAGAGGCTATCTTTGATCTAATGTCCAACCTGGCACCTGATTTCAATTCTGGCTTTAAGCCTTCAAACCTATTGCTTGCAGGACTGAAGTTATCATGGCTAGGTGGAAGTGAGCAAAAGAGCAGTGGGTGTCTCCTTAAGCTGCAAAGATTTCTCATTGACTTTTATAAAGCATTTTCACCCTTATAGTCTAAGACTATATATATAAATATATAAATATACAATATATATTTTTGGGGTTGGGGGCATGGAGTATTGTTTAAATGTAATTTAAAGGAAAGGAAATTGAGTTGCACTTATCAACTTATTTTTTTAATTTACGCGTTTGGATGGCTTATCTATATACCCCTTCTTTCAAGGGGTTTCAGGTATGATAGAAATCTAGAGCTTTATGGCACATATGAGTGACAAAAATGTCCTTTCAGTTCTTTTGATACTAAGCAGTTGCCACATCAAGCCTTTGGGTGGATCCAATTGTATTTACCATTGCATACTGTGTGGTTAAGACAGTATTCTTATGGGCATGGTTCTCTATGTTGGTGTACCTTATGTAACTGACATTGCTACTAGCGATAGTGGTTCACTTTGGGGTTATTCAGTCCAATTAGAAGAAAAAGTCCATGTTCTTACTATCACACCCTAGAAGAAAGGAAATATCCTCTCGCTTTTGGTTGGGGGGAGGGAAAGTGGGTAATGCCTAAATTCTTAAAAGGTCCCTGGCAGCGAGTTCAAAAACATCGGGTATCATGTCTCTGGATATATCAACAACCTCTTTACATTTACTATCAGATGCCTTATCTCTTAGTATGGATTAGGAGAATATTTGTGGCCAAGTTTCAATACTGGACTAAGTCAATGACACATTTGCTGCCCTTGTTAGAACTAAGGTCAATTTGATTGGGATGAATGCCATCTCCCTAGTTCTTACACTGAAATTGTAGCATCTATTCAGAATATCCAGGAAAAACAGGAGTCATACAGAAATACTGAATCTCCATTAAGCAGTAAGAGATCAGGGAGCCATGAGTTGAAATTCGTAAAAGACCTTTTGAAACATAGCTAATATTATTTGGTACATGTTTCTTCTGAAAACCCTCCTATTGTATAAAATTCTGCAAGTGAGGTTCATTTATCATTCTCTCTTCGAGGTTTAAAACAGGAGCGGTGATTTGGAAAATCTAAAATTATGGGATCAGTTTTCCTGTGGCATCAGTTGGATCACCCTATCACTTTTCATTCTTGATCAATAGAGTTTAACTTTGTTGGAAAATAACTGTGAGAATCTAATTTCCCGTCCATCTCTCTTTCGGACTGTCATAGACATAAAAATGTCCCCACAGATCAGGGGATAAGCCTGCCAGCAGAGGTGTTGCTAGAACCACATAAACAGAGGGTTTTCTTCAGACTTTGGGAAAATGTGTAAATGACAATATTCCTGTAGATCTTTCAGAAAGATTCTTTTTTTTTTTTCCAAACCCTAAAACAAATATTTTGTACATATGCTAGTGAGCTCTAAAATCTAAAATCCTTCTGTGCATTCTGATAAAGGGCTGTGGTTGCACATAAGTTTCCTGTGTTGTTTTAAAGTGCAAAAGGGCTACCATGGCTCAAAAGGATAATGTGTGAGTTTCACCGGAAAAGTGTATATATGTTTTGTGTGTGAAATTGCATACTTTGTGTTTCAATTTTTATTTTCTTCTGGGGCTAGTGGGTTTTCCAGAACCACAGTTGAAACTTCTTTTTATTATTATTATTATTATTGTTTTTATATTTTCATGGAAACACTGTTTAGTAAGACTACAATGTCAAAGAAGGGGGAAAAAAAAGCCAGAACTGTAAGATAGGGGGAAGGGAACATTGTTTTTTATTATTATTTTTATTTTGTATGTTCAAGAGAGCGAGTCCTTGATTTCAAAGTTTTATTGTGCTTACATGATAAGGGGAAAACTTAATTTGTGCAGTAAGTATGCAGCTTGGCTTTGAAAACCTACTGAGGGGAAGAATGAGAGTCATGCATTGGCAATGCTCAGAGGGTATATGGCTTTCCCGACTGTCCTGAGTGTTTGAATGAATCTAGGACCTTCTCTGAGCTATTTCAGCACTCTCTGGGTAGCACTAGGGACTCAGAAATTCCTGTACTGTTTCGTACGTGTTTGGCACTAGCCAGGGCTAAGCACAACATCTGGCCTCATGTCCTGGTGGCAACTTCAGCTCTTTGAGTGTATAAGGATCTAGGATAAATGGTGAATGAGTATTTAGGAGTGACAAGTGGGAGAGGACTTAGTGGAGATCTGGGGGGCAAAAGGGGCAGCGCTCAGCTCAAAGCAGTCTGCTGACTAGTGGATAGATTTTTGTTTGGAGTTGATGAGAAACAGAAAAGTAAACTAGAACTTTCTTCATTAAATCCATTTGTCTTTTGTTTTCTTGATATCCTCCTAAAGTACAGTATGTGGGATGTTGAATATTAAAGGTTGTGTTTTTTTTTATTATTTTTATAATTGTACAAAAGTTAAATGTCAAATGTTTTATATGCTTTATTAATGTTTTGAAAGTTTCTTTCTTATAGATGTGATACACTTTTTTTTTTTTTAAGCTTCTGTTGCTTGTCTTTTGGTATTTTGTGTAATGGGCTTTTGGTGAGCCAGAGGCAAATCCCCAAGCCACTTATGTTTGCCAGGACATGCAATAAAATTGAAAAATAAATAAAAATGCATTGAGAAATGGTGTTGATGGGGTGTGTGTGTCTGTGTGTCTGTCTTCTGTCTGTCCATCCATCCATCCATCCTATTTTTATCATTAAGGAAGAAGGAGAGGCAATGAAAGAAACATTAGAAGTTCAAATGTTAATGTTTCTCATTTCAGGCCAAATAATCATTATTTTCTTACTTTGGCCAATCTATAAGGTAGGAAAGACTAGGAAGCTGTCCTCCTTTGGTACATAAGATACTCCCAGATGTAACACTTTATTTCATTGACAGTAGAGTGAGTTTGCTTTGGAACAGGGACTAGACTACCAATATTCCTAATGTCTGTTCAGTGACTTTCCCTTGGCAATGACCTCAGCAGTATGGGGAATGGATGCCGATTACCTTGTTATACATGGAAATAGCACTGCAGATGGTGGGCTCTGGGTATGTTCCCCTTTAAAGTCAGGATTACTATCACCTTTCAATTACATACATTGATTCAGCCAATAAAATACTATCAAAATGGCTTAATGATTTTTTACTAAAGAAATGAAAAAGTTTGTTCTTTTATGAGCTAACATGAGATGGCATGAAAACAGCTTAATGCCTTAGAGTTATAAATAACTTCACAGAATAGGATTGTATATAATATACAGTACTTAAAAATATCACTGTGTTTTCCTATTTACAGGAATATAGACTCACATTACGAATATATACATTCTCATAGGCAAAGCTGGTTTGGCTTAAGTTAGGGGTACCACCTGGTTCAAAATTCTCATTCCTTAAAATCTAGGTGATAGACCTCCCAAAATGAAATGATAGATGCAATGTTTCCAGGAAAAGAAAAATTAAAGGCAAAAAAATAAAATGTTTAATTCTTCATATACTATTAAGGCACTTTGGACTCAGTTGTAGTTTATTTTGTTGAGTGGTTATAGCCATTTCTATAGATTGCTACTTCATGGCTTTTATCGTCTCTTAGTCTTCTGAAGTGCAAAGAAAAACTTTAAAAAAACATTTTAAGACTTTTTTAGTGTCGTCTTTGTTTCATAGGGAAATCAAGAGGATGGTACAGAGATTTCCCAGGTGGCCACTCCACAGGTGCACAGCTGCCCTCATTACCAGCATCCCCCACCAGAGAAGTACAGGTGTTGCAGTTGAGGAACCTGCCTTAATACCTCATTATCCCCCAAAGCCCATGGGATACATTAGGGTTCACTCTTGGTGCTGAGCATTCCATGGGTTTGGACAAATATACAGTGGCATGTATCTACCATTATAGTATCATGGAGTAGTTTCACCGCCTTGAAATTGCTCTGTACCCACCAACACATCCCTCCTACCCCAAAACCCCTGGCAACCACTTTTACTGTATGGCATTCCTTTTACTTTCTCCATGGGTTTGCCTCTTGCAGAATGTCTTATAGCTAGAATCGCACAGCTTATAGTCTTTTCAGGAGGACTCCTTTCACTCAGGCATATGCACTTAAGCTTCCTCCATGCCTTTTAATGGCTGAATAGCTCATTTCTTTTTAATGCTGATAACATTCCATTGTCTGAATGTACCAGGTTTTTGTCCTTCCATTTACTAAAGGACATCCTAGTGGCTTCCAAGTTTGGGCAGTTATAAATAAAGTCTCTATAAAGTCTCTACATCATCCATTTGTTTCCCCAATTACCTTGGATACACACCTACCTTCAGCCTCTGTCCACTTGTAAAGTATATGGGGTAAATTTTCATGCACAGGAATTATTATACTGTCGAATGTCATTTTGGAAAAACAGGATGGTCAAGTTCTGGTTCCCAAAATTCACGTGGCAAAAATTCCACTTGCTGAATAATTAATTGTTGCACTGATTGTACAAGTTTTTGTGTAGACATAAGTTTTCAACTCTTTTGGGTAATTCCAAAGAGTATGATTGGTGGATTGCATGGTAACAATATGTTTAGTTTTGTAAGAAACTGCCAAATGGTTTTCTAAAGTGTCTATACCATTTTGCCTTCCCCTCAGTAATGAATGAGAGTTCTCATTGCTTCATATCCTCACCAGCCTTTGGTGGTGTTAATGTTCTGGATTTTGACCACTCTAATAGGGATACAGTAGTATTTCCTTGTTTGAATATGCATTTTCCTGATGACATATGTGGAGCATCTTTTCATATGTTTATTTTTCTTCTGTATATCTCTTTCAGTGAGATGTCAAAGTCTTTGGCCCTTTTTTTTTTTTTTTTCAGTTTTATGTTCTTTTATTGTTGTTTTAACAATTCCAAAACTACTTTTAAAAAACTACTTTAAAAAATTGTTTTAACAACTCCAAAACTACATTTAAAAATGACTGACGCCTGCATGGCTCAGTCATTTAAGCCCCTGCCTTTGACTCAGGTCATGATCCCAAGGCCCTGGGATAGAGTTCAGCATTGGGCTGCTTGCTCAGCGGGAAGTCAGCTTCTCCCTCTGCCTGGTTTTCCCTTTACCTGCTCTGCCTGATGCTCTTCTGGCTTGTGCTCTCTCTCTCTCTCTCTCTGAAAAATAAATAGATAAAATATTTTTTAAAAACAATAAAATGTATGTCTTGCAATTATCGTAGGGTCTGTTAGACCCTTTATAAATCCAAAATGCAGTGATTTTGCCTTTTCATATCTTGAGACATTTCTCTCTTTACCATTGTAGGAACTACTTTATTCCTACTTCTCAATTCTAATGAGCCAAAAAACAAAAGACTAAAATGTTTAAAAAGGGAAGATTGGTGTCATTGTCCAAAACTGGGCTAATACAGTAGCCACTCATTACATGTGACTCCGATCACTTGAAATGTGGCTATTTAAAATTGAGATGTGCTTTAAGTGCAAAATACATATCAAATTTCAGAGACTTAAAAATAAAGAATATAAAACAGCTCCATATAATTTTTATGTTGATTCCATGTTAAAAGATAATATTATGGATTAAGTAAAATGTATTATTAGAATTAAATTCATCAGTTTCCTTTTATACTTTATGTGCCCACTAGGCAATTTAAAATTATACAAGTGGACTTTCATTATAGTTACATTGGACAACTGGCCTAGAACAATGATGCAGTGAGAAATCTAGAAGGGTGGTAAGATGAATCTACTGTTGCACAATTATCTAGTTTTTGGCTGTGTTGTCCAAGAGTACCACATCATCTTTTAAGGAGGTATATAGCAGTCTTTGTAATCTTCGTCTTTATAGTCCCTTTTTAGAGTCTCATAAGAATTCCTATTTTTTCATTTTCTCCCCATAATAGCAAAGAGATTAAAATTGACAGAGGAAGAGGTTTCAAAGTTGTTAAATCAGAAGATGAACACAAAGAAAGAGTGCCACTTTGGACCCTAGTGAAGATGGTGAAACAGATTGTCTATGTTCAGTCTCAGACTGAGTGTTCATGTGATGACCTCCTAGATGAATTTTCTCAAACAAAAGGTTCAATGGGGTAGAGCAATAATATAGTTCTAGAGATACAAAGGATATACGGTACTCATACAGTTAATTATTCAGCAAGGAGAATTTTGTCACGTAAAATTGGGGGAGAAGAACTTAACTATCTTGTCTTTCTAAAACAAAATGTAACAGTATTCTTTAATAATTCCTGTGCACCAAAATTTATCCCAGACGCTTCACGAGTGGACAAATGCTGAAGGTAAATGTGTTTCAGAGGTAACTGGAAAAAAAAAATGGATGATGTAGAAATACAACTCATCAAATTGGTCATTCCAGATGGAGTTTATAAATGTAAAAATAAAAACATTTTGCGATTCTGGAGCAAACAACATGGTCATCATCTCTTCCTCAAAATCATGAGCCATCAAATGTTCCAAGATTTTTTCAAGTTATTACATCTTGGTGATGCAAATGCAAGACAAACAATCAGAAGCAAAAATAAGCTAGAACATATCAGAAATGTATTTGAAATCAGTATTTACAGGATGGTTATGTTCCAGATGTCATGATAGTTCATGATCAGTTAATTGCGCTCAGAGAGTATTTCCCATTTTGTGTATATGTACCACTACAATCATGAAAACAACAAGTTTAGGCTTACCATACTAAAATTCTTATTAAAATTTCTGATGAAGTTTTTCCATTCTGCCTTTTTTTTTTTATTTCATTCACAAAATCACTAAAGTATTTTAAAAGAATTACACTCATATGATAATGGGCACTGACGTTTTTTTCCTGCAAGATGTTAGTTATTCGAATAACTTCCCTGATATTAATAGCTACAGAATACCGAAGACCTAATGTCAGTTAAGCATTCTTGAATTATCCAAAAATTGCATAGGATGTCTGAGTCCCAGGGATATTTCCACTTTTGGGTGCATTGTCTGGATTATCTAAGAAGGTAATCCAGGAATCCTAGTTGGCATACAAGGCACTCTTGGTAGCAAAATAAATGATGGAATAAAGGGCTGCATGTGAGTGGCGGGTGCCCAATGATACCTTCCTTACCCAGGGGAAAACACGCTTAATCTTGGCTTTGAGCACCCACAGACTGGCATTCTCCCTTCAATGATTCTTTCTCTTTCATATCCTATAGTTCTCTTACTAGATAAACTAGAACATAGGACACTTCCAGGCACAAGTCTAGTTTCTCAGCATCCTCTTTGTACCCATAAAAGCCTTAGTGTCCATTATTATTTTTCTGAACTTGATTGACATTGTCTTTTCTCCCAGTGCTTCGGGCTCATGCCGAAAACGATTAGGCAGACATATAGATTTTTGTGGAAATACAGAGACAGGGTGGAAAGAACATCACACTGAAAGAAATCTGGCGACTGGGTCCAGATGCTTAACCCTCTGTACCTTAGTTTCAGCATCCGTAATCAGAGGGGTGTGAACCCCTAACACGTAAGTATTTTGGTAATATCCTTTAAAAGAGAGCTGAAGGATATCATAAAAACAACTCTGCTGAAGCAGATATGAGGTTATAGCTTTAAGGCAAATTGCAGCCTCAAAGTACAAAAAAATACATTTTTTTAGATAAGAGTAGTTCATTAGTTTAAAGTATAGGTTTTAGAGTCAATGTTAGGCGTGCACTTGAAATTTATGAGATTTGTAATTCCGCACACTGATCCTGAATTCATGTGCCAAGTGAGTGGCAAGTACTGACAGGTAGATTTCTCCTTCGCAATTCTGATCAGAATTCTAGGCCTAGGATCTTGGAGGTATGATATTTTGTAATTGGAGCAAAAGTTATATGCTGGGGGCCAAGAGACAGGAAGAGATTTCTAGCAAAGAAAGCTGTGCATAGGGAACAGCAGATAGTATATTAAGAATTTTATGCCACTTTAACTCCTCTGACATTTGTTCCATAATATGGGGGGATACCACAATTTTGTCTGTAGAAGAAATTATGATTTGCAATAATGATTTTATATTTCTAAGCTCTAGGTACTACCTCTTATAAGTTGATCATTCTGCCCTACTGTTTTTCAGCTAAGTCCACATCAAACTGTAGCTAATTTTTCAACTACCCAATTCCTTCCTCAGAGTTAGAGAAAGCATTTGAAAGCACTCACAATTCCCCAGGGTTCAGAGAAGCCTGGGTTTTAACTGAGAGTGAAAAGAGAACACAAAGATCAACCCATTGTCAGATTCCAGGCTGTGAAACAAATAGGAATTCTGCTGTGTCATTTCTCAGGGACTCCTGCCAAATGCATTTCGGATATATTCAGACGTCTATTCTCAAGGATTCTGAAATTAGAGTGGCATCAAAGTACCGGCGTGTCTGGTATATTAGAATGAATTCTGGTATTCATAAATATCCAATATTCTTTTAAAAGAATATTCTAGGAAATTCACTTTTGTGAAACTCTCACGCGGGCAGGAGAAGCTCTAGGAAATATATTTCTAACATCTGGTGTTCAAAGTGATTCTCAGGTCACTGAGGAGTGTGTGTGTGTGTGTGTGTGTGTGTGTGTATTTTTTCTCTCACTACTTTTGGGACAGGGGCATTTCAATGTCCCTTTCCCTTGTTTTTTGCTTTCCCCCTAACTGATTTACTCATAAACAGTAGAAACTCAGCAAAATAATATGGAAGCTGTCTTTGGAACATTCCAATTTATTTGCCTGTCTCCCTTTCTTCTCTACCAAAGACAACTACATGGTATTTCATTCTCCAGGGAGAGTGGTAATCCCCCCCTACGGTGGCTAGGGCCCCAGCACCTTGCCAGGAGTTTCAAGTCATTCCTTGGAGGCAGTGGCCTGCCACCTCATTCTTATTGACCCCCGTCCTCAGACCTGTGATAGCTTGGCGAGTCCCATGCAGGGCAGGAAGTCGTATCTAAGTGCAGTTTCACCAGGGCTCGGCAGAAGGCATCACAGCGTCGCATGGCTGGCTAGTGTTCAATCAGAATTCAGTAATCAATGGGAGTTCTGTCTCTCAGATACTGCCCTTTTTCTTTCCTCATATAATATCCTATTCATGAGAACGCAGCTTGGCTGCCTCTCCCCTCTGTCTTTTATCTCCTTAGCCTCATTACTTCTTGTCCTGGGGTACAATACCACAGTCTTTGCTCATCATCACAGCCTCTGTAATACTTTGACCTCCCTTAGTGAGGGTGGCAGGAGTGGTGAATGTCTGCCTCTCTCCCATGGTTGTAATGCGTTCTTTCCTTTCCTGAGGAAAAGAGCTCCCCTGTCTCTTGGCTGAAAGACTATGTTCTTATGAACTTCATCCCAATTATTTCCATGGTGCCCTTGTGTAATAGCCGGCTCGCCTCATGTTGAATGGGTCATGTGCGTTTGCAGTGAGGGAATCAGAGGTGGTAAACGTTGTTAAGGTCTGAGAATCGGACAGGAAGGGCTGAACTCATCAAAGGTCTACACAGAGGTGGCTCATGGGCTTTGGCGTTTCTTGTCCAAATTGTGACTCGGCTTCGCTTGATACTTTCTGGTCTGTTGCAAAGCGCAGCAGAAAACTCAGGGTTGAGAAAGACACAGCACTGTCGTCCTAGATGTACAGACCAAGAGGAACTTGGGAATCCTCTAGTCTAATTTCCTTGGTTTCTAGAGTAGGAAACTGAGGTCCAGGCAGGAAATAGGACTATCCAGCATCTCACAGCAGGGCTGCATCCAACCAGCCAACAACAAGGAAGAACTGTTGGTCCCAACCTTCTTTCCCGGTGTTAATGCAACACTACGCAACCTCTGCTCTGGTCTCTCTGCCACGCCATAGCAAAGCCATTGTCCTGGTTCTTTTTGATTGTCTTTCTCAGGGGAACCTGGTCTTGAATACTTTTGGGTGCTGCGTACCAGTGGATCATTCTCTCCCTCTCTATTTGCTTTACTGTTGTCCCACCGCCATCCTTTTATTTAGCCAAAAACATCCCTGGCCTAAAGCACTCTCTGGCATTCACACTCCAGGAGTCCTGGAACCAACTGTGGCTTTTACGCTCATGGTGCAGAGCACCTCCCGCTACCTCTGCCCCTTGCTTTGATCTTGATTGTTGGGTTTTGGTTTTGAACGCAAAAAAGGATATTCCCTGCCATGCCTGGATTAAGGATTAACAACATCTCTGCCTACACAAATTTTTTTAAGGGGAAAAAAATTAGACAGCCAGTTCCATTGCCTGTCTTCCAAAAATTCCTTTTGAAAAACCTAGGTGCTCTTTGATCTGAGAAAGTTATCACTCTTACTGTAAGCCTCGAACCTTCTAGAGAAACTGAGCCAAGTGTCCTCCCAGTTGGACAATCTCCCTAAGCCAGAGAATGCCTGAGCTTAATGATCCTCTATCACCTCTCCCACACTACAGGTAAATTGATGTTGGCATTGAAAAGTGTGTGTAGGGGGGCGCCTGGGTGGCTCAGTGGGTTAAAGCCTCTGCCTTCAGCTCGGGTCATGTCTCAGGGTCCTGGGATCTAGCCCCGCATCAGGCTCTCTGCTCAGCAGGGAGCCTGCTTCCCTTTCTCTCTCTGCCTGCCTCTCTGCCTACTTGTGATCTCTCCCCTCTCTGTCAAATAAATAAATAAAATCTTTAAAAAAAAAAAAAAAAGAAAAGTGTGTGTAGGAAATAGGAATGAGAGCTTAGCTCTGCAGTCGGACCTTCTAGGTTCCCACCACCAGCTGGTGCCTTGGAAAAGCTACTTAACTTCTCTTGCCTAGTGGACCTCATGCAGAAAATGAGGGCAGGGTGACACCTTATAACTTTGTTGTGAGAATTAGAGGAGTTAATACCTACCAAGCATTTTTTTTTTTAACCAAAAGCATAGTTAATGGTCTCTAGTTGTCAGTTTTATTTATTTAACCTATTTGTTTGCTTATTTATTTATTAATGAAAAGACGTCTACATGTTTGTCATAGATGAAGCCTGGGAACCTACCAGATTAAATCTCCTAGTCTGAGTTTCAGAGTTTTGCAGAAGGGCTTTCTCTGACAAAGACCCTCCCACACTTCGGAAGGAAAACCTTAGGCTTTCTTTTCCACTTCATGTTCTGAGGAATCAGGAATCCAAATCTGGAATGAAGAAGAGGTGACAGGGATAGAAATGAGAGGAACTGAACCCCAGGATTCTAGAGTATGGAGCTCAGGTTCTCGTTGTCCCTGTGCTGTGAGCACATGTGAATCTTTGGACAAGATAGATAGGTCTTGGTCTTTTCAGTCCCTGTGGGAGGAGGAGAGCTCTAAGTTTTCCTCTACCATGAGTATTCTAGAAGTATGTGTTCTACATGAGGTAGCCCACCATTTGAGGAACACTGTAGGACTGCATACTAACATTACATGGCTATAATTAAGAGGTCCTAAGAACTAATGCCAATTAGAGGAAAGCTGTGAGAGTTGTTAATGGGAATTGCTAGGGTAAAAGCAAAGAGTCATGCAACAACTGTAGGTATTTTCCACATTTTCCAAAGAACATACCTTTCCAAGCTGAGACATCCTTGTCTAGTCTCTCAGGAAATATGTATATTCATATATGTGTAGAAATTACATACATATGTACATATAATCATATGTGTGTATATATGTACATATGTGTGTGTATATACACACACACACACATTAAATTAAGAAAAGCATGGCTAAAGAAAATCTGGTAAAGGACCTTATGACTCTGATCGCATAAATAAGTTTTAAATCTTTCTGTTTTTCATATATACTGATTCAAAGTTTTCTAAGAAATTTCATATAAATTGTCTCTTTTGGCTCGTACAATCCTGTGTAATAAGCAGAGCAAATATTATTGGCCATAGTTTACAGATAAGAAAGCCGAGGCTCTGAGAGGTCAGGAGCATGCTCAAGTTCACAAAGTGAGGTAGGGGTAGAATGAGGGGTCCCACCAAGTCATTCATCTATTTCAGAGCTCTTGTCCATGGTACTACTATCTCTAAATTAGCAACTAATTTTTCAGTGAGTCATTCCCCTTGGGTGGAACACAAACACACATCCAGAAAGCAGAAGCCTGTGGTCTTGTGCTAGACAGTTCCAGAATCTGTCATCCCCAGATTATATCCAGTGCACCCAGACCACTTAGAGGAGGGAGAACCCTTCTACTGCTGGCCATTGCTAAAAAGATAAAACCTATCTACAGACTGCCATTGGCTTACTCTTCAAGTCTAATAGCACCCAACCAATTCTAACTACTCAATGCTCTCTGCTGGAATGTAATTTTACTAGACAGTCTTCTTTATGTCGTTCATCGATGAATCTCAATACAGCAGTCCCTCAATGACTGTAAAATGAACAGACAATCCTTGAGCTTTCATGCTTCTGTGCTTTGCTACACTATTCTCTCCAACACAATACCTTGACTTTACTCTCACCCATCTCCCCATATATCTTTAAGATTACCCATCTTTCAAGATGAATTCAAACATCACCTCCACGGGCAAATGTCCTTGATTATCCACCATAGGTATGACTCTACAGAACTAGCTTGTATTCCTGTTTCCATGACATGGTGTAGATGACCTCGCTACTCACTTTGATTTGTGGCAGGGAGTCGTCTCAGCACTAAAAAGAATTTTAATTGTTGTGATATAGAATGTAACACTTTTCTTACCGTCTGAGAGGGGAAAAAAATGAAAAAGAAAACAAATAGAATACTTCCAATTACACTATCTGTCAAAAAAACTTTCTAAAGCCCAGGCATTCCTTGATGCAAGAATGATCATTCTTGCCTCAGAACAGTAAATGTTAACTTTTTAGGGCAGGCACCCATTCTCAGTGGTTAGTGTGTACACCATGAGGGGTCTATGCCCATTGTGTATGGGTGGTTAAATGGTGTGACTCTCAGTCCCACTTTTATGGAGGTCCCCACAATGTGCTTTTGTTACTATTGTGTTTGGGTTTCGGTGGACTTAGAGCTCTTGAAAGTCTTTCTCACAAAGTGGCCATTTACTCTTCAATTTTTTATCCCAACTTCTAAGTAAAGTGTTTAAAACATACTAGGTATTTAATAAAGATTTGAAGGATTTGTTTTCAGTCATAATATACAGGAAAAACAAATAACATAATTTCCTTTCTCTAAATGGTTTTCAGTATAAGGAAATAAAAAGGTGAAGACATGTGAAA
>CM053603.1:119086031-119107434 GCA_028646535.1 Procyon lotor
TTTTTTGTATATGACCAGGAAAGAGAGGCCACTGCATCTATTTCAGGGAACTTTTTCCTCTGAAAAGATTATTGTATTTTAGAACAAGTCTATTTTCCTGGTGCTCTACAGCTCAGTTGAATATTTACAAATTGCTAATGATGCGGCAGGGGGACTTGGCTGGCTCAGTCAGTAGAGCGTAGGACTCTTAATCTTGAGGTCATGAGTTCAAGCCCCTAGATCGACTTGACAGTTGTTACTCTTTCCAAGATATGGGGCAAGGAGCAGGGAAGCTCTAAGGCCCTAGGGAGAATGCCACATGAGGAATTCCTCGGCCTTCTGTGCTGCGGCTAGCTGATACAGGAACCACCCAATATCCATAAAAACACTGGATACCCCTGAAAGAAAGACATGTTCACAGAAAACTGACAATGGTGAGTTGATGGGACCACTTCATTCTACAGGTAGGCACCCCATTGCCCAGGTAATTTGAGTCTATCTCCCAAACTCACTCAATTCATCAGTGATCAACCTAAAGCATCATCCCAGGTGTTGTCTTCATGTCCACCATGGCACCCTTCTCATCACCCTATGGTGATAGCATTCCTAATTGCTTCTCTGACTTTCTTGGGCAAAGCATGCCCCAGTTTGGCTAAAGCCAAATAATAGCACACCAGCAAGATCCTGAGAATAAAAATTACTCCCCAGAGTGTTAGGTGAGGGCAATCTACCCTCGGTGTTCAGGTCTTCCACAGTAAAGAGCCAAGTCTGTTCTTCTCTAAACCTCCCTGATGTTTGGGAACCCCACCTGGGCCTGGCCCAGTAACCCGATCAAGTTAGCTTCTGACACTGCCCCCGTATACTGCTATTAGGCAGTTAAAGGCACAGAGACTACGCAGGGGAAGGTGAGTTCCATGGGCCCCCTGAAGAGGCAGTCCTATCAGAGATCCAAAATACCTGCCTTGTTCAAAGGTTTTAAGTGTCCCTGCTGTTCCAATACAGCCCAAGGCCTGCCTTGAAACAGACTCAGAATGCTTTTTTGTAGCAAAGTTAATCCAACTGAATGCTTCTGCAATTAAAGCAAGCTCCAGGGGCAAAGAAATAGACAAGTGAATTA
Source organism: Procyon lotor (assembly GCA_028646535.1). Lineage (NCBI taxonomy): Eukaryota > Metazoa > Chordata > Mammalia > Carnivora > Procyonidae > Procyon > Procyon lotor. The sequence continues at coordinate 119,087,128 of CM053603.1, forward strand.
AGCCGCGGTGACTCAGCTCTTCTTTCTTCCCTGCACTTGTGGACTAGCCAGGAATGCGGGGCGGAAATGAGTTAGGTCAAATCTGGGCTTGAGCTCCAGGAAGCCAAGAACTACAATCTATACACACCCAAGGTGATTTTCCTACAAAATGCTGCTTCTTTACTGTGAATCCTCCCTAGTACTTGGCTCCAGTGAGTAAGAATCTCACATTTACAAGTCTGGAAAGAACGTGAGTGGTGAGAAAGGTATGGATGCCTAGGGAAAGGCACTTTAGGTGTGGCCGAATTAGCCTCATTTGCACTAGGGGTGGTTCACTCTCTTAGATTAGACTGCCTACTATAAGACCCAGAAACAAAAATTCATAATATACAAGTGAATTGTTGACAAAGTGCTCCAAGGAAAAGCAGTAAGTGCGGGAAGCAGGACAGAGAAGGGAAGATCGCCAACCAGGCAGGGGTTTGGTGCTAAGCAAAGCCCTGGGCAGAGCAGCTTGGACTTGAACGTGGAGGTGAACTCTGGAATGTCAGGTTGCCTCAAAGAGGTCCCAATCTGGGGCCATGGAGTTTGAGTTTCATAACCTTGTACCTATCAGTCACAACAATCTGAAGAGTATATAGACTCGCATACACTTCTAGTCATCCACGTTTTCCAGTACAGAGGCCCCGTAACCAGGAGTCACCCTCCAAAAAACAGTCACAATTTGAGACTGTTGGAAGTGAAATATTCCAAAGCCCAGGGCATATATTTAAGAACAAAAGTATTTTTTAAGTCTACAAACAAATTAAAAAAGCACTTGAAACCAAGATTACACTATACGTTAACTAAATAGAATTTAAATAAAAACTTAAAATACAAAAAAATAAAAATAAATACCATTGATGATGCCAGGTATCAACAACAACAACAATAACAATGAAAACCATTGTTCGGGGGGCTTCTAGACCTTAAACCAATGGCATACGAACACTCACATTCCCCAAAGTTTTCCTTTGACATGGGGATCTGTGTTCAAGAGAGTTAGCTATTTTCTTCTGCTCATTTGCACGCACTGTGCAATCACTCATGCGATATGTTCTTATGCAGCGTGGTGGTTCCCATATATACTTGAGGGTAAAGCAAGACCCCTGGAGTTTAGCAGTATTTAACTCTTTTTTTTTTTTTAGATTTTTTTTTATTTATTTGACAGAGAGAAACACAGCGAGAGAGGGAACACAAGTAGAGGGAATGGTAGCTGGAGAAGCAGGCTTCCTGCTGAGCAAGGAGCCCGATGCAGGGCTCGATCCCAGGACTCTGGGATCATGACCCAAGCCAAAGGCAGACGCTTAACGACTGAGCCACCCAGGAGCCCCTCTTTTTTTTTTTTTTAAAGATTTTATTTATTTGACAGAAACACAGCGAGAGAGGGAACACAAGCAGAGGGAATGGTAGCAGGAGAAGCAGGCTTCCTGCAGAGCATGGAGCCCCATGCGGGGCTCGATCCCAGGACTCTCGGATCATGACCTGAGCCGAAGGCAGACGCTTAATGACTGAACCACCCAGGCACTCCAGCAGTATTTAACTCTTGATTCATCCTTTTGCTAGCTGAATAACTACAAAAGTTGTTTCACCTCTAAGTGACTCAGGGAGCAAGGAAGTGATCATGAGGAATAAATGAAATAACCAAGTATAGCCTCTAATGACCCAGTCATGGCACATGGGTAAAGTCTGAATCCATACTAGTTATTACAAATGATGATGATAGTGCAGAATTGTTGAATCACTAGATTGTACACCTGATACTAATATAACACTGTATGCTAACTCTACTGGAATTAAAAATTTAAAAAGAATGATGATACAGCAATAATGACATATTTTTCATTTACTTATTCATTTATACAACAAATACTTGCCAAGCCCGTACTGGCTGTCAGAGCGCCTTCCAGGCCATGACTTACAGAAGTATTAGACAAAGGCCTCACAGAACTTCCATTTTAGTAAGAAAAATAAAAAATAAGCACAAAATTTAGTAAATACTACAATATTAAATAATTAATAAACACAATAAAAAATACTGAAGCTAGGCAAAATTAAGAGTTTGTGGTAGGCTTGGAGATGGAGGTGATTGTTCCATGCCATGGCCAAGGATCATCTCTTGGGGAAGAAGAATGGAGCAGAAACCTGAATGAGTCAAGGGCCTGAGCCATGGAAAGATCTGAGAAGTATTTTGAGAAGAGGTCACAGTTAGAGCAAAGGCCCAGATGGGAATATACCGGGCTTGTTAAAGAAATAGGAAGAACCCAGTGTGGCTACAGTGGAGTGAAGCAGGCTACAAGTACAAGAAAATCAAGTCAGAGATGGTGGCAAGGACCAAGCCAGATCGTACAGAACCAAGTAACCCATGGTAAGAAGCATGACTTTTATTAATCTGACTGCAATAGGAAATCAGTGTAGGGTCACAGTGACACAGAAGGTGACAAATCGAAGTTACATTTTTGAAAGGGTACTGTTTTCCGCATATGCCCACAGAGGGCACAAGAGCATCAGTGCAAATCGCTTCCTAGGGACAGCCCTGGATCTCACATAATCCCCAAGATCAGTGAGCAAGCTAAACTCCAATAGTAAACATGGGTTACTCACTCATTCACATGGCTATATTGTCATTCAGACAATAATAGTAACGATCTGTAATATTTGCAAAGCGAGTCTACCGAGACAGTTTCTAATAGAAGCATAAGGCTGCAGATATATCATCAGAGTATCTTTCATATTTAGTTCCTCTTACTTTGCTGGTTTCGAGTTTGTAGTTTTTCTGCCTTTTTGGAGTATTGTCTCTCTCATCCAGATGCTCTAGGTTGGTCTTATGTAATAAAGCTGCCTGGTTTGCTAGAAGCAAAATTGCACACTTGGAAATTAATTTTTTGATACATTCCATTTGACACTAATTCCCTCTATTCAGACACCTCTGATGGCTCCTCACTGACTACGATTCGAAATTCAATCATCAGCGGAGTGCCCCGCACCTCCTGTTCCCTGGACAAGGCAGACCTCTTCAACGGGCCTTAGCTAGCTATGTTCTAACACATCTGCCAAAATACAGCTATAGTCCATGGTCTCCCAAACACAACACACATGGTTTTACTGCCACATCCATTGCTTGTACCTTTTGTCACAATGTTAGACCTCTCTCGAGGTGAAGTCCCACGTCTGCTATAGGGCCTTTCCTGACAACCAACATTCACTGGTTATTTCCTCATCTGAACTTCTTCTGCAGTTGTTACCCTTAGCATATGATCCATTGGATTATTCTTGATCGTGTAAAGGACACATTTATCTCTATGGGCCAGCTGTGATCTTCTTGAAGGCCAGGGTCACATTTTACATATCTTATATGCCAGGCCCTCTGCATGTATCACTTGATTTTCCCATCAACTCATTATTTTTCAGTCATGCTAATTTCACACTTCTTTCCACCATCAGCACACCTACTTTTTTTTTTTTTTATTTTCCTTTTGTAGAATGCGTGTATCTCAGTCCACAAACCTAAATGTGCAAGAAATTTATTTTCCTTTATTGTTACTAAATCTTGACTTAATTTCTACTTCAAGCTCTCCTTTTGCCAATATGGGAACGGACTCCGTCAATTCTGGTCTTTTGCTAACTTTTCCTGTTGCTTAGTCTAAATTGCATTGGTGTGTGTGTATGTTTGTGTGGTGGAGGGTGCTCAAGTACATTCAGTCACCTGTCCAGCCAGATATTCACTAAGGATTCCATGATCCCATTTGGCCCTTACTCAACCATCCATGAGTGTTACTTATGAGAAGTTTCTCTCTGCCATGCCAATGTCCATCTCTGGCCTGCAGCTCTCTCTATACCTTAGAAACATGGCTTAGAAACATGGTCATCTCTCTTATGTTATTTAGGGCTCCACCTGCCAAGACTCACACCCATTATTCATACTGAAGTCTTTTACTCTCCCAGGGCTTTGTTCTTATAGCAGGAAGTACATCTTTCTTCAGGACCCACCAATGCCTATATTCTCATCTCTTTCACATCATTAGATAAGTCAAGGAAAGCCTCTCAAGGAAGAACAGTAGAATAGATACCTGAATGAGTTGAAGTGCTGGGCCACAGAAAGACCCGAGCAGTGGTATGTTCTGCGAAGAAACCATAGTTAAGAGCAAAGGGTCTAGACGGGAATATACTTTCTTGTTCTCTCAGTGAAGAAAACCTCTATGGTCTGAAGGAAGCCAAATCTCATTGTATTTCAAATATGTTGTCTCTGCCCAAATTCTCTGAGTTACCCTTAGAGATTTATAATCAAATCCAGGAAAACACTAGCGCATTGTTTTCTAATTCTACCTTGAAACATCTCTGTCTCAAGTCAACAAGACTAGAATTAGCTTTTGTTTTGATTAGAAAGGTAGATGAACATATAGATAAATTGTCAGGAAAAAAATAATGATCATGGGCTTAAATTGTTATGTTACCACAATTATTTTAATAAGTAGCACTAACTTTTCTTCTCTTCCATTTAATCCATCAGTTTGGGAGATAATTTAGACCTTTCTTTCTTACCCATCAACATTGGTCTTGTTGTGCATAAAACCAATACCAAAGATAGATCTGTGGTCTAAAATTTGGTCCAATATTAATACTAAGTCCCAGAACATTCTGCTTGAGAGAAATACATGCATAAACTAATCCAAAAATTCAAAGTAGATGGAGATAAACTATAAACAAAGAAGAGATAGTGTGATCTAGACATTCATATGAGGAGAAATCAATTCCATTGTATGGTCTCCTGTCTTCCCTAAGGCTGAAACAACTGCCTACATATTCTAGAAGTTCTGTAGGCCTTTGTTGTTGGTGATGATAATGACCTTGGTGTCCATTTGAAGATCAATTTTTAATTTTCTGTTTTTTCTTAAAGCAGGAATCTTGTGTTGTTTATATTAAAAAGTATATTATCTTGCCAAAATCCCACTACATCTTAGAGTTATGCAGATTGAGCGCTGAACACAGGCACAGAATCCACAGTCGTGAACTTGACAATAGACATCATATACCTGTGTATTTCTTTTAAGATTTTATTTATTTGAGAGAGAAACAGAGAGAGAGAGAGAGAGAGAGCACAAGAAGGGAAAGTGGCAGAGGGAAAGAGAGAGAGAGAGACATTGGGAGTTCACCACGGGCCACCATTTTTTAGGGACCCTTCACCTTTTCTCTCCTTCCACAATCATATATTAATCTATACAAAACATGGCATTAGGTAACCACCCAAAAGGATCCAAAGTCAGATTGTATAACTGCATCAGACCTTGTGTTCACCTCAGAAAGTTCATGATCTGATTTATGAAATACTCAAAGACAAATAGTTACAGCACGACATGAGAGGAATAACTGGTGCAAAGTGCTGAGGAGGTACCAGGAAAGAAGTGACTAGATCTGCCTTAGGGGGGAGGAAAAAGCTTTGGTAAAGAAGTCACATTTGCCCTGGAGATTGTGGAACAAGTGGGGACTTCTCAGGCAAGAAAAGAAGGGAATGCTTCCTAGAAGAAGAAAACAGCCTGCTTATCTCAGGGAAGTGAGTGTTGCTGCTATTAAATACTAACTGAAGTTGGACCTTGAGGTGCGTGGGTGAGGACAAGAGCGATGAAGGGACAAGCTGGTAAAGCTGGTTGAAGGCTTCTAGGATCACCAAGGGGCCTGTCTGCCGGGACTTTGAATACGGAGCATGTGGAATATAACCCTGTAAAGGAGAAGCTTCTTCGGGAGGTGCTGGGGAGAGCGAGGCACTCTGAGAGGTGAGTTTGAGAAATGTCTCTCTGACGGCCTTGTGGTGATGGAGTAGAGGAATAGAGAGGACTAGCAGAGGTACTAGTCAAGGCAGGAGAGGGACACACCTAACTTCAAGAACCTCCTAGGAATCTCTGGTCTTGCAGAACATGATAGAAAAACCCTCACTGTTCTGAGAACAAGAATCTAACTCTGACTTCTGTTCTGTCCGCAGCACCAAGCAGCTCAGCGTACTCATTTCCCATATGCCATCCACTTCTGATGCCCACAAGCATTGGAGATATTTATTTACTATCCCTTCACTACTGGCTTTTATAGAATTGTGCTTTATTTTCCACAGCATTTTCTTCGTATTTGGAATTATTCTTTCCTATGTGTGCTTATTTGACCACCATCTGATGATCCTCACCAGACTCTAAACTCTGAAAAATCAGGAACTGTGCCAGTCTTTGTCATCCCTATCTGTGGAGGCAAACAGAGAGCCTGGCATATAGTAGATGCTCAATAAATGTTTGTGGAAGGAAAATTGACTGAAATCTTGAGAAACAGTTGAAGTGACAGTGTTCAGCTTGGGAAAATATTTAGTTTTCCTTGTTTTTCAAAATGTCAAACAAAATATTCAGCCTGTGGCTTAATTACTGTTTGATCAAGTTTTCCCCTTCATTGTTCAAATTTCCCTCCAACACTGCATGTGAGCACTAGCTCTGTGCATTAAATTCCAGATCTGAAACTCACTTTCAATGAGAAGTAAATTTGACCAAATTATTTGATTCTCTGGACTTAAAATTCCCAAATAAAATAATACCAGTTGCATCACTTGACTTTGATTATTAGTGTTTCCTTTCCTTTCTCTTTTTTTAATTTTATTTTCTCCTATAACTAAACAAGGCTTTTTTTAACCTAAGGCAAACAATTTTTCAATCATGACTTTAAATTTGATGAGGTTCCATTAAGAAACTCCATGCATGTCCTACATCTAACAGGCATACACATAAAGAGACAGTCAAAGCACTTCATTAAAGGCAGAAAGATTAAGGCAAAAGATTACACAACAAAACCACCCACATTCAGTTTTGCAAGGCTAACAGTCAGCTTGAATCATCACCCTACAGCAGCCTGCATTCCGTTCCAACTCGTGGCTTCAGCTTAACATTCAAGACCCAAGAAAGTAAAATATTAGTATTGGTGACCAAAAAGGCAGGTGTGTTTCTCTTTCCTTGGTTACTCTGATCCCTGGAGGCACTAATTGTTTCTTGTTTTTGATTTAGTGAACACAGCTCTTGGGAGGTAATTAAAGAACTAGCACAAATCTTAAGATCACCAAAGAATAACACGCAGCCCTATTTCAAGCAATAGAATGACTGGCCTAAGAATCTCAGAAACTAGGTTTAAGTCAGCCTTACCCATCCCCACTGACTCCCACTAACAGTATCTCCCACATTTTTCATCCCATCCTTTACCAGACTCTTCTCTCAAATAAAAATTTTCTCCCTTCTACCCTTACTCATGTTGTTACCTTAGTAATGCCCCTCTCCTGGTAATCCAACTCATTCTTCTCATGCTCACTCAAATGCGATCCTCATGTTCTCTGTCATTATCCTAAGCAAACTGCCTTATTCCTTTTTCTTCTTTCCTATAGCACACGGCTTATGTACTGTTAGCTAGTCTTTCTACCCTCACACATTCCACTCACCTGTTTGTTATGTTCCTGCTATTAGATGGCAAGCCTTTTTAGGTCAGAAACTGTGGAATTCATATGTACGGCCTACCTAGAGCCCAGTTTATGCCCTCAGTAGTGTAGACAGGTGATACAAAATGTTGAGTGAATGAATTCTAAGGAGTATTTGAGAATCTTTACATTAATAGAGGAAGGTACAATAAGAGAACTAAATTAAAAATACAAGAAATATTTTTTATAAGAATTAAGGATAAAATACAGAGCAAGTTCAATATAGTTATTATATTTGAGCATTAAACTGAACACGAGCTTCCTGGTGACCAATTGGAAAAGGAAAACTAAAGATTACATCACTCACGTGACTTGCTTAGGAGTCAGGGGAAGCTGGAAATAGCTTAGGCCTCACAAAGATTGAAAGTGAGCCTCAAGTTATCACAATCCCTTATAAAATTGAGATGATCTACCTATCATCTATCTATGAATTAAAAGAAAATAAATACCAGTCAGGAGAAAGAAATATACAGAGATACAATATTTTTAATACACAATGTTAAAAGATCAATTCAAAATTACTAGTTAGGCCAGGGATATGATAAAATAATGAGGAGAGGGGAAAAAAACACTATAAAAAATTTACCCACAGGTAAATCACATTAAAAAAAAAAAGTATTTTCCAAAACTAACAAAAGAAATTATCCACAAATTCAAAAAGCTCTATGTTTCTCAGGATAAGTATAAAACACAAACATCCTCGGACACATCAGAGGAAAACTACTAAAAAACACACACAAATAAACAAAAATCAAAAAGAAAATTTTAAGAGCATCCAGATAAATAGACACATTTCTTTCAAAGAAGGAAAAACTGATAAGGTTGCTCTGCAAAGGAAATGATGAAAGCCAGAAGACAAGAGAATGGGATTGTAAAAGTACTAAAAACAAAACTCACAATCTAAAATTTTATACCAAACAAAAATGTCTTGCAAAAGTACATTAAAAATAGAGAAAATTTCAAATAAATAGTACAAAAATTCTTTGGCAGCAGACATGTACTAAAAGATATACTAACAAGTGTCCTTTGGGCATAAGGAAATAATCTGAAATGCAAAAAAGAAATTATCCCAGACAGATATGTAAATAGGAGAGAATAAAGAAATGAATACCAATACTATAAAACAATACTGGTGAGATAAGGCAGGGTTTAAAATATATTAAAGTATTTGACAATAATATTAAAAAAGACTGAATGGGAAAAATGGAATTTAAGTGTCCTCAATTTCTCACATTTTCTAAGAATGGACAAAACACAAATTTTGATTAGGCACTAATAATTCAAATGTTCATGTTATAATTCCTAGGGTAAACAGTAAAATAAGAGAAAAATAATGTACAACTCATAGGTTAATAGATAGGAAAATAGAAGGATAACTTTAGAAATGATTAATCAAAAAGAAGACAACTAAAGAGAAGAAAAGAACAGATGGAGCAAACAAAAAACAAATAACAAGATGGTAGATTTAAACTTAAAAATATCAGTGATAAGTTGTCGTCTGTAAACAAACTACGTATTTCAGATCTGATAAAAATAAAAATGCACATTCAATTTATGAGTCACACCTTAAACATAAATATGTAGAGAGGTTAAAAATAAAAGAAAGGAAAAAAGATATAGTATGCAAATATTAACAAAAATTTACCTACTCCTTTTCTATTACTACCAGACAAAGCAGGCTTTAAGGCAACAAGCATTGTTAGAAACAATAAGAAATAAATTTTGTAACAATTATACAACTGTCTTTACCCACTAGAAGTAAGACTACAAACTACAAACTATTGTCAATGTGAAAGATTTAAACTTTCCTTCAATAATTGGTAGATTAAATGGACAAAGCCAGTACAAATGGAGAAGTTTTGAACCATATTATTAACAAGCTTGATCTTAATATTTCAAAGTATTAAAATAATATAGCATATGTTCACTAGAAGAGTATACTACATAGTATCCTAACCCAAAAAAAAGGTAAAAATCTCAAATGTTTCCATATTAATTGCTGCCTTCACATAACTCATGGACTAAATGAATAAATCATGATGTAAATTATAAAGTAATTTAATGGAATGCAAAAATGTGGCATATTAAAATTTATAGTATGCAGCTAAAACTGACATAAAAGAAGAACATTTGGCTTTACAGGCATATAATAGAAAAGAAGAAACGCTGTACATCATGATTTAAGTTTTCATCTTAGGATGCCAGGAAAATAACAGTAAAAGGGGTTTTCCCAGGAATGCAGGATTGGTTGAAGATTAGATATTTAGTCAATACAATTCATATTATACCCAGAATAAATGAGAAAAGATTATCATTTAAACAGATGCAGAGATAACATTTGACAAATCGCATACGTAGTCATGATAAAAAACTCCCTTCATAGCAATAGAAGACTCTTTCTTTAATTTGATGAAGGGCATCCAATGCAAATAGGAGATAACTTTATGGTAAAGGAGAAACTGACAAAATTGTACTGGTTATAAAAGATTTGAAGACAACTGTTGTGGTTTTGTTTTGTTTTGTTTTGTTTTGTTTTGTTTTGTTTTGTTTTGTTTTTAAGGTCAACTGAGCACTTTATTCACTCTGATGGGAATACAAACTGGTGTAGTCATTCGGGAAATCAGCAGAGCAACATGTTCAAGGATATTTAAAATGATCATACACTTTGACCAAGAATGTTCACGTCCTAGAATCTACTAGCAAATCTTATCATAGATGTAGGTAAATATTTATGTGTAAGAAAGTTCACTGAATAATTTGTTTTTATTCATAGAACCATATATTGAACTTGAACTTTAAAACTGTGATAACTCAAGGTCTTTAACTTTCCCTTTAGAGAACACAATTTACCTCCAAAATTTTTTAGGGACTCAATCATTCCCTCATCCTCCTGCAAAGAGAAAGAAAAGGTGTACAACAATCCTTTTAACTGTTTAAACTGACAAAGAAAGTTCCCGATGGGTGGCAAGACTGGTGGAGGGAGGCTCACAGCTCATAGGCGGATGGAAAACTACAACAAAAATATCTGTATCTCTCAAAGAGTTTCAAAGAGGACCATCCTCTGTGAAAGTAGAAGTAGCTTGGAGTAACTTGATCCAAAGTTTTGTCCATTCAGTTCAGTAAAGCATTGATGTGACAAGTGCTAACCAGAAGCTAAGCTCCATATTTTACCAGTTGGGTTTTCTCTGTTAACATTAGAGTTCTTTTCTCTCTATAGAGTTCTTTTCTCTCTATATGCTCTTGTGATCCCTTTGTCCCTCTTTAGATTCTAGGCACTACCTCAACATAGGTGGTTTACATTTTAACTAATGCTTTTCTTTCCATCACCTTAGGTTGCTTATAGATATGCATTAACTAAAATAACTTTGTAATTTCATAATATCAAGCAATATCACACACACATACACACACACACACTAATTTTATAACATTGCTAATTGCTTACTGTGAGGTGTAGGCTTAAAGAAACTAGAGAAGATCACCTGAGGTGTGAGGATTTTTCTTGAGATCTTACTCTAAAATAATAGCAACAACAAATGCTAGCAATCAAAATAGTCATTAAAGAGAGATTGGTTAAATTGCAGTATTATTGTATAATAGGATGTTTTTTACCCAACAGTTATGTTTGTAAGCAAAGACCGGGGGAAATTTTCACTATTATGTATAGTAGGTGCTCAAAAATATTCGTCAATTTGTATTTCATGCATTTCATATATCAATAATATTGATATAATATATATCAATCTAATACTACATATACAGTTTTATGCTTTTTTTCTCATTAATCGCCTTGAACTTATCTGTAAACATTCTTTGAAAATATGACTATTAAGTTACTACATGATATTTCATTATATGTTAGTAAACAAATTAGGACTAACCATAATAAAATATATCATGCTGGTTTCAAGATAAAAATATAGCTAACATTTTTCCAGATTCTACCATATTGGTAATATTATTAAAGGATTTTTCTCTCAAGATTTACACATCTATCTCTATAGAAAAAAAGAAAGGAAGAAGAAGGTGAAAGGGGAAGAAGAAGAAGAAAGGGAGGGAGGGAGGGAGGGAGGAAGGAAAGAAGGAGAGAAGGAAGAAAGGTAGTCAAAGTCAGAAAGAAAGAAACCCACTGAGAAGCAAATCTCTAATTCTTCAAAGCCACCCAAGAAGACTCCACCGTATCTACTATAAAATAATCATATTTGCACAGAAATAATTGTACAGAATTAATTAGTTTACAACACCCTTTTCTACTGAGTATAACATTTGAAATTTACAATAAGCTTGTTACATTGGTGTGGCAGGAATTAATACCATTTTAGAAATGAAAATACTGAAATTAGAGAAATTAAATGACTTGCCTTGAAAATCATATGGATAATTAATGGTAGAAACATGGCTCAATTCCTCTGATAATAAATTCAATGTTCTTTTCACTGTATTTTGTGATCCGACATGATAATGTTCTGTAATAAATAAAAAAACATCAATAATTGTTTTTCATAAGAAACATCGAGTATTTCTTGACAATATATAACCAGTACTTGTGTATCAATATGAAGATTTATTTTGGTTTTGCTACAATTCTGGTTTTTACCAGATTTGTCTTGTCTGATCCTCAGACATATTGAAATTCTATGGGGACTGTTTCTAATGCCTCAACTGTCAGATTTTGAAGAGTGTTCTAGGTTCTTGCTTTACAACAGAATTGCTAAGAAAGCCTTAACAGATTGCTAAAACTTATTCTAAATCCCAGTGCAAGGAGTCATTAGATTGCCTTTGGGACAATAGGCTGCTCTGTTTGAAAATTACACTGTGCAATGTTTCTTTAGCTTCAGTGAATGAAAGAATCACTGTAAAAAAACCTTAAAATGCAGATTCAAATGTACCATCTCTGATTGATCATATCAGATTCTCTTGGGTTTGAGTTTAGAATCTATATATTTTTTAAGATTTTTATTTATTTATTTGAGAAAGAGTGAAACAGAGAGATCACAGAGGGACAGGGAGAGAAAAAGGGAGAGGGAGAGGCAGACTCACCGCTGAGCAGGGAGCCTGATGCGGGGCTTGATTCCAGGACCCTGAGATCATGACCAGAGCCAAAGGCAGCCACTTAACTGACTGAGCCACCGAGGCACCTCTAGAATTTATTTTAACAAGATCTTCTGATGGATTTAATATAGGTACTCGCTTCTTGGCCTTTTGGCTAAGATCAAGTGTAGTATCTGTTCTTATCAATTTAATACAGGTACTCCTTAGAAACAACTCTCTGCTAGATTTCTTTTTTGAATATGGAATGTTTGACAAAACAGTAAAAAGTCTTCAGAGTTTGAGTATTCCCCCACTAAGAATAACTTTTGTATAATCATGTTCTTTTAAGCATGAACACTGCTGTCTAACTCTTGTCCGTCATTCTTCCCCAGGAGAGCATTAACCATGACATAGAAAAAGATCTCAACTTAGAATGAGGATATTGGCTGCTGACTAGCTATGTGACCTTGATACCTTCGGTAAAGCTAAGGGAATAATCTACCTGGACCAGTGCACATAATAGTTACAGCAATAAGATTGGATAATAGAAGTGAGAAAGCTTTGAAAACCAATTCTCTCAATGAAAGGGTATTCATTAAATTAATTCTTGAACTCGGCTTCATATTAGAACCTGGAGAATCTTTCAGTTTCAGTTGCCCAGACATTAGTAATTTTTTAAAACTCAACAGTTGATTTCAAAGGGCAGCCAAGTTCAAGAAGAGTGGATTAGACCAATCTTTGCATTTTTACCTTCTTGAATGGTTCAAATCCATTAAAAATTACTAAGCATTGATAAATTCCTGCTGTTAGATCAATTCATCAGATTCTTGGGATCAACTACTCTCTCACCACAAATCAGCAATGTTTTATGATGGTCATGAGCACAGCTGCCAAATAGGCCATTTTCTTATTGTCCTTTATCATCGTTTTAGGTACTGACTGAAGTTGGATTAAGGAAATTGGCAACCAAGTCAGTAGAGTCTCAGGAAAACACTGTGTATTGCCACAGGGGAAAAGATCAACCCTTCATTTCTGGGAATGCTTAGTCACAAACCACATGTCATCAGACTTACCAACCACTCAGTTCCATTTCCCTTTAGGTGAGACTGAATCACTTTTCTAGAATGATGACAGCAGCAGAAGATGGCGGAAAGAAGAAATGTGTTACCAACATGGGGATAAGGATAGCTTATCTCACTTAATTTATTCAACATTCATGCCTCTGGGTACAATTAGTTCAGAAAACCATTAAATTATTCAGGCACCAGCCTAGATAAGGTCCTTTACCTCATAAAAGATTCATTTAAGTTTAAGGGAGGCAATGGTTTGTTTCTGATAGAGATCAACATATAATCCCCAACCCTATCTTGAAATTAAGAAGTGCCATGTGACTAAGGGAGCATGTCGAACCAGAATGACCTGGCAGGAGAATTTATCACTCTCAGCCTTCTGATCATTTCAAAGAATTAGGACCTGCAACACCACCCCAACTTTCTCCTTATTACCTGCACCAGAGCATCAATTTTACAATCCACTCCCTTTACTGTCCCGGCAACTTGGAAACATCCTCAAACCCCAAAACCCGAAAACACCACCACCTCCACGACCGCCATCACCACCATTAACTCTCATTGCAGCATCACAAAATGGCTGCTCTCTTTTCCATATTCTTCTCTTAAAATTTAATTCCAACTGGGAACATAAAGAACTACAGTTGAATGCAGTTTTAATCCAGCTATATCATTGTTAGTAGTTTACATAGTGTTTCTGAGTCTCATTTTCCTTATCTGTGAAATGGAGCTAGTAATTCTGTTTCAATGAGATGTTGGGAGCCTTCAATGTAAGGTTAAAGTGAAGGGGCCGCTTTCTACACTATAAACCTTTTACAAGTGAGGTGATTATTATCATTATCAAGACACCCAGATAGATGCCCAAGGATTTTCTCTCTTCATTTGGAATATTATCCTTTAATCCTGTCTCCTAAAGGGGTCCCAGTGTGTCAGGATCTGAAATAGAATGCCCCCTGTGTTTGAAACTCTGCGGTCCCTTTTGTGCAAGGTGAAGTTAGTATGACATAGAATAAGAACATTGGATAATATCAGAAGATCTCTGGTTTACTCTTTGTTGTTATTAGTAGTTTAAGTTTTTGGACTTCCTGTTTTCTCACCTGTGAAAATGGGGAATAAGAGATCTACCTGAAAGATTTGTTTTAGGATTTACATGGGAAAATGTACGTGAAAGTTCTTATGTGTCATATTTTAAAACTATGTGAATATTGGATGATGATGGATGGCAATCAATGGTTCTTAAACATTCTGATCTGGTCAACAATGCCCAGACCAATTGCTGAGATAATCATTTCAGCTATTTGGGTTTGGGTGTTTATAATATTGAAGTTTTAGGATCCAGATATGGGGTTGTGTAGTCAAAATGAATGATCCTTGAATCGTCCCAAACCCACCTTCACAAATTCATATTCCTGCCATTTACTTCCCCAAGGGTCTGGCTTTCTACTTCCTCCTCTGCTTGCAAGACACACTCAGCATTTCCCAACATCTCTGTGAATCTCTTCTTCCCTGAATTACTACTTTTGGCTCCCTGAAAGTAGTTTTTAACACAGCTTTTGTCTTTAACCCTTTTTTTCTTCTCTTTCCACACTTTTTTTTTTTAATTAGAGAT
The DNA here is from genome assembly GCA_028646535.1 of Procyon lotor. NCBI lineage: Eukaryota > Metazoa > Chordata > Mammalia > Carnivora > Procyonidae > Procyon > Procyon lotor. The sequence continues at coordinate 119,102,345 of CM053603.1, forward strand.
GCTCAGTTAGTTTCATAGCTTTGACTAACATGCATTTATGAGGAATATATCAGCCAACTCTTGTGCTTTACAAAGGTGAGTTCTGAATCTCTATCCTTAGTATTTTAATTTCTCTTCTTTCCTACTCTCACAATTTAAACTCCATGGTAGACATCTCAAAGTCCCATAAGCACTAAAATAAATAAATAAACGAAAACATAAACCTGTAGGATGCCTAACCCAAATCGTCTCCCATGCTGACTTTTTTCACCTCTGGCTCTTCTTGTTAGAGGTCCTACAACTTTCCATGTCATAAATGCATTTTTAGTTTAAGTGGTTGCCAAACTTTGACAATATCTCCTTCACGATATTTCTCAGACACATTCTCTCCTCTGCATCCCCCTTGAAAAAAAATTTAATTTATATTATCACTCCCTCTCCCTAGATTACTGTATAGGCGCAATTAGATCTCCCTGGTTTCAGAATCTTTTTATCTTATTCATCCTGCTCATATGCTATCAGAACCCTGTTCTCAGCAAACTGGGGATAGAAGTATGATGATTTGATTTGCTGATATATTCATGAAAATTTTTGCAAAGTAGTGGCTACAGTTCCACTGTTGAAAGAGAAAGAAGATGATGTGATATTTTCTGGATAACTATCTTGACCTCTGATGACTTAATGTTTTAAGAGATGTGCATTTGTTGTTATGTACATTTTATCAAAATAAGCTAACTAATCGAGATATTCGCGCCCCCCACCCCCAGAATTCCTATATCTCTTTTTCCCATCACTTTCATTCTGTTGATTTTGTTTATTTTAATTGGAAACATACACTATCAAATAGCTTGAGTTCAAAACTTAAGCCACATAGGTTAGGATGCTCTTTGGACATTGAAATACCAAAAAAAAATTTTTAAAACATTCTGTTAAAGTTTTTCATGGTGACTTTGGTTGAAATTGTAGAAGTGCAGCATAGAGTTGGTGGTTATTCATTTCTTAGTCTTAATGTGGTCACCACTCTTACAGTATTGGGTGTCACTCCCAGAAAGTGCCTAAAGTTTAATTTTTAGATATGCTTCCACTTTACATTTCCCTTCAAGAGAATGTATGTCCTTTCAGAGAATTAAACATCGAGTTTTTTAAACCCCCCCCCCAAAAAAAAAGGCAGCTTATGCCTTGACCTGGGTTAGCTAATGGGAACGAAAGGTAAATAAACCTAGACTCTGTCCAAATGGGCATCACTGGATATTATATGAGTCACAATAACTCAGGGATAATACTCTAATTTCAGAGTATTGGTAAATGTAAAAATGGGCTAATTAGCAAAATCCTTGTTTGAAAACTAATTCTCTATGATGAAAAGCAGGTTTTCCAGTAGATATTCAGGGTTTTCAGATTGCATAATTTATATGTGAAATATTTATCTAGCTCACAAATAAAAAGGTTAAAAAGTGCAGCTTGTGGGGGCAGTGAGTGTGGGACTTTTCTTTACTTCCGTAATCACTCATTTTAATGTAGTTCTTTCCTAATCTCCCCATTTCACCACTGACATTGATCTAAACTCCATAGTAAACAATGACATGGATACTCACAATATGAGTAAAGATCTGGTAAGAAGTGTTTGCAGTAACAAAGGTAGGACAAATGTCTATTGTGGGTTTTACTATACAAGGGCAACAAAAAACCTTGTCACAGGGATCTGAAGCATAGAGGCAGAAAGAAAGAAGTTATTTAAGAGTTAAAAAGGTATTGGGTGGGGTTAGTTGTTTATAAAGATATTCCTTCATTCAGAATGTCATTTACTGAACAAATGTTTACCAGCTTCTTAGTATATGCTGGGCTCTATGCTAAGTGCATTGGAGATGAATAAACCACAGTTTTCATGCCTTCAAGGAACACACAGTCCATGGAAAAAGGTAGGTATGCACATAGATAACTAGCAGTGTCTAGCATAACATGTGTGCTCTTTTAATTACTTACTTACTAAGCATCCATCTCTGGCCAGATACTGTTCTAGGTGCTTGGGATACAGCATTGAACCAAAAAAGACGAAAGTCCCTGACCCCAAATTACATCTATTCTAATAGATGAAGAATTTAAAGGTACTGAGAGAGAGAGAGAAAGAGAGAGAAATTCTAATACAGATAAAATGAAAAATACAGATAAAATGTTACTAGCATCCTAGGAATGAGAAAGCTATTACATTGTATTGGGGAGAGTCAAGGAGGGTGAGCCATAAGGTACAGTCCCAATGTATATTATTCTCTCTTCTTTTTTTGGAGATTCAAAAGAAATGCAATTCAAGCAAAAAAGAAGTGAGTCACAGTCTTCAGTGAGGCGGGCGGGTGCATGTGTACCGGATCGTTGAGCCTTTATTGTGGCTGGATGGGCTGGGTATGTGGCTGGGAATATGGAGACATGAAGTTGGAGAGTTGCATGAGAGCCTAGGAACTTCAAGTGCATGACTGTGTAGCTTGGATTTTGTCTTAAAGGCAAAAGAAAGCTAGCAGAGATTTTAAAACAGAAGAATGACGTTATCAGGGTAGTGATTTCAGAAAGATGGATATGGCAGTATCACTGAGGACAAGAGAAAGGGATTGGAAGCCAAGATATCTTTCTGTTAATTTAAAGTAGTGAATAAATGTGCACATGGACCTATTTTAGTCTAAGAAGTGAAGCTGCCGTTTGTCTCCACGGGCTATGCATCAAAGTTTGTGATCTTGGAGAAGGCGCCAAGATACTGGAGAAGAATATTCTAGAAAGGCATCACTGCCTCCTTTGACATTTATGCAGTTCCTGAGGAGGTTCTACTTTCTCTAGGGAATAAAATAACAGTCCTTCAGGAGGAGGATTTCAAAGTCCACCACCGCCTGCTGAGTCACGGGTGGCAATGGGTCCATGCTCAGAAGGGTGTGTGCACCTGATGGCTTTACCCAGCGACTCGTGTCTGCCTCTGTGAAAAGGGAAGGCATTTTGGTTTCCCGAGTATCTAGCTCCTTTTCATCTCAGAAGTTATTCCTGCCCCTTATTTTTTATCTCTTCAAGCTGAAATGATAAAATGGGGATAAAATGGGGAATGAGGAGAAGATACCGCGGCTTTGCTCGTCACAGTTATTGTCAGGAGAGAGAGAGAGAACCGCGGCAGAAGCAATACAGACCTAAGGCAGGGACAGGCAGGCATATAACTGTCTCCCGGGGGGGCCAAACAGGAAAGTTGACACCTTCGTACCTACTAAGGCCAGGGTAAGTTGGGAAATAAGAAAAAACAAAAACAAAGCAAAAGATAAGACACAAGGAATAACAACATTAAAAAACACATAAACACACAGATGGCTGTTAAGTTGTTCCCAGCCAGCTTAGTGTAAAAACGTATCAAATAACCAAATTGGCAGATGGAGAGGAAGAATCACCCCAAGCCAGCTAAGGCTAGGTCTCTGACCCAGCCTTGTAGAGAGAGCATCCTGGAACCTTGTGTGAAAGATATTGGGCCTTTTTTTTTTTTAAGGGTTCCTTATATTGCTCAACTCCCTTTTTTTTTTTTTTTTTCCCCTTTCTCTCTCAATTCACTGGACTACTTTGAGAGTACCAATCCTCCTGTGGGTTTTAGGTACGGACTAACTTGCAAGACTATTTTACGGAATCATGTGGCTGTGAAGAGCTACAGCGTATTTAGGAAATGATATTAATTTTCAAAAGCTGGATTATTTACTCAGCCTTAGTTGTTCCTATTTCCTTAGGCACATTTGTCTCTCCGGCATGTTTTTCACTGTGTGGTGAACTTCTAGTCATTCTTGAATACCCAGTTGGGATTTAACTCTCATGGGAAGCTTTCATTTTCCTTCTCAGCCTAAAGCTACTCTTGATTTTGTAATTCCAAGGCTTTTGTATATATTTTCATTTCTAGACATTATAAGGCATTTAATATCCAATATCTATCTTTCCCACTGACTAGACCTGAGGGTTGAGACTATCTGACTCATCTTTGTTTTCCCCATAGCAAATAACACATTCCTTGATCTATTAAGGGGCCGACAATATACACTAATAAAATAGACAAATGCGTAAGTGAATTGATTGATCTCTTCACTTCTCTTACACTATACCTGCAACTAGTACTTTCTAGAGTACTTTGAGGACCTGTCACTCCTGTGCACCATTCTTTGGGGCTCGTCCCGTGGGAATTTGCTTGGCCTTTGCCATTTAGGTCTTCCCTCTTTTTTTGGCTGGCGAGTGATCAGAACTGGGTGTTGGAAGTCAGCTTTACCACTGAGTCACAGTGCCTCTGGGCACTGTGGTTCTACTCCGTGTGAAAGGTCTTTCTGCAGCATTCTTACGAGGTGAGCTTTCTAATTAGCTTTCCCTTATAAGGTGCCAGAGGGGACGATTGGTCAGCATTGGGGCCCACAGATGGGGAAACAGTGGCCAACAGACTTTGCCTAAGGCTCTTGGGTGGGCTGAAGGCTCACAGGTAACATGTAGTGAGAATGGAATGACTCAGTATTCTATTTCCCACCCTGGGTGTCCTCACCCATCAGCTCTCTTCACTCCGCCAGGCCTGAACCTCAAGAACACGGAACAGAATGATGTGAATCTATGACTGAGCTACTGGCTACCTTCTGCTTTGATACGAGGACACACAGGTTACGTGACTTTGTCTTTAAATGGCTACAAGAGTATAGGATGCTTCACTGAATCCCTTAAATTCCTTGCTTGGGACTTCTCCCCAGGCAAAGAGTACCTGGAGGCCTAAGAATTTGTAGAATCTTAGAGAAATAGAGTAATAACTGAACAGCAATAATACACATTATGCCTTTTGACTACTTAAAATGCTTATATTCCACTGTATACAGCCTTATGAAATATGAAGTTTAAATGACATCTCTTTAGGATAAAGTTAATATGTACTTTTGTGTTAAAAATTAGAAAACATGAAAAGAAAAAAGCATTTACTTATAATCCCACCATTTAAAAATAACTACTATTGGTTTTAGGGATGTCTACTTTACATATTTTCAGCATAGTTCTGCATAGCATAAGAAAAGGATAATCATAATCCTCCACTAATGGGTTATAGAAGTTAAGATTGTAAGGTGCCTAGGGTGCCTGGG
>CM053603.1:119107534-119143108 GCA_028646535.1 Procyon lotor
ATCCTCAGTTTTCCCCCCCAAAGAAGGCAAGAGAATCCAACACCAATATCAGCACTATCTCAAAGCTCTGAGAAGAAAGCTGATCTTTAAATTCCAAGTATTAGTGTGATAGAAAATTCATATGCATTTAATGGGCAAAGACACCAGCTAAATTACCCTTTAACTTTTAAACATGCTGCCAGAATTCCTTTGAATTAAGGGACTGTTTAATGAATTATTTGCTTGATCCATATCCCTTTTCATTTGGCCCCAAATTCCATGGTCTGAGAAGGGAAAGGCCAGGCTAGGGGGTAGGGAGGTACTGACAGTGAACGGAGTGGATCAGCTACCATTTTGATCCAGAAAATAGCCAATGAATGGATCATGACATCAACCAGTCATACACTAATAGTTAGCTGTAGCTTAAAAGGTAATTTTCTGCTTTCAAATGACCTCACATCTCATGATTTGAACACCCATATCTGTGGGGTTCACGCCCTCTCCTCTGATGCCCAGATATCCTGACACGGGAACTCCACCCAGAGTAAGCAGAGTTTGAAGGACCTACGATGTCTACTCGTGGTCAGAGGACTGAATGGCACTCACCTTCAGTACATACATCTCCAGACTGGGAAAGTGGCTGAGGTGGGAAAAGAAGAGGATTCTGGGTTCTCATCTTTTCATCTCTGGTCTGTGATCTCTTGAGTTTTATTTTTGTTTTTGTTTTTAATTACTATGTATTTCTTTTGGTTAGAAGTTTCCTTCTATTTAGGAAGGAACTTTGATTCAGGGTTGGGGGCGGGAGGTTGGGGGCAGAGGAAACACAGCGGAGTGTAGAAGAAAAGGGCCCGAGTCGACAGCCCTGGCTTAGTCCTGGGTGTAGAACCAAGTTTAAGATGCAAAACAGCAGGCTCACAGGGCAGAAGTTCCATCCAGGAATAAAGACGGGGCATTAGCTGGAACATTCTTCATAGTGTATCACATTGTGGATTGGCAGCAAATGGCAGAAGACATCGCAGGTCTGTAATTTACAAACATACCCGAACCGTTGTTTAAACTAAACTCTGTGTTGGAGGACCGGTGATGACGATGATGGGAGTGACTCTAATTACTCCTCGTCTATGGGGTGTGTTCTGTCTGCCCCTTGACAGGCATCCTCCCTCTACAACCCCATAGGATCAGTCTTGCATATTCACGAACCCACATGAGAAAGGTGATGTTCATAGAGAAGGTGAACCAATCTCCCAAGATCACCCAGCTCCTGCGTAACTGGGCCAGAAAAGGGGGTTTTCCCAGCCTGTGAACGGTTTTTCATTACTTGCTTTCCCGAATTTGGGTGAGAGCCTTGCACGTAGTCTGTTATCTCTGCTGCAGCCCCTTGGCAGAGAAGGTAGGGTGCAAAGCCTGGGGTCTCTGGAGACATCTGCACCTCAAGGGTCAGGGCTACTGAGCCCTCAGGAACAGATCCAGGTGGCAGAGTTGGCTAGGGGTGGGGGGTGCAGCCCAGGCCGCAGCCTGAAGGAGAGCATGCGCCCTCTTATTGGCAAGTTATTTCCTGAGGTGTCCTAGGAGCAGAGGGGAGGGGGGAGGCATGGGAAGAAGGGCTGCTGCGGGGCAGCAGGGCGGGGCCTGGGTGGGATGCAGGAGGCCTACAGCTATTTCCTGTCTGTGTCAGGGCAGATTAGAGCTCACTTATCTGCCTTCAGCCCCAAACATGCACTTGTTTTATTATTATTTAGAAAAGAGATTATCTTCCAACCAAAGTGGCACCAATATCCCGCCACCCTGATTAAAAATGGGATGAAGGTGAAATGATTTCTCTCTCCCTTCTGTCCCCTGAAGCCCATGCGCCCCAGGGAGATGGCCCTCTCCCAGTGGCAGTCCAGGGAGGCGGGGGAGCCGAGACTCTGGCTGGCTTCCCTGCAGGGGGTGGAGGTGGGGGTGCAAACTCGACAGTTAATTACATCAGCCCAATTAGCGACAGCACCCACCTTGGGACGCGCCTGTCTATCCCTGTCTGGAAAAGGGCCCCCCAGGCCTTGGTGGGGAAGCTGGTGAATTGGGAGGTAAATATTCAGCAGTGATCTCCCCCCGAGAGCCCTCTCGTCTTGGAGATAAGTGAAGGAACTGGAAACAGACCAATCTCTTCCAGCACAATCTGTGAAGCGACCTGCCCATCTTAATGGTTTTCAGATCATTCCATTGGGTAGGAACACAGTCTTCCCTCAGTACCTTGTGAACGATCAGAGGTGGTGCTTTATCAGATTCCATCTTGGGTAATGAGGCTCTGTTTGCCCGATCTCCATGGAACATGGACAAAGGACAGGGCCCTGTCTGTGGAAGTGGGAGGTGGGCCAGGGAACGAGACAGCTGTTTTCCTTGGCTCCACACTCTCATTTTCTCATTTCCCCTCACAGGGAATCAGAAGTCTGGGCTCCAAGGCAAAATCGAATGCCCACTGACCGTTCACCTTGAGTGAGTTGCCTAAATTCTCTGAGCTTCGGTTTTGTATTTGTTAAAAATGTGATTCTGCAAACGACAGTGATGGAGAACACCCCATGCTAGGCAGAGTGCTGGGGGAGGGAGGCATGTGTACATTTACAACATAAATTGCAAGAGAGTGATGAAAATAACTTTTCACAGGTCAGTCACAAGGATAAAGATGATAAACATTTTGAGAGTACCTGGCACAATGAATGGCCTGTGTATGTCCCAAATACATAGCATGTTTGGTTTTTTTTTTTTCCTTTTTTCCTCCATAACATGGACCTTAACATTTTACTTCTCATAAACCTAACCAGTCTTCTCTTCTTCACAAGCATGGTGCAAGGATAATATGAGACTATGAATACAAATACTTTATCAGGGCTCGAGATGTCGCCATTCATTTGTTCGTGCATTCCTTCATTCACATTTTTTTAAGGGCTTTGCTGTGTTAGGTCCCGTCGGAGGCCTTGCTGGATCAGCATAAGAGAGCCAGGCCCTCTCCTAGTGTAGCTCCCAGTCTAGGGAGGGAGACAGACGTGAAAGCAATGTAGTCAGTGCCACATAGCTGAAGTCCCAGTGGCTATAGGAACATTTCTAGTTCCTGTACTGTAGCCCTTTGCCTATATATGTTCTGAAATGAGTTTTGGAAGACAAGAAGGAGATGGCTCAAGAAGCAGCCAGGGAAGAGGAACGGTACTGGAGGCTGAGGAAACTATATGTAGAAAGATCTGGAAGTGAAGGAGACCAAGGCTCATTCTGGAACAAAGCATCTTTCATTTCAGTTGGGGTCGGGGATGGGTCATTTTGAAGATTCAGTTGGGGTTGTGGGGTGGACTAAGGGACTATTAAGAAGCCTTCTAACCCTAAGAGTATATGCTACTATGACCATCCTTGGCTCCCTCTTTGCAACCACTTGGAGGCAACTGGGGCCTGAATCCTCCTTTCCCCTTAAGTATCTGGGCCAGAACCTAAGAGAAGGACTCTCCCTTGAGGAGTGTGACCTTGTAGTTTCCTTGCATTGGCTTTTGCACATCACCCGGCTTCTAGCCTGAGGTTTTCACCACCAGGTGGGAGGTAGCAGGAGTGATGGAAGGGATTCAAATCCTCTAAAGCTGCTAGATGATGTCAACCCAATTACCAGAGAGCACGATCTGCCTGGTGATGGCCCTCAGGTATCTGCACCTCTGGGGATCTGGGTGGAAATCTTTGACGTGACACTTGGCTGGCAGAAGTTTGGTTCCTCTCTGGCTCATCTTTCCTCTCCTAGAAAGGAAACAGCATCCGCAGTGGGACGAAGCCCCCATGACCTTAATAGAGTTGCAGCAATTCCAAGGAAATCTTGCAGATGTGGGTGTTCTGCTGAATTCATGCTTAAAGGTGAGGACCCGTGTTCCACCCTGATGCACCACGGTGGGTAGACTAGTTACCACATGCTTCTGGGCTATTTATAAATAGTCATTTCCCCAGTCTGGCCCCTGGACCACCCCAAACCCTGCCACCCTAAGTACCTCAATCCCTTTTCTAGAACCCCTGGGTCAGCCTCATAACCCAGCAGCTGATGGGGTAAATCCTGCTATGAAGGGAGTCCCTCAGACCCTGCTCCAGCACTTTATTTGTTCTGATTGGTTAAAGGACACTAGTTCTTATATATTGTCAATATTACCTCTCTAAAAGACAGATGACAGGGCCACCTGGGTGGCTCAGTCTGTTAAGCATCTGCCTTTGGCTCGAGTCTTGATGCTTCTCCCTCTCCCTCTGCCTCTCTTTCTACTCATGCTAACTCTCTCTCTCTCATTCTCCAATAAATACATTTAAAAAATAAATAAAAATAAAAGAGGACAATTGATCAACGAACTTCCCGGGGCAAGTCATTTCTTCTTTCTGGATTTCTATTAGTCAAGAAAAATTAATATTATAATCATTTTATTAGGTACGCAAGGTTTTTAGACTTGTTGATTTCTTAAGTCTTTTCCATAATTTTGTAAATTTACAAAGAAACTCAGGACCCTGCATCTGTGGTCTCACTGATTCCAGAAGAGTTCCAGGGGAAGGCGTCGATAGTCTGCTTCTGATATATGTAGGAACTTCTCAGAATCATAGATTCTTAGCCCTTCAAGCTGAGGACAACCTGTAGTCCACCCAGAAGGCTATTTGGAATGTTCTAGGGAGATCACAGAGGCAGGTGAGTGGAGTGAGTGGACCGGGGCTCCAAAGTCCAGACTCCTGCTTCAACCCAAGCAGCCTGATTTTTTTAAAAAAAATGTTTCTACGTCTACGGAACAAATCCTAAAATCCTTAAATCATGGCTTGGCAAGCTGTTTTCACTATGGTTTTGATGAGATTATTTGATGTCTTGGAGCATCAATTTCCTTATCTGTAAAATGGAACCAATGGTACTAAGCTTAAAAGGTCTGAGAGCACAATAAAGCATTCGACAGGTCAGTCACAAACTAGGGGTCTGTTATTTATTAGTTGGATCTAAATCCAGTCCGTGCTTACTTCTTTGAGGTGGGATCTGAGTTCCCAGAGCTGCTCTGAGAAGACTCAGAAGGATGGTATACACACACAAACACAGGCAGACGCTCACGTGTGCACACTCGTACACACACACACACACACACACACACACACACACACGGTACATCACCAGGAACTGCCAGGAGCTCATTTCAGAAGTAGCAAGTACACTTGCAACACTTGCTATTGCTGTATTACCGAACAAGATGACAACAGCAAAACCTTATTCAACCACAACTGCAGAGGGCGATCATGCCGATAAGCACCGCCAACATGGTGGATTTGGTTACTGCAGAATAACTGGCTGACCTTCCCGGGCTCAGGTTTGTAGCCACACAGTAGCTGTACAGGAGAAGCTGAATAACCGGTCTGGTCCCCCACACGCAGGGTGTGGTGGCTGCAGCACCCTAAGAGTCTGCTTTAAAAGGACTCATCCAGCCCTTTGCTCCCTCCGTCCAAGTACCCTCTGCAAGATGGTGGCTACTTGTTCCTCCCACCTGGGATCACCTGGCAATAGGTAGAAAAATATGTGCATCTTAATTCTAATTACTTCCCATTCCTGAAGGGCTGATAGACACATTTCCAAATGGAACAGCCTAGAACCTCCTAGAATCTCCCTTCTGTTAAACCCTTCCTTCTCATATGACTAATTTGAGAATCCACCCACTCTGGGGGCCATTTGGTGGGTGTGAGGAAAGATTTGCAAGCGCTGTTCTAATCACAAATTGTATCAGTGCAGGGCTTTGTAATCTGATGGGGATTGGCCCGCCCTTGGTGTCATTTTCCAGGCTGCTAGGACAGTTTATCCCTGGGCTGAGAGGTTCAATGCTAGCCCTGTAATGAATTGTCTGTGTCAGCTTGGCTCAATCATCTGCCCTCTTTGCATTTCCTCACATATGGACTCCTCATGTCTCTTGTATGTATTTTTTTTGTCCTTAGTTGTAACTTGCACAATGCTTCTCTTTGCCTGTTAGTGTTTTCTGGCTTTCAAGCCCAGTTTGATAACAACTTAGGATTCTGCTTCTTCCCTAGCATTGACGGGTGGGCTTGGAGAATACCACTGCCTGTAGCATCCTTGAAGAGTGCCAAGTCCAATGCCTACACTCTACAGTTACAGAAAATAAGAGCTAGAGAGAGAAAGTACCCAAATCCAGAGTGGCTAACCTAAAACTCTGATGCTCAGTCAGGTGTCCTCTCTACTATGTGCCTTCACTCCTTCACTGAATCATGTATGCATGCCTTCAATAAATATTTCGTGAGTTCTGTTCTGTGTCACGTACGATTTTAAAACCTGGAAATAAAATAATGCATAAAATCCCTGCCCTAGAAACTACGGAGTGGAGAGAGATAAGCAGACAAAATAATTTAGGTGAACTGTAAAGAGGTTGTCAGTGTTGTGAAAAACTATAGCAGAGAGGGGATGTCAGCTCCCGGAGTTCAAGCATAGGGAGAGGTCCCAGAAGACCTCCTGAAGAAGGGAGCTTTGATCCCTATTGCTGGACAGGAGGGATGAACCGTGTGAACACCTGAGGAGAGAAAGGTACAGGCATAAACAACAGTGCCTACAAAACAGAAGCGCATACAAAACAGTTCGTGCAAAGGCCCTGAGGCAAGAATACACTGGGCATGTTCTAGGAGCAGTAATGAGGCCAGAGCCACTGGAGCGGAGTATGGAGGGAATATAAAGGAGGGGAGGGCAGAGAGGTGACTGGCTCAGTCTCGTGGGCCACTGAGATGGAAAACCAGTGAAAGATTTTGAGCAGAAGAGTGACATGGCCTGGCTTATGTTTTGAAAGCATGGCTGGCTTTTGTGTTGAGTGCACTGACCAGGGACAACAGTGGAAGTAGGAAAGGAGGTTAGGAGGCTGCTGCATTCATTCACAGAGAGACAAAGTTTGCTGAAAGCAAGGAGGGAAGAGAGGAGGTGATTTTTTTTCCACACCTGAAACTGCTTTTTATACATTTTGTACAGGTGATACTAAGACAGCTAAAGTGGAAAGCAAGGAAGATAGACTTGAGCTCAGTAATTAGGAAATTGAGAGGGGTCCTGGAAGAGAACAAAGGCTGGAACCCAACTACGCAGCAGGGAGACCGGATTTAGCTTAGGGCGATGATAGGTCAGAGGAAGGTTCCTGGAGGAGGAAGCATCCAAGACTAGAGTGGACACGAGGTGTAGGGTGAGCAGCTGTCCAGGTTTGCCTAGGGCCATCCTGGTTTTAACACTCTTAACCCTTCTCCTCAACCTCCCCAGGACCCGGGACAGAAGGCTACACCGCCTGCCTCAGTGAGCTTGTAAAGCTTGGAGAGGTGGGAGCCTGAGAGCTGAGGGTGCTCCTGCCAGAGAGAACACAGAGCAAACACCGAGACGCAAGAGAGAACAGTGCATGGGGCAGATCGAAGGAAAGAGAGACTGTAGACAGGAGCCCCGATGCACCTGGTTCTGTAAGCCTCAAAAATAAAACAGCCACAGAATTGGTTTTGATGTCAGTGGAAAGGTTTTAAACAAGGAGTGGTAACACTCGCTCTCAGTTTCTTACTTGTAAAAGAGCTATAAAGAGACCCCCATCATTCATAAGTTTTTAATCCAAAGTGAAGAACAAGAAATCCACAGCCAGAGTAGGAAGTAAGTTTGTGTTCCAGCTGAGTGTCCAGTGGCAAGCAGGAGTCCTCATGGCCAATCAGGTCATCTTCTCTCCGGGACCAGATTATCCCCCCCACCCCCAGCTTTTCTCTGCTTGCTTTGATGACATTGTTTTCCCAGGCTCAAAAGCTCAGACTCATGATTTTAATCTCCTTTTTGGTGACTCTGTCAGCTGCCAAGTCCTTATTCCTTTTTCTTCAGCATGTCTCTCCTTAATCTTTTACCCTTTTGTCCCACCGCTGCCAGTGGGATTCAGGCTGTCCTCACGTTGTGCCTCGGCAACAATGGACTAAGGGGTGTGAGCGTGTGTGTCACAGAGGATAGTGGGTGTGGGTGTGGTGGAGGGTAATGAGATTAGGCTTCTCTGGGTGCAGGCAATAAGGGGATGTGTTGTCTATAGGGAATTTATTTATTTATTTAAGGATTTTGCTTATTTATTTGAGAGAGAAAGCACAAGCAGTGGCAGAGGGAGAGAGAGCGAGAGAGCGTGAGTGCACAAGTGGGGGAGGGCCAGAGGGAGAGGGAGAAGCAGGCTTCCTTCTAAGCAGGGAGCCCTACCCAGGTTGATCCCAGGACCCTAGGATCCTGACCTGAGCCAAAGGCAGACACTTAACTGAAAGAGCCACTCAGGTGCCCCATCTATAGGGAATTTAAAACCAGTCATTGTAAAAGTCAGCCGGCTTTGTTTCATTTCTACATGTCAGGAATTAATGACAATCATAAAATCTCCTCCCCCCCCTGAGCAGAGCACTCCCATTTACTCTCCACCCCTGGCCTTAATTTCTGTAACATTTTCTTCACTGGTCTCCTTGCTTCCTGTTCCCTTTCTTCCAATCCCTTGTAGGCAGCCGTAGCATCTAACACCCATCATCAGCTTCCCCAAACCTCAGAATCCTCCCTGAGGTTTACGGGATCAGCCCCAACACCGCAGTCTAGCCTAGCTCTTGGTCAGGCCCTTGGTAACCCGAAGCCCGCCTGACAGCTGAAACTGATCCTATTACTCTGCGTCCCAAGCTCTCTTGGCTGTGATAGCCTGTGTCATAAGAGCCTCGTTTTCCTGCTGCGTGAGCTGGGATGAGACCAAGTTCTGGATCCCAGCACTACCAGACACTGCTTGTGTGACCTTAAGCAAGTCACTTTCCCTCTGAGGGCCTCAATTTTCTTATTCCTCAAATTGGGACCATCATGGGAGTAAAGCTAAAGTCAAGGATAGCAGTAACGGCCCAATGAGATCATGGCTGTGAGAGCGGGCCCCCATGGGAGGCAGGGGGCTCACGCAAACAGGGGAGGTCAGACCTGTTGGAGCAGCAGCTGCCAGGGATAGAGTGTCGACGGCCACAGTAGTGGACGACTCTTTGCTTGTCCAGTCCATGTTACGTTCCTGCCTTGCATCTTCTCCATTCCAAATTCTACTCATCCTTTAAAGGAACAGCTCTAGACCAAGTTCCTCAAAAATTCCTCCTTTGCTGTTTAAGCCTGCCCCAGTTTGATTTCTCCGAAAACCACCAGAACGTACATCTTCCCTGTTGACACAGTCCCCTGTGGATCCTCACATAGCATGCGTCTTCCCACCTGGCCTGTAGGTGTCGCCTCTTCTGTTGAGCGCCCCTCTCCATGTGGAACACACATTGGATATTAAACTGAGACTTGTCAGAATGAATGAATGAATGCATGAATGAATGAATGAATGAATGAATGAATGAATGAATGAATGAGTCTCTTTTCTTACCCCTTACTGCAAAGTATGCTGATAGTGCCATCTGCTGGTAAGCCTTGATTCTGTGTTTTCTGCACCATGGAAAATAAAGTGAGAGAAGATTTAGGAAAAGGAATAGGCGGGGGGAAATGTGCCTTCCAAAACGCTGGCTCAGAAAAGCCACTGAAATGTCCCAGTGCAGGGAGGTGAGGAAGTCAGAAGGGCTCGATGAGGTGGCTTCAGGCCGGCGAGGATCTCCTTCTAGATTAGTGATTGGCAACCAATTTGGAATTAAAACACCTTTTCAAATTTGTAGAACAAGTTTTCCTTCTCCTGTGCCCCAACCCCAGCATGAAGGGTGTGGTTTATGGCCAGAGATCATTTTTAAATCTAACTGTATGAAAATTACCTTTAAAGATTCCAAGACACTTCATGGGAGACTGCATTAAAAAAAAAAAAAAAAATCATGAGAGCTGAGAAAGCATTGCTGGAGAAATCATAGTCCTATCCGTTTTTCTTCTTTTTACACGTTCTCGTGTAGTAAAAATAACAACTGCCTTTTAATGATTGCCTGCTAGGTGTTTGACATTTTCCTCCTCTGGCTCAATTAAATCTTTGGATAACTCAACAGATAAGTATCACTTGTTCTTTTACAAAGGCATTGGGTATGAGGGAATAAGAAATCTCTCTGTAATCAGAGAGCTGGGAAAAGGCTACAAATCTTCTTTATCTGGGGGGCACACAGCCTGCACTCTTCCTTGCTGCTCTACCCCGACTCCGTGATGGTGATCTGGGCTGGGAGTCAGGTGAGCTGGGTTTAAATACAGATTCTACCAGTAACTTCTGTAGAAAGTTGGGTAAATAAATTTATTCTCTGGGCCTCTGTGTCTCCAACTTTAAATTCCATAAGGGGCATAGGACCAGATGCTCTCCACACCTCTTCCAACTTGAAAGTCTGCTGTTTGCAGTGGCCTTGTGTTGCTGAATTATGAATACAGAACTCTACTGTGTCTGAGATGTTTCCCTTGAGCTTCCAACACTAGCGTCCTCTTTCTCGTCTAAACAGCTCCGGATAGGTTAGTATGGACTTCAGATAAACAATAACCAAAAGCACCCTATGCTGAGTTTTGAAGGCCACTCTGATCTCTTTTCACTTAATTTGTAAATCATTCTGCACGTAAATGATGAATTTTTTCCCCCACAACACTCCAAGCGTGATGTATATTCTATGCCGATTCTGAAGGTTGTGTGGTTTGAAGCTTTCGGTATGCCAATTTGTCACCTTTGACAACTGGTCTTTGGTGGTAAGCGCCTTGGTAGGCACTGTGTCCCAGGTTGATGGGCACCCCTCGACACAGCAAAGTCCCCTAGAAACAGAATCCCCACACGGTGCCGAGCTTTTGAAGTGGCTCACTCGTGCTTCAAAGCCAAGTTCATGGTACAGGGAGCAACATCTGAGGTACTTTTATTACCCTTAGAGACAAAAATCATTACGCAGATGCCAAACGTCTGAAAGAAAAATCTGTACCCTGTGCTCAGCCCTGCGGCCTGGAAGTTCAGAGGAGGCTCAAAGTGCTCCCTGGGAGGAAACCGGAGCGTGTTTGAACAGAGCCGCGATCATACCTGGCACACTCAGAGTCCCAGGAGCAACCATCTCGCTGAAGACAGGAGCCTCCTTCTAGATTTCCACTGGGGTGTGCGGAGGGGGTGAGTCCTGGGGTCACATAAGTCCATATGAATTCCTCCTGCTGCCTAGCGATTCCTAAAAAAATGGTCAGAACTACGGAGTGTCAGTCCAAAGACTCAGTTTCCACTCAGGAAACTGACATTTACCGTGACTTTGACTTAAGGCAAAGTATTCATCTACTCCGGGTTTCTTTTTTCCTGCAAATGAGTCACGACCGTGTCTACTGGAAGATGGCAAAACACTTAGTGACCACCATGCCATGAACAATGAAGGGAAGTGGACATTCTTCCAGGAATCTTGACACTCCCCAGTCAAGGGAGGGCCAACAATGCCTTCATGACTGTTCTTCGCTTGTGCTAAGTAGCTAAAGGCAGGACACATTTCAAATTGTGTCTACTCAGAACCCAATTTGCTAAAAACAATGTTGTGATAACTTTATCTTGGATACTGAGGGGAGAAAAAGTTTACCAGGTCTTCTTTACTTACCAATATTCATTTCAGAGAAGTGTAATTCTAATTCACGTTATCTTGTGAGAATAACAGGTCTTGAAACTTTAAACTTCAAATCGGGTAGAAATACTCGTATCTGTTCAGCAAACATTGCAGAACATTGAACATCACGAGAGCCCAGGATACTACTCCCATGACCAGAAGGTCTGGAGTTGGCTTCCAAGCCTGGGGCTCTATAATTTATTCTAAAGCTAAGCAATGTGATTGCCTAAGACCTTCAAAGGCATTTAAAAAGTTGAACAAACCAAAAACAGGTACAGGGACCAAACAGAGTAAGTGCGATTGGATACTTACAGCATGATGTCCTATTTAGCCTTTTGGCTTGAAACAAGGGAAATGGACCCTGTTAACTCCTGCTGGAGATGGTTTCCTTTCAAAGATTCCCGAAGCCTCTGAAACCCCGTTCCCAGCCCGACATCGGAAGAGATGTCCTCCCTAAAAGTATCGCATAGGTTTCTGGTTTTACTAAAAGCTTGACTCATTTTACCAAATGTTTTAGGCTTTTTAGACAATGCACCTGACAGTCCTCAGGTGGGCTAGGATACACTCATTATTCCCATTTCTGAGACGAAAGGTGAAGAATTTGAGAGAGTGGGCTGCTTCCAGGGCATGTGAAATAGGAAGTTTCTCGGACTTGCGGGTAGAGGGCTAGGCAACTGGAAGAGCCCCCTGAAGGATGGGGTTCACTTCCGCTTCCTCTGATGCTCGCTGCTCCTCTGCTTTTTTAGTAAGAATCATGGTCCTTGGCAGCTTCACCCCACCCACTTAAATATACGTCCGTAAGGAAATAAAATAAAACTCCCTCGTAAACTGATATTTATTTGGATTTTCACAGCATTCATTAAAGCGCTTTCCCAGGGCGATCCGCAGTAAAGGTCCCATTCCACCCCCGCTCCGGAACACCAACTTTTATATGAACTCTCTCTCAGACAGCTTAACATTTCAGAACCTCAGAAATCCTCCAGGTCAAACCCCATACTTTTTCAGTGGAGGACACTGTGGTGGAATGAGAGGTCACATGGCTTTCTGCCCATGGGCACAGAGCCGGGACTCAACACCCCACTGGACTGTCGCCTGTTCTGTGAAACTTTCTTTTTTGCAATCACGACCTTCTCATGGCCTTTTTTTGGTCCCTGCTTCTATTATAACCCTTTATCGCAGCACTCACTCGCCTCATTTTGTATTGTTTCATTTGTTTATGTGCATTTCTTTTCCTTTTTTCTTTTAAGAATTAGCGTTTTCATTTTTTTTATTGCATTATTATGTTATGTTCGTCACCATACAGTACATCGTTAGTTTTCGATGGTAGTGTTCCACGATTCATTGTCTGAGTACAATGACATTTACCGTGACTTTGACTTAAGGCAAAATATCCATCTACTCCGGGTTTCTTTTTCCCTGTATATGAATCACGACCATGTCTACTGGAAGATTGAAAAACACTTAGTGACTACTAAGTGGTATGCGTACAACACATACTTGCAAACAATGCACTTCTGCAAACAATGTATTTCTTCTGCTGCTTTACTTTGAATTCCTCAAAGGGAGGGATGGAATCTTAGTCATTTTTGAATACCTCCTTAAACCCACTGAGGAGAAGCCACTCAAAAACCATTCGATTAATGAATTCATGCGTGACCAGAGCTTCCCCATAACCCTCCATTGCGACTATTCCTTTTCCCTGTTTACAAAATGAAGATTGCTCTGATGTGTCTCTCAAGATAATTGTGTAGGTACATATGATTGCCAAGTGCTTCGAGACCATAAAAAAGCTTTATAAATGCCAACCATGATTACAACCCTTTGAAACAATGGGATGTATGATTTACAAGTGGAAAAAGATGAGACATAGCAGGTAATGCCTCTTCCCTGGTTCTCATTTCTATCCCCGCCTACCATCAGGTAGTAATTCTGCAGTAGACACACCAACGTGGGAGAAGAAGGGAGGGTTTAACTAAAAGCTGGCTCGGGTTTCCAAAGCCTCTGCCATCACACCACCATCAAGAGGGGAAAGCAACTAAATCTGACAAGAAGGGCCAATGGCAAGAGCTCCCAGATAGATGAATGATACCCAGGTCACTGTTGAAGTGGAGAATGGGATGAAGAAAGCAAGTTCCCTTTCAAAACAGATGACGGAGGAGGAACCATAAGCAGAAAGGCTCTCAAGCTCTGCTCTCGTCACCTTTTGTTCCCCCTCCTCTCAGATATACCATATCAAGTGGCTAGAAAAGGTGTGTTGTATATTCAATGAAAGGGGCATTCAGATTATCCTCCTAGCAATGTGTGGCAAGAAAAGAGAGGGCAGGAATATCTTATGCAGTTATTTTTCTTGTGAGCCCTTAACCACATTTTTGAAGGCAGAGTTGACTCACCATGCCAATGTTTTACATGGCGGATGCCATCCGTTGCAGAGCAAACCAAGATGGATGATCAGATTGTTCCAGACTTGACGTTGTTTGGCCTCAGAGGTCAGCAGGGGATACAGCGAACATGGTGATCTTCCGGGGATGAGAGGTGAAGGCAAAGGTCTGACCCCATGAGTCTGCCTCTCTAGCCCAGAAGTGAGCTCAAAGAGTGGTTGACGTTACGTGCCTCAATGTGTCTGAAGAAATCAGCCAGGTCCCAAACAAAACAGTCTTATGTCTCATGTTGGAAACATCAAATTATCTGAGAGTAGGGGATTTGCAGGTGGGCTGTGGGACTAGGTGGGGTGGTCACTTCACATCGAAGGCTTCTTGGCAGAAGGAAGAGAGGGATCGTAACCAAGGACCTGAATCTAACTTGTGGTTTGGAGTTTTTGCCACATGGCTCGTTTCCCTCAGGAGTTCTGGATGTGGGAACAGTTAAATTTTTCCCCACTTCTCAGCCATACCACCGTCAGTCACCTCAGAATGTTTCATTATTTGGCATAAGGAATCGGTGAGGTGGCCCCCATTACCTCCTTCCTTGACGTCAGTGAGGGAGTTGTTTCCTGTGGCTGTCTTATGTGAAATACTTCAGCATTTGTACTTCAATTAAAACTCACAGGTATATATTATTAAATGGTGGTGACTCATTCCATGGCTTCTCCTCAACTGAATAAATGCCAAAAAGTGGTATGTGCCCAGTAATGACGGAGACTGCATTAAAACTAAAATTTCTTGTCACATATGTGAGGTGCACCTCACATATCCAAGAATATCCCTCTGTCCTGTGTCGGTGTTTCCTCAAGAAGAAATTCATGATCAAGATTCTCTCTGCACTGAAGGAAGAGGAAAAAGACACCTGACTAGAACCTCTTTCCTTTTGTGAGCTTCATGAAGGCAGAGCCTGGCAAGTGGAATTTTTTCAAAAGTGGGGCTGATCTCATTGAATTACGTAACCTGTATTCAGTACATCTCTGAGGAGAGAAGGGGAAATATGCCTTCACCTATCACTCAGCAGGAAGATGAGAGAGGAGCAAAAGTTCAGATTTTATTAAAAAAAAATCATACTTTCCTCTTCATATTAATGTATTATTTTATATTTAATATGCCTGGAAGCATGGCCAAGGGAGCAAACAGCCCTGGTAGTTTTTTCCTCCCGCCTGTTCAAAAGGCTGAGCTCCTACCTCACCCACGGACATTCCAAGCTGAGTGATCACAGGCTCCAACTTTCCTTCACTGCTGTCCATGTCCTCATCTGGAAAGCGGGCCTCAGGATCTGTACCCAGAACACCTTCTGAGTACTTGTGTACGAGCCTGCTCTGGGTTACCCAGCGGTCAAAATAAAAGCTTTATCCAACTGCAGCTTTTCACCCAATGGTCATCTGACAAGTGGTAGTTCCCCACGTGGTTTAGCTGAAGAGGCCTGGGCTTGAGGTCCTAGGAAGTGGGTTTTTCGGCTGGGGCGGTCTCAGCGCGGACAGCACTGCTGAGTGAATGAGAAAACGGCACCCCTTCTGTCCAAAGACTGGGGAACAAGCACCTTCTCCGGCCAAATTGAAAAAGGCACCCCTTCCTCTAGCAGCCACCGCCCTGGGCCAGGCGTTCTCACTTAACTCGATTCAGCAGCCCCGGCTCTGATCGCTTCAAGTCCTCCAATGGCACTCCCTACCTCTCCAAATACAATTATGTCTGGTTGCACGGGGAGCTGATTAAAAATAAATGCTTTAGTGGATACATGCTGTCCCAGGTGTACGACAACGCGGGTGACCTGAAAAACAGGAATGGCCGCCCTGTGCAGTCGGCCCAAGGCACGAGACGCAGACCCACACCACAGCTCCGGAGGCCGGTCCCCACTTTCTGGGGGGAAGGATCCCCACCTCGGTGCCAGAGTCCCAGCCTCTCCTGGAGCTCCCACGGCACCCAGGAAGCGGGAACTACAAGGAGCCAAAGACTGTTTTCTTTGTTGATGCCTCGTTGCCAGAAAACAGAAATTAGATCTTGCCCAGATTGTCCTATCAGCAGATCTGCGTGCCAGCAAACACTTCTCGGTGAGATGGCAAACAGAGATCTACCGTCTCAAAGCTCAGGGCGTTTTAGCCCTAAAATTGTGTTTAAAGTTTTCAAATCACATAGCCACATGAAGGAACCCCTTCCCAAGTCTCAAAATGTTTGCAGAAGTAAATGTGGTGGTATTGGTGCCTCTTTCTTTTTTTTTTTTTTTTAAAGATTTTATTTATTTGACAGAGAGAAACACAGCGAGAGAGGGAACACAAGCAGAGGGAATGGTAGTAGGAGAAGCAGGCTCCCTGCTGAGCAGAGAGCCCGATGCGGGGCTCGATCCCAGGACTCCGGGATCATGACCTGAGCCGAAGGCAGACGCTTAACGACTGAGCCACCCAGGTGCCCCTTGGTGCCTATTTCTAAAATCAGCTTTGTTTTCGTCTTTTATTTGCTTGGTGCTGTATTTAAAGCAAGAGGCCGAAGGGCTTTGAGAAACAATTATAACCTGGTGTGTCATTTTCAGAAAAGGAAACTAAAGCCCAGAAAGGGAAAGACAGTAGCTCCAGGTCACACAGCAGGGCATATTGGACCCAGCCGGGATTATAAGCTAGCACTCCCTCCCTTCTCCCAACTGAAGGGAAAACAGATGGCACAGAACTCACTGTGACTCAATTTTTCAGTCTCAAAGGATGAATGTGCTTAACCATCAACCAAGATCATAAGTGGCAAACAATAAATGTGATTTTTCAGAGAATGTTTAGATCTGCTGGTTTTCTAAAGAACTACCACCCTCATCATTGCCCCTCCCAGAGGCAAATAATCTCTCCCACCAGTTAGTAGGCTTCCCGAGACTGCAATCAGCCCAGCCCCACCCTGAATAATGTCTTTGTAGGACCTCCTTAGCATTCTGGCCAGGGACCAGACGTTCTCTGGACGAACACCTCTGCTAACCATTTCCGTGCCTTCAAAAGCATGGTTTCCACTTTCCTTGTGGCCCTAAAGTTCCTACCAGCTAAACGAGTCATAGCCCTGGGTTGTCCCTGGGCTGTCCCCAAAGCCACAAAACCATTACCTAAAGACACACCAAACATTTGGGAGAAGAAAAATAAATGCCAGGCGCTAGGATCAGCCTCCCTGTATTGAACAATCAGACACGAGCACAAATCTGTGAACTGGATAGCAGCCAAGACGAGGGGACATCAAAATACATGCAGCTGAAGATGGGAATCAGTCCGAAATCCACTTTTCTTACAAAATGCCCCTTCTCACCAATGGGCCCCACACTCTGGCAGCATGTCAATGGTATCCCGATTCAGGCAGGATTGAAGATTTTCTTCCAAAGGCACCAGGGTGAAGAGTCATTCTACTTCAACCCGCCCGTCCTTTTTAAAGACACGGGTCTTAGGGCAGTTCTTCCTGGAGCACTGTGGAGGAGGAATCGAAGCTTCTAGCGTAAGTTTGTTCTCAGGGGAAAATCCCGGGGCCAGTGACTCCACCAAGGCCCTGGTGAGGCTGGGCCCCTCCGTCTCCTGCAGCGTTCTTCCAAGCGGATCAGGGACACTCGAGGCAGCGCAGACGCCACTGGGGGCTCCTAGCTCGTGATCCCCCCCCCCACTGGGAGGGGGGTGTTGCTGAAGGGCATGGGGCCAGAAAGGCTTCTGAATCCAAATCCCACGCTAACTTTAGAACCGGAGCACTCAGGAGAGTTGTCGTTTTGCCAAGAAAGAAATTATTCTCTCTGCCAGATTTTTCGGATCTGCAGCAAACTGCACGTGTGTGTGCCCAGGTATGTGTGCAGAGGGGGTTGGGGGAGAAGACCTCATGAGAGACCAAGACGGACAGGCTGAGTGAGGCAAAGCAAGCATCGGAGGGAACGGTAGGGGGATCTCGCGACTCGGATTAACCTGTTAATTTATACCGTGGCTCTGTACAAAAATAAAAGGGTTCTCATAAGATTAACAATTTAAATAAATATCTGATAGAACTTCTCTTTCCCTCGTTTTTATAGCTCATCTTTGGGGTTGATATTCAGTCCATGCTTCCCTTGCTGCTCCTGATCCAGAATGGCGATCACTTCATCGGCCTGTATTCGCTCCTGCAAGACAGGTAATGGACACATTTCTGTTACAGGAACTACGGTCAACCCCAGCGGCAGGTGCTTCCCAAACACTTCCAGGCATCCGTCTGTGCAGAGATGGGCGCGAGGTCCAGTTCAGGATTGACCCTCATCTCCATCCACCCCAGCAGTGCCTTCTCCGGACTTCCTTGTGTCCTAGGCAGTAACTTTCCAAGATTTCTCTCTTGCCTGGAAGTCTCGTGTTTTCAACTGATTAATACCCTTTCTACATTGTGGCTCCACGGGCATCTCCAGCTCGGTGGTCCAATCCAGCGTTCCAGCTGGAGTCAGCGTTTTCTCCCCCACACACCTATTCCGGTCCTGCTAACCAATTCTCTCAGTCAAGACCGCCTCTGCTCACCCATTTGCCCTCCAAGCCCAGGCATGGCTTCTTGGACCTGACAAATCGCCAAGTCCTGTCTGTTCTACCTCCTGTTTCCACCCCTTTACAGTGCTCACTATGGTTGTCTTAGTTTAGGGCAGGATTTCTCGACCTTGGCATTCCTGACATTTTGGACCAGAGGATTCTTTGTTGTTGAGGGCGGTCCTGAACCTAGTAGAATGTTTAGCAGCAGCTCTGACCTCTGCCCATTACAGGGACCTGGTAGTGCCTCCCTCCAAGTCTTGATAACCAAAAACATCTCTAGCTCTTGACGAACATGCCCTAGGAGGCAAAATCACTCCCACTAGAGAACCGCAGATTTGGGCTCTCACCATCCCTTAGTCCAACTGCTGCAGCTTCCAAATCATACCCCCATTTAGCACCCGGCTCACACATGCTTCTGAGAGGCCTTCTGCATTTTAGTCCCAACCGCATCACCAACCGGTTCATGCTCACAAACCTTGCACAGGTTTCTGCTGTTTGAGCTTCCGGGCCAAGGCTCCTTGCTATGCATGGAAAGAGTTGCCTGATTTAGACCTTTCTCTCTTCCTTGGTTCCCCGTGCCTTCTCTTCTCATCTCACCTTTTACTGTAACTTCCTGCCTTACCTCAAGGTCTCTGGATGCAGCACTCTCAAAGAAATGCCCAGCCCTAGTTCAGGTTAAAGGTCCTTCTGGGTGTTTCCATTATATCTTATGCTTTCCCTTCCCCCTACATCAAACCATCAGCAGGCCCTGCTGGTCTACCTCCAAATGGCATCTCCAACCTTCCATGTTCCTTCACCTTCTCTTTCACTGCTCTAGGCCTCGACACGTAGCCTAGATGGAGCTTTGTATCCTATACATACTAGAGGTACCATATTGTCTTCCCTAGCCTGTAACTTCCTAGAATGTGGGGAAGCCGGGGAGGGCACACGGTTTTCCTACCCCAGTTAGAATAGAATTTCTGTGTTTGTCCCATCTGATCCCTCCTCCTCGGTGTTCTCTTTTGAGACCACTGTCTGTCTTGCATTTGCAGACCATGTTCTGGCCACTCTGGATTTCTTGATGAATTAGCCACTCCAAGCTCCCTCTGAGCTCTGGGTCTTTGCAACCTGCCCTCTTTCTGGAATATTCTTCCCAAGACCTTTTTACAGTTTACAGTTGGCTGCTTCTTGTCACTCAGGTGCCAACTCACCTGCCGCTTGTCCGGAGAGCTCTCGCGGGTCGTGACCTCCCCTTCACTCTCAAGTCAGTGACCCTGTGTCCTCTCCCACACATCATGTCTCACTCTCTGGAAAATCTCTCAATTATTTACTCTTTTACTTATTTGTGGTTTGTCTTTTTCCACTAGAAAGTAAACACTAGGAAAGCAAGAAATCTTGTCGATTTTGTTCACTGTTGTATTTCCAATGCCCAGAAAAACCACTGATGTATGGTAAGGGTTCCATTAATATTCATTGAAAAAATACATAAGTGGATGAAGGGTCCTCTCTCTGTTTAAAATCTCTCTCCCTAAGGCACAGGTCAAATTCCATCTCCTCACTAAAGCCTTTCTGGTTTCCTCTTTATATCCCCTAACATACGCATTTACCCCGAATAAATCTTACTGAACTTTACCTGTGTTTCAATTACTTTAGCCCTCACCTTATGTCTCCATTTTGACCTCAAGTTCCTTGAAAATAGGACTAATTGCTAGTCCCTAGCACAACGCACAAGGCAGAAAGTTATGGAAAAACTATTTTTTAATTTGAAAACAAGGCCCTTCCGTGCAATCATCATCATCATGATGTGTCCACAAAAGCAACCAAAGGGATCAAACAGACTAAATAAAAAAGCAGAACTGATGTCAGGCTAAGTAAGACGCCTGAGGACTACTTTATGAACATGGGAATGACAACTTGCTGCTTAACAATCTGATGTACAAAACTGATACAAACTCTCAGATCTGACTGCCTAACAGACCCTTGCAATCATGTCCCTCCTGAAAGGGAAGAAGTTCACGAACTGGAACTCCACGTCCAAGGACTTGAAGCTTCTGATATTGTGCATCCTTCTGAGTTTACAACACTAACTACTCTTTGAGAATTGATCCCTTTAAAACAATCTACAGGGGCGCCTGGGTGGCTCAGTCGTTAAGCATCTGCCTTCGGCTCAGGTCATGATCCCAGGGTCCTGGGATCGAGCCCCGCATCAGGTTCCCTGCTCGGCGGGAAGCCTGCTTCTCCCTCTACCTACTCCCTCTGCTTGTGTTCCCTCTCTCGCTGTGTTTCTCTCTGTCAAGAAAAAAATAATAATAAAATAAATAAAATCTTTAAAACAATCTACAATAAGCAGGGAAATCTGCTATCTCTGTTGACTCCTTCATAGACTTTCCTTGCTCAGGGTTTCCATTGGAGAAGAGGTACCCAACTCAGGACTCCCCAAGTATGTTGCACATTCGAATTACCAGGGGAAGTTTTAAAGCTCTCCATACCCAGGTCACACTCCCTATCAATATAGCCAGAATGTTTGAGGATGGAGACAGATGTCGGTAGTTTGTAAAACTGCCCAGCTGATTACAATGCGGAGCAAAGCCTGGGAATCCCCTAGGCTAAATTTTCTAGTGGTTGCTGAAGAGGTTCTGGTCATTCTCTCCTGTGACCACTAGATGCCGCTACCGCCCAGATTCTGGAGAAGTTTCCTAACACTGGATTGGAAAGGAGCCAAGAGAATTTACTTTGTGTTAGTTTATTTGATGGAAAATATCTGGGAAGAGAGGGTTGGGATACTGAGTAATGAAACGGACTCCACGTTTGCTGAACTGAACACCAGAGAGAGAAAAGAGTGTGGTGATGTTTCAAGAGTTTGCCATCTTCCCCGTCTGCTCATTTGCCTAGATTCTCTGGTGCAGGAGCAGTTTGAGGGGAGAGAGGGCAGAGCTGGTGTTGCGGAGTGGACAAGCACTAGGAAAGAAAGGAATCGCAGCTGAGGGAGACTTTTCTGAAGTTCTCAGATGGCGTCCTCTGCCTGTCCCCAGCCCCTCTAGTCAGGACCGGGACACTCTTGCCCCTTTGGGTGCCTGGCTAGCATCAGTCTGGGCCTCTGTCGGTCAGTCTTCCTTGATGCTCCCTACAAAATGCTCGCTGCTGTCTTAGGTCTACTTCTCGTGGACCTTTCCAAGCTCCTCACAGTCGGGGACTGTGCTTTGTCACCCTCGTACCCCAGGGCCTACCGACCAGCTGTCCAGGCACAGAGATCTTCCATAAACGTCTGTGAAGGACAGGAAAGAATGCAGATGGAATGTGGCCTGTAATCTGCCGGAGTCAGATCCGATGGCAAAATGCATGAGATGGATGCATGAATTTTAAACGGTTTCTGACTAAATTGGATCCAATTTAGGTATCCAAAGAGAAAACTGATTCGAATACCGTTTTAAAGACTAGATTTTCATAGCTCGTCAATACCTGGGTTGGAGAGACTGAAGACACCCCGTTTGGCCCCTGCCGTGAAGTTTCAGTTTCAATGTCAGTCTCCCAGGCCAAGCGGTTGTCGAGGCTTTGACTGGAGCGACAAGAAACATGCTACTTCCGGGGCAGAGGACTCCACCAAGGGGTAGCGACAATTTTTAAGTCATTTCTGTGTTGAGCTGACATTTTCCTTCCACTCATTGGTCTTAACTCCTCCCTCTGCAGCCTCACAGAGAGAGACCATAAGCTCCGGCCCCGGGGCATCCAGAAGGATGGGGTCCAGGTTAAGTGTCTGCTTCCAGTAGAAGAATAACAATATGTTAAATGCAACGTTTAAGTGAATAATAGTAAATAATAACAAACTTTTCCGGTTGACTCACAGTCTCCTACATGGGTCTCACAAATTATTCAGTACTTTTTTTATCTTTTGGTTTGTTTTTTTTTTTTTTAAAGATTTTATTTATTTATTTGACAGAGAGAGAGAGTACAAGCAGGGGGAGTAGCGGGCAAAGGGAGAGGGAGAAGCAGGCTCCTCGAAGAGCAAGGAGCCCGATGTGGGACTTGATCCCAGGACCCTGGGATCATGACCTGAGCCGAAGGCAGACACTTAACTGACTGAGCCACCCAGGCGCCCCTCAGTGCTCTTAATGTTGTGTTGAGAAAATAATTAAGTCTTCCTGGTGCCCGGTAGAAAGTGGTTCTTCTCTCTTGATGCTACAGTTTGGTAATAAGTTCAAGACTAACTAGAGACCGCCATCACTTTCCACAAACATTCCCTTATTAGAACCCATCTGATCAAGAATTATCTTCCTAGCCCCTCTTCTTTCTCTCAATCTCACACTACACACAACAGATGTGTAATTGCTTCATCATGAAAATCTATTCTTGCTTAGAAAACACAGCCAGTGTTGGAAACCAGAAAGAAAGAACTCTCTAATAGTTTGATTGATTGATTGATCTCTAAGATCCCTGAAGGGTTATGGATCAATTAATGGACTTTTCAGATAAATCAGTTCACAAATCAGGTCTTTAGGACATCTAATTGGCCTTCTGGGGGAGGGGGGTCAGACACTCACCAATTCTCTATAAAGTGGATCCAAGGTAAACCACAGAGCCACGGCACACCTCTGGCCCTTGGTGACTGCCTTCACTCCATGCGGGTTCTCTCCTCCAGATGAGAAGCTGATCATACGTCCACACTTTGGTTTGATAGAGGCCTGAGGAAGAACATGAAAATTAGACTCTCCTTTCCATATCAGGAGCGTCTTGACAACCCCTTTCTCCATCCTTCTATGGGATTATTTAGGTCAAGTTTTGCGTCAAAGAAAAATGGAATCCTGGGGCTGGAGTAGACATAGATTGGTTCAATTTCCTCACCCATAAAACAAAGATAAGTTCAGAATAATGTGTGAATCAGACATTAAAGTGTTCGGGTAGAATGGCTGGCACAGTCTAGGGCACAGAGTAACACCCCAACACATGCGATGCTAAAGCTGGCAAACTCCATGGAGACAAAGGCTCCTTTTTACTTCATTTCCCAGCCTTTGGCCCTAGCACAGAATGTGGCATATGGCAGACGCCCATTTAATATCTGGGGAGTGACAAAAACAAATCAAGGAGTGCATGAGAGTGCTGGTACATTTTTATTATTGATCTAGGTAGGGGCTCCTTAGTTGCACCCTTTCTCACGCCTCAATTGTATGTAGTTTGTAAGTTTTTCATACCACAAAGATTTTTAAAAGTCAAGTCTAATGTCATATGATACTTTAGTTCCCACTACAGTATTCCTGCCCACTGGTCCTCAGTGAATGCTTTAATACCTCCAGTGATGAGAACACTCTCCTCCTTGGAGAGACCTATTCGGTAGTCTCCAGGCTCTGAAATTAACACAGTCCTTCCATGCTTGTGCTCAGGTGAAACTGCTCACTAGTGTTCAGGTAGAAGAGGCAGAGAGAGAAGAGGAGCTAGGGCAGTCAGGGTGTCCAATCAAATGAGTGGGCTCTCCAAACTGAGTGAATTTAAGCAACATAATATAAAGGGCCTGGCATCTGTATTTTAAGAAGTGTTTGATGTCATCCAAAATCTACAAAGAACTTTCAAGGTCAACACCTAAAGAACAAATAACCCAATCAAGAAATGGGCAGAAGACATGAACAGACATTTCTGCGAAGAAGACATCCAAATGGCCAAAGACACATGAAAAAGTGCTCAACACCACTCAGCGTCAGGGAAATACAAATCAGAAACATAATGAGATATCCTCTCATACCTGTTTGAATGGCAAAAATTAACAAGTCAGGAAATGAAAGGTATTTGTGAGGATGCAGAGAAAGGGGAACACTCCTACACTATTGGTGGGAATGCAAGCTGGTGTAGCCACTCTGGAAAACCATATGGAGGTTCCTCAGAAAGTTGAAAATAGAGCTACCCTACGACCCAGCAATTGCACTACTGGATATTTATCCTAAAGACGCAAATGTAGTGATCCAAAAGGACACACACACCCAAATGTTTATAGCAGTAATGTCCACAATAGCCTGTGGAAAGAGCCTAGATGTACATCAACAGATGAATGGATAAAGAAGATATGGCATGTATGTGTGTGTGTGTGTGTGTGTGTGTGTGTGTATACTCATTGGTCTTAACTCCTGTGTATACACACACACACACACACACACATACACATATTGGGAACAAATATATATATTTGTTATGGAATATTATGGGATGTTATGCAGTCATCAAAAAATGAAATCTTGCCATTTGCCATGACATGGATGGAACTAGAGGGTATTATTCTAAGCAAAATAAGTCAACTGGAGAAAGGCAATTATCATATGATATCTCTGATATGATGAATTTGAGAAACAAAACAAAGAATCATAGGGGAAAGGAGGGAAAAATGAAACAAGATGAAACCAGAGAGGGAGAAAAACTTTAAGAGACTCTTGGTCTCAGGAAACAAACTAAGGCTGGCTACAGGGTAGGGGGGTAGGGATAGGGTGGCTGGGTGATGGACACTGGGAAGGGTATGTGCTATGGTGAGTGCTGTGAAATGTGTAACACCAATGAATCAAAGACCTGTACCCCTGAAACAAATAATACATTATATGTTAATTAAAAAAAAGACTAAAAAGAATGTCTGATGTCAGTAGAGTTCATTTTTCTTTCTGAGAAACACAGAAACATTACTCATTCCATAGTAGAGCTTAGAAAAGTAAAGTAAAAGAAAAAAAAGTTCTACCATTTGATTACATGGGCCCATTTTAACGAGTTATTTTCTGCATTGACTTGGATTGATACATGCCCATTAGAATAACTTTTGGTTTCCTTCACCATAAAAGGGGATGGCTACATGTTTTCATTGCCAGCTTCAGGAGCAATATTTAGAAAATTTCCTGAGGTCCTTGGATGCTACCCAACATAGGTATCCCTAGACTGTAAGATACCCGTGGGAAGTCAGAGGGAGATGGAGGAGTCAAGAAGTCTGAAACCTATGTGTGTGTGCGTGTGTGTGTGTGTGTGTGTGTGAGAGAGAGAGAGAGAGAGAGAGAGACAGAGACAGAGAGAGAGACAGAGAGACAGAGAGAGAGACAGAGAGAGAGAGACAGATGAGCAGAGAAAAGCAGTCAGCTTCTGGTCACTCTCCTATTCACAATAATTGAGAAATGATTTGTCTTTGCTGGAGAGAGTTGATTTCCTTATGTTCCTTTGTCAAGGTGACTTTTCGGACACAAATCTAGAGAGTTCACTACTTACAGGTGCCCGTTATCAGTCTGATTTCATTTTCCTAGAGAAGGAATCTGTTGTACGTTTCCACATAGAAACAACAAAACAAATGATACTTGAAACATATGAAACAGGATAGGAAAGCCTTCATATATACACATCTTTAAGATCTGGTTTCGGGTTTTCTGGGCAGCTCATTCCCGGCCTCTGGCCCAGGCTCACTCAACCACATGCAGGCACCATTGCTTCTATGTGACTACCAAGGGTCAGCAGTATCATTTTACAATATTAAAGACAGGATGTGGGGACAACTTGATGCTTTATCTCTGATGGAACAGGATGAATTGAAAGTATTTTTACACATGAAGAACCTGGGAAAGTTCAGGAGAAGCTAGCAGCTACCCGAAGCATTTGGAATTGATTATAGGTACGTAGGTTCACAAAAGTCTCTATGACTGATCTTATCAAATGGAGAGCGTCACCTGTTACACATCAGCCACGGAAAGGAATAAACAAGCTTCATTTATGACATGACTTCTACAGGAAAATATGTCCTGAAGTTTAGAGGATTGTAAACATATTTTTGGAACACAATTCTATATTGAATTCAATTTTTCGTGATGCAAACAGAACTTATTAAATTTCATCTCTCTCAAACTTGCACAGAGAAACCCAAATCCCAAAACACTCATGTTTCACAAATATGCTGCTGTTGAAAATAATCTATGTATCTTCCAAGTATCATAAAAGAAAATTGCTTTTGCTTTCCATCTAACTGATGATTCAGTCACAGAAGACTTTGTGCTGTATTCGTCTTGAATGAATGTAAATCTTAGCCGCCATTTAGTTAATTGCGTAATTCTCAGATTTTTCCAAAAGTAAAAGACTTAGAAGACTTATTTCCTTGTGTAGCCCCAGTTGGATCCTCTCTCTGCTTCATTTGTCTCTTAAGTCAAAGAAAGGAAAGCTGAAAAGTAAAGCTATCTATTTCTCTTTGTCATTATGACTGATAACCTAAGAATTTTAATCATTTACTAAATGCTATAAAAACTCCACCAAATAAATTAATCTGAAGTAGAGTTAAATTGGGAAAAATGAATCTACCAACTTGGAGCTTTTCAATCAAAACAGTGTTTAAGTCAATTTTTCTTCTACTTTTTCAGGGGTGGTGGTGGGGTTGAGATTCATTATATTTTCAAATACTTAAACCTTTCTCTTAAAAGTATAGCTATATGAAAGAGCAGTATTCTATGCTTTCATATCTTTAAGCAGCAGAATTATAGTTAACTTGCATTCAACAATTAATGAATTACTGGTTCTAACATAGTATTCCAGGCATCACTTGCTTTCAAACATTGGGCATTTCCAAGTACGGCCACTAGATGGAGGAGAAGCAAAGAAATCTTTTCAACCACCTGTCTGAATTTCTTTCCAACTGCAGGAGTTACAAGCATTTTAAAATCTGTTCTAGTGTTAGAAGAACTCAGAAATCAAATGCTTTCTCCACAGAGACTTTTTTTAAATAAAAATTTTGTGTTGGGATTAGAAGCAACCCAGATCATCAATCTTGATTTAATCTTCCAGATCATGAAGCGTTAAAATACTCTGTTGATACTTAAGCTTTTATAACAAAGTGAGAGGCATCATAACTTTTTAGGTAACAAGTCATTACATGAAATGGTTTGAAATATTTTTCTTAATTATTCCAATGTTTCTGGACAATTTTAACCAGAATCTCCAGAGAGTTTTCTTTCAAATCCAGTAGTACAGAATTTTTTATATCATCTGCTTATATACCGGCTGTATGCCATGAATGATAGATATATGGGTGTTTTGCTATTAAGAAAAGGATACAAAATAGGAGAGGGAAAACATAATACTCAGAAAAAGCTGTGAAAACAGTATGTATAAGGCAAAATCCTTGAAGTTTATCAGATACACACCTCAACTATTTACATTTTGTATGGAAGAAAGATATATCTCATAACCTATTTACAATTCAATTATATCTTCAATTGGAAAACATGCTTTTCTACCATGGTGTATACTCTTTGGCTTAAAGTCCAAAGGATGCTGGCTATACGATCTATAACTCAGTAGACTGGTTTTCCAAAAGCACTGGTTTGCCTAGGAAGATGATAGTTGAAATTAACTGTTGATTTTTACCTATGAGGTTGTGTTTAGAATCTCATCGTGTGTGTGTGTGTGTGTGTGTGTGTGTGTGTGTGTGTGTAACGTGTATAAATCAATGTTCAGGTACATGTTCACTTACAGTCACAGGCATATATATACACATACACATACACAGCAATTTTGGTAACTAGTAGTCTCACGTGCAATGCTCAATCCAAGCATGGAGAACACCAGATTGAAAGCTATCCCACTGAATCCATTTGTCTAGTCCTAGGCATTGATTAACTTAGAGATAGGTGTTTTTGTGTTTCCATCAGACTACCTGACAAAGACTGAGAAGAAGACCTAAGAAGACCTAAGTTCTGGTTCCAAGTCTAACACCAACTAGCTACGTAATCATGATGTATCATGTAATCACATAATCATATATATATGATTATGAATATATGAATATATATGATATCTATGAATATATATGATTCTATCACATATAATCAGGTAATCATATACCTATTCTTTAAATTACCCGTCTGTAAAATGGACTGGAAGATTTCATTGATGAGTCCATCTCTAACATGTTATGATGAATACATTTGCTGGGTCCCTGTGCACCTCTTGAATTCTCAAGCTCAGATATTTGAAATCCAATAGTCTCCGAGTCCTTGGAAAAAATAGCAAGATTGAGATGAAGAAATGCAACAAAAACTTGTCTGTACGTTTTACTTACGGTCACGGTCTTGGCATCCATCTCAGTGAAAATGAATTCTCCACCTTCAAAGTCATCATTCATGTACAGGAGAGCACTATAAGAAAAAAGAGAAAATCATTTGTACTATTACATGCTTACAATAGCTTCATTAGAGCATACTGGAGATATAATAAACTGACCAGCCTGATTGGTTACGTTTCTTTTAAACTGGACATTGAAATAACCGACCCTCCTAACCCAACAGAGTAAGATCAGATATAGTTTAGGTCATACCCCTGAATATTTACTTGTTATGCTAACATTTTAATTATATTTCAAATTTCATTTCACATTTCACTTTTTCCCAAGAAAACCTAACTCAGTTTAATCTACCCCTTCGAACCTGCCCACGCTACTTATAATTCTCTTCTTCCCTCTTATGCTTGTAACTCTAAGGGATGTATCCCCCCACCCATCCCCCCGGGAAGCAGCTAGAGAGCTCCAACAGCTGTCGCCTTGCCTTGCAGCTAGAAGGTGTTCAATAAATGGTTTTGCATGGCGCACTCTACAGTAGTAATTAACCACTATTAAATACATGGTGTCTTCTCTTTAGACACTAAAACATCATCCAATCTTTCCTCCGAGTTTCCAGTTTCTTATTTATGGAAGGCACACATAGGTGAGTGATACTGTAAGACCCCTATGTGCCCTGGGACAGCATCCTTGGGTTCTCAGACTGAGATATGCACCCCACGAGGGATACGCTTCAATGAAAGCCAAATGATCAAAGAAGAAAACTCTACTTTTTGAAATGAAAACGAAATGGGCATTTTGTGGATTAAGATGCAACAAAAGGTGCATGGATTTTTAAGGTAAAAATCTGAGATGATCAAGTCGCTTCCTGGTTGTGGCTTCAGGAGGGTATCTGAGAATCTCTGCTCCATCACGATGAATGTGATGATCAGCCAAACAGATGTGTTTCCTAGTGTCCATGGGTAGTTTGGTAACTGTTGGGCAAAAGCTTCGTTGTGAAGGTGGTGCTCCTTGTACCTATAGTCCCGGAACGTGTACGCAGGAGGCTCCTTCCAGCATTCGTTGGCCTCGGGATCCAATAGGCAGTTGTCAGCGTGGATGGGATGACTGAGGTCCGTTCTCCTATCCTGCTGACCTGCCGGAAAAGGAAACAGATGAGAACGACAGGAGCGCAGGAACCTCCACCAGCAAAGCTGACAACCTGTCTTCTCCCATCCCCGGTGCCCTTTGCAAATTTGAGGAGACACAAGACAGACCCACAGAGATGAAGGAACCGACTAAGCAGTCAAGACAAGGGTCCTGCTTTGGTGTGAACTTGATGTAAAATCGTGGACAAATCATGCTTGCTTGTTCTGCTATGAAAATTTGTTGATATGAAAATACATAATAGAAATTCCATGCATTCCGCAGGCCGGACCTCATGCGGGGCACACAAAGGGGGGGTGGAATGAAAACGTAAAAAGAAAAGCCTGATTCAGCTGAAAGTTCACGTGTTAAAGTCTCCTCCCATGACCTTCTTCCTCCCCTCCCACTCAACAGGGTGTGAAAGAGAAGATGTAGGGGAGAAATCATCACAGCCGGGAGGTAAGGCGATCTCTGCCTTTTTAAGAACATTTCTTTCAACAATTCCTTCATCTTCTATGTGACCACTTAATACTTCAGGGCGTGAGGGGAAACTGTAATTTCCAGATTTCTGGTTCCCTGGAAAGTGAAACCTGAAGCAGGAAAATCCTTCTCTGTGTGACTTTAAACAAGTAGGGGAAATGATTCTGAAAAGAAAAGGAGGCAGAGCAATGGCCTTCTAGAACTTGAGGGGGTCAAAAAGGAAAAAAAAGAGGGAAGGGGGAGGTAAGAGTGAACAAGCTTCTTCTGTTGGGGAATTTACAACTTTGCTAAACCATGAGTCTAAAATGTAACAGAACTTTGCTTTACATTGTTTCCATTCTCATTTCACCCTGGGTAGGAGGGAACAAGTTCAGACTCTGGAATCTTACCAGACAGGGCGGTTCGGCAGACCATGTGTGTATAGGAAAAGTACAGGGTTGAGTTCAGCATGAAATAGGATTCTACAATCTTTCGAGCCTTCTCGCTGATGTCATAAAACAGACGGGCACTCTTCAGGGGGACTCGGCCTTCGTAACCAAACTGAAAACAAAGAAGAGCATGAGATCGTACTGGGTTGACCAGAAGGCTTGAAAAAAACAGACACTACATTTCAGTAAGGCAATATAAGGATGGTCATGTCTGCGTTGACCAGTGGGAATACAACCTCATTCTCTTGGATTTGTTAGGAAAATGAGCCATTGAAATTCATCCTTCCTCATCACAGTGAGAAAACTGAACAACCTAATCTCTTCCTCTTTTCTCCTCTCGGAGAACATTCCTCTTCCTCCCCAACACTTGGCGTGGGGCAGAATCATCATGGGATCCCGTATGTTTTTGTCATTGCCCCAGGAGCTCCTTGAGGATGGGGCAGGGGCTATGTATTATTTGTCAGATAGAATTAGGAGCTACAAAGTTTGGTAAGTTGATGACTCAGTGAAGGAACCAAGGAGTGATTTAGAACAATGGAAGGGCGCCTGGGTGGCTCAGTTGGTTAAAGCCTCTGCCTTCGGCTCAGGTCATGATCTCAGGGTCCTGGGATGGAGCCCCATATCAGGCTCTCTGCTCAGCGGGGAGTCTGCTTCCCCTCCTCTCTCTGCCTGCTTCTCTGCCTACTTGTGATCGCTCTCTCTCTGTCAAATAAATAAATAACATCTTTCAAAAAATAAAAAAAAAATAAGATAATGGAGATGTCATTTCATACTTGTTCCCTTCATTTCTTCTGACAAGTCTACCATCTTGTCTCTTCTTTCCTGTCTTTGCATCCACAGAAGCTATTTGATGGACCCTTAGCAGCCCAAACCCAAAAGAAGCTATGACTTTACTTTGAGTGCTTTCAGGACAGTTGCACCTTCAAACTTCTCATTGGGTGTATGGGGTGAAGTTTTCCCTCTGTATCCATCTCCAACAAGCATGATTCCCTGGAAGCAAAATACAAGAAGATGCTTTATTAATGACAGCGATGATTTCATCAGCTCTTTTTGCCTTGATTTCCAGGAAGCTAAGGACCACAGTCATTACTCAGACCCATCCCTATTTTGTACCAGGGTCCTGGTATGATTAATGCTTCCCATCAAAAGAGGTATCTTCATTTAAACTTCACTCTCCGTGTTCACCATGAAATAGCAGTTTTTTGTAGAAATAGATAGGCTATCAGTGATTAATATACTGGTTAATTATTGATTAAAATAGAGAGATTTCCCAGTGACTTTATACGGTAGCAGAGCACATGCTTAATGGCTATTGTCCTAGGTAGAAAGTCACTAACTATTCCAGATCCATGAGCTGTGTCCAGATCTCAACAAAATTCAAGTCATCCCAAACCAGACTATGAAAATGCCCCCACACCGATGTCCTTGTCCTAAAGAAAGTGACATTTCAGGCCTGGTTTCCTGACTCCAAGTGAGACCAGAACCAGAGAGCTTCAGGGCCCCCACTGGGCCAGCACCGTCAGGCTCCCCACCCGCTCGGGTCCTCACACTGGCCACGCTGTGGAGCTCCCTGCACTGCTCCTCCGATAGGACGTTATCCAGGAGAACCCGCTGAGTCCCATTCAGCTGCTCCGAGTTGTAGACAAACGTGATGTTCTCATAGAGCAGAGGGCCACCTGAAGAGACAGAACATACCGTCTTCTGTTACCTCTATTCCCAAGAGGGGGAAGCACAGAACACGCACCGGTTTTCAATGTGAAATTCATGAGACTCCATTTGCTCATGAATACTTAAGAATGCAAAGACACGTTGGGAGCTTGCTACGTACACTATGGATTCAGGAGAAACAGATGTCTGACAACCAGGTTTCTCCACAACATCCTACTAATGGTATCACATTTGTACAGTATTGTGGCTTTGCTACACTATCTTTTCATTTGATTCCAGCGATTATCCTGCAAAGCAGACTGGGAATCTCACAGGATGCTGCTTGGAGAAGACCTTCCTGAATTCTCTTGGCAACTGCACACATCCTTCCCCAACAACCCTCGGTCCCTCACTCTGTTACAACATCACATTACTTGATCATGTGTTTGTGCCCCCACATGTGACATATGTACTGGTACGGAGAAAATCTTCACTAGAAATCTCAGCTGGTAAATGCACCAGCGGGTCAGCCAACTCCTTCCTAGTCTCCTTTCCACCACCTAACTGACTCTAGATGGTATTGTTTGTGGAATATTTAATTTTTTCTGTTCTCTGGGCAAATCTTTATATCACTTTCTTTGCATGGGAAGGTTTCCTATAGGCACTGGCTCTCTCCCTGGATAGAGTCCACAACTCCATGAAATTAGCCCATGTAGGCTTTCCAGAAGGTGACGCTTTGGGGTCATGCTTTAGGTGCTTAATTATGAAATCTAGACCTGACCAGACTCGTTCCTCATAGAGGATAGAACTGAAGGACAAAGCCTCTGTTGGTGAGGAAATCTTCAACTATAACACAGTGCATCCAGCTTGAACTAAAAAATTGAACAGAAAGGAAAAAAATTTTTTCTGCTCTTTATAAGACTCCTAAGGAACCTGACACATGCCTGTCAATAACAACAGTCCACCCAGGAGGGAGGTAGGGTGAAGGCTCAGTTGCTCCCTTCTTCTCCAAGTGAAGCAATGGTCCCAACACATGGGCCTACAGCACATCAGGTGAAGAAGGAAGAAATCAACTGAAATTGATGTACCCTCTAGTCCTTTAAAATGAATTGGTGAGGGAGCGTGGGTGGCTCACTGGGTTAAAGTTTCTGCCTTTAGCTCAGGTCATGATCTCAGGGTCATGGGATCGAGCCCCGCATCAGGCTCTCTGCTCAGCAGGGAGCCTGCTTCCCCCTCTCTCTCTGCCTGCCTCTCTGCCTACTTGTGATCTCTTTCTCTCTCTGTATCAAATAAATAAATAAAATATTTTAAAAAAGAAAAAGGAAAATGAATTGGTGAAACTAAGGAAGAGCACCACATTTGTTAATATTCTAGTTATGATGAAAGATACATTACAGCCCACAATTAGTGGAGTATTAAGATAAAAAGACAGCGTTTCCCAATCTTTAATAATATATGGTTATCTGTTAAAGGAAAAGTCCCCTAAGGAAAGGCAATGCTGACACATTACTTTATCACAATTTTACTTCCATACTTGCAATTATAAAACTATAAGCACTGTATTTAAGAGTTTCATATAACTATAATACCAAAAGCAATTTACAAGATTAAGTAAAAGCAAGA
Source organism: Procyon lotor (assembly GCA_028646535.1). Classification (NCBI taxonomy): domain Eukaryota; kingdom Metazoa; phylum Chordata; class Mammalia; order Carnivora; family Procyonidae; genus Procyon; species Procyon lotor. The sequence continues at coordinate 119,141,268 of CM053603.1, forward strand.
CCATAAAACTAACTAAATTTGAGTTAACAATATTAATGAAATGGTTAATGTTCTTTAGCAGGAACCAAAAACGCTACATTCCACAGGAATGTTCTACTCACTGATCTGCCCCAGATCCTTTTGAGCCAGCATTCTTTATAGTATTTTTGGTGTGTAATGACTCATTGCACTGCAACTTTTCTCTACTGTAATTACTATGAAGTCGTTGTGTACCAGGATAAAATTGGGCCGTCATCTGCTCCTGATACATTATTTATATGTTTGTTCGACTTCATTTCTTGTCTTCAGTCACGAAGACAGTCACGAAGTATCACCAACTGGTGCCAATGGGAGAGTAGCCTCACCCTGCGCCATGTGATGTCTCATGGTGGGACCTGGCTGTCAGGTGATTATTTACAGGACCCACTAGCCCAAATTTTTTTATTAATTTTTTTAGATTGTCATCAAAAAATCTATAAATACAGAATTTCTTGGATTTGAGGACCATAACCACAGGTATAGTTTCAGTACCAATCTTTTGGATGAATAGAAAAAAATACACACACACACACACACACACACACAATTCAATGTTTCTCAGCCTTTGTTCCACAGAAAGTTTTTGATGAAAAAAGAAGTTTCTTGATCAAATGTGTTTGGGAAGTACCAGGTTCCACAAAATTTAAGAGGACTTCTTAGAACTTTTTTTTTTAAAGATTTTATTTATTTGTCAGAGAGAGAGAGCACAAGCAGGCAAAGAGGCAGGCAGAGGCAGAGGGAGAAGCAGGCTCCCTGCTGAGCAAGGAGCCCGATATGGGACTCGATCCCAGGACTCCGGGATCATGACCTGAGCTGAAGGCAGCTGATTAACCAACTGAGCCACCCAGGTGTCCCTTCTTAGAACTTTTAATATGTAAATAGACATTATGAATATCCTGACTATTGAGGTGGCATGAAGCAGTTGTCTCCCTTAATTGAGCACAAATACCAACCTTCCTTCCTCCTTCCTTCCCTCCTACCTTCTTTCCCTCCTACCCTCCTTTCTTCCTTCTTATGGCAGAGAGACTTTAAGATGCCCCCCTAATGATCAATGTCTCCTGGGATTCATGGACTTGCATAATTTGCTTTCCTCAACTGTGAGTGGGTACTGGAACTTACTTCTAACAACAGAATATGGCAGAGGTGATGGGGTATCAGTTCTGTGATTGTATTACATGAGATTGCAACTTCCATCTTGCTGGCAGAGTTAGCCTACTGCCTTCTCAGCTTTCATTGTAGTATGTCGCTGCATTAAACAGACTCATGCAGCAAGGAATGAGGAGGCCTCCTCCAGCCAACGATCAATTAGGAACTGAGGACCACTGTCCACTAAGAGTTTAGGAATGAAATTCTATCCTCTGAGCTTGGAAGAAGCCAGTTCGCCAGCCAAGCCTTAGAAGAGACCTCAGACCTGATCAACAACTTGGGGGAAGTTGGAGGGAGGTAGGGTGATTAATATACTGGTTAATTAAAACTGTCAGGTGTCAGCGAGCCCACCAAGAAGCAAGGGACCCCACCAAGCTACCCCCAAATTCCTGACCCCCAGAAACTCTAGGATAGGATAGTGAATGTATGTTTTATATATATTGGCAGCAATAAAAAACCAGGAGACTTTTTCTCTTCCCAAAAGGACTTCTTAACATAAAACAGGTTGTTTAGGAAAAGTTGCTCTAATCTACATAGTTGATTAAGATCCATAGCCGAATCGAGGCAGTTTCCCAAATATTTGGAAAAGTAAAGTGCATATTTCATTCCCATTTAGAAAGGTAAAAGAGGTGCTCCTTCAACAAGAAAGACAAGATACTTGTCGATTCCCTGAAAAA
>CM053603.1:119143608-119180233 GCA_028646535.1 Procyon lotor
AAAAAAAAAAAAAAGCTTTGAAGTTTGGCAGCCATCCTGGAGTTTCCCAAACCTTTACAGCAAAGTGCTGGCTTACTGATACGTATTTCCTGGGTGATTTCTCAGCTTAAAAAGCAACACGAACTCTGGCTGACCATGGAACTCTCTGGCACTTGTAGAACAGCTTGGGCTTTGTGGCTACAAACTGAGGTCCAGGTCAGATTAGATGAGCGTTTTATCCTGTTTACTGCCTCAAACTGACTTGGAAGCTGAGGAAGGAAAGGGCTGGGAAATGTGAGAGCCGTGGAGAGCCAGAAATTTTCAAATCAGCTAGAGGAATGTGCTGTCACACTCTCTTGTGGGGGAAAGGAGTTCTGTACTTCTCAACGCAGGTTTTTAAAACCTTATCTTGCTGTTATTTAATCAATAAAGGATGCATCTTGGATCTCTAGACACATTTATATGCCACTTCCCGGTGAGTAAGAGAAAATGCAATCTAGATCTGGATTCAAAAGCCTGGGTTCGAATGCCTGCTCTACCCATTATGAGCTGTGAGACACTGGACGCGCCACCGTATCTCTGCGGGCCTCAGTTTTCTTGCCTGGGAAGTGGGGACAATTATTTCACATGAGATGCTTCCATTATTCAAATGAACTGCGTGTTAATTTGCCTGAGAATTATACATTATACAGATATCATAATAATTATTAAGGATCACTACTGAGTTAGTACCACTATTGCTAATAATCTGTTGTTACAGCAACGTTTAGCTCTGTCTAAAAACTACTTTTGACAACACTCTTCATGTGTTTCCGTGAATTTTGATCTGACGTAAGTGTATCACGTTCTGCTCTCTTCATTCTGTGCCTTGTTCCATTGTTTTATCCACTAAAATGGCTCCCTCCACACCTCTGTCAATTCAACCTAAATTCTACTTATCTCTCAGAGTCCTGCTCAGATATATGTGCTTCAAGCGCCATAGATGAACTCATCTAATGGCCACGTGACCTGTGTCTTCGAGTTCCTCTGATGTACAGTATATTCTGTACTACCTAGCTCTCACTGACTAGGTGACAGAGGCCCCATGACCTCTCCAAGCCTCAGGTACTCGGCTGATCATCCAGTCTCTGCCTAGTTCACAGGACTCCTGTGGGAAGCAGACAAAGGGGTGAATTTGGAAGCACTTTTGTTGGAAACCAAAGCTGATGATATACAAATCTGAGACATTGTTTTGAAGCTTTGCTTTCAGAATATCATGAAATGTAATAGCTTAGTCCTATTCTTTAGTTTCTAGAGAAAGTGAGCTCTTCCTTAATTTAAATAACAACTAGCCAAGTCCCACCTCCTCTTTTCCCTCCTAGAAGTAAAAGTGCACAGATACTTACCCTCTCTTAAGTCTCGATCTATCTTGGGTGATGACTTTTTCCCCATTGATAATCCATGAACTTCTGCCGCTTCCATGTTCACTCCTGAAGGGACCCTGCGCATTAAAAACAGTTGAAATGGAATTTCCTGCTGAATAAAGATGTTCAAAGACAAAGCATACTTTACTCATCTTAGCCTCTTTTTTTTCCTTTTTTACAGTTTATTGTATCCATAGCTTCACCCCCTTGAGATTAGACATTAAATCTCAAAAGAGCAGAAAAAAGCTACCATGTGCATTTTTATAATGCTTGGAGAGTTGTATTTTTGTCTTGAGCACAAAGTACATCCCGAACAATAGTTGAACTGAAATAAAGCATGACCTCATGTAACGGTACTCTACTATTCCAAAAAAGAAGACACAAGTTTCAAACTTGGCAAACATACAAATCACAGCACGATATCCTTTCAGTATACACAAGTTGAACAAATCCAACTGTGCATGTCCATTCTTGGAGCTCTTGTAATAATTTTAGACCACCCAGCGTTGAGGCCTTGTTGCCTAGTTAAAGACCACCAGATTTTGAATAGGAAGATCTTGAGCCACCAGTCCCTTGGGGTGACACTCTAGAAGAGTCCTTTGCCTTGTCAGAAACTTGATTTCTGAATTTGGAAAATAAACAGGCTAGAGCAGGTCAGCTCAAACATGTACCTCCAACATTCTATGATTCCTTGAACTGCTCGTAACACGTAAATTGATTTTTTACTTCCATCATTTTAAAAAATGAGGTCTCTTCATTTCTGATTGAGTTAATGACACCTAATATTTTAGCTTGCAGTGAAACTTTCTGAACTTCCTGCTTTCAAACCCAGTAAGGGATTTCAGCATTAATAGGAAAAAACTAAGCTCTAGTCTATTAATCAAAAACCCACAGAATGTGTCACCTTCAGAGATCACCTGATCCAACCCTTACTTGGAGGGAAAAGAGAAAACTAGAAAGGAAAACAAGGCACCCAAAGTCTCACAGAAGTACAGAAAGAGCAAGCTGAGACCAGAAGGCTGAACTCCTAATTCCCAGTGTAGAACCATTTAATTATATCTTTTTGCCTATTTCATAGAGCTAAGGTCCTTATAATGGGTATGACTCTAAGTATTTCTTCTCATTAAAAGTAAACGGATTGTATTCTGAATGAAGAACTCACCGATTCTCATCCTGTCGTCCTCCATATCGGATCCAATAATTCTGTTTTAAATTAAAAAAAAAAATTCAGTAGTTTTGTCACTAAAACATACTATGTAGAAAGAAAATATACAATTAAAACACTCAAAAGATCTAAGACATTAGGAAACTTTCAAACTGCATTAAGATACAATATTTTTTTAATTAATAAAAAGAAAAACTAAAGGCAATGGAATTTTGGCAGAGACAAAATGATGCACAAATGGGTTTTTAAAAATAGCGTGGAACTAGCTTAAGTATTTATATTTTTTATCCAAGAAGTGATTTGGAATTTGATGTCAGGAAAACACTTAAGAGATCATTCAGTCCAACTCCCTTATGTTCTATGAATAAAACAAACAAAAAAGTCCAGCTTGCTTAATTATCTGTGCAGGATCATAAAGTAACTTTTTCTGAAGTCTCCTGGGAGAATGCAATTAAAAAAATAATAAATAGGGCCAGGTATAAGCATATTATAAATTTTATTTACAATTAGTATACTTAAAAATTATCCTAATTAAAAAAATTATCCTAACTTAAAAAAATTATCCCAATTTTTAAAATATGCCAATAAAAACATGACATAACTAAGAAATGAAAAAATGTTACAAATAGGATATATTACAAATAATACTTTTTTACAAACATGTGACAGGTACATATATAAAGAACTTATATAGTTAACTAACAGATTTCTCATTGCTGAGACATTCATAGTAAACTGGTACTTTATGCATTTCTAGAACCAGTGAAGGTATCAGAAAATGCTCTTAGGAAAGCAATTTCAAGAACTTTAAAACTTCTCACATCCTTTGATGGAAGAATAATCCCATTCCTGGTAATTTATTCAAAGGGCATAGTTCAATACAGAGGGAAAACGCTTCATGCATTAAATATGGCAGAAAAAAATCAGAAATGAATCAAATGTTCAGTGTCAGGAAAAGAGTTAATTTGTTCATTGCACATCAATTCTATTTATGTAGCTAACAATCATTTTATTTTTATTTATTTTTTTTTTACTAACAATCATTTTAAAAGCTGTAAAAATGTAGAAATTGCTTATGACACCTTAAATAAAAATCAGAACAGAAACCTCTCTTTACCACAGTACCAGTGTGGCAAAGTTGTGTCTTCACGTGAAAAATTACTAAAAGTCAACATGGACAAGTGAAGAAAAGTTAGTACAATGAATAGTACAATCGAGACTGATTTTGCTCTGTATGAAGTCTTTTTAGTTTTTAAAATATGTAAGAGAAATACAAAAGGTTGCATCCAGAATTTAAGACATAAAACAATCCTGAGGAAATGTACCAGATGCAAAACACTTCTCTCCCCTCCAGATGTATTTGCTTTTGACTTTGGATCTCAGTGATACGGCGATCTATTAAAGTCTTTTAATGTTTATCATATACTGAGTAAACACCCACCCCCATCTCCGCAGGTTTCATTAATACAACGATAAGACTCTGCAGTAAACTATATGTTGGTTAACTGAACATAATAAAAACATTTAAAAGAAATAATAAATAAATAAAATTGGCAAATGGAATTTCAAAAAAAAAAAGAAGAAGAATCTTCAGTAAATCAAGCTGGGAAATAAAATCATAAATAAGAAGTCTACTGAATATTCTTTTAAAATACATTTCCTCTTCTCTCTTTGCTCTTACCGGTTCTGTGTATGAAAACCCCAGGCCCTCTGCAGCTGATTTTATTAGTTCTGATTCCATTTTATGACGCTTCACGAACATTGCCAAATCCTTGAGGAAAAAAAAGAACGAAAACTTTATACTTAAATAACAGTGAAGAAATATGATAAATGTTCAAGTGGAAATATTTTCAATAGACAGTGACAGATGAGCTAAAAAATAATTCACAGCTGCACGAAAAGTCTCCATCTCAATAGATTTTCACAAGCTCTCATGTAGGAGAAAAATTTGCTTCTGGCATTCATAACTAAAGTACCAAAGAACTGCTTTCTAGAACCTTGACTCAATGGCTAGATATCTCCCCCAGCAGTGCTACATTTTTACCAGTTCTGCCCAGAGCATCTTGCAGAATGCAGTTTCTTCCCAGGACCTTGGTCTCACCTCTCTGGCTTCAATGGATGCTGGGTCACTGCTGTCATCCAAGAGACTCTCATAGTAATCCACGTTGTCTAGGACGTCCTCATCATCCGGATGGAGGAGGAGATAGGCCTTGGCACACTCCAAGGCTTTCACATACTCACCAACTGAAAGACCAAGGAGTTGTAGCGTTAAAGTCAGGCTAGGTCCACAGAGGGTTTGTAAGAAATACTTCGACGTGTCTGTGAGAGGTCGGCATTAAACACAGAGGGAGGAGAAGATGAAGCCGAATAGCATATGCAGAAATGGTCACAGATAAAAACAGGAGTACAAACTTCCAGTTATCAGATCAAAGCCACAGAGCTGAAAAGTTTAGCATACGGAATACAGTCACGAAGACTGTAATAACGTTGTTTGGTGACAGATGGTGACCACACTTCTCATAATGAGCCCTGAGTGATTGTCAAATCATTATGTTGTACACTTGAAATGAATACAACAGTCTGTGTTAATCATACTTCAAAAAAAAAATAGCATGGACATGATTTCAGGGGTTTAAAAGGTACTACCTTTGGTCTGCTTTGGTGCTAGATGTTTTGCATCGTTTATTACAAGTTTCTACCTAAAGATGTTTGTTGACAACTTCCATTATTTAATACAGATAAGCCGAGCAGAATTTTGACAGTTAATTCTGTTTTTGTACTGAGTTCGACCACATGGTATCTAGAACCGATTTCAGCAAACCCAATTCTATGAATTTCTTTTAAATATAAGGAAAGATGCTGAATCTCTCTCAATTAAGTAAATAGAAATTAAAACTATAGTGATATAAAATTTTTCACCTTGTGGATTGGGTAATATATAAAATTTTCACAGTATATTCTGTTGATGATTAATGAAAAATGTACTATATATATATATATATATTTCATATATATATATATATATATGAAAGAAAATTTGGCAACATCTATCAAAATTTTAAATGAATGAATGATTTGAAACAGGGATTGTACTTCTAGAAATTCATCCTAAAGATATTCATGTGTGAATGTGAACTAACTTACATAAAATATTACTCATTTTACCGTTGACTGAAATACCAAACAGTTACTAACAACACAATGCCCATGGGTAAGGAGACACATAAAATAAATTATAGTACAATGATATGTGGATGTAAAGAAAAATTAATGAGGAAGATCTCCATGTGCCAATACAATTAGGTTAGACTGTATAAAATTCCCAAAATTTGGCCTTTACAGTCCTAAGCAAATGGTAATTTTATAGATCCAACCTACTAAAACAATACTTTTTAAGATTTTACTTTTAAGTAATCTGTACACCCAACATGGGGCTCAAACCCACAACCCCATGATCAAGAGCAGCATGCGCTACCAACTGAGCCAGCCAGGCACCCAATATTATTATTATTATTATTATTATTATTATTATTATTATTATGAGAGATAATCTTACATAGGCTCCACGTCCAGCACAGAACCCGATGAGGAGTTTGAACTCAGAATCCTGAGATCATGACCTAAGCTGAAATCGAGAACCGGATGCTTAACCAACCACGCCACCAGGCACCCCTCCCTCCTCATATATATTATTAATTGAAGAAAGCAATGTAAAGAACAGTGTAAATAATATGCTACCTTCTGTGTATAAGGGGAGGAAATAAGTTGTGTGTGTGTGTGTGTGTGTGTGTGTGTGTGTGTGTGTGTGTGTTTTAAAGAAGCATAAATCAGAAACTGAGTTGTAGGGCATGAAATTGGGCTGCAGAAAAAAGGAAGAGAGAAAGGCTTTTATGACGTTTGGTCTTTGAACTTGCGAATATATTCACAAGTTAAGTTGAAAAATCACATAAAATGTCCATCTAATATAATTCTCAGGACATCAACACAGCATTTGGCCACTTGTGATTTCACCTGCTCTCCTTAGGCTGAGTGGTGGTGACATGAGATGAGAAAAAAAAAAGCCATAAACCCCCATTGCCTCAATGGTAAAGTGGGAAATGCAGAGGAAAATTCAATGTCTGCAACGATGAACGACACCCATTCCCCAAGGGTCTTCTAAAAGGATGATCCACGCTTTACCTCGATAGTAGGCGAACTGCAGGTAGTCATAATGAAGGGGAAGGAAGTTCTCAATCGGAGACAGGCGGCCAGGGCGAGTGGCAAGTTCCCTCACGCATTCATGCTGACAGACCAGCACCTGCATATAGTGATCTGGAACACAGGAGTGAGAGGTGGGTCCCTCCTGTCTGCTGGAGTGCCGTGTATATATACATATAGATATATGGAGTGCCCTATGTGTACACGCACTTGCGCGTGCACACACACACAAACACACACACACTCCATCTATTGATTGAGAACCTATTCTACCCAGTTACAGAATAATCCATCACCTGAACATTGGAAATCCTAATACTGTAGGGACCGCTAAAATAGAATATGGAGGAAAACTCAAGAATTTAGATACATATTCTGCCTCTTTCTCTTTGTTCCCCTGTGTTCCATCCTTCTTGCTGTAAACCGGTGAGGATTCTCAAGTGTAGGGTTGTCACACTCCCTTTAGCTCTGGGCTCTCACTCATCCACACATGGGCTGAGGAAATGAAAGTGTTTTCGGGACACTAAATAACTGTATTGAGAAGCCATTTGTATTTTTAATGTTCTTCTAACTCTAAAATTCAAATATCCTGGCTTCCTAAATACATTCCATGTTTTATGAAAGTGTTTTCCCAGAGAAACAAACACTTCCTACATTTTGCCCCAACTTCAATTTTTACAATGAAGATGGAGGTAGTCTTCTCCAAAAAGGAGATTTTATTCCTTTTTTTTTTTTTTTTAAGATTTTATTTATTTATTTTACAGAGAGAGAGATCACAAGTAAGCAGAGAGGCTGACAGAGACAGAGGGGGAAGCAGGCTCCCTGCCAAGCAGCGAGCCCGATGCGGGGCTCGGTCCCAGGATCCTGAGATCATGACCTGAGCCGAAGGCAGAGGCTTTAACCCACTGAGCCACCCAAGTGCCCCATAGAGATTTTATTCTTGTGCAGGGCAGGCTTTCTTGAGAATGACTATAAAACCATCTGACTTCACGACTTCACATTTTAATTTACCACAACTGCCTCCTCTCAACAGAGAACCTCTCAAAGGTTCTCTGTTGGGCAGTTTGGCCTGTCTCTTGATGACCTGAAGAGGGACCCCAGAGCACAACAGAAAGGGCGTGTGTCTCTTCTGGTGTGTAGGCAAATGGGCCAGTTCTTGCATGACCTGGCTAACTCAACCCACACGGCACAGCTAACAGAATCCCTACGATCCACTGGTTCTTAACTGCAGCTGGAGGATGGGAGTGGAAGAATGAGCTCTGTTTATTTGTGTAGCATGTAGAAATAAACAGCTATATAAATAGCCAACAAATAGCTATATTATTTCTTACAAAAACGACAAACAGCCTTCGACTGTTTTCTCCTGGTTAGCTGGCCATTGGCATTCCTCTTTACCTTCTAACACACACTCCTCCTAATTCCAAATGACAAGCAAAAGGAAAAGGTGGAAACCACACCCAATAAGAACCCAAAATCTGAAGGAAGGTATTTTTCAACACAAGATGCAAAGAGCAACAAAATGAGAGTCACAAAATGATATTCTTTAAGGCTTCAACAAGCATACCTGGTAATAAATAACTGCATCGAGAAGTCATTTGTATTTTAATGTTCTTCTAACTCTAAAATTCAAATATCCTGGCTTCCTAAATACATTCCATGTCTTATTTTTTTAATTATTTTTTAAAGATTTTATTTATTTATTTGTCAGAGACACAGAGAGAGAACATGTTAAGGGGAGCAGCAGGCAGAGGGAGAAGCAGGCTCCCCGCCGAGCAAGGAGCCTGATGCGAGACTCGATCCCAGGACCCTGGGAACATGACCCGAGCCAAAGGCAGACGCTTAACTGACTAAGCCACCCAGGTGTCCCCATTCTGCATTTTTTTTAAGGATTTTATTTACTTATTTGACAGAAAGAGACATAAGAAAGGGACAAGACATAAGAGACAGCAAGAGAGAGGGAACACAAGCAGGGGGAGCAGGAGAGGCAGAAGCAAGCTTCCCACTGAGCAGGGAGCCTGATGCGGGGCTGGATCCCAGGACTCTGGGATCGTGACCTGAGTGAAGGCAGAGGCTTAACTGACTGAGCCACCCAGGCGCCCCTTAGAACACTTTTGAACCAGACAAGAATTTATAGAGTTACAATAACACATTTTCTAAGTTGTGTTTCTTGTCTCCTTTCTATATTAAGTGTTATTGTGCAATTACTATGATTTAATGAGTTTGAGATCCAAGACCCTTCTGTGGGGATACTTTTTAAAAATTTCCTTCTCATAATAAATTGGGTGTGTGTCAAATTCTCGAGAAGACTTGCCATATTTCTGTAATATATAATATTTGACTGAGCGTCAGGAGCCATGACTTTTTTTTAAAATAACTTCTTTACTGGAAGCGGGGGTAGTGGTGCTAATAGTTGTATTAAGTATTAAGAGCCTAAGTTAAGAGCTCTCTATTCTTTTCCAGAAGCCAACATGCTGTGGTGACCTCGAGCAAATCATTACATGTTATTCTGTGGGAATCTGTCTGTCAGTTTTCCTAAATCAGATGTAGGACATCTGCCAAAGCTGTTCAGTAGCCAGGGTTGGGGGTAGGTCTGAAGGAGGAGGAGGGAGTGGAGAAGGGGCACACATCCTTCCCCAGTGACAAGACAATAAACTCCAATAAAGGAAAAGTGTTCCCGAATGAAAGATTAAGTGTAATGAAATACTAACTGTTGAAATATGAAACACATATAAAACTGACATTCAAATGAACAGTGCTCCCCAAAATGCAAGGAAATGACTCTGCCAGACGCCTAGCAAAACAAAACCTTGGGGGGAAAATCCTTAATAATTCAGATACTGGTACTGATTTTAGATGAATTGAGATGGTTTTGGGTAACTGACTATGTGGCAAATAGTTCATCCAACAAAGGAACTACAGATAAATTACTGATTTTCAGTCTACTGGTTATCCTAAATTTTGAAAGATGTTTCCCAATTGTCCCTCTCAAAGACCTTAACAATTTATGACCTACATTTTCAAAACATAGAATATTATTAATCCTTTTAATCTGAAATGTGATTGATGGATATGTCATTTCCTTCCTCCCTCCTTTCTCCCTTCCTCCCTCCTTCCCTTCCTTCCTTCCTTTCTTCCTTCCTTCCTTCCCTTCTTTTTTGTCCTTCCACTCATTCATTTAATGAATACTTACCAAGCACCTACTCTTTGTCAATAAGTATACTAAGGAGCTGAGGATTAAGCACTTAATAAGATAGGACATTAGGCAAGTGACAGAGGAAAACAAAAACTTTCAAAGTTTGTAAGTGGAAATGAACATGGCATTTGCAGGAAATGTCACAGAAGTGGATCAAAGAGACAGAAAGAGGGGATGAAATTATACCCAAGTGCACAATCATGAAAGTCTTTATTAAAGACCTTGGGTTTTAGTCCAGGTGCAACGGAATCCTTTGGCGAGGTGGGGGAAGGTTCTGTGAACATACTTTCATTTTTTTTAGACCATTCTGTCTGTCTATAGAGTAAAATCTCATCAAGACACAAGGATGAGCAAGGAGGTTATCACAGTGGCTTTGTTAAAACACTATGGGGAAAAAAATAACATAAAATAAAATACACTGTAGATTTGAACCAAGATGGTAGCAAAAGGGATGGAGAGAACTAGGGAAGCTTCCATGCTTTTAGGAAGTAGCACCTATCAGAGTTTGGTAATAAATCAGAGGAGAATAGGAATTCAGGGGAATATAGATAAGGAATTAAGGGAAATAACTTTTTGGGACTCGGTTTAAACTGCTAGGTGAGGGGTGCTTTTCATGGAGACCAAAAACACCAGCATCTGGGAAGAGCAAACTCACTTCCTTAATTTGCCTTTCTACATGCATAGGTGAAGTCGAACATCGTTTTTTTAAATATATATTTATAATTAGAACACAATATGTACTCAACACATATTTGTTAAACATTCATTACTGAATAGGTTATCCTGTGTCCATTTTTCAATTATGTTGACCTTAAAATATGTGCCCTAGACTGAGAAAAGCCTAGATTTGATTCCCAGCTTCACTTTGATTGCATTGCTCTGAGGTATAAGTTCTTCATTTAAGAAAAGGAGAAAATGGTAGATACCAGTACCATCCACCTACCAGAAGTTGTTTAGAGGATTAAAAGATATATAAATATGTAAAATGCTTTGTATATTGCAACTGCTAGATAAATGTTGTTTACTATTAGGATTACCAATAAATCAGAAATAAACTACTGATAACAACAATTTACAGGTTCTGCTGAAATATTATGGATATTAACTGTTTGCCTATAAATATTTTGCAACTTTTCAACTTGTCATTTGTAATTAGGCTTGAATTATTGTATCTTTTGTATCTTATTGTATCTTATATAGTCTATCTTTTTCTTCATATTTCTTGTCTTTTGTCATTCTAAGAACGTTTTACTCTCTTCCCATTATACACATTTGCTCTTGCATTTCGTTCTTTTTTTAAAGATTTATTCATTTATTTTAAAGAGAGAGAGAGAGAGAAAGCATGAACACAAATGCATGCACAGGTAGGGGGAGGGGCAGAGGGAGGAAGAGAATCCTCAAGCTGACTCCCTGCTGAGACCGGGCTCTGAGCCAAAAACACTTGTCAGATGCTTTACCAACTGAGCCACCCAGCCTCCCCTCTTGCATTTTCTTTTAACAGTTTTATTTTCACACCTATATTATCAACATAAACAGAATTTATTTTTATATGTTTTTCACATGCTTCCCACTATAAATGGTTAACTAGCTAATCTCTGCAATTAATGTATAATTTACATTACCTACTATTTTAAAGGCCACTTTGTAATATATTACATTCTCATAGATAATAAGATCCTCTTTTAAGTAACTGAAGAAAATTATACAAAAGTATTCACTACTACATTGTTTATAATAATGAAAACTTGTAACTGGTCAAATTAATTATGTCTTCCACATACACTGGAATATTGCACAACCATTCAATACAATAAGGTAGATCTACATGTACTACTTACATGAGAAGAAGTCCACACTATATTGTTAAGCATAAAATAAAAACAAAAATATGCTCAAAATCAGTATTCATGGTACTGTCTCATTTTTATAAAAAAAGAAATAATAATTACAAGTAAATACAGGAACATTTACATATGCATCTGAATAAGTTTGGAAGCACAGTTACCAAAATTTAAACTAGGTAGATTTATTTATAGGAGCTAGGATAGGTTAATATATCTTTCATTTTTTACAACTTATACTTCCATATTGTTGGAGTAGTTTTACAGACTGCATTTCCTATAATCAGGAAATAAATAAAGGAAAAAATAAGCTTTACCTGCAATGGCTTCATAGAGACCACCTTTGTACCCTAAGTACTCATACTCTTCAAATCTCTGAGGCCCCTCGCACAGGGCTCTGCACTCCGTATCTTCACTGAAATATTCTCTTAGAGCTTGCTCAAAGTACTTGATAGCAAGTTCAAAGTCATCAGCCTCATAATGTTTAACTCCTGCACTGTAACTCTCCTGCAAAGAAGCAGAAAAAAAAAAAGTATATATATACATATATATTTATTTTTTCCAAAAAGTACTTCTGGGGCACTTCAACAGCAGGATGCAGGCCAACTCAGGATCATTTGGGCAGTGGGGCACTGGGCTCTTGGGCTATGGAAGAACAACGAAGGGTTTTACTGGGAGACAAAAAATAACTTCCTTGGCTTTAGGGAATTATAAATAAGAAAGGGGTTATCGAGCAAGGTGAATGCTGTGGCACCAATTTCATATTCTTCCTGAGCACAAACAAGAAAGACAATATTTTCTAACCCCATCTGAATACAGGTATAGGCATGCAACAAAGCCCAGGTACATTGATGTGTGTGACCATGACACATCCAATCTCCAGGCCTGACTCAATTTAATAATAATGATGATGATGATGATGATGATGATGATGATGGTGATGATGCTTCTACTGAAAATCTCTTGTTCATCATCTTGGAAGTCACATGTCGAGAACGGTGACATCTCCAATTGAAAAAAAAAAAAAGCCTTTCCAACTTATTGCGATTTCAAGTAAGCTTTCATTTAAGTGAAAAATTATGAAGTTTTAAAATGCCAGAATCGAAAAGTATAGGTACAATGGCAAACCAATGGACTGGGAGCTGGGAAATCACAGTTTGACCTTTCATATTGGCTTCAACTCCCGTGTGAAACATTAAGGGTTGGAGGTGGAGCTGAGGTTCAGAGGGGCGACAGATGTTTATATCATGTTCTACTTTTCACTGTATCACACTGCTTTTCTAAGGGCATTTCCACCCTTCTCTCAATTTTTTCAACCCTGATAATGACAATATTTCATCTGAGAACTCTGAAAAAACTAAACTGTTACCGTATTAGAAATCGAGAATCAACCTGAGACACCCATTCCCGGGAATCTGCCTGGAGTCCCCTGAAACTCAGGAACACCTAGCTCCTTCTGGTTAGGGCAAGGGTTCCCAGTGCTCACCAGATGTGGTTTGGCTTCCAGATCTACCAACTGGAGTGCTTCCACGCCGGCCATAGTTCTGTAATTCTCAATGTTCTGCTGCATTTCCATGTGCTCGGGGTTGGCCATGAAAAACGTGTGGGCTGCCTCCACTGCCTTTTCCAATTGGTTAAGCTATGGAGAAAAGAAGAGGACCAAATGAAGGCAAACATTTCTGACCTGGCTCAGTACTAGTCCAAGGGCTGAAGGCTAAAGTGGCAGGGCCAGCTTGCAGTTTATAGTCATTGTACGCAACCTCTATACTATAAAGTGGGAGGTTAATAAACGGGGCTTCTAAAATGATATGTGGGTACTCAGCCTTTGGTGAAAATAGCGGCATGTGCTCTATTCCGAGTTCATTCTTTCCTGAGCCATCTGCATTTCTGGGAAACTGAATCTTTCTGCTTATATTTGTTTCATGATTGATCACAATAAAAAGCTGCCAATGCTATGCCATCTGTAATTCACATTTTTGACATTTTTGCCTTTTATTTTCTCTTTTCTCTTTGTTCCTTTTGCCTTTAATCCTGACAATGGGGTATAAACAAACCTATGCCTTTCCAAAGGACAGGAATGAGTCTACCTCCCACTCCACCAGATTTAGCAAGCTTGAGAATGTGAAGAATACAAAACTAAAAGGGGTAAACTGTTCCAATGCGTAGGAAATGCTGAATACTGCACATAAAATGTTTTACCACACACCTTTGATTGAAATATTTTGATTCCAGACTTACAACTTTGATTCTCATTAATACAGAAGGAAGAATTTTTAGTAACCACTACATAAACAGTACAAAATCTTCTCCTAAACCACACAATACACTGTCCTCTGCACCTTAATGCAAGGTGCATGCTTTAACAAAATAGAATTGAATTTACTCGATTTAAGATATTTTTTCTCTGTGCCTTAGACTAGAGAATGTTTATAGACAGATCTGTTTGCTCCATATCAAAAAAGTGAATATTCATATTCACTTACAATCTTTTTCATGGTAAAATCCAAATTACATTTGATTTATTTTGGAGTATGAAGACATGAAAACTCATGGTTCTTAAGAAGTAAACATAAAATCATGGAGCAGCATATCAGATTCAACGGAGCCTGTTTTTGACAGTCTTGCCACTTACACATTAGTAAGATAGAGAAATACTGAGTTCCCAAGTCCCCAGTTACTGCCATTCTGTTGATATATAAATAATCTTAACCCTCCCATGCAAAACATAAACTGCAATATTTTAAGACCTGAGATCCTTAACTTTGTTTAATAATAGTAAAGCCTTCCCTTTTCCCCTTGAATTTGCATACCTTTAGCTACTGGCCTTTCTTCCATTAAGTCCCGCCTTGTCAACTGTCCCTCCCATTTTTACTTGTGTCCTCAATTCTATGCTCCCAGAATGATTTTGGCTGTCAAAATCACGAATTTTGGATCTGGCTTCTTTCTTAATTTATATTTTCTCTACTTCTTACTCACGAAATATGAATTGTGTGCACACCTTCACAGTGCTGAGAATATAGGTATACAGAAAAAACAGGTTCTAAATTAAATGTGTGTCTGCACTTATTGATCAAATATGAAAAAGGTCATTTAAAAATGAATGACTCAGTTCTCCTTAAAGGAAAAAAAAATGCTCATAAAAACCCCACACTACCATCTACTGCATCGGATTTCAGAAGGATTTAATTGTGTCATATACATAAATGTGCTTCAGAAATCACTAAAATCCTTAAAAATAAACAACAGAATACAATTTATAAATGATCTATCCATTTCAAAGATGTAAATAATGATGGTATAAGATGAATGGATAAAGAAGATGTGGTATAAACACACACACACACACACACACACACACACACACACACACACGAGGAATATTACTCAGCCATCAAAAGAAATGAAATCTTGCCATTTGCAACAATGTAGATGGAACTAGAGGGTATTATGCTAAGTAAAGTAAAGTAAGTCAGTCAGGGAAAGACAAATACAATATGATTTTACCCATGTGGAACTTAAGAAATAAAACAGATGGAACATAGGGGAAGAGAAGGAAAAAATAAAATAAGATGAAAATTGAGAGGAAGGAAAAAAACAGTTGCTGGAGGCGAGATGGGTGGGGGAAGGGATAATTGGGTGAGAGCATTAAAGACGGCACTTGACATAATGAGCATTGGGTATTATATGCAAATGATGAATCACTAAATTCTACCTCTGAAACTAATTTTTAAAAAAGAAAAAATAAATGATGATGGTGTAATCTATGTGTCCATAGATGTGTCCATGGTGTCCCCCTATGTGTCCAGGGGAGTTACTGATATGTTCTGATATACTCTGGCTCTATATAGAGCACAAGCCATTGAAATTGATAGAACGTAAATTTATGTTTTTCACTTTCTTACCTTCATCTTTTGCTTAGGCTGTTCCACTGATCTAGGGAGCCTCTGTTCCTTGGCCTTCTCTTCTTGACATCTGACATATCCCATAAAGCCAAGCCTAAATCCTGCCTCTCTGAGATCCTTTCTCAACACGATGGCTACAGTCAAGTATAGCCATACCAACTTATCCTTCTTCCACTCTGACCACTTATCACACTCTGCTGTACATTTTACCTCCCGGAGTATACTCGTTTTTTCTAGTAGAGCTCTCTGAGAATAGGGACCATAGGACTTCTTTTTGTTTGTTTTCCACCTACTTTACATATAGATGATGTCTATGATATGTCTGAAAAAAGAAAAAAAAAACTTCTAACAAGTAAATCTTTTACACACAAATCAAAAAGTGTATTACATGTGAGTGTGCTTCGTAAGCTCTACTGGACTAAAATGATAGTCAGTTTCATAACAACATCTCCAAAGTCACCATTCATGGTGAGAGCTTCCAATACTGATTACCAGTTTCATAGCTGGTATCAAACAAAGAACATGTTTCATAGCTCTTGAAAACTGTCGGCCACCATTGACAAGTTGGTTCCTTTTCTTAAATTTTACCAGAGTTGTTGGTTGGTTTGATTTTTCTAGGTTTTTTTTTTTTTTGCACATTTAATGTTTTCCCCATTCATTTTCTTTGTTTTCCCCATTTATAACCCAGTATTGAGCATCATATCATCTTCCCCAATATAAATAATAAGAAGATTCCATGACCTAAAGTTAAACCATAAAACTTATTCACGAACTGGCTATGGCTCTTAAGTCATTGTGAACCAGTTCAGGAAACTGGAACTTGCTGCCAGAGTCCATAAAACAAGACATTATTTTAACTGGAATCTTGATATCTCTGTACTCTATTTGAGAAATCAGATATACACATTTGAAGTGGTAGAAAAAGTCCTGGTGAACATGTGTATGCTGCGTATAATGTGTAGTTTGGGATGGAGATATTATAAGACCTTATAAGTACTAGTTTTCAGCTAACCCACCACTTCATTGGAACAAACAAAAAGCAAACTGCCCTGGAAGGCTCCTTATTGGATGTCCTTTAAGACCAAAATAAAATAAACCACAAGAGAGGGTAACTCTCTACATTAGAAAAATATATTGCAAAATAAAGAGCAACTGAGAAAAAGGGAATGATTTGACAGGATGGTATCAAACTTTGAAAGGAGCCAACCGATCCACCGACATATGAGAAATACTGGCTAGAAATGCCTTCAAGAGTCACTGGGTGATTTCATGTCAGGCTATGAAGAACTAAGGTGAACATTTTCTCCTGCCAAACCAGAAGCAGGACTATATGTGGCAGGCCTACTGCATGGAAAAAGAAGTGAATTCTGATTAAATCAACACCCTGCTGACATTCACAAGTTACTCTGTCCACTGGTGAGTGAATGAAATTCTTTTGACACCTTAATGGTTTTCCATAGTGAGTAATAAAGAAGCATTTCAAAAGGACACACTGACCATTTAGAAACCTTCAGTAGCTATCCACTGACCACAAAAGAGATTCCAGAAACTATGTACTATGACATTCCAAACCTCCAGGATTTGGCCTCAACTCACTCTCTAGCATAACTTCCTCGTCTACCATCATGCAAACTTTTCCCAGAAAGGTTCTAGAAGAACTTCTCTCTTTTTTTAAAGATTTTATTTATTTTTTGAAACAGAGAGAGCGCACTGGGCGGTAGAGAGAGGGGACTGGAGGGAGAGGGACAAACAGACTCCATGTTGAGCAGGGAGCCAGGCAAAGAGTTGGATCCCATGACCCTGAGATCATGACCTGAGCCAAAATCAAGAGTCAGATGCCTAACTGATGGAACCCCCCACATGCCCCCTAGAAGAAATTCTAAGTGTTTTTATAATTTACCACAGTCCTGTTCAAGAAAATACACATAGGCTCAGTGCTCCAGTCATACCCAAATTCTTCATTTCACTCATTCATTTATTCAGCAAATATTTATTTTGTACCGATTTGGTGTCAAACACTGTGATAGCTGATGAGAATACCTAAAACCAAAGACCCTGCTTTCTAGATACTTATAGCCTCATTGAAGGGGACAAGTCTAAAGTAAGTAGATCATTAATGAAATTAATATCAGATTGTGCTGAATGCTCTAAAGAAATAAATGAACCAAAGACACTGTAAGAGCTGGCTGGGCTGGGAATGGAAAGCAGGACTCATTAGGTCAATTAGTCAAACAAGGTCCCTCTGCTATGGTATTTTTCAGCTGAGACCTAAACGTTGAGAAGCCAGTCATGAGCAGAATGGGATGGAGAACATTCCAGGCAAAAGAGAGTCAAGTGAAAGGACCCTTTGCTAGCAAAAGAAAATCAAGTGGAAAAAGTCTCGACATGTTTTAAAAGCAGAGCAGAAACTAAAGAAAGATATTTGAAGAGCTGGAGAAAGACCGACCACTCATAGGCTATGGTAGAGTTTATTCTAAGTGCAAGAGGAAACCTTTAAAGAATTTTAAACAATAGCTAATACACATTTTAAAATGACAGTTCAGGGGCGCCTGCTTAACCTCAGTCAGTTAAGCATCTAACTCTTGATTTTGGCTTAAGTCCTGGTCCCTGGATCCGGGAACTGGCCTGTGTCCCAGTTTGCTTGGGATTCTGTCTTTCTCTCTCCCTCTGCCCCCGCCCTACTCACATGTGCTTTCTCTCTGCATAAAATAAAATAAATAAATCTTTAAAATAAATACATAGGGTTAAGCATCTTCCTTTGGCTCAGGTCATGATCTCAGTGTCCTGGGATCGAGTACCACATTGGGTTCCCTGCGCAGCAGGGAATCTGCTTCTCCTTCTGTCCTTCCCCCTGCTCTCTCTCTCTAATAAAACACTTAAATAAATAAATGAATAAATGAATGAATAAATAAATTTATTTTTAAAGTGACCATTCAGACTGGTATGTGGGTAACAAATCCTTGGTAACAGGCAAGAAAACATGGCAGTAACTCAGTAAGATACAATGCTTTTACTTTCAAAATAAAAACAGGACAAGCATAGGTCCATGCCCTGCCTTTCTCCCCTCTCTCTTCCATTCCTTTCTCTTTCTCCCCATTTTGCCTATTCTCGCTATAATGATGTTTCTCAATTCAGACATACAGTATACAAGAAAACAGTTGTAAAATTTCCAAATGTATTTTAGGGAAAATATACAAGTTCCCTGTCTTCTGAAGTAAGAGAAATATGAAGCTCAAATATTCTGAATATGAAATGTAGGACAGCTTGTGAGACATATGCAAGAAAGGAAACTCTAAAGCACATTTAAAAATATAAAGGACACTGCACTTCTGAGACAGAGTATTTAGCATCACTTCCTAGCTTCTGAAGTCTTTTTATACAATCAGGGTAAAACATCAAGCCCAAAATAAGTAATTTCCATTCTCTTCTCCTCAAACATCCACATTTCCAATGAGGAAGGGAATTCTCACTCTGCTTTCACCACCCTAACTTACAGAATTCATCCAACATCATGCATTACATTTTGACGAAGTGTTATACTTTTTTGCCATGGCTCTTTACTTAAATTTCACAATATAACAATTTTAGGGAATTTTTAACCCCATATGAAGTTTCTTACCAACTGACAAGTAAGTATGTAGACACTAAAGACATCCTGTTTCTAGGTCACAGCAGAATTGTTAAATTTTAGTTAGCAGCATAAACACACTACCTAGAGGAAAAGGAAGTCACTAGATTATAACATGTACATCAGGCTAAATAATGCAGATTCATGGGCTAAAAACTAAATGTTCTTTTATGGAACAGTAAGGACTTTTGTCTTTTGGTGGTTTTTTGTTGGTTTAATAATGGTGACACCAGATATTTTTATAGCATTTGCTAATGTCTCCAAATTTTCCTCAAATGCTTGCCAACTCAGTTACTTTTTCTTTACAAAACCAAATAAATATGCAAATAATTTAAAAAAAAACTGAACAACATATTAAAAGAATATCCCTAAAATAAAGATCTATTAAGTTTTTGGGAAGCCTGGGTGGCTCAGTCGGTTAAGCATCTGCTGTTGGCTCAGGTCATGATCCCAGGATCCTGGGATCAAGTCCTTCATCCGGCTTCTTGCTCAATGGGGAGCCTGCTTCTCCCTCTGCCTGCCTCTTTCCCTGCTTGTGTGCTCTCTCTCTTTCTCTCTCTTTGACAAATAAATAAAATAAAATCTTTAAAAATATCTAGTAAGTTTTGAAACAAAATTTGAAAGCAATTTTTAAACTACTGGATTAAATTAAATCCTATGAATTACAATGCTTCAACTGTAAAGACCAAACTGTTAATGAGAAATCAGTTTTATTTTAGAAAATTCCTACACATTTCCATATAATGTAGACAGATTTTGAGAGATTCAAAAAATAGCTATATAAAAAACAACTTTGCATTCTTATTTCACAATCCTAGAGATATTACTTTCCCTTAATGTTATTACTATAACTTGTAAAAAGACCCATGCATGGAATTAATTTTATAATTCAGTTATAGAAAGTAATCGCTTGTTTCTCTTGACAAATTTATAGAATTAATTTTACCAGACACTGAGGACTGCATAATATAGTTCATTGCCTGTTTTGTCTTGGCTACTAAGAAGCTCAGAGCTTAATTTTATTCTCATATACAGTAACTGTAGTATGTTGGGTTTCTAGTATACCAAACTGAAGCTGGTATATTTCCCTTTGACTTTGTTTTTTATTCCATTTAAAAATGTAATGATATAAATAATTGTTTTAGCTAGGTAATCCAAAGTCCTTTTGGACACGGGAGAGGTATAATTTATTTACAAGATAAACCCCTGCAGTAAGGTACATTTCTAGTAATTAAATTCTTTCCTGTATCTTAATGTAGAGTATTTAGAAGTTTCTAGCTTTAAAAAATACATATTAAGGGGCACCTGAGTGGCTCAGTGGGTTAAAGCCTCGGCCTTCGGCTCAGGTCATGATTTCAGAGTCCTGGGATCGAGCCCCACATCAGGCTTTCTGCTCAGCGGGGAGCCTGCTTCTCCTTCTCTCTCTGCCTGTCTCTCTGCCTATTTGTGATCTCTCTCTTCTCTGTCAAATAAATAAATAAAATCTTAAAAAAAAAAAAAAACATATTAATTCACAAGTTAGGTGCTCATGTTAATGGAGAAAATGAACTTATCTTTGCATTTATGGAAAGTTAGGTTAAAATGTAGTCATGGATATAAAGTTAGTTTAAAATGTAGTCATGGATATAAGTCATGGATATAAATATATCATAGATATATTTATACTTATATAAATATAAGTAAATATTTATAGCTTTCAAAATGCTATTTGGTAAGGATTAGATGGGACATGACATTTCTAAAGAGTAACGTTTTCTCTATGGGGTAAGTTGGAAAGGAAGAATATGTATTTTTTTTTTTAAGATTTTATTTATTTATTTGACAGAGAGAGAGAGCTCACAAGTAGGCAGAGAGGCAGGCAGAGAGAGAGGGGAAAGCAGGCTCCCTGCCAAGCAGAGAGCCTGATGTGGGACTCGATCCCAGGACTCTGAGATCATGACCTGAGCTGAAGGCAGAGGCTTTAACCCACTGAGCCACCCAGGCACCCCAAGAATATGTATTTTTAAAGCATTTTCTTTTGCCAAACTGCTTATACTCTTTATGGTCCTAGGCCCGATTAATAGACTCTTGCTCTTTCTAAACACTGGTAAGTTTTAAGCTGATGTTTACAACTTAATGCTAAACACTAATGGTGAGTAGCCACTGTCAAATGAGATTAACCTCATATGAGCTCAGCACAGTAACAGATCCTATCAGCTAGGTCTGCTAGAAGGTTCTTATCTAAATAAAAACCATCTTTCAGCGTAAGGAAAACACTAAAGTGAAGAAGCAGACTTTTAAACATACCGTGTCAGATTAGAGACTATTTAAAACAAAAAGGTCTTGAAGTTTCTGAAAAAGAAGAAGAAAACCTCAGAATATTAGCCAGAAAAATACGTGTGTACTTAACTGGACAAAATCCCTCAAGCCATCTGTGGACTGTATTGTCTAACTTCCTACCAGGAGGACAGCCAAGACTTGGATGCTCGCTGGTAAGGAGAGAGAACTGTCTCAGTGATGGAATGTGGGCAAGCCATCTCGGCCACAGAGCCAATTAAACTAGCATGTGTGGCTTATTGGTATCTTACTGTTGTTTTTGGTTCTAAACATTAGGACAGGGTAAGATTGAATAACTGGGCAGGCATCTTAACCTCTGCAGTATTGTCCAGAAGTCTCCCTCGAGGTGTCAGCGGATGACTAATGGTTACCAAAGAGAAGGTTCAGGCCAAGAGCTCTCTGACATTTGCTTCCTGCTACTGTTTTTGGAAACACAACTTTAATCCTCTTTAGAAATTTCTTTGAAAGGCAGATGTCATTCATTTCATATTCCAGTTTTGCCAACATTCCATGACTACTGCAGCAATCATCCCTCTAACTGATGAAGGATCTTATTTGTGTCTGATTATAAAAAATAAACAGAAATCCAATGTCCCCTTTCTCTAAGCCCAGAACTGTTCCCCTCTCCTGTGTGACCCCCATGTTGATGGGCATGATCTTGTTCCTGAGGTTGTTATTCAGAATTTACCCTATATTTTGTTGTATAGTTTGCAAAGCACTTCACAATACAACTGATCGAAGTAAAATAACAATGATCATTTATTGAGTGACTACTCATTTCCTATTTGGAAATTCTTCAAAACCTAGGAGATGAACCCCCTATCTCACCTCGGGCCCAGTGCAGGAGGACTTGATCATTATTCACAAGGGCTCATTATGATACAAACAGTGAGCCATAGCACCATGTAGAAGACAGCGCTGGGACAGACCGAGCAGCTTAATGAACTTCCTGGTATGAAAACAAATTTTGTTGTTCTAACAGCTCACTCATGCTTTGCCTCTGCCTGGTTTTCATTATGATAAATGGAGATGAATGTTGTCTTTCCCCAGTGACCCATTAAAAAAAGTTCTAGCTGGACATCACTTCCCTGGAACCAACAGCCAGCTCCCTAATTGCTCACTGCCAGAGTGAGGTCCCTGCACTCATGAGCAGCCAGAGCACGTTTCCCCCTCCCCAAGTTGTACAAAGTTGCAATGGTTTGACTTAATCTGTCAAATATGACTGCAACAAGCAATTAACTATGGACTTAGGCTTTCCGCTTCTAAGCTATCCTTCAAAAATTAACATGAAATAGCTGAATATAGACTTGGCTCTGATTTTTCTGCTCTTGAGAACATGGGGGAAAAAAAAGGAATTTCAAAGCTTTGTGTGCCTGCAACATTGTTTTGTGAAATAACAAAGTGATGGGCCCAAAATGCTTGTCATGGGCCAGCAGGAATGGCAGCCCCCAGGGCTGAGATTCAAAGTGCAGGTTTACTTCCTGTTTCTCTCCTAAGCACCCACGTTTCCTGAGTGGATTGCGGCTGGGGGCACACAGTCAAGGAAAAGCAGCAATAATTTGGGCCTTGTCTTGTTAAAAAGTGTTAACAGTGCTAGGGTGACATCAGAGATAGCCCAGCAAAACTGATGATTTGCGGAGAGCTCTAGAGTTTAGTGTCCATATAGAAAAATGCTGTCATTATCATTTCCAATGTTTCCCTTCTACTTCGTGTTTTTAAAAGAAATTTAACATTCCACCCAAACCACTCCACTGTAAGCAATATAAGAAAAGCAAACAAGCAAATCAAAAGCTTTTCCACTTGTACCTTTTTGGTATAAATATGCCACATTCCTCTTTGAAGTACAGCTCCAATAAGGGTGGGGAGATTTACTTCAAAATGTATTTCAAAACATTTACTTCATCTCACGGAAAGGAATGTACCATGGCTGCAAACCAAAGGGAGTTTCACTGCAAAGACCCTTCTCGGAGGGGACTTCAAGGAAAGGCTAAGGTCCCTTCAGGTATCCAACCTATCAAGCTGACTAATGGGTGCTCCTAACCTGGCAGGCCACATGGTCTTGTTAAAGAGGTGGTTTTGATGATGGGAGTTCTTTCTGCCTCCCACAAGCTCCTCCGGCATCACACCTGCCCTTTTTTAAAGCATTCAGTCACAGCCATAACCTTCAGGCTGTATTGTAAATTCAACATCCCTGCCATATACACAAGTTAAATATAAACACAAGCCTTTTCTCTGTACGTCAGCCAACAGACTGAACTGGAAAGAAGTTTCCAGTCCATTTGAATATGTGAGGAGGTTAAAGCTTGGAGAAAATTCACTTATTTGCTTAACTTATCAGGTAGTGTCACATCTGGGGTTACTTTCGTGGTACCCGCATTGATCTGTGAACACTAATTTCCATTAGCCACAGATAACCAGGGCTAGATAGACCTTTTCAATTATTTAGTGCCACAGCCTCAAGTGGGCTCATCAGCCCAGAAAACGAATGGCAAGGCTGTGGTTAAAATCTAAGTCTTTTATTAAAGTGTTCGCAAGCATACATTTGTGATTTTAATCCCTGTTATTTCAAAGTTGAGGTGAATTCACATATATCTGGTCCACGTGACTAGTGTTTACAGATCACCTCTGTCATAGAGAGAACTATGATAGATGTTCTGTGAGGATATAAAATATTTACACTATGGTCCTTGATCTTTTATTAAATACAGTCCAGTAGGTCAAGGAGATGTACACAAATTATCAATATCGAGAAGTTTCTGCAGGACTAAAGGGCAGAGTAAGTGGGTAACAGGCAAAACAAAGCTACAGAAATTGAGAGAAATTGGAAATCACAGTAACCTGGGAGGTTCAGGGAAGTCCTCATTGAGAAAGTGGGACGGAGGCTGGGTCATGAAGAATGAAAAACACGTGGGTGTCTCAGATGCAGAACTGGGTGATCAGGGAGAAATGAGAATAATTCATATTTTTATAGAAGAATCATTTGGCTAACCTGGCTCATATGCAAGGTCTAGATTACAGAGTAATGGGGGAGGAAGATAAACAGGGATATACTAAGGGGCTCTTCGAACACTAAACCAAAGTCTTTTTATTCTTGGATAAAGAGAAACAGATATAGCTATGTGTGTATGTATGTGAGTGTAGTCATGAAAATCCCCCTACCTCATTCCAAAAGGGATTTGAGAAATACAAACTACAATATTTGAGTTAGCCATGGAAAATCTTTTTCTTCAGACTTCTTTTTTTTTTTAGGGTAAGTTTAGGTTCACAGCAAAACTGAAAGGAAAGAAAAGAGACTTCGGGTATCTCCCTTACCCCCACATGGATATAATCTCTCCCATTATCAACACCCCCACCCAGAGTGGTCAAGGGCATGGACAACATCATAATCACCCCAAATCCATAGGTTTCACTCTTGGTATTATACACTCTGTGGACTATATAATGTATAATGACAGGCATGTATCTGTATCATACAGAGCACTTTCGTGCCCTAAAATCCTCTGTTCTCCATCTACTCCTTCCTCCATGTTCCAACCCCTGATTTATTTACTTTCTCCATAGTCTTGCCTTTTCCAGAACATCCTATAGCTGTAATCCGTGCAGTAGTGTGTCTTTTCAGATTGGCGTCTTTCGCTTAGCAATATACATTTAAAGTTCCTCCATGTCTTTTCATGGCTTGAAAGCTCATTTCCTTTTAGCATTAAGTAACAGTCCATCATCTGGATGCACCACATTTTATTTATCCATTCACCTACCGAAAATATCCCGGTTGCTTCGAAGTTTCCATAATTGTGAATAAAGAGCTGCTGTAAGCATCCATGTAGAGTTTTTTTGTGGGTACACAAGTTTTTAGCTCCTATGGGTAAATAGCAAGGAGCAAGATTGCTAGCTAGATGGGTATAGTAAGAGCAGTGTAATTTTGTAATAAACTGCCAAACTGTCTTCTGGAGTGGCCTTACCATTTTGCATTCTCACCAGCAATGAATGAGAGTTCTCATTCCTCCATGTCCTTGCCAGCATTGATGTTCTCAGCATTTTGGATTTGGGTATAAAAGGTATGTTTTAATTTATATGTTGTTGTACCATTTTTTTTAAATTTCCATTTCCCTGGTGACATATGATGTGGAGGATTCTTTTCAGATACCTATTTATCATCTGTATATCTTCATTGGTGATATGTCTGTTAAGATCTTTGGCCCATTTTTTAATTGGGTTGTTTTCTTATTTTTGAATTTTAACAGTTCTTCACATATTGAATAACAACTCTTTATCTCAAATGTGTCTTTTATAAATTTTTTCCTAGACTGTTGTCTTCTAACTTTCTTGACTTTGTCTTTTGCAGAATAGAAGTTTTTAATTTAGTCCAGCCTTCAATTATTTCTTTCATGGATGGTGCCTCTGATGTTGTATCCAAAATCTACTGTCATACCCAAGTTCATCTACACTATCTTCTACAAGTTTTACAGTTTTACATTTAGGTCTATGATCATTTTGAGTTATTTTTTGTGAAGGACGTAGGTTCTCTATGGCTCATGTTTTGCATGTGAATGTCCAGTTGTTCCTACACAACATGGAGACATTGTTCCATTGTACTGCCTTCGGTCCTTTGTCAAAGATCAGTGGACTATTTGTATATGGATCTATTTCTGGACTCTTTATTCTGTTCTATTGATCTCTATGTTTATTTCTTTGCCATGCTGCACTGTCTTGAATACTGTAACTTTATAGAAGTCTTAAAGTTGGATAGTATTAGTCTTCCATTTTTGTTCTTCTCCATCAATATTGTGTTGGCTCTTCTGAGTTGTTTCCCCCTCCATATAAACTTTATTTGACAGAGGAGAGAGATCACAAGCAGGCAGAGAGGCAGACAGAGAGAGGGGGAAGCAGGCTCCCTGCTGAGCAGAGAGCCTGATGCAGGGCTTGATTCCAGGACCCTGAGATCATGACCTGAGCCGAAGCCAGAGGCTTTAACCCACTGAGCCACTCAGGTGCCCCCTCCATAGAATCAGTTTAGAATCAGTTTGTGGGTTTCTGTGAAATAAACTTCTAGGATTTTGATTGGGATTATACTGAATCTATAAAACTGATATCTTCCCAACTGACTGCCAACACTGGGTCTTCCTTTTCTAAGAATATAGAATCTCTACTTATTTAGCTCTTTGATTTCATTCATCAGAGTCTGGTACTTCTCCTCATCTATATCTTAGACATTTTTGTCATAATTACACCAAAGTATTTCATTTTGTAGGGTGCTAGTATAAATGTTATTGTGTTCTTTAATTTCAAATATCACTTATTTTTTGCTAGTATACAGGAAAGTGATTGACTTCTGTATATTAACTTTGTATCCTGCAACCTCACTATAATCATTTATGTGTTCCAGGAAATTTTTTTTCAATTCTTTCTTATTTTCTACATAGATGATCATGTCATCTGTGAACAGTTTGGTCTCTTCCTTCCCAATCATATATCTTTTCTTTCTTTTCCTTGCCTTACTGCATTACCAAGTACTTCCAGTGAGAATTTAAAAATAAGTAGTGAGAGGGGGCATCCTTGCCTACGTACCTGATCTTGGTGGGGAAGCTTCAAATTTCTCACTATTAAGAATGATGTAAGCTGTTGGCTTTTCGCAGATATACTTTAGCAAATCACGAAATTCCTCTCTTCCTAATTTACTGAGAATTTTTATAATGAATAGGTGTTTGATTTTATCTAATGCTTTTTCTGTATCTATTATATGATCAAGTGGTTTTTCTTTTTTAGCCTGTAGATTACATTAATTGATTTTTGATTTTCTAGCCAGTGTTTCATACCTGAAATAAATCCCACTTGGTTAAATGATGAAGGTATCTTCTATGTCCCAGCATGTGGTCTATCTTGGTGAATCTGCCATAGAGCTTGAGAAGAATGTGTATTTTGCTGTTGTTGGATGAAGTAATCTACTGTATCTAGTTCACTGATGGTGGTATTGACTTCTACTATGACCTCACTGATTTTTCTACCTGCTGTATCTATCTCTGTTAGAGGGATGTTGGAAGTCTCCAACTGTAATAGTGGAATCATCTATTTCTCTTTGAGTTCTATCAATATTTGGCTATGAGTTAGACGTTCTTTTGTTAAATGCATATATGTTAAGGATTATGATGTCTTCTTAAAGAATCAACTCCTTTAGCATTATATGATGCCCTTTTTTTAAATCCTTGATAACTTTCCTTGCTTTGAAGTCTGTTCTGCTTAAACCTAATATGTCTACTCCTACTTTCTTTTGATTAATGCTAGCATGATATATTTTTCTCCAGCTATTTACTTTTAATCTACATGTGTGTCTAAATTTAAAGGGGATTTCTTACAGACAACACAGAGTTGGTTCCTGCTTTTTTATTCACTCTGTCAATCTCTTTTAATCGGTGCATTTGGACCATTAAAATTGAAAGTCACTATTTACATGAGTTGAGGAATATCCATCATATTTGTTGTCCTTGTTCTTTGTTCCTAATTTTTTCCACTCTTTTTTTCTGCTTTTTGTGGCTTTGAGTATTTTACATGATTTTGTTTTCTCTCTTTTTAACGTATCAGTTAGGATATATTTTTAGTGGTTGCCTTAAAGTTTACAATATATATTTACACAAAATTTAAGTCCAGTTTTGAAAATACTGTATTACTAATAACAAATGTTGGTACCTTATAGCAACAAAATAAATCTAATTCTTTCCTTCTGTCTCACGTATTATCACTGTTATCATTTCACTTTGATATAAGCATACCTAAGCAACACATATGTGTGTAATTTATACATAAGCATACATAATCAGATCATTGTCCCTATTGCTATTGTAAACAAAATGTTATTTGGTCGATCAAGTATGAATAAGAAGAATAAAAGTTTTTATTTTACCTTCACTTATTCCTTCTTTGGCAATCTTCCTTACTTTATGTAGACCTGAGTTTCAGACTTTATGATATTCCTTCTTTTAAAAAATTTTTTTTATATCTCTGGCAAGGCACGTTTACTGGCAACAAATTCCTCAAATTTTGGTTTTCTGGTAAAGTCTATCTTCTCATTTTTGAAGGCTAATTTTGCAAAGTACAGAATTTTAAGTTTCTATCTCTCAACAATATTTCACTTTATTCTTTTGCTTACACAGTTTCCAAGGAGATTTTGGATGTAATGCTCATCTTAGTTCCTCTATAGGTAAGGTGTTTTTTCCTCTGATTCTTTCAAGATTTGTTCTTTATCTTTAATTTTCTGTAATTTGGAAATGATCCCTAGGTATAGTTTGTTTTGTTGTTGTGTTTGAATTTATCCTGTTCATTGTTCTCTGAGCTTCCAGGATCTGTGCTTTAGTGTCTCAGTTATTTGCAGAAATTCTCAGTCATTCATGTTCCAAATATTTTTGTTCCTTTCACTCCTTATTCTTCTGGTGTGTTCTGAATACATGTATGGTATACTTTTTGTAGTCCCACCGTCCCTGGACATTTGTCTTTTTTCTCAGTCTTTATTCTCTTTGATTTTCAAATTTGAGAATTCCTACTGAGATAACCTCAAGCTCAGATATTCTTTTGTCAACCATTTCCAGTCTACTGATATCCTTAAAGTCACTTTTCATTGCTGTTACAATTTTTTTTAAGATTTATTTATTTTACAGACACACAGTGAGAGAGAGAACACAAGCAGGGAGAGTAGGAGAGAGAGAGGCAGGCTTCCCAATGAGCAGGGAGACCAATGTGGGACTCAATCCCAGGACCCTGGGATCATGACCTGGGCCGAAGGCAGACGTTTAATGACTGAGCCACCCAGGCACCCTGACAATATTTTTGATCTCAAACATTTAGTTTTTAGTTCTTTCTTAGGGTTTCTATGTTTCTGCTTACATTTTCCATCCGTTTTTACATAGTGCCTTTTTTATCTTAAAATCTTTGGCACATTAATTGCAGTTTTTTTTTAAGATTTTATTTATTTATTTGAGAGAGAGAGAGAGCAGAGGCAGGGGCAGAGGGAGAGGGAAAGGGAAAGGGAAAAGCAGACTCCTCACTGAACAGGGAGGCCAATAGGGGACTTGATTCTAGGATCCCAGGATCACGACCTGAATCAAAGGCAGATGCTTAACTGACTGAGCCATCTAGGTGCCCTTAATCACAGTTATTTTAAAACCTCAATCCAACAATTATACCATGTCTGCTATGAATGGTTAGGATGATTATGCTGTCTCTTCAAATTGTGGGGTTTTTTTTTTTTAGTTGTTGCTTTGTAATTTTTTCTTGATAACGGAGACAAGACATTATATACCAGGTGAAAGGAACTGCTATAAACAAACCTCTAGGAATGTGTTTGAGAAGTGTAAGGAGAGAAGAAGAAATCTATAGTCTTATAATTAGGTCTTGGTCTTTCAATGAGCCTATGCCTTTGGACTATGAACATCACAAGTCTTTCTCGGTTTTCTTTTTCTCCCCTCCTAGGTGGAAGAGGATGGCTAGTGTGAGCTACAATTGGATATTTCCTTCCCCCCACATGGAAGGGTAGAACTGGAGTTGGCTATTTCCCTTCCTCCAGGTTGGTTATGCTCTGAAAATACTCTAGCAACTTGAGCTCTGGTTAGTTTCCAAGGGCAAGCCTTATTAAGAAGAAAAGAGTGCTCTGACCTATTTCAAAATGGTTCCATTTCCCCTTCTGTTGCAGGAGGCATGAAGGGATCTTTCTCTGATAGTCACTGTGAAAACCTGGTCAAGTTCTTAGAGGTAATTCTCACAATACTGAGGAAGATTTCTATGACTGGGTCCCCCTGGAGTTTTGAACTCTTAGAGTTGTCCACACTGAGCCTACAGCAATTTGTCAATTAGAGTTCAAGTTTCCCTATCCCCACCCCCACTTGTTCCGACAGTGATTTCTGCTCATGAGCTTTTGCTCTGTAAGCCGTGACAGCTTGTATTCACCTCTCTCTTCAATCCTGTGGGCAGTGGTTTGCCCTGTGCCCTCATCTGCTTTATGGATCCTAGAAGGGCTGTTGATTTTGCTGTCTGTTCAGCTTTTTGCTTATTGCAAGGATATAATGGCAACATCCAAGCTCCTTATATGCAGAACAAGAAACCATAGGTCTAAGATACTTTCCATTTCTCAAAAGGAAGAAGCATATGAGAATGGGGTTATATTACCAATTCCATATCTTCTCCTTTTTGGAAAGATTAACCTGGTTATTGCAGCATAAATGGGGAGTAAGGAGAGAATGGAGAAGCAGCAAACTTCTTGGGGAACATTAGAACACTCTCTCACATTAAGAAGCAGCAAGTTGATTATTCTAGTCAGCATGGGCCACCGTAATGAAATACCACAAAATGGGTACTCTAGACTACCATATTTATTTTCTCACAGTTGTGGAGGCTGGATGTCTGTGGTCACTGTGCCAGCATGGTAAGGTTTTCATGAGAGCTCTCTTTCTGGTTTGCAGATGGCTGCTTTTTCATTGTGTACTAAGAGTGTGCAAAATCTCTTGTGTCTCTTTATATAAGGGCACTAATTCTATCATGACAGCTCACTCTCATGGCCTCATCTAAACCTAATTACCTCCCAAAGGCCCTATCTCTAAATGCCTTCACATTGGGACTTAAGGACTCAACGTATTAATTCTGGGCGACACAATTTGGTCTATAGCATTAGTCAAGAAAATGCAAGAGTTAAGGTTATCAGCATTAGTCAGGAAAATGTAAAAATTAAGGTTATCTTTAAAATTTTGAAGCCAGGCAATTAGGAATATGATAGAAATAGCAATGGAATTCATTATTTTTTAAAGGTGGTTCTGAAATTTGGTTATGGGAGAAATAATAATGGGAGGGAAATAAAATGGGAGAGAAAATAATTGTTTCATTTTGAACTAGGTTACATTTGATGTAATGGGAAGGCAAAAGAGTACATCCTTTTAGCAGTGAAGAACCTTGACTGGAGAGCTGATGGATTGAGTATTGGGCAAAGTCTACACCTGTGGCACGCTTGAGGTCTTTGGCCCACAGAAAGTGAGACTTCCAGACTTTACAGAGTGAGAGCACGAACAATTATTATAATTGGCTCAGAATAACCCAGAAGGACAGGAAAAATGTTTTGGGGTTTTAAGTAATGCTTGCTAAGAAGTATATTCCCCTTACAACTTACAACAATAAGTTGTAAGACATACTAAAAGGGGGGGGTAGTTCTTATAGTGAATTAAGTGTAAGATAAAAGTTTAACATATCTATTTAGAATAAGACTTTTTGGACTTTCAATTACTGTGATAGTTAATTCCCATGAATCAGATACTGTATTCTACATTTTTCAAACTTTTTTGACTAAAGGCCATCCTTCTGCTTCAGAGTGACTCAAGACTAATCAGATCTCTGAGACTCTACTTTGTTGTATGTGTACACATACACCCGCACACACACTTTATGAGTAAACTTCATTAATTTTGATGGAAGAATGGCTTTAGTTGTAAAAGCATCACCTAAATGATCCCAGAATCCCAAAATCCTAAGACTGAAATTACCCTTAGACTAATACGGTATAAGACTCCCTCCTCTGTTACACTCATGTAAATAAGATATCTATAACATAGAGCGAGAAATTTTTCTTAGGGCCACGTGGATTCTAATACAAGTGCTGGACCCCAAAACCTGGTCTTCTAATTCCAAAGTTACTGAATCTTCTAGTAAACTTCATTGTGTCTAAGACTAAGTGGCCAATCCTCATTCAGCAGGAAAATAAAGAGTGTACCATTTTGGACAAGTGCATATAAAAAACTCACACCCGAAATAAGTCATAAAGGAATACCTTTCTCCATGCCACCCAGAATAAGGCAAATTAATGCTGCGAAGTGGCTGCTAATGAGTGTAAAAGAGAACTACAAGACTGTGTTCAAATGAAGAGACTGGCTTGAATTGAAACACAGCCTAGAAAAATTGTATCAAATAGACTGTAAAATTATATTTAGTGGTTTTAAAAACTCAGGCTTTCTGAATTTGACTTTACACATACTGTGAATTTACATTGGCTTCCTTCCCCTAGAAATGTTATATTGTAGTTTAGCAGCTGGATGTTTGGTCTGTACTAAGAAAAGAGTACCATTATGATCTTCTATAAACAGAGTCCCATGTCCCCACTTTGTCTGCAGAGGGTACTATAAGCTTTGTATATCTAGGAATCCTGAGGCTCAGGCTACTCTGTCTTTCAGTTCAACCTAATCAACATTCAGTAAGGGTCCTGTTCTGAGTACTGGGTAAAGAGGAATGGTAGAGAGAAAACTGAGACAGTTCTTCCTTTTTAAGTAGCTAATCTGGGAGATGGGGAGGGAAATTGGAAAAATACCTATAATTCAGGGTTGAGTAAGGGACCACAAAAGAAGTAAACACAGTGTGAAGATTCAAAGTAGGAAAAACACTTCTAAATAGGTAGTTTTGGATCTAGAAAGTCTTCATGGGGATCTTACAAACAAGACATTTGTAATGGAGCCTTCAAGATGGATGGGATTTCAACAAGCATGGGTGCCAGGAAAAGCATACCCAAAAATGTGTCATCCGTGTGTGAAGATCAGTTTGTTGGGAGTACGAGTGTTGAGAATGTTTGGAGTAGGTGAGAATACTTAAAAAGGAGGCTGAGACTAAACTCGTGTGGGCTTGGAGCTAAGCATATATTGTGTCATATTTGGGGGAGACTTGAAAATTTCAGAATACTGGAATAAGCTGAATCTTTTGAAACTACCTTCCAGAAACATCACTGTGTCACTGTAGAGGAGTAAGTCTATGTTACTAATTACTAGTTACTAGTAACTAGTAACATTACTAGTTAGTACTAGTAACTAGTTACTATGTTACTAGTAGTAACTAGTAATGTTACTAATTACTAAATACTATACTAGTTACTAGTATAACTAGTAACATAGGATGGTCTAGAGTGAAACAGATAGATTAAATCAATCCTGCTGAGAGGCAGGAGCCAGCAACCCCTTACTCCCTGAGTCTAATTCCCAACTGGCCTTGGACCCTGAGCATTATGGAACCAGGCCACAGACTCACATGCCCAGAGTAGTGGGTTGGGCATGCCAATAAAATGTTAAACTGCCACACAGCCCATTTCTGGAAGACCCACTTTGTGTTACTCTAAAGCCCTTTATGTTTTACAGATGCCATAGTAAGTCCAGTTTTACTGGTAAGTCCAGAAGGAAATCTCAGCCAAGTCATTAAAATGAATAGCCTTCCATCTGGGAATTGCCACCTCTACCCTTTCTACCCAGAGGAACATTGGTCCTATTACAAAATAATCCAAGCAGCTTTCATTCTGTTCATTTAAAAACACTCCCATGAGGCACTAGAGGAATTCTCACTTGCCTCTACCTGCAGACAGCAAGGCGGAGAGAATCAGTTATACTTCGATTTATCTTTGCTGCCTCCCTCATGTGAGCAGAAGTCTCTATGAGAATGATTATATGAACTGATAGTTATTAACCATGTGCTTTCCTATTCAGAAACTGAGGATGCTAAGACTTGTAAGAATAAAAGGAAGATCTGGGGGCGCCCATGTGGCTCACAGGTTAAGCAGCTGCCTTTGGCTCAGATCATGATCCCAGCATCCTGGGATCGATCACTGTTGCAGGCTCCCTGCTCAGCGGGGAGTCTGCTTCTCCCTCCCCCTGCTCTTGTGCCCCTACTTGCTCTCTCTCTCCCTCTCTCTCAAATAAATAAATTAAATCTTAAAATTATAAAAAAAGATGATGATGAAGAAGAAAAGGGAGACCAATGGGAGGCTAAATCATACTGATCCTACTCCCAGCTCTCACGGAAAAGAAGCTAAGAGCAAATGTCTACGTGCAATGTGAATATATTCTCAAAGGGAAGAAAGTAAGTGTATAGATGTGTAACTAAAACAAACAATAGTCCTCTACCAATTATTTTACAAAGAAAGTTATAAACTATCTCAGGTCATCATCATATATAGATTGGGCAAATATTAATATCTCAATTTTATCATAACATAAAGGAAGCTCAGAGAAGCTAAATACTAATAATTGGTACCATTATTGAGCATACAGCCAGAGACCTGACATAAATGTCTTACATACATTACCACATGTTATGGGCTGAATTGTAGTCCCTAAAATTCAGGTGCTGAAACCCTAACCCCAGCTACCTCAGGATGTGACTGTGTTTGGAGATAAGACCTTTCAAGAGGCAATTAAGTTAAAATGAGACCCTCAGTGTGGGCCCTAATCCAATCTAACATCTTTTAAGAAGAGGAGATTAGGACATAGAGAGACCAGGTTCACTGGCAAAGGGAGAAAAAGACTATGTGAGGACACAGCCAGGAAGCAACCATCTGCAAGCCAAGGAGAGAAAAAACAATCCTGCAGACACATTGATCTTGAACTTCTAGCCTCCAGAACTGTGAAAAAAAAATAAATGCCTGTTATTTAAGTCACCCAGTCTGTGGTATTTTTTTTTTAATAGCAGCCTTATCAAATGAATACAGCACATTTTTTCTCCCAAATATGTTTATTTTTTTAGTGTTACAAGATTGTTTATGCATAACACTCAGTGCTCCATGCAATATGTGCCCTCCTCAATACCCACCACCAGGCTCACCCAACTCCCCACCCTCCACTCCAAAACCCTCAGTTTGTTGCTCAGAGTCCACAGTCTCTCATGGTTCACCTGCCCCTCTGATTTCCCCCCCATTCCCCTTTCCCTCACAATGCCCTCCATGTTTTTCCTTATGTTCCACACGTAAGTGAGACCATAAGATAATTGGCTCTCTCCGCTTGACTTATTTCACTCCACATAATCTCTTCCAGTCCCGTCCATGTTGATACAAAAGTTGGGACTCTTGTTTTTTGGGATCAAAAACCTCCCAAAAAACAAGAGTCCAGGACCTGACAGATTCCCTGGGGAATTCTACCAAACCTTCAAGGAAGAAATAATACCTATTCTCCTGAAACTGTTTCAAAAAATAGAAACAGAAGGAAAACTTCCAGACTCTTTCTATGAAGCCAGCATTACCCTGAGCCCCAAACCAGGCAAAGAACCAATCAAAAAGGAGAATTTCAGACCAATATCCCTGATGAATATGGATGCCAAGATTCTCAACAAGATCCTAGCTCAGAGGATCCAATAGCACGTTAAAAAGATTATTCATCATGACCAGGTGGGATTTATCCCTGGGATGCAAGGGTGGTTCAACATTCACAAATCAATCAATGTGATAGAACAAATCAATAAGAGAAGAGAGAAGAGCCACATGGTCCTCTCAATTGATGCAGAAAAAGCATTTGACAAAATTCAGCCTCCGTTCCTGATTCAAACTCTTCAAAGTATAGGGATAGAAGGAACATTCCTCAACATCATAAAGTCTATCTATGAAAAGCCCACAGTAAATATCATTCTCAATGGGGAAAAGCTGACACCCTTCCCTTTGAGATCAGGAACACGATAAGGATGCCCACTTTCAGCACTCTTGTTCAACATGGTGCTAGAAGTCCTTCTGACAGCAATTAGACAACAAAAAGAAATAAAAGGTATTCAAATTGGCAGTGAAGAAGTCAAACTCTCGCTCTTCGCAGATGACATGATACTTTATATGGAGAACCCAAAAGACTCCACCCCCAAACTACTAGAACTCATACAGCAATTCAGTAATGTGGCAGGATAGAAATCAGTTGCTTTCCTATACACTAACAATGAAAATACGGAAAGGGAAATTAGAGAATCAATTTCATTTACTGTAGCACGAAGAACCAAAAGATACCTGGGAATAAATCTAACCAAAGAGGTGAGGTAAAGGATCTGTACTCGAGGAACTACAGAACGCTCATGAAAGAAATTGAAGAAGACACAAAAAGGTGGAAAAGCATTCCATGTTCATGGATCAGAAGAATAAACATTGCTAAAATGTCTATACTGCCCAGAGCAATCTATACTTTCAATGCCATCCCAATCAAAATTCCACCAGTCTTCTTCAAAGGGCTGGAACAAACAATCCTAAAATTTG
>CM053603.1:119180733-119196016 GCA_028646535.1 Procyon lotor
ATCGGGCTCTCTGCTCAGCAGGGAGCCTGCTTCCCCCCACCCTCTGCCTACCTCTCTGCCTACTTGTGATCTCTCTCTCTGTCAAATAAATAAAATATTAAAAAAAAAAAAAACAGGAAAAAATATCCAGTGGAAAAAAGACAGTCTCTTCAATAAATGGTGCTGGGAAAATTGGACAGCTATATGTAGAAGAATGAAACTTGACCATTCTCTTATGCCATACATAAAGATAAACTCAAAATGGATAAAAGACCTCAACGTGAGGCAGGACTCTATCAAAACCCTAGAGAAGAACATAGGCAGTAACCTCTTCGACATCAGTCACAGCAACTTCTTCAGGACATGTCTCCAAAGGCAAAGGAAACAAAAGCAAAAATGAACTTTTGGCACTTCATCAAGATAAAAAGCTTCTGCACAGCACATTTTAAAAATAAAAATAAGAGTGAGGTAGACGTCAATAACTTCATTTACAATTGAGAAAACTGAAAACCATAAGTAATTGAATCTGACTCTAAACCCAATGATGTCTCATATCAGAACTCAGGACCTTAATCTCTCTGCTGTGTTCTCTCAAGTGATAAACTAATCAGGACAATGCTAGCAACTTAACTAGGGCACACTACCTTTTAATTCAGGTTCACTCCACTAAAGTATCATGACATTACCTCAGCAGGTATTTGACCTTAAAACAGGATGGGAAAAAAGATCAAGGAAAAATAGAGTTCCAAGTGAAAATTAAAATACCTGCTTTCCTTTTTATTATTTCTTAGGATAGGACTAAAAATTTCAGGGCAAATGAATCTTCTCTTCCAGGCATTCTGGAGTGGCACATCTGTTTTTATTTATGGTACTTAAACCTCCCATTTTGGTTTATTCCAAAAAGGAGTTTGATCAAGACTCTCTTCCTCTAAGCATATTTCATTTTATTACAAGCAAAAAGTTTTCATAACATGGAAAACTCCCAAAGGGAAGATACTTTCCTAGTATTATTTTAATTAGCTGCTAAAATTCCTGAAAAATGCTAAAAACCCGTAACACCAGAAAAGTCTGCCTGGGAAATGTCATCTTAATTTTGTGAAGCAGAATTTCTAAGATTCCACATACATTGATCAGATCAAATTAAAAGTAACATTCTAACAACAGGGATGGACTAAATTACAGCACAATCGTAAGGGAGGATAGTATACGCCTACTGAGAATAATAAGACATGCAAAGATGTTCATAGTATACTCTTGAAAGAAAAAAACAGACTGCATAACCCTGTGTATGGTATGAATCCATTTATGCAACAGAAATTCACAAGAAAAATGTTATGCACCAAATGTTCATATTAGCTGTGTTCAAGTACAGTCAGGGGACTTAATTTAGGACTTAATAATTGTTTTTTTTTTTTATCTTGTTTTCTGTTATCTTGTTTTCAAAAACAAACATGGTATGCGTGTGTTTTGAAGAAACAGAAATAGAAGCAGAATGAGAAAATAAGCAAGTCTAGGTTTACCATAATTTTTTGAAGAAAGAAATACTCCCATCAAGGAAGGGCTTAATCTTGGAAGAAGGTCTGTTAAAGACACGAGTGAACTTGATTTATGTAATTTAAATGAGTGAAATTCTGCAAAAGCTCTGTGTGTATGTGTGTGTGTGTGTGTGTGTGTGTGTGTGTGTGTGTGTGTACGTAAGCACATGTGCACTCTCGTGGGCAAGCACACAGATTCATGAAAGGCCGAACATCTAAATGCAAAAAGGAAAATCGCTGTGGGGAACTTTCTGATGAACTCCTGCTCCCCTTAAGCTCTTTACCACACTGAAGCCAGAATGATCTTTCTAAAATACAAATCTGATCTTATCGCTCTCTGATTTAAACTTTCAAAGGCTCCCCCCCTAGTATGAGGAGAAAGTTCAAATTCCTTAAATGACTCACCAATTCCTGTCTGACGGGTCCTAGTTTACCTGCCCAGACTCACCTCTCACTATTCTCTGTTACTTTCTAAATGTGCCCTGGTTACATTTTGTCTCAGTTCTATTCACTCTCTTCTCTTTGAGTTTAGCGTATTCCTTTTCTTGGGAAATTCTCCTTTAAAATCTCCACCTGATTGTTTCTTATTTATGTTCAGTAGTTTGTTTAGACATTGTTTCCTCTGTTGTGTCTGCCATGAACAACCAAATCTCACATGCCAGGTAGATCCCTGAACTTCTCATAGTACTTCCCTCACATTATTATAATCACCTATTGACATACCTGAGTTCTCCACTGGTTCTCTGGAGATCTGAAGACATTTTTTTTTTATCAGTATACAGAAGATTAAGAGATTTTGCAAAAGGAGAGAGAGAAGGAGGGAAGGAAGGAAGGGAGGGAGGGATGTAGGGAGTGAGGGAGGGAATTTATTTGTAGAAAAACAAAACAGAACTATCTTCTCTTTTTTAATTTCAAGGTACACTCAACTTACAAAAAGCTGTGTTTCTGTCTCTCCAACTGGTTATTATATGCCTGGTGATTAACCCTCCTGGGCACATTTTAGGTTCCCAATAAGAACTTGATGAAAAGCTGTTCGTGTAGTTTTTCACTCATGGAACACTTATCGTCACTGTGGGCTAGCCATGGGTACATGATAGATACATAGGGCATGAATGTGTCTCTCCATATACACCAATATAATAAGAGATTATAACAAGTAAATAAGATAGTGGGTTATAAGTGCATAAGACAGCGATGTGGTAATACACAGAAAGAATACTTAACTCAAAATGGGTAGCATTTATTAGGTCACCAAGTTGTTAAAATTCTGGTAGCTGGAGAGAAAAATACAGCACTCTCCAGACAACTGTTTTTCAAAGAGTCTGGTTAAATTGGAACTACTAGATCATTCTAAATCCTTTTTAAAAAATAAAAATAAACTAATGATAATGTTGAAGCAAACTTTATTTGCCGTTAGCAAATTTTATTAGCAAACTTTGATGAACTGAAAGATCTCTATCTACTTAAATAGCCACAGACTTAGCCGGCTACTCAGGATGGACACATAAGTGGAGAGACAAGCAGATCTGTCTTCTAGCCACGTGGAATGGGGCAAGGGTGAGACATGTTAGAAGAGAAAAATAGACAAATAAAATCTGTAAATTCCAGAGAAAACAGATTCTCCCTGTAAATATTTCCCCTTAGGATTTCTGACATCCTTTAGGGAATTGATGGTTTTAACAACCCTGGCTTTCCATGCTACTGCATTTTCAAATATCTTTTCCAGAACCAGAGGGTAAATGGAATGGTTCTGGCTGCCAAATGCTGATGGCTTGAAATCCTTCAAGAGGAAAAAAAAATTAAGAGTCAATTAAATCATCACCTCATAATTTTTGCTTATGAAATATTGTACTGAGACCAAGAATTTGGTGTAAGGTATCAGTAAATCTGATTTGATCTCATTTTAAAAAGGCAAAAAAATTAAGTGTTATCTTTTCTTCATATTTTTCTCCAAGAAAAAGACTACTCTGGGAATTTACTCTCTACTGGGGGGAGTGTTTGGTTGCAAAATATAGACAATGCATAGCTTATTTATGAGAAGCATTTATTACTTACAGGTGAGGAATTAGAGAGGGATTCACGAAGAGTAAGATAGTTGTGCTGGTCTTTGAAAAAGATATGATTTGGATATGAGGAGTGGATGCTCACCAGAAAAGGCTGGTTAAACTGAAAGAATAAATGAATGAATGATTGATAGCATGCTATGCATTGGAAAGGGAGTTTCAGTTGGCTGTAGCTGAGGCTGATGATGAGAAAATGGGAAATTGGGCTAAAGGAGAGGTTTACATTGTGAACATACCTAAATGAGCATAGACACCAACACTGACCCACAACATCTCCTATGGCTTGAGTCAAAGATAAGGGACTCACTGTCTTCTCTGTCATTTCTTGGGGTCTTGTGGCATCTCCAAGGCCTTGGACATAGGGACATATGGGAGCCTTCCTTATTTAACATTTTGATCTGTATCACTCTTTCGGATAGACAGTATCATGCCCTCAAGTCAATGTCTTCAGAGCTGCAGTCTTTTTTTTTTTTTTTAAAGATTTTATTTATTTGAGAAAGAGAGAGAGTGAACAGGAGCAGGGGGAGGAGCAGAGGGAGAAGCAGACATGGAGCTTGAATGATCCCAGGACCCTGGGATCATGACCTGAGCCGAAGGCAGATACTTAACCCACTGAGCCACCCGGGTGCCCCAACAGCTGCAGAAAATTCTTTACTAAACATGTGAGGAAGGAGCCACTCATAAAATGAGGGAAATAGGAGACAAGAGCCATGGATCCTAGTTCTGGCTCTGTCAGCAGCTTGCTGAGTAACCTTAAACAAGCCTCTCAGTGTCCCTGAATCTGCTACTTCCTCTGCTGGACAAGATGATCCTTTAAGGGGACTTCTAGCTTGCTCTGTTTACATATCTAGATTATATAAATTCTAAGAATGAAAGGCATAAATAGTATAATCAAGTTAACCCATCTTAGATACTAAATTGAGCAATTTTTCAAGGATGTGTCAGTATATAAAAAGCCTTACCGAGAGACCCTTTGGCGGTCCCTACCTCGCTTCACTCACTGAAGAATAATTCATTCCCATCCCAGGACCTTCCTCCCATGCCAATAAGAGGTTGTGTTCTACAATATAAAGAGCAGTGATCTAGAAGTTAACACTTCAGTCTTTTTTGGATATGCCTGGAATGAGCTGGGGTTCAACCAGTACCTTTGGAAATCCCTTTGGACAAGATTATGACTGCTAATTCTTGCCTGGCCTGAAACCTTCTCCAAGGATGGGGCTAAAGATAAGCCCATTCGAAGTAAGAAATTAGAAAAGTCTGGATAGAGAAGTTCGTGTGTATGTGTGTGTGGTGAGGACAGGAGGGATATTTGCATTCTGCTTCTTAACCAAATACTTTCCCTCAGAGTTCAGGTGTGATGGTAGGTCTCTCTGAAATGCGCTGCTCTTTAGTTTGCTGCCCTTTCAATCCCCTACCTCAATCACTGGTCACTACATCTATTTACCCTGAGGGAAGAGGAAATCCACAACAGATCACTGGGGGGATTTCCTATTCTACTGCTGGCTTGGGTATATGATAAATCCAAATCTGTCTTAATTTAACTGCC
The DNA here is from genome assembly GCA_028646535.1 of Procyon lotor. Lineage (NCBI taxonomy): Eukaryota > Metazoa > Chordata > Mammalia > Carnivora > Procyonidae > Procyon > Procyon lotor. The sequence goes on from CM053603.1 coordinate 119,185,857, forward strand.
TCATATGTACAGTAGAAATAATAATGATTAATATTTATATTTTATTTTTTAATCTGTATGTAGTTTGTGGAAAGAATGGTCAGTTTGTAAATTATAAATCTAACATTATATACTATAGTTCACTATAGTACTGTAATACTATAGTACTATATTCCACTGCTTTTTCCATTGAATCTTAGAGACCAAAAGGACCTTAAGAGTTATTTGGCCAAACCTCCACGCTTTCTTCTGGTGCTTGAATCCTCTCCAAAGGCCCATCAATGGTCAGGTCATGTGACTTCCTATTGACTACCTCAGTGGCAGGAAACTCACTATCTTCCAGAGCAGCCCATCCTGGCCTTGGGCAGTTCTAGCCTTTCCAATGCCCTTTCTTATACTGACTAGAATGTGTCTTAGAATTTGTAGCAACTGGTCTTTAATCTACTTGTCATGACCATTCCAAATAGGTCTAAGGTAGCTCTTCCAACATAGGTACACTGAGTCAATGAGTCCTTTCAGTAGAAAATGTTGTTCTTTTAAGAACAGTTTTATCATGGGCCACAGGTATCTTAGATCTGAAGGCAGATAAGGTGACAACCCTCTTTCTCTCATGGAAATCAGCCCCATCTTCTCTCTCTGTTCCCTTGCATTTGTTCTTTAGATCCTTTCCAGCTGTTCTGTCAGTCAGAAATGGCCTCCCCATCGTCTACAGGATTTTGTTCAAGGAAGCACTGTATCATATGGCAATGTCATTTCTTGTTCCTTCATAAATCAGACGGCCATGACTGCTGCAGTGAAATTCTCTTTAGTAGTATAAATTTAAGCCACCTCAGCTGCTCTCTCAGGAAAGAAAAAAATTTTTTACTGTTGGTTCTTCAGTTACAAAAAGCTTGGGGATCATCCCAAAAAATATTTCAAAAGGAGGCATTATTTCCAGAGGCTAAATAACACACACATGGGATGGGAAAGATTTGTTGACTCTGTGGAGCCAGCAGCAGCATGGTAAATATATCCGACTCCTGACAATAACCAAAACAAGTCCCTAAGACAGCTTAGATATAATGGGAAATAGATTTTAAAAGAAATTATTATCCTCTGGGTTTCTCCTTAGCACACCGGCTGCCAGCAGTAGACAGTTCCGTGTCTGACGTGGACCCACGCGTCTATGCCATGACACATTGGGCAGGTGGGGTCCCAGATGCTGAGTCCTGCAGCTGCTACAGCCCCTGTTGGTCTTGGAGCAGAAGATGAATTTTGTTTGTGGATTCACAAGCAAACAATTGAACATTATATCTCTGGACAGCCTAATTCCTGAAAGGTTTCTCTCTTTGACTTGAATGATCTTGTCTTTGTGATTAAAGCCAAATGACTCAGGACCTTGGAATGGTGCAGACTGGTCCCAAGAGAGCAGAAAAGTGCTTTAATGCCAGAGAAAACTTGCTAATGCTGTAGACACATGCACCCCCGTATAGACACACACATGAACCTAAGGATAACAGATTGGGACAAGTCAGTGAAAAAAAATGTGTTTAGTTTATCTTTGCCACGAGTTGGCAGGTGTGTGAAGGTACAGTGGTTAATTCTACAGATTATTTAGAATTGATCCCCTTAGTATGAAAGCTTTTACAGGTAGCTATTCGAGAAGTATATGAAACTTTATGAGGAAGTGTTCTACACGGCAAAGAGAATTTCTAATAAAAGGGCAGCTACTTTAAGTTATGCTCTTAGACACCGTGGTCTGTCTTACTGAACTAACTATTCACATTTTCTCAGTTCAGTATCACTTCCATACAGATGCACATTTCTGCAAAATAACAATGATAATAATAGCAGTCACCATGAACTGTACCCCTGTGCTCAGCGCTTTAAATATGTTGTCCTATTTAGTCTTCTTAACGTCACACCAACGCAGGTGTTAATAATCTAATTTTGGATGAGAAAACCAAAGCTTAGATAAGTATTTCAGGCCTTTCTAACTCTATTCCTTCCCACTCCTACTTTATTTCCATACAAGTATAAGAAGGGAATGAACTCTATGTGCTTAAGGATATATGTCCGCCTGTATCACTTGGGATTGTTGCATTCCTCTCTTTAAATTGTTCACTATTTCAGGACAGAGTAAATATTTTTAACTTTCCCTCTAATACAGACATCTGCCAACTTCTTATGTGGTCACGGGCCAGCCTATTATAAAAATAGATGCATAAACCTTAGTGCTACTGTGACTTATGTAGGAAGAAAACTATGGAATTCTATACCACTCCTCTGGATCCAAAACACACAGGGGAGACTTGGAATCCAGTTTGACCAAAGCCTCCCTGAAGAAAGCCAAGACAACTGCCTTTCATTTCAATATGGGAGGATTCAGTCCAGTCACTTCTTCTTCCTGGTGTTTAAGGAAAGGCTAGTTAGACAAACAGAAGAAAGGAAAACCCCCAGGAGGACTGGCCCTCCCAGTGTCTATGAATACAGACTCCTCTCAGGCAACGGAGATGAATGATACTGATATTACCTTTAACCACATTTTCCCCTGAAAGATATTTTTATGCCAAAATACAAGGAATTTCTTTCCAGTCCAGAAGGACAATGTGAGGATTTCATATTCGGAATACTTGGAGAGGTGACGCTTAGTTTCCAGAACTGAAAAATTGTCAAAAAATACTCATTGGTATTGGTTCAACGATTTATTGGCTTACTCTTACATGAGAATGTCCTTCTATCCCCGCATCCATACGTGTCAGGACGCTTACAGTCATTCTCAATATTTTTAATGTGGCACTTTGCAACAGTAAGCAGACAAATGACCTGAGTCTGTCTTCCATGTGCAGAACCTCAGCCAAGTCGCTGCACTGGCCTCTTAGTTTTAGTAGCCCCATTGGTGAAATAGCAATGATGATCCCCGCATGGCCTACCTCAAGCAATTGCTATGAGGAACACTTGGAAAAATTTACGTGATATTAGAGTGTGTGAGTGCACACATACACACACACACACCCAACACATAAACACACAACTGATGTTGCTATAATGATTTCTACTGAAGTCTGTCTTCCCCACTGTAATGACAAGAACCTGTCATATCTTTCTTGTTATCTTGAGTGTTTAGGAAGGGTTGACATTCAGTGGATGTCAATGACAATGATGAAAATGGAATTTACCATGCCTTGCCCCTTGGACACAATTCTGCCTCTAGTCCCTATCATGGCCTGAAGGACTTTTGATTAGAAGGTGTGCAATCGGTCTACCTCTGTAACAGTGTAGGAAGCTACCAAATCAGTTCCAAGTCTTTTCCATTAGCTGTGATGGCTGCCACCTCCAGAAAGGCTATGACATCATACTCCAGGTTTCTGGTGAAAACAGAGGGAGTGATTTAAGGAAACCTGCATCAGGTATCTTGACAGCCTTGGACATGAAATCAGCACACAAATGTGTCATCTTAATAATGTGAAAGTCAAAGAACTTGAGGAAAAGGTAAACTTGATTAAAATATTCTTGGGTGTGGGGGAGAAAACTTTCCTATTTAAATGTGCCTCTTCTTCTTTATCTTAATCTGGCCCTTTTGCATTAACATATAATGTATTATTGGCCCCAGGGTACATGTCTGTGAATGGTCAGGCTTACATATTTCACAGCACTTATCATAGCACATACCCTCCCCAAAAGCAGCTTACTGAATTTCCAAATATAGTATCAGCGGCAACTCCAAAGAAGCCCCAGTGAGTCCCTCAAGGGCTTTCCTTCATAAGCATCCTTTTCATGGCTGAACAGGCCTGACCTCAGGTCTCATCTTAAAAGTCAGAGCCTTCCCCTTTCATGAAAGCCTGCTATGTCTGATTGGTCTCAGATACACAGCAAAGATAAATAAAGTCACAGTTAAGTATGGGTCTCTAGTGTGAAGCCCATCCAGGGGTGGGGTGATTTTTCCTGTGCGTGGTCTGGCTGGGTGGCTACTACAGACACATGCTGATTATTTCAAGCCTGCTGAAGTGCCCGAAGTCTAGCTGGCCTTTCAGAAAAGCCTTCTGAGTGGTCATTTTCCAAGGAGGAGTAGACTGCTTCAAAAACGCAAAACAAAAAGGAAGCGATGTCTACAAAATCCCATTTAAAATGCTGGAGTGAAAACTGGCTGCTTGTAAAGCTGCAAGGAGTTTATGGACATCATTCCAAATCCCTCAGTGTTATAAAGAAGAAACTGAGACCCAGAAAGGAAGAATGATTTTCCTAAAGTCACTTGGGAAACCTCAGTCCTCAAGACCCCAACCAGCTGATCTTTGCCTTACACCAGGCTGAAGTCCTCCAGATGGTTAGCCTAAAATAATGCCAAGCCACAGGCATCGGGAAACCCGTGCCTGCACAACACCCAACATGAAATGCTCCAAATAATCAGAAATTTGAATTAAAAAGCTAACATAACAAAAAAAGTTTGGGTGATTTCAGAGATTTCACACCATTTTTGTAAACGCTTTAATCTGGTGGAGAAATAATTTGAAAGTACAAAAGTGATTTCTTATACATCTTTGTAGCTCATGAAATAGTAATTTGCCTCTGTCTCTGTTTATTTTTTGGCATGTCTTAAACCTGGAAAAATGAAATTAAATTGGCTTATTTCACTTTGTTTTTAAAGTCTTCCTTTTTTAAAATCTTTTTTTCTATAACAATTAGATTTTCAACACCATTTTAATGCAGAAATCCAAAGAAAAATTTTTTTCATAATTTCTTTTTTCTTTTTAAGTAGCTATCTCTTCTCTGTAACTGTGTTGTTCCTAGATCATGTAAACTCTTTCCCATCCAGTTTTTTAAAAATAAAGTCCACGCTTAAAGCTCAAATTGTAGAAATCTGTAATATTCATTCCAATAAATGCCTATGCACCTGGCTGCCCATCCATTTATCCATCCGTGCATCCATTCATAAATCCAACTGTTCATTGGTTTTTCTCTTAGCCTATTTACTTAAAAATGAGATTCTTTTTTAAAAGATTTATTTATTTATTTGACAGAGAGATAGAGAGAGAGCACAAGTAGGCAGAGCAGGAGGGGGAGAAGCAGGATCTCTGGTGAGCAGGGAGCCCAAGGTGGGGCTTTATCCCAGGACCCCAGGATCATAACCTGAGCTGAATACAGACATTTAACTTACTGAGCCACCCAGGTGCCCCTTAAAAATAAGATTGTTGCAAATCTTTCCACATAGTATTGTACTGAAATGAGAAGAACTTTGTAAACTGAACGGATCACACTGACATTAATTGTTCTGTTATCTGGGTGTGGTTTTTCGGTGAAATGCATGTCCTTATCAGGAGCTGAATGAATATTCACTGGGTATTTGGAGCCCTAAAATGAAAAAGTTTAGGTGAAAAGAGAATCTCTACATTTTTATTTCAAACAACAGTACTTTCTACAAGCCAAATGGAGTTTTAGGTAATTTACAAGCACTAACTCATTTAATCTATATAACAATCTCATAAGAGAGATACTATTGCCAGCAGGTAATACTGTCAATATATTGTCCTATCTATTTGGGGAAACTGAGGTACTGAGCACTAAAAAGAGACTGTCCAATCTAATGGGCGTGGGGATTCACAGTGCCTGGATAGACCAAATCTGACTTTTATTATGCCTCCCCTGATGAGACTAATTGAAAAGCAAAGGAGGAGTGTCGGAACGCTGGGCCTCTTTTGAAGTTACCTGGCTGAAAGCGGCCCGATTCCTACTGCAGCTCAAGGTTCTCATCTAGGGAGTAGATGTTTAAAATACAGACACCTGTAGTGGTCACGTACATGAACACTTTGCCTTGCACGTGATGAATTGATTAAACTCACAATAAAAACGGAGACGGAGTTTGGCATGAGGCCTTTGGTCACTAGAGCGTCTGGTCCCCAGGTCTCTTCTCTCTCCGACTAAGGGGTCGGGAGTAATCCTTTCATTCACCGCCTCAGGGTTTGCTGGCCAAACCCAACAAATGGGATTTGAAATAACAGAATATAATTCAAAGGCAGACAGTTGAGCTTGGACGCATGTGATGTTTAAGCTATGATGCCTAACTAAATTTTGGCTACTTAGCTCTGGAGAGAGAAACTTCCAAACAGATAATACTTTTACTAGGAGGTCGGGATGAAATAAACGTGCCTCATGGTATTAACCTTCTGTATTCTTCCACAAGGGCAACCAGAAAAAGGGTATCACAACCTTTTTATCCCCCCTTTGTAAAACACTGTACTCCTGGGCACCTGAAAAGTATTAGGATAAAATAATTCATTCTGACCTTATAACATTAGGTTATAGGGAAGGAGGTCATTCGTTGACCTGTAAAAGTATTTATAAATATTAGTGATATTTTCACTAAAATAAGATAGATCTCTAAATACAGTAGATATTGTTAACATTTCATGAATCTTAAATGCATAATAGACTATCTACTATTAATTCCATTCATCATTCCTCTCAGGATTTCACTTTGCTGCTCTCCCTTCTCAGTCTGACCGCCACCCCCATGTTCATCCATGTTTTTGCACACGGGATGTCCTCTGGGCTGGGTCTGAGCATCCACTCTCCTCTCTGCCATCACAGAAAACAGTTCTGAGACCAGGCTTCCACCATCCTCTCTGCCCACACTGCTCCATGAGCCCTCTGTACTCTATTCTTTGGCCTTTCATTTGAGGTGGCTTTTCTATCCTGTCAACAAGTTCCATCTATGTGCACATACTTCTAGAAGTACGATTCATAATTCTCACAATTTCTATGATCTGGAAGCCAAATTTGAAGTACAATGCCTCATAAGAGACAAATGATCAATGTGACCCTTATCTTCAATGGGATAATTACCACATTTAGCAAGAGGAACTGGAAAGCCATCTCACCCAGGATACCCCAAAGCAAAAACAGGTGACTGGAAATTCCCTGTGAGTCCTAGTTCTTACAGAATGAAAAGCCAGGGTGAAGGACTTAATGCAAAATCAGGATTTGGAGGAACAGGGAAATTCACATCTGAAGAGATTTTCCAGTAAAGTTCTGGAATCCAAAAATCCTCCATTTCTTCTCTGCAGTTGACACACTTAAAGAGGAATGTTTTCTGCTACCTGTTGCCACAATGTGATGTTCTCACAGAGGTACACCCGGATGAGCAGTCACAGCTCAGGCCAGTGGTCTTTTCGACCTAATCTTTAGAGGTATCTTGACCGAATCTTTGTAGGGCTTTGCATAGGGTTTGCTACTCAGTGAATAATACCACTAGAATAATTGAAATTCTATGATTCTTAGAACAGGAACCCTGTGTTCTATTGTGATTTTATTGTTATTTTCATTTTTGTTTGGTTTTCTTTTAGTTTCCTTACAATGTCTATTCTTTAAAAGCCCAAATATATCTCTGCTGATATACGAGAAGAAAATGATGATGTTTCTGGACCTCAACTAAGGGAGCGGGGACAGAGGGAAGCAAGGGAGAAATTCCCAAGAAACCAAGATGGCGGTAGAAGGCCCAAAATTAACCACTGACTCACAAAGTCATTCACAGGCCTTTTTATTTTTTCAGGCTCTTGCCAACTCCTAAAGTACTGGCCTGTGTTTCTTGAGTAAATATTTGATTATCTCCTAAGAGCTGGGGTGGGGATAGTTAATATTTGTTGAATGTCTATGGTAAATGTGGCACATCACAGGTACCTCTTTGTACATTTTCTGGTTTAATGGAGCTCCCAATATCTGAAAAGAAGCTCCTAATCCCTGCAACTGGGATTCAATTCTCTAGTAAGTTCTTAAATCAAGGTAGACCTGTTATTTAATCTCTTAACTGATAATGATAAGAAATAAAGTCTTAGATCACAGAAATCCAAGGATTTCTAAAAGCTGCATACTGTTGCCTGTATTTATTCTTAAATAACCCCAACTTGACAATTTTATTTGGTGAGTACCAAATATTAATGTGCCAATTTGAGGTCAGTCTCTCACAACTGATAATCCTCTAGAAGTGCCAGGGGGCAAAAGAAAATTGTTGACTTCCCTTTTTTTTTTTTCATTAAAGTATCTGCTCTGTGCCTGACATTCAATATAGCTTTTGACTCAAAATCATAATGACAAAATATTAGAGAAATCCTTATCCACCGTATTATTCAATCCTGTTCTGGAAATAAACTGGAAGCTGTTCCGGAAATAAATAAATAAATAAATAAATAAATAAATAAATAAATAAATAGGCAAGATGTTCTGACCCATAAAACAAGACACAACAAAAAATTATAGAGGAGAGAAAAAATTTATCATTATTTGATAAAACCTGCTGAATTATTAGACTTGTTAAGAATTAAATTAAGTACCTGCATAGAAATAATTATATAAAAATGTGTAGCTTTCTTCTATTACTTTAATAATCATTTTAGCTGTATAAAGGGAAAATAAAATGTCTGCAGATTACATGGATGAACTTTAAAACTGACTGTTAATTGTGTTATAGCTACATGAAGAAAACTACAAAATTTCACTAAGAGATCTAAATAATTAGAAAAATAAGGTTCTCTTAGAACTTCACCGAATGATTCTGATGTTCACATGGAAAAATGAAAAGGCAGAACAGAGAACATTTTGAAAATCAAAAGTAATGAGAGTGAGTTTGCTATAATAAAGCCACAGTAATTAAAATAATTCATGAGGGAAAACTGGACAGAATATCAGTGGAACAAACTAGAAGCCCATAAACAGGTCTTAGAATAGAAAAGATTTCATATAGGAAAAGTGAGGCAAAAATGTTCTCAAAAAGTGAGAACAGCACATGAAATCAATAAATGACGTTAGAAAGAAATCAATAAATGATGTTAGAAAAAATTGGTTTTAGAAAATATCACTTTGACATTTGCCCAGTATTATACTACTAATAGACTATAGATGGGTTAAAGAGTTACATGCCCTAAAATGTTTTCTCAAATTACGTATTTTAAGAAACTAGAATAAAATACATGTGAATATTTCTGATACCTGTATAATGATTATTTCTCATGCTTAGAAGTGATGGAAGATACTACAAGTAAACTACAGATCAATTAAATCCTAAATGCCTTAAAATAATCAAACTATAAAACAACTAGAATTAAATATTTCTGATTTCTAGATAAAAGATTTTCTCATGTCTAAAACGATAGAGGACATCAGAAGGGAAAATTTTGTCAATGGAAATACACATAAACTAAGAAAATAAAATCAAATTAACCCTTATATACATCGAATGACATACTCATGATGGGAAAAATATTCTTAAACAAGTGTAATTTATGTTATTGTCTTAATATATAAGGGGCTTTTGTAACTTTTAAGCCATAACTAATAGCTATGATCAGATAATTCACAAAGGAACAAACACAGACTGATAAAAACATTTACAGTTTCAGCTAAAATTTGCAACACGGATTTCATTATTTATTTATTTATTTATTTGAGAGTGAGAGAGAGCATGAGCAGGCAGATGGGCAGAGGGAGAAGCAGACTCCCCGCTGAGCAAGGAGCCAGATGCAGAATTCAACCCCAGAACCCTGGGATCCTGGACCTGAGCGGAAGGCTTAACCAACTAGAGCGCCCAGGCACTCCATGACAAACAGATTTTAAAAGTTCAACTAGAAATAACTGACCATTACTCATTGCAAATGTCAAGGTCATTAAAGACAAGTGTTGACCCGAGAAACTGCCACAGAATCGAGGAGACTGAGGAGGCACAACTAAATTCAATGTGGGATCCCAGAGCAGAAAAAATGACGATAGTGGAAACACTGTTGAAACTGGGTAAGTTCTGCAGTTTACAGTATGGCGCCACATGTTAACTTCCTGGTTCACAAGGGATTCAGCTTCTGTGATTTAGCTTCAAGAAGTTCAGAATAGGGGCACCTGGGTGGCTCAGTGGGTTAAAGCCTCTGCCTTCGGCTCAGGTCATGATCTCAGGGTCCTGGGATCGAGCTCCGCATCCGGCTCTCTGCTCAGCAGGGAGACTGCTTCACCCCCGCCTCTCTGCCTACTTGTGATCTCTCTCTCTCTCTCCCTGTCAAAATAAATAAAATATTAAAAAAAAAAAGAAGTTCAGAATAAAAATTCAATATTAAATTTTTAGTGACAATGCAAAACAAACAGAAGAGGAAGGGAGGGAGGGAGGGATGGGAGGTGGAGAGAAGGAAGTAAAGAGAGCTGGCTCAAACACAGGAAGGAAACATTGG
>CM053603.1:119196116-119218124 GCA_028646535.1 Procyon lotor
TAAATAGTACAATTTGGTGCTTTTCTCACACTTCTTGACAGTAAATCATCTGGGGTTTTTTTAGCCTTTTTGCTATTTATGACCACAAAGAGAAAATCTTAGGTGCTTTATCTCACTAGTTGCTGTGGTGTTTTTAGTGTATGTCTACTACATTACCTACATCCATTCTGTCTTGTTCTGGAAGGAACGTTTCAATTTTCATCTGCACACCATCCCTTTCTCAGTCCATGCTATTTGGATGTGGCACTTGGCTCTAATTCTGAAATTTCCCAAGGAAGAAAAACTATCCTTATCGAATTACCTGCACCTGGTTTTCCTGCTTTTTAATCCCCATGGTTTAAGCAATTTACCGAAGACTGCAGAAGCCATCTAGCCTGAAATCCCACGTTTTTGAGTATTTTTCCAAGCAGAAGGGAGCAACATTCATATTCTGTCACTCAAGACGAAGAGGTTCTCTCCCTCTCAACAGTTTTGTTAGTTTATAAATTTAAAAACACTCAATAAACAGAAATTAGCATACAGTGCTTTGGCAAAGAGGAAGCTTATATTTTCTGCTTTGGGATATGCATTTACTTTCCTGATGTAGGTGTCCCTACATTTCAAGCCCATGTTCCAAAATGCTTTCTAAAACAATATTCAAACTGAACACGATGTTCTATAAAGCTTTAATGTGGTCTCTGATCAAGTGGAAACACAAGACTCAACATGATGTGAAGGCATTTAAAAGTAATTGCGTAGAACTCTTTTATAAATAAAATTGTGCAGAAGGCTGATTAAAGAAGTGATATACCAAATCACATATCAATAATTACCCTCATAATCTCCATTGAAAGTCGGATTTGATAATGATGGAAAGACACTTAAAGAAAGTGAGAGTCAGACTAGCATTCTCAGTGTTGGGTATAGCTTGTAAGTGGTGTAATTTGAATAATGATTTGCCTCCGAATTTGGACATCATGTTTCATAATAAACACAGGAGTTCAGCAGTTTCTAGGAGATTGCAGAGTTCCAGATATAAATTTTTAAAAATAGGGAAATAATCACATATTCTCCATGTGATTCCAATCACTCACATAAAATATTTTGAAAACAGAAAGAAGCCAGATTCCAAAAACTTTACTGTTTGATTCCATTTATAGACATTCTGGAATTGGCAAAACCTGAGGAACAAAGAGAAGATCAATGGCTGTAAAGGGCTAAGGGCAAGAGAGGTGTTCACTATACAAGGGTAGCATGAGGAAATTTTGAGGGGGTAATAGAACTGCTCTGTATCTTAATTTTGGTGGTCGTTACACAACTCTTTGCATTTGTCAAAAGTAACAGAACTCTACACCATAAGGTGCATATTTACTGCAGGCAAATTAAAAATAAGTAAATATATCTGAAATACTTGAATATATCTGTCAGAATGACTAATTTTTTCTGTTGTTTTTATTTTTTTAATTTTTTTATTGTGTTATGTTAATCACCATACATCATTAGTTTTTGATGTAGTGTTCCATGATGCACTGTTTGTGTATAACACCCAGTGCTGCATGCAATCCGTGCCCTCCTTAATACCCATCACCAGGCTCGCCCATCCCCCCACACCCCTCCCTTCTAAAACTCTCCAACTGTTTCCCAGAGTTCATAGTCTCTCATGGTTCATCTCCCACTTCAATTTCTCCGCCTTCATTTTTCCCTTCTCCTAATGTCCTCCATGCTATTCCTTATGTTCCACAAATAAGTGAAACCATATGATATTTGACTTTTTAATGCGGTTCTTTGGTAATTAAGAATAATTCGTAAAACAAAGGACTTGGCACAAGAAGACCAGCATTTGAGCCTTGACTCCAATATTATTTGTTGCATAACCTTAAGAAAACATTTTAGGGGCACCTGGGTGGCAAAGCTGGTTAAATGTCCAACTCTGGTTTTGGTTCAGATCATGATCGCAGGGTCATGAGATAGAACCCCATGCCAGGCTCCTCAGTGCCAGGTCTGCTTGAGACTCTCTCTCCCCTCCCTCTCCCCACTGGCACACTCTCTCTCTCTAAAAAACAAACAAATTCTTGAAAAGAAAAGAAAAGAAAAGAAAAGAAAAGAAAAGAAAAGAAAAGAAAAGAAAAGAAAAGAAAAGAAAAGAAAAGAAAAGAAAAGAAAAGAAAAGAAAAAACACGTTAACATCTCTGGATCATCATATATAAAATAGGTATGAGGATGATTGACACTCTACTCATCCTGTTATATTTGGGCATTGAGAAATTGATGTATACAATATTCAATCATATATAACATTGAAATTAATCAAATTTTATATGAGTATAAAGTTTATTAAAAACACCTAAGTTTTAACTCTTTAAAGACTACAGAATCTTAAATCCTTACAGAACTTGTTTTCTGTTTTGAACACTTAATTCAATATGCAGAGTATTCTATTAGTTGTTCCCTTTTGATAGACCAGCTATGATCTATACATTAATTCTCTGTCGCCCATCAAGGTTCCTATGGTTGGTTTCCCTTTCACTTCTGCTATTTCACTGATACTGTTATCATACCCTTTGCCTTAATTTACACTAAAAGGCAGCAGGATGGAGTATTGAGCTATTGATAACTCAAAGTTATCCCCTTTTGAATAGAAAGCGAAGAACCATCTGTAGAGCTTGAGGGGATTTGGGGAATTAAAGCAAACCAGATCTCACATTGGAATGTCTTACTGGACTTTTTCCCCACAACACGTGTTGCTAATTAGCAGTGAGATATGGAGTGGGGACAGGTACCGAGAGGTACAGTCAGGATACGTGCCCAACTGTTTGGTAATTTCCTTCAAGTCACACATAGGAAGCCGCGGTAAAGAGACTTTTACCACGGAACTAGTAGTTGCATGAATGGGTCCTATCAATTACTTTATTCTACTGCAATCCTTGTCTGCACTGTTCTAATTCGGAATCAGTTGGCTTCCCATTTTTCCAAGTTCAGAACAAAAGTTACTTCTGGAAGTATTGGTTGCTACCACCACCACCCCCTCTTCTGCTCTCCAATACTCCCTGCTAGTTTCTGTCTTTTGACCACACTACCCTTTTTCTTCTGAATTCTTTCTCACTTTTTATTTTGTCTGAGCTCTCATTTCAGAAGTTTGCTCTCAACTAATGATGCATGCTACATATTTCATGGGTCCTCAAACAAATGGTAAATGATGCATACGGACCAGACTTTCTCTCTCTCTCTCTCTCTCTCCATATACATATACATATACATATACATATATATATATATATATACACATATATATGTTTGAATAAATAAAATACCAGTGAAATACCACTCGAATCCAAGGGAGTGATACAAATATTTTACACTTTGGAACTGTGTTGAAATGATTATTCCTTAATGACTAATTACATCCAAAATGGTACATCACTTTGTAGTCAATAAGCTACATTTCAGAGATAAAGTATTTCACACTTAATATAATCTTATGAGATTGTTCTTCTTTATCCCCATTTTAAAAACAGTAACATTGAGTCTCAGAAAGAATATCTGCATAGTTGTATGGAGACAAGGTAGGGACTTCAATTCATAGTCTAATGTCAAATCACATTCATTTCTGTTCCTTTTTAACCTCTTCCTCAATCTCACTCTCTAAACATACATTTGACCTTTAGTCAAAGAAAACAAAATTAGTTCTCCCAAATTCCTTTTGTAGCCTCTGACGCAGGCCAGGGACACCCTCTGCTCTGCCCCAGTGCAGTGGTCCACCTGCCCCCAACCCCCCCACCATGTAGACCAATGACCATAGTTTTTTAGATACTTACCCTGATTCATTTAACAACAAAGGCCTCCAAAGACATCATAAATCTATGAACTGAATAACAACCTTTGAAAAACTAAGTTGACCATGCTGGCAAGACAAGCAGGGTACATTACTTGGTAATATAATAAAATTTTCAACTAACAAAGAAAAGTTATCACAGATTAGCAGTTGTAGACCCCAAACAATTTATGACAATAGTAATAATCCCTATAGCCTATTCCATCCATCTGACTCACAGAAGGGAAGGGAATATTCACCCATTTTAGAGATAAAGGTATTGTAGGTCACACACCTGTGAGGTCACACTGCTAGAATGGAAAGAATTAAGGGCTATAATTTGTGCCTTTTCATCCCAATTCTAGGATCCTTCCACCAAACACTGCCTTCCCTAAAAGGGAAGCAAATTATAAGTCAAAATCTGCATTAGTGAATCTTGCTATTACTGGATTATTACTTTCAAAATCTAGTGTAAGCTTTAGATTCCCCCTTGGAATGATGCTCATATATACACAATTTTGCATATAATTTTGGGGCTACACAGATGCCTGGGCCACAACAAAAATATGGACTCCAAGGAAGAATCACTTCTCTGAGTAGAAATTGCAGAAAATAATAAGATACTGTGATCTCAGATTTTATTTTATTATTTTTTTGTGTGATCTCAGATTTTAGCAAACAGATTTCTTTACTCTCTATTATTCTTTATCTCTAAGTCTTGATTCCTCAGTCTCCCACACTCATGCATCCTATTTGCATGATACTGCTTTCTTCATGTAGTTATCAATGAGCATGCTATTTTAGATGGCTGATGCACATTTGAATTACAAACGCTGATTTTACTTGATAAGACCAAGTCCTAAGCAATGGAACTATTGATGCTATGTCTACATTTTTTGTATCTATCTTAGTGTCATATGTTACAGACACTCAATGTCTGTTGAACGAAATCATGATTTTTCTTAAAAATTAACACAGTGTGTTATTCCCATAGCAGTGTGAGAGCATCAATGCGTGGGTTCAAATAATATGATCTATGAGGGGTTACCATATATTTTCATGACAAAGCCATATTCCAGTTTATGCTAAACTTACACTTCTCCACTGACCTCAAATATCTCCAATATAAGAACATGCATGAGAACAGCTAGTTCACACTGATGATGGAAAGTATCCTTTTGGGAAATAAAAATAAAACTGAATTAAAGTTGGTATTGAGATATGTCTAAATCCAAGAGCAAATTAGAGCAAACTTCTGTTGACAAACACTCCAGATTATGAATTTTAAAACTCCGTATTTTCCTCAATAAAGTAAGAGGAAAACAGAGAGGGAGACGAGCCAGAAAAGACTCTTAACTCTAGGAAACAAACTGAGGGTTGCTGGAGGGGAGGTGGGTACGGGGATGGGGTAACTGGGTGATGGGCATTAAGGAGGGCATGTGATCTAATGAGCCCTGGGTGTTAAATGCAAATGGTAAATCACTGAACTCTACCTCTAAAACTAATAATATACTCTATGCTAATTAAATTGAATTTAAATTTAAAAAGATCATATTTCCTGCTGCTTCAACATCCCCACTAAGAGAATGTGAACACTTGCCCAGGTGGCCAGGTGCACCAGTGTGTGATTAGACTGCTTTTGCCACAAATTCCCCTTCTTGCCCTCCCCTGATTGTGATACAGTGACATTAAAATACACCAATGAAATTCTTTCCTGCTTTCTACTTATGTACTCCACCCTGACTCACAACAAACACACTTGCCCATGAGTCCTCTCTCTCTCCCTCTCCTCTCCCCAACTGCTTACTTGAGCCAGCTCCCTTGCTGCTCCCTGCTAATGGCCCTCTCATTACATGTGGTGACTCTCTCTCTCTAGTACCAGGGAATATAACAGTTTGGCTTCCTGAACCTCTCCTTTGTCCCCCCTCGTGGCTGCACCTGACTAACCATCTCACAGAAGAATACAAAACACAAAGTTTCGTAAGATGCTCATCCCCTCCACCGACAAGACCGGGCACTAACATGGAATCCTGACTGGCTCCAAGCCTCTTGGAGGCTATGATGAGCAAGGCAAGACACACAGAACCTGAGGGTATAGAGCTGCTGAGGCCTCTCCTGGCCTCCTGGGCATCACCCCCAAATCCTAAGCATGGCCCTGCAGTATTCAATCACCTCTGGTGTCTTTCTGGATAAAAACCCGGATAAGAAGAACTCACTCTAGAATGGGGGAAAAGAGAGAGAGAGAGAAAGAAAAATGTGAAAGACACAAGCAGGAAGAGAAAGGGAAAAAGTTGTCTAAAGTAAAAGCTAAATGTTCTTCAGTTTACGTTCCATCTGAAACGCCAAGGATGAAATAAGGATAGTAATTGGCATTGTAGCCTAAAAAAGAGTTGTTCCTCTAGGATGCGTTAATCACCAAAACCAGAAATGGAAATAACTGAATAGGCCATTTATTTTTTCCTCAAGACAAGCCAGAAACATACCTTATAGTTTCCTTCCCAAAGTACACATAGTATTTATCATACACTGAATAGAACCATATGCCACAATAATTCATACTTTATAGACAAGACAGAGGTTAACATTTTTGACAAATAAATAGACTTAGTGTGCTTCATTAGAACTTATTTTTTAACAAATGATGCATTATAAGGAAGGAAAATTTTATGGGACATATTATGGTTGAGTTCTCCACTAATAATAAGGTCTCTCAGATTCCGTCAATCATTGTCAACTGTAGTTCAATGGCAACTCACAGTTAAAAGAAAGCACACACTCCATTTTAATAAGAGTGATTTTACATATTTCTATAGTGTTTCATAGTTTGCAAAATTGGATGCATCTAATTCTGATATCATAACTTTGTAAGATGTAGCATATATTATCCTCACTTACAGATGAGGAAACGGGACCCAGAGATACTAGATTATTAGCTAAAAGCCTTACAGATTGTTAATGGTAAAACCATTGGATCGTTTATTCCGTTTAGAAATACGCTAAGCTCATAGTATGTACTAAGAACTACAATGGTAACAAGAGATACAAAGATAAGGAAGACAGAGTCTTTGCCCTCCAGATATTTTAAGTCTACTAAAGAGCATAAAAGTAATACACATAAGACTCTCATGTCAAGTAGACTGAGGTAAATCCCCCAGAAGACTTCCAAAATAGCACGGAACTTACATGAGAGTGAAATTGATATAAGAAATTATTTGATTTTCTACTCATAGGGAACTTGTCAAGGATAGAAAATGGGACTTATTCATTCTTATTCCGCTCAGAGTCTAGAACACTATAGGTATTCAGCACCTGTTGGTTGGAAGGAGTCAATAAAGTGAAGGTATTAAGTTGTCTGCTCCCTATATTTCATTTATATGATATAACTAAAATGATTAGTATACACTCTAGAAATAAGGCACAGGAACTCACTGAGAACTACTAAGAAATGAGAACAGTGACTATAGTTGCATTACATATTTCTTAAAGGGATATTCAGCCTGTTAGTTCTTTCCACATAATGATTCAACATGTGTGTCATAATGTCATTGGAGCTGGCACTGCACAATGGGGACCATGTTTTCATAAGACATGGTAAAGACTCTGATTCTAGTTCCTCTGTGTATGGTGGGGGGTGAAGGGGTTTCTCCACACCAACAATCAATTCTCTGACACCAGCTGGGTGTCCTACAGATCAAACAAATCCCACAGGTTAAGGGCTCAATCCCACAAGACTGCCCTCACTGTCCCGTCACCTGTGCTTCTGACCCACTGGCTACAGACCAGGGGTTCCAAAGATCCCCTCCTCAGGTTCAATTAATCTGTTAGAGTGACTCACAGAACTCAGAAAAAAAAAATTTACTTATCAGATTACTGGTTTATTATCAAAGGAGAGAACTCAGGATTCGCCAGATGGCAGAGATGCATAGGCTAAGGTGTGGAGCTTCCTAGCTCTCTTGGACTGCTCTACTCTCCCCAAATATCCATCAATACAGAAGAGCTCCAAATCCCATCCTCTGGGTTTTTGTTTTTTGTTTTGTTTAGATTTTATTTATTTATTTGACGGAGAGAGATCACAAGTAGGCAGAGAGGCAGGCAGAGAGAGAGGGGGAAGCAGGATCCCTGCTAAGGAGAGAGCCTGATGTGGGGCTCGATCCCAGGACCCCGAGATCATGACCTGAGCCGAAGGCAGAGGCCTTAACCCACTGAGCCACCCAGGCGCCCCAATCCTCTAGGTTTTTATGGAGGCTTTATTACACAGGCAGACTAATTAAGTCACGGGCCACCGATGATGGACTGATTAAACTTCTAGCCCCTCTCTCTTCCCAGAAATCAGAGTGTAGAGCTAGAAGTTCCAACCCTCTAATCAAGACTGATTATCCTGGCAATTGGCCCTTGTCCTTCCGCATTTTCCAAAAGTCATTTCATTAACATAAACTCAATTTTGGTCAGAAGGGGCTTGTTATGCAAAACAAGACACCCATTTCACCTTTATGGATCTGAAATGATTGTAGGAACTGAGGACAACACACTAAATATTCTAACAAAAGATGCTCCCATTTATTATCAGTCAGGAAATTCCAAGGGTTTTGGAAGCCCTGAGACAAGCACCATAGATTAAGACCAAATATTCAAGAAATACACATTTCTTATAAATCATAATATCAGAAGTGGAATCTGATTTGAATGGTCATCAGTGTTTGGGCTAAAAAAATTTCTTTCCATCACTTATGAAGAGCCCATGCTTTCATCTTCCTGATCATAAATATGTAAAGTAGGATTTTTCTAGGAGTGGTGATGGTTTTGACTTAAGTCATCCACATCGTTTAATTTTTGTCCTTATATAAAGTGCCCCTGATTTAGGACAAACTGGTTTATTATCTGTGGAAAGCTACTGGGCTTGTAGAAAGACTGGATATATTTCTACTATACACAAAAACTAGGCTGACCGACATGTGGTCCATTCAGCAAATATTTATTGAGCATCTACTACAAAGCTAATACGTAATAGTCATAAATTAAGCTCCATATGGTGGGTTGTGTGACCTTTAGGTAAGTACTAAAATCTGTGCTCAACGCAAGTCCCTCATTTCTTATTCTCATATCCTGTTCCCTTGAAACTTTTTAAGAGTGCATTTTCACAAAGAGGGTGGGAGTGAAGAGAAGAAAATTGTACCGCCTAATCAGCAAAATGTTTAAAATCTCAGTCCACTAAGGGTTCCCGAGAGCCTCACAGCTGGCTTCAACCTAGTGCAATTACAAAATTAAAACCAGTACTTTTGTCAGAGCTGCTTAAAAGTTTCCGTGCCTGACTAGTAAATGCTGAAAGCCAGTAATAGCTATCCTGCAACCTGAAAGGCCCCAAAGACTCCAGTCAACAGCTCAACATCTGGTCTGGCCATTGTTTGCCCTCCATTAACAGTTTAAAACTTAAATAATTTCTCCCAATTGCCTTTATATGGCTTTAGATGTCCCCAGGGACAGGGAGAGGGACAAACTGCCTTTACTGGCCACAAGGAAAATTTTTAATTGTTAAATGGAAAGCAGTACTGTAAGCAGAACTTAAAAATTCATGATCATGGAAAGTTCAACTTTTTGATATTTCCAAACATATAAGAAAGCAATTACTTCATTTTTCTTACCTAGTTTGGAATCACACACACACACACACACACACACACACACACACACACACACACACACTTCCCAGAGGGAAATACCTGAATGATTAAATTCTATAATTGCCTGTATGTTATCTGGCAATTAGCTGCTTTAAATATCCTAAACTGGCCCCTTCTGTCTGAATCAATGGGAGAGGCGCAGAGAGGGGGATGAAGACGTTTATTTTGTTGAAGATCTATCTGGAGTAGGAACCCCTGGGGTACGTACTACTAACCTGATAGACAGAAATAGGAATCTCAGATTTTGCACTGTGTTGGTGGCGGTGGGTCACTGGCACATTTGATACTTTGTTTTTTAACTGATCCAGTCCATAGTCTATTGCAAGTTGCCATGAAATTGCAATGTAGACAGCAGAAAGAGCATAGTATTTGAAATCAGATGATACCATTACAAAAATTTTTCCTCGTTCCTTCTTGGTTGGGAAGCCAAGCAAATTTCATCGTCTTGTAAGCTTCGTGTGTGTGTGTGTGTGTGTGTGTGTGTGTGTGTACACACACACACACACACACACATATATATATATATGTAGTTAAACTATAACTCTGCTGGCCATCTATCTCATAGGACTATTGTGGGATATATCAATATATCAAAGTAGCCTACCAACTTTGAAGCTACTATCAATTTAAGAGATGATTAGATTTGTGAGAGAAGATTTTAAAAATTAACATCTTTCTTCAGAACAACGGTATGGATAAAAATGCTGTATTTTCTATTGCAATCCCTACACTAAACCTTTTGGCCCGAATTCAAAGGAATGGTTCTTATTTTATACTGGTGCAGTTACTGTTCCCTTTTAAGGGTAACGGGATTCCAGCACGCTGACTATCTTGGTAATGAGAAGCTGTGAAAATGTGTCCCCAGAGCTCCACATTCTGGAGAAAGTTGGTGAACCCCTGTGTTTGTGTTTCACTCAAGTACAATAACACTTTGGTAGGAAGCCAGAGTAGGAAAGAAGGCTGATCCATTATAGCACTGAAAATGAAGGCAGATTTCATTTGAAATGTAGTCATTAGAGACGGTCATTTTATTTTTCTTCCTAAAATAATCTCTAGTAATAGAGCACAACTGGATAGATGGCCTATGAACAAAAGGTTGTGAGAAAGTAAGCATAAGAAAGTGCTTGGAAATACACAGAATGAAGCAGAATTCCAAAACCATTTTTATGTATTTATTCATAAATAATTTTTTGGGGGGGAGGAGTCAGTAGGGGAGGGGCAGAGAGGGAGAGACAGAGAGAGAGTGAGAATATCAAGCAGAATCTGCAGGCTTGACTTGGGGCTCCCTGACACCCTGAGATCATGACCTGAGCTGAAATCAAGAGTTAGACGCTTAACCGACTGAGCCACCTCAGTGCCCCTCCAGAACCATTTTTATATCATCGCTATTATAGAAGAATAAAAGTGTGTGTGTGTGTGTGTGTGTGTGTGTGTGTGTGCGTGTGTGCATATGTATTGTGTGTGTTAAGGTGCAGCATTACATTTATCACATTTCTATTACCTATAGTAAAATCTCATCTGAGGCTTCTTGCAGGCCTTCACAGAAGTCCAGGCTGTTGTCCTCCTCTACGAAGTAAAGCAGCAAATCCAAATGAAGGAAGCAGCCCCTCTACCATCCAGAAGGCCATGTGGAACACACTGATGACTGGAGGGGATGAGGGTGCTGATTTGCTATGGGCAATCCACAGCTGTCAGCATCTTCTTACTCTCCTTGAGTTAAGACGGGATGTTGGTGAAAGGGAAAGGGTCAGGGTGCAGGAAGCCTGTGAGAGCCTGGCACAGTTTCATCACGCAGGAATTACCTGCTGATTTTATTAGGATAATAGAATGCTTCTCTCAAGCCCTCATCTTGTTCTTGGCATCAAGCAGGTGTTCATATACCATGATTCAGAATGATAATGAGAATAATAATAATCAATCAGGACAGGCTTCCACAAATCGTCAGCCCGCCATGTGTCTCGAGTCAGGTGGAAGATTCTGGAGTGGCAGGAGGCACAGTACCTGGGCTGAAAGGCAGCCCAGAGGCCACAGAAGCCCAGACTTCTCATGGGGACACAGCAGCTCAGGGAGGAATGGTGTGAGCATAGGAAGTCTGTTCAAGGTTCTTGAGGATCGATAGGAGAATTAGAGCTAAAACTCAGGTTTAAACATTTAGCAAAACATTATTTCCGCTGCTCTCACAGTCCCCTTCAGATCTCCAGAAACTGTATAAGAGGAAGGAGTTAATGAAATCTAATTAGTTAGACGGCTAAGTCAGCAAGGTCATTTTGAAGGAAGAGGAAATAATTAGAACAAATAAAATAAGCTTTGAAGCCAACAAGACCCCACACTGTATTCCAGTTCCATCAACTACTGGGCAAAGTGCTAAGCCTCTATAATCCTCACCTGCCCATCTAAAGTTTAAGTCAAGTGTAACATATGTATGTTCTCTGTTCCTAGTTTCTTGGACATTTTGCATTTGGTAAATACTCAGGAAATGGCAGTTCCTGGAGAAGATGTGAAGCCTTAAATCTATGGCTCTAGAACTACTCCCATCAATTTCCTCATGTCTGTTTCTAACTCTCCTGCCACAGACCTTTCCAGACTCCGTGGGAACTCCTCCAGGGGTGAGGGGCTCATGGAGGAGATGGGACTGTATGACACTACCACCCTGTAAAATCCTCTCATTTGTACCTGTTCTGACTTCCCCAGCCATTTCTAAGAACTTCCATCTCATTTCTACCTTATAGTCATTCCAGAAATCAAAGACAGTTCTTAAACCACATCATCATCCCTCCAAGTTCAACTTTCCCATTCCTTACAGCAAAATGAATTCTGCCTTCCCCTCCACCTTTGGCAACCATTACGGTCTGTATTTAGTGGACTGTGTAGGTCCAGGACCTGCCACTGCTTAACACAAAGCCAATTCAGCATCCCATCTAACCAATGAGAAGGGATACTTGGGAGGGTAGTTATTAGATGACAATTTTTTATCCTGTCCAAAGGTAATCAAAAATTTGTGTAAATAATATGCTTGAATTTTTACCTCCATTTGCAGCATTCCTCTCCTTTACTATTTTAGGTTTACGTTTACTAAACCAACTTTAGCTAGAGTACACATTCTTTTGTAATTTTTGAGCATTAGCAAAGCTACTGACTGTGGGTCAAGGTCAACTGCTTAAATAGTAAGCATATGTAAATAAATATGACTTGCCTGCCTTTATCTATGCCAGTGAAATTTTCCAGAAACAAAATCCAGTCAACTGAATTATTTCATAATTCAAATAATACTGACAATATTATAGGTGGTCTTACTGCATTGAAATACAGACAGAAAACTATATTCTTTGTTTTTAAAGATTTTTAATTTATTTATTTGACAGAGAGAGACACAGTGAGAGAGGGAACAAGAGCAGGTGTAGCGGGAGAGGGAGAAGCAAGCTTCCTGCTGAGCAGAGAGCCCGATGCAGGGCTTGATCCCAGGACCCTGAGATCATGACCTGAGCCAAAGGCAGACACTTAAGGAATGAGCCACCCAGATGCCCCAGAAAATTGTATTCTTAAAAGAATGACTTCATAAAAGCAAATGACATTTGGGGAAACTTTCTCCTCTGAAACTAGAACATGCACATCTGCAGAAGAGAAATCACAAATCACAAGCATTATTTCTTGATCATCATGGAAAATATGATGAGTTGTAGGTTTTGTTTTGTCTTTTTATTTCTGTTGTGCTTGGTTGGTATCCACTGTCTGGCTTGTTGTACATCTTTTTATGTCTATCGGCATTAAGAGTTGGTGAAGCCTTATTCAGTGCATTTCCAATTCAGAAATATTCTTAGAGAGGACATAATCATTAATCCATTATCAAAAACTGCCCTCATGATATCCTGATAATCCAAGTAAGTTCATGTTCCTCCTGTTCCTCCTACTATGGAACAATATAGGCAATAGAGAAAATAGAGTGCAAAATTTTTCATAAAATATCTACTAGCTATGCTACTCAAAATTTGAAATTATCTGCTCATAAAATAGTGTTACATTTGGATACACACATAGTGGAGTAAAAAACATACCTTAAACTTTTTTTTCCTAGCAAATCTGCTTAAAAATCAGGTCTTTTCTACTAAAATAGGACTTCTGGAATGTTATCTGGATGAATTCCAGGGAGAAATCAAAGTAGAACAATAGAAATATCTTGCTTTAGTGGACTTCCCAGTTAATAGTAAACACTTTGTAAGGAAGTATAAAATTTTTAAAAATTGCTTATATTTTATTTTTAGTTAGCATTTGTACACCTGTTAAAAGATATGCAGAGTCAAACAAGTGTTTACAAAATAAAAGTAGAACAAAAGTACCAACAAAGGAATGAATGGAGGGGGGCGCCTGGGTGGCTCAGTGGGTTAAAACCTCTGCCTTAAGCTCAGGTCATGATCTCAGGGTCCTGGGATCGAGCCCCACATCGGGCTCTCTGCTCAGCAGAAAGCCTGCTTCCCCCTCTCTCTGTCTGCCTCTCTGCCTACTTGTGATCTCTCTCCCTCTGTCAAA
This sequence comes from Procyon lotor, assembly GCA_028646535.1. Lineage (NCBI taxonomy): Eukaryota > Metazoa > Chordata > Mammalia > Carnivora > Procyonidae > Procyon > Procyon lotor. The sequence continues at coordinate 119,210,109 of CM053603.1, forward strand.
TAAATAAATAAAATCTTTAAAAGAAAAAAAAAGGAATGAATATAGGTGCCCAACTCCATTCTCAAGATTTTGAAAATAATCAGCTAACACTTCTTCAGAATTAGGCAGAAGTAGGATTTATTCCCCAGATACCCACTGCTTTCTCATCACACTTCATAATGCTAACATATGACATATTAGTTTCGGCCCAAGCAGATGCCAAAAGGGAGAGATTTTACAGTACAGAAAAGTCAGGGTGGTGGAATGATACGGAAAATTTCAGCCAAGGCACATTCTCTCTGCTCCCAATTCCCTAACAGCTGCGCCACCTCTTCTTAGAACTTATCACACACAGACTACAGTTCTGACATTTGTCTCCCTTGTGGTCCCTGTAAGAATTCTAAGGCACTGATATATTAGATCCTACTCAGGACTGGAGCACAAGACACCTCACTGGACACTTCAGATTAATTCTTCCAAATCACACATTTATCAACAGATCATATACATACAACTTCCAAAAATAATATTATAAGGTGGCTTCCAATAAATATATATATATATATAATGAGAACATCCAGTATCAGAAAGAAGGACAAAGAAAACGAATATACAGGGATGAGGGAATAATTGTATCTGGAAAGGAAACTGGGATGCAACCAATCCTTCTATATATGGTGCAAAGCCTAGCTAAATGTCAGATGGGGCCCAAGTCATTGTGATTTAGTGGAAAACAAAAAGAGAGTCTCTGTTTTCAAAAAGATGCAGACAGAGCAGAGTTATATAATAACAAAGAAAACTGTGAAGTCACTAAGATTATTATAGGTATAACTCTTCAAAATAAAAATCAAAATTGGATAGTGAGATAGAGTAATTTAGGGAAGTGGGCACTCTTTATGACCAGGAAAGCCTCTGAGAGGAAGTAATATTTGAGGTGGGACCTCAGTAACAAGGCCTGGAGAAAGAAGACTTGGAGAAAGTAGTCAAGGCAAAAGTAAAACAAGCCCTTGGACATCCTGGAGGAAGAAAAAAAATTCTGCTGGTTTTTTTGGAACCCAGTAATATATAGTAAGCCTGGGTAAGCCCTAGATCAGCGAAGGCATGTAAGCCAAGGTAGGAAACTTGGATTTATTTCTAAATGATGAGAAAATTAATGCAACTGGGCTTCACAATTAGATCTGAGCCTCCTGGAAGCCAAAATCTCTCAACTTGCTTCTTCTTCAACAAGGAAAAATAAGGCTGTCATTGTTAAGAAAAGGCATCTAGAGAAAAAAAAAATCAACACAAATTTTCTTCTTTCCAGTATCTTGTTTTCCTGTTTACTGGATTTTATCTTTCCCTCACCCCGCCCTCAAATTCCTTCATATATTCTAGCTCTAATTATAGTAGAGGAAAAGAAACAGATACAGAGAAATTATAAAAACTAAATGCAGAGATGTGATGGTCAGTTTCACATGTCAACGTAGTGAGGCTACAGTCCAACACTCATCTGGATGTAGTCATGAAGGTACTCTGTAGATGGGATTAAAGTCCATAATAGTTTAAGTAAATTATCTCAGATAATCCAGCTTTGCCTGATTCAATCATTTGAAAGGCCTTAAGAAGATAATTTCTTCTCCCTTAAGGAAAAATAAATTCCTTCCGTAGATAGCAGCTTCAGCTCATAGCCAAGAGTTCAAGTCTGCCCTCCTGATGGTCTGTCCTAAAGATTTCAGACTTATCAAGACAGCCCTCCAATTATGGAAGCCGCTTCTTTGCAATAAAGATATAGATAGATAGATATATGATTCTGTTTTTCTGGTTGAACCTAACTACACAAGATGTCACACTTATTTGAGGTAGTATCTTAAAGATAATCTATGCCAAAAACCAAAAGGTAATGAGGTAATGATAAACATAACTCCTTCTCTTCTGTAACCACAAAATATGGATTTAATTATCTGGAAGATGGCGAAATGAAGAACAGTCAGATCATGTATAATGCAGCCAAATTCCACTGTTCTGGGCAAGAGAACCACTGGTAGATGATGTCGGCAACAGGATCAGAACTCCAGAGCCCTTGTCCACTTTAGATGACAGGGCCAGTATAATCACAGATGCTATTGCTGGAATAGCTCACCATAGTCACCACTAACGGCAAATAATTCAATATAAACATTTCAATATAATAACTGCACAGATGAGAATTTGCAGGAACAGTAATGTATGAATATAAAAATTGATTTAAAGGGATTTCCCTCCATAAAATGTATAATTAAATAAAAAGAATTAAACTAATCAAATGCCCAGCATTAGGGTGAATTAAAGAAATATTTGGTAATTCATCATGAAACCACATTACGCCATTCTAATTAGTAATATATACAAATATTTAAGAATATTGAAAAACTTGACGATACATTGGAAGTACAAAACATAGGTTACAAGCAATAGTAGGAGAGTGATACCGGTTTTGAGACATATGCTCATAAGCATAGGAAAAAAAGACTGAAAAGATACCTCATCGTTGCTATCAATTATTATCCTTGGGCTTGAGATTCATCTAACGATTTCATTTTTTTCATTTTACTTATCTCTATCTTCTATCCCCCCCCCTTTGGCAATGAATGCATATTATTCCTTAGAAAAGCAAAAACTATTCATTATTTTAAGAAACAGTCAAAATACATATCTTTCATTTTAAAGCAGATATACAGTATTTGAAGTTAAAAAATCATTGTGACCAAGAGTAAGTCATTATGTTATCACACCTCCAGCCATGTTCTTGCCCATCAGAACCATCAGGCCAAGCCCCTGCCTACCACACTTTCTCATACCCATAGCACCTTCAGTCTTCACAAATTGCCATGGTATCACCAACCCAAGATCAGCTGAGTGTCCTCATTCCAGCTCCAACTACTCTTCATGTTCTCAGACTCCTTCAACATAAATACAAATCTTCCTCCTCTCATGTCTAACATAGACACATCCCGTTCATGTTCTTTGCTTAGCAGCATACCCTCATTCCCAAATATTCACCATCTCCACATGGTGCTTCTGTCTGAGACTTTCAAGAAGAACCCAAACTTGACCACTTGACAGTCACTCCTAAGGATCTTCTTTGCTTCTGTGACTTGAGCTACATCAGCCTACTCACTACCCTCCTAGCACGCTATGAACCTCTCTCCATATTCATTAGGCTTCCTGTGCTTTAGGCTCTGTTCTACATACACCTCCTTTGAAACAGCAAAAAAATCGACTCATTCCAAGGAAGAACTGTTTTCGCTCACCCTATGTTCATGTAATACTTTTAGACAATCAGTCCACCCCACTGAGTTCTCATACAGTTATGTTTTCACTCCACTGTGGTACTTAAGATAGCCTGCTTTTTGTTCTAGAGAGATGAATACATCCTCCTCTTTAGAGCAAGATTTTGCCTTATTCATTTTTTTAATCTTGTATTTTTTTCTTCTAGTAGAATAAGCATTGGGCAGAACTGACAGCATCAAGAATGTGAAAAAAATTATAGACATTAGGAATAAAATGACAGACTAGACCTTTAGTCTTTATTCTCCAGTATCAGCATCATGCTCCTAATCAAAAGTACTATTTCAGACTAAAGATGCAATAACTGTACAGTTCTCTCTTTCGATAGGAAGAGGGGAAAGAGTAACCTAGAGCAGTAGTTTCTAAACCCAGGGGTACAAAAGACTCACTTCCAGGGGTTTTATTAATTAATTAATTTTAAGTTTTTCGATGCAGAGGCCAAACCCCCCTTGAGACCTACCACTTCAAAACATTTGGGACTGTGAGCCAGAAACCCGTGTTTTAAAAAGCTCTAGATTATCCTGAGGCATAGTACTGCTTGGGCTAATCTAGTCTAAGAATACACGTTTACGTTGCACTGGTTAGGGTTGTAATAACATTAAGAAAAACAAAATGTAAGCTAGGCCATATTATTCAAAAACAAGAGGTAATTTTTCTGGTTCTTGATCTAGATTTGCCTTATACTTCATCACACAGAGCTCATTTCATCCTTCCTAAGGAATATAAGCCATCCCTGACTGGCTACACTTCAGAGCAGTGGTTTCCACACCAAGTTCCTGGAGGTACCCCAGAGGTGAATCTAGGACTACAGACACAGAAGAGGCATAGTTTAACCCCACAGCTCTCTCCATTAACTGTTCTTTTTTCTTCTTTTTTTCCCTCTTTTCTTTCTTTCCCTCTCTCTTCCTTCCTTTTTTAAAAATCACAATCATTCCCTTCTCTCCCTCTCTCTCAAATAAATAAATCATTTTATTTAAAAAGCGGGGGGGCGGGTGTGTATGCCTGGATGCCACAGTTGCTTAGGTGTCAGACTCTTGGTTTCCATTCATCTGATCTCAGATGGACTGCAGTCCAGCTCCCCACTCAATGAGGATTCTGCTTAAGTTTCTCTCTCCCTGGCCTTCTGCCCCTCCCCCACCCGGCACGCACACTTTCTCTTTCCCTCTTTCTCTGAAATAAATAAATCTTAAAATTACAATCATTCAAATGATTTCATTTGAAAAATGGATTCTATTAATTTAAGAAAAATGGTTTGAAAATAACACAAAAATTTTGTTTATTAGAGATCCTTTTTACATGGCAGATTATTGATGGACTCTGACATTAATACCTAAGTACGTTTAAAAAAGGAAGAGACAGAGACAGGAGAAGCTAAAATTTCAGCTTGATATTGTGTTTTTAGCCTATTTCAAAGCTACTAATTTTCATCTCTTTGGCTAACTGTATTGAGGTATTTATACGTGATAGTCACAGAAAATATTCACACAAATATTCGGCTTGAGCAGCTTATCAGACTTAGAATGTCTGACTGGACTATGTGAATAAGTGCAGGAGATCAGCCAGCAATGTGTTCTATATTCTGGAAACAATGTTTCTTCTTGATCAGCATCCTACCATTCACAAGTAAAAACAAACAAAAATTCTGTAGAGACAGCAAAGGGATTCTCCTGGTTGCTTCATATCTACATGTCCTCCCTGTCCTAGAAGCTTCCAAAGGAATAAGAAAAATAGCTTTGCAGGTGTGTGCATATGTGTGTGGATAGCATTCCAAGAGCCCAATGGCTGCCTGTCACAGATGTACTGGAATTTGCTTCAGATTCTGGCTTCAAATTACAGAAGATGTAAGTGCACGTCCATGACTCAGTCCCCAACTCTTGCCAAAGTAGTAGTTTCTAGACAGAAAACTACAGGAAAAGAAAAACAGAAAGTCAGAAAAGAGGAGAGGAAAAGAAAAGAAAATGCTATGCACGTTCCTAACTCCTGCTCCTAACTAAAACCAGACAGGTGATGAGGAGCATAGGATCAGAGTGCTTAGGAAAGAGAAGCGCGCGCGCGCACACACACACACACAAACACAAAATAGGGCACCTGGGTGGCTCAGTGGGATAAAGCCTCTGCCTTCAGCTCAGGTCATGATCTCAGGGTCATGGGATGGAGCCCCGCATCTGGCTCTCTGTTCAGCAGGGAGCTTGCTTCCCCCTCTCTCTCTGCCTGCCTCTCTGCCTGCTTGTGATCTATCTCTCTCTTTCAAATAAATAAAATCTTTTAATTTTTTTTAAATTAAAAAATTAAAAAAAGAAAGAGAAGCACACATACACAAGGTCTCCCTAATGCTTCAACTGACACACGGTTAGTTTCAGTCACATTAATGAAGTTCTGTGCATGGTGCTTGCACAAAAATAAAACCAGATGTTTGAGAAGTGATTCAACCCTGTATTCTCTCACATCCATTCCTGCCCTCCCTCACCACTTTCGAGAAATTGGCTTTTTGCCTAAACAGCAGGGGAGGGAAGGGGAGAAGGAAAAAAATAGTTCTGGGGTTATGGCCTTACTTTTCTGCTGATGAGCAGTAGATGATGTGTGGTGAATATATTTGGCTTTCACGACCTCTCTGAAGGAAAGTTAAGAATTGTAGTTTTCTTGAGGCATTTGGGATCCTTGAAGGATTATTTATTCATCATGCCATTAATTTATCAACCCTGATGAAAACTATGTTTCAAAATTGTCAGTTATATATAAACATACCTTAAAATCCACCCTCTGATACATGGACACACACACACACACACACACACACACACATTAACCAACACATAAATGTGTTAGTAAATATGAAGAAAATAGTTTCATGGAATCAAAGCCATCAGATTCACCTGCTTTAAGTATATTCCTTAATGTGCTTTCTGAAGTCCACAACACGTGGACATTTTCAGGACTTTAAATTTGAGACACACTGGGTTACACAAAGTTAAATAGGTGTCTTTATCATGGGAATTTCAGAACCTCTGATATGCTGGCATACATTGTGAATATTTGTGTGATACATGCCGTATCTCTCAAAGCTAGTTGACTCAGTCTTGTGGACTATCTCACGAAGGTAATGATCTACAGGACATGCTGAGAAATGCTAATCTAAATGAACCCAAAGTGTACAGTCTCTGGGTGAATTTTTCTGGGGTGAAGAACACTGCTTTCCAAAGAAGTCTGTTCTCTCCTACAAAAGATCTAAGTCAAAATACAATTTTCCTAACACTGAACCATCATCTACTTCCCTACTACTATCACCATGGTTTCTGATTCTATACTCTGGAAGAATAAAAAAGAGTAATATAATCTCTTCTTCCTGTGATAGTTCTTCAGATATTTGAAGGCAGCAATTATAATCCCACACAATCTTCTATTTTGCAGGAAAAAAACACAGAACTTCAATTCTTAAATGAATCTTTAATGAATTTTTTTTCTTCAAATTATATGTTCTAATCCTATTCGTAGGTCTTCTTTAAGATAAGGTACCCAGGAGGGTACCTGGCTGGCTCAGTCATAGAGCATGTGACTCTTGATCTCTGGGTTATAAGTTTGAGCCCCATGCTGGGTATAGAGATTATTTAAAAATAATATATATATTATAATTAAATAATATAACTATATGTTATAAATTTCATATATATATATATATATATATATATATATATATATATATATATATATATATATTTTAAGAGAAGGTACCCAGAAATGAATACAGAAATTCTGATATGCTTCTTCAAATATAGTCCTAGATTTCATTAGTTTCTTTCTGGCAGACATGTCTTATCATTGATTCCCACTACTTGACTAAACCTTTTGAGTCTTTCTCCGAAGTTGTGTAGCTACGTGTAGTGTATGTGTGAGTTTTTTGCAAAATGTTAGGAGAGTAAGTCCACTGAGCTTCATTTGTCCTCCATCACAGAGACTCTTCCGTATAATCAGGTGGATCTCTCTTCTCTGTTATCTTACAAAGCTACCTCAGTCTTATGCAAACGCAAACGTTGGCACTTGAAGCTATGGGCAAGCTTACTAGAGTCCTCTTTCCAGGTTAGTACTGATTCATTACCTGACTCCTTTCAAGATGTTACAAACCCACAAACTACCAATCAGAAACCATTTCTCTAGCTGGCCATGAACCTTAGAATCTAATGAAAAACATTATCAGATGTCTTGAAATAAAGATACTAATAGGCAGCAATTTCTTTTTTTTAATATTTATTTATTTATTTATTTGACAGAGAGAGAGATCACCAGTAGGCAGAGAGGCAGGCAGAGGGAGAGGGGGAAGCAGGCTCCCTGCTGAGCAGAGCCGGTTGTGGGTCTCAACCCCAGGACCCTGAGATCATGACCTGAGCGGAAGGGAGAGGCTTTAACCCACTGAGCCACCCAGGCACCCCTGGGCAGCAATTTCTTGACCTGCAAACACAAGTAGGCATAGTTGTGGATAACACCATTTATGTTAATCCACCATCTATGCCATCAGTAATAGTATCATCACGTGATGTGGCATATGATGGATGCTGCAGGTCCAGGAGGATGTTAATCAAAACTGATGGAGATGCAGTTTGGGATCTGAAGTAGGCTGCCAGAGTAGCTGAGAGGTCACTCTGAATGACAGAAGATCAAAGACACAACGAAAGAAAACAATTACCATAGTCTCAATGATAGGCAACCAATACACAGCAAGGTTTCTGTCTTCCTTCT
>CM053603.1:119218624-119233884 GCA_028646535.1 Procyon lotor
AGGGTCACCAGAAGAGTTTTATGGCCTCCGTTACGGAATCCAGTTTCTCCCAGGGTCAGTGCAGGCACTGTCAGTATTTCTGAGATTGTCCAGTTGTTCACCAGATTTGATTCCTTTTGATCTGGACACAGAGCTAGAGTATAATTCTCAGCCACGTTGTATTAATTGTGGCTGCAAGACTGAGTCAGACAATGAAATATGGATGCAGGTGGTGTACGCCATTTCTAGGTCTGACCCAGAAAAGCCTCCCACAAAATCCTATACTCTTTCTCCTTTCTCTTCTACCAACTGGCCAACAGATGTCAACACCCAAGATGACCTTGGAAGCTGAGCATTGAAGATGGCAGAGGAACGGTACTCCCAACCACCACCAACTACCACTTGGGACTTTATACGTGAGAATAATTCTTATTATTTTAAACCACTGAGACTTAGGAGTTTCTCTTTTACAAAAGCCAGAGTTATAGTAATAAAGATACAGAGGTTATTTTTTTTCTGTACTTATGCCTCTCTAATTGATGGCTTGCTCATTGCACTCTCTCTTTCTCTCTCTTCAGCCAAAATCATGGTCCATTAACATTTGAAAACAAATATTAAGTTTGGTTTATATTGCCATTTCCTTAATTTTATATAAAGTACATTATTTAGTTGTCATATCTGCCTTTGTCACCATGATATGAGAAAGCCTTTCTGGGCTACTACGATAGCCTGTCCGTCTTCCATCAGTCTGTCCTCCTGCAATGTATTGTCTACATAATTTTATGAAACAAATCTGACAATGAAATTCCTCTGCTTAAAATCATTTAAGACTTACCATCTACAGTATAAATTTCTTCATATGCCATTCAAGCTCATTCCCAATCTGGCTCCAACCTACAACTCTGAGCTTCTCTAAAAAAAAAAAAAAAAAAAGGCACCTGGGTAGCTCAGTCGTTAAGCGTCTGCCTTCAGCTCAGGTCATGATCTGAGGGTCCCGGGATCGAGTCCCACGCAGGGCTCCCTGCTCGGTAGGAAGCCTGCTTCTCCCTCACCCAATCCCCCTGCTTGTGTTCCTTCTCTCACTGTCTCTCTATCAAATAAATAAATAAAATCTTTAAAAAAAATAAGAGAGAGCCCCTCATCTCCCACCTGTGCTTTTGTTCCTGGTATTCCTCCTGTCTAGAATATCTTCTGAATGCTTCTTATCTTTCAGTTCACATGTCACTTTCTGGATCAAGCTCTGTGAGAGTCACTAGCTGAACGGTAATTCTTTCCACGATATCCACAAGTTGTTTACCTTTACATTTAACTATATTTGTGTGTGTGTGTGTGTGTGTGTGTGTGTGTGTGTGTGTGTTGGTAGATACTCCACTATCAAATTCTTAGCTCTTAGTAGATATGATTGAAATCTGACCCATCTTTTTACCTAGTCCAATGCCTAACATATCGTATCCAAGAAATATTTGTTGAACAAAATATAAAGGAAGAGAAAAGAGAAGGAGGAAGAAGAAATATGAATTATTGTGAGATTCTCTTCTACAATCTAGAAACTGGAGCTCCATGTCTCTTCCTGAGAAGCAAAGACAAAAATCCTTGTGTGACTTCCATATCCCTTTCACTGATCATTTCCCTCACCTACACAAATAAATGAAAAAGAGATGGTGGCACAAAAACTGCCGGTGACAGATCCTCAGGCCCCTTCCACCATTCTCTGTCATCTCAATTCCTCTAGGGTTCTTCTTTTGGATAAGTAATTGTTTTGTGTTACTCTCCGGTACTTAATTTTAGTTTATAAGTGGGGCTGATACATTTACCTACCATAAACATAGACTTAAGATTCTTTCCACCCATTAGTATCTGATAAAAAGGTTTCTTGTGTTTTTTTTTTAAGATTTTTTTTTTAATTTATTTGACAGAGAGAGACACAGCGAGAGAGGAAACAGCAGCATTATGTATGTATCTTCAGAAGCTCGTGGGCTAGAGAAATTAATGGTGAGAATATGAGAGTGTTTTCATCTGATGATATCCATCCCATTTTCTTAGAAGTCCTAATACATGACAAGGTATAGAAAGGGATCTGGAAATTACCTGGTTCAACATTTTCGTCTTGTGTAACTAAGTTCTAGGAACGTCAAGGAAGTTCCTGAAGGCACAAACACTGAATGTGTCCTTAGAAAGAGGTTGCAGGACTCGCCTCAGTCATGCTGCCTTCCCTTTTCCTCTCCAGCAAAATCAAGGACTGTAACCAAGGAGGGAGGACTCAGAGTTCCTTCCAACAGGGAGGCAAGAGTTTATAGGACAGTAAATCTTGATTATACGCATAGCCATTTCTCCTTCCCACATTAAACATTCTTAACTTCTAACAAACCATACTAACAGCCAGAATTCTCAGAAATTTATCTTTAGTAAAAACACATTGTCTGCCTGAAGCGGGGTTTTCCATTACCTCAGACTTGTCTCTAATTCCACCTTTTTGCTATAGCATTATGTTTCATGCTTACATGTTGCCCTCACTTCTTTAACTTCTGTTAATTAAGTCTAAAATGCTCATCGTTAAACTGGCCAGAGCAGAACATCACAATCAAATTAAGTATAGACTGCACAAGGTTTTTTTAGGTGATTTAAGAGCAAAATAAATTAAATCAAGGAAAATAATTTATAGAGAAATTTTAGAAAGTAAGATCATTTTGGCTTTAATTCTGGATTCTAGAAAATTTTTTCCACCAGCTTCCAAGAGATACATCAAATCTAAGTACCTAATTTCCTCAGTAAATTCCAACGTGTTCCAGAATGACATACTTGCACTGAAATTCATAAACTCAGCAAAATCCCATGACACTGACTTTAGCTATCATGATTTGTTTTAGGCATCCACACAGAATCCAAACATTTACTAGGTAAATGCTGAAATAAGAATCCTTTGAAAGGCTTATATTAATTTTGAAGTTTCCTATTCTGAACCACAAAAAAAAACACACAAACAAACAAACAAACAAAAAACCAGGCTTTTGTTGTACCAGTCCCTAAAAGGAATCTGACATCTAGAAATACCGAATAAAACTGAAAATATTCAGTAAGGTTTTTTTCCTGGCATACCAGTTAAATCTGCTTGCAGTTCTAGAGACATGTAAGTCCAGTCTACTTCTGTAATTCCTAATTAATCCTGCATCACACTAACCAATGGGCAAATGTTGGTCCACTATGAATTTTTATTAGAAAAGTCAAATGTAGAACAATTTAATTCATTCTGAATAATCCCAGTGAGAATTTTAAAAGCACTGTTGGGCTATTTCACTACTTTCCATTCCAGGAAAGATTACAGTCATTATCTTCTCATAGTATTCATGGGTTTTTCTAGGCACACACACATGTTAAAACAAATAAACAATTAAAAAGTTATAAACTTGAAAAAGTCATCTGAGAGTGATTAAAAAGATAACTTACTTTTCTAGTATTTAAGATTTATTTAAGATTAGTTCTGGGGTGCCTGGGTGGCTCAGTGGGTTAAAACCTCTGCCTTCGGCTCAGGTCATGATCTCAGGTCCTGGGATCGAGCCCCACATTGGGGCTCTCTGCTCAGCAGGGAGCCTGTTTCCCCCTCTCTCTCTCTGCCTGCCTCTCTGCCTACTTGTGATCTCTCTCTCTGTCAAATAAATAAATAAAATCCTTAAAAAAATAAAAATAAAGAGATTAGTTCTGGGTAAATCTTCTGATCTCAGGTCTGAGTTTGGCCAATAATTCAAGGAACAATGACAAATAAGGAAAAATATGTGCAGGATTAATATCCCTAGCCATAAAATAAATCCTATATAGCAAAAAGAAAAATAATACCTCCATAAAATGGACAAAAGATACAAACAATGGTCAACAAACATACTTTTTAAGATTTTAAGATGATAATCAAAAAATGCATGTTAAGACACAATGAATTTTGTATCCATCAAAGTATCATAGTTTCCTCTACTTAAGTATAATCTAGAAAGCTGGCTGGGGTTCTAGAGAACATGTTTGATTCTCAGCTGGCAGTTTAGAGTACTGAGTGATGCCAACTTTCTCAAGGGTGAATGTAGGACATTCAACGTCCTAAAGTGTGCATACTATTTGTTTTAGCAAGTCTACTCCTAGGTATGCCTTCAGGAAATGAGGAGAAATGAAAATCTCAATAAAGTGATAGCATGCAGTAATTTTTATAAGAACACAAAGAAGTAGAGCACTTTGTTAAACTGATTATAATATATTCATATAATTACATTACAGCCATTTAAAAATATAAGAGATTTCATTCTGTACATTCTTAATTAATAAAAATTACAGAACAATACACACCATATGATTCAAGTTTTGTTTAAATAGACATGTATACCTAGTGGGGGTATATCTGAAATGGTGCCCATTAAAGTTATGAATGGATAGGTCTGGGAGATCATGTTGAGTGAGCACCGATTACTTAATTTCTTATCTGTACTTTGCTTCTCTGTATTTGGGAAACGGTCTGCAACAAACATGTATTATTTCAGAAAAAGTAAATATTATTCCTAAACCACCATTGTAACAGTTTCATATCAGAGTTACTGTTTTCCTGGACTATTTTTAAACCACACTTCTATCACTCTGCAAATAACAAAAACAAAGCCACATCAAAAACATGGAGATAATATAAACAGTAGCTTGTAATCAGCCCTGTGAAAGCACTGACGGTCAGAATTTGGCCCTAATGGGCTGAGAGATCTCATCTAGAGTTCTGACTGGACAGCAAGTGATGGTAAGTGGTCTTGGTTAAAAATAGAGGCATACACTGCAACCTAGGAGCTGTGTGCTTCTCTGTGTTTATCTGATGCTTCAGTAAAAAAGATGAGAAGTAACTGCAGCCATCTAATGCTGGCTTTCTCAATGCAGACTTGCAACAGAGCTAGAAGGAAGCCCACGGGTCACTTGCTCTAACCTCTCCAACCCACTTCAGGGCTAAACAGAGAAGAGAGGCCACAATGACTCAGATGTCATTCCACTGTCAGACAGTTTTGATAAAACCTTATTTTTCAAAACGAACAAAAAACAATCTGCCTTTTTTCAACTTCCAGGCAAGTCTGAGCTCATCAGCTACAGGCATGTGTGAGGGGAGCGGGTGAAGGATAGACAAGCACAAAGAGCCCGCATGCACTCCTTCTTCTGGCCTAAGCACCCAGCTGCCCACACAGCTCTGGTGGCGGGGACAGAGGGACGATGACAGCAGCGTTCCCGTTCCCAGACACCGCAGAGCGGTCAACAGAAGGAGGACAAATGCAAAGAGTGGGGCCAGAATGTCCACAGCTGGGCTGACATCAGGCAAGCTGAAATTCTGTTCAAAGCCAGTTGTGCATGGATGCCCCACAAATAGACCTGAAGGAGGAGATGCTTGTGATGATGGAAACAGACCATTGTAGTGCAAGCAAAAGCTTTTACTCTTTTCGAACTAAGCCCACACCTCACATGAGCTACAAAAAAGACCCTGGGGCGAATCATGTCTGCAGCTGTATGAACCTTGCCCAAACTTTTAATATGACACACACAACTTACGAAGAATACTTTTGAGCACAGTTACTTTCTGTGGACAGATCAGCTGCTGAAACTGACTATAAAATGAATGACTTATCAATAAATTAAGAAATACTACTGCACAAACAGAAGACAGGACACTTAACCTACAAGTCTGGACGCTTGGGTTTGCTCTTGAGTCTCCATAAGAAAAGCTATATGACTGTAACTAAAATATTTGACCTTGTACTATTTCAATCTATTCATTAAAGTGTAATTGGACCACTTAATCTTAAAATACCATTTATTCCAGTGAGTCCAAATCTAAGTCTAAGCGCCATGATTCTAAATGTGTAATCTCACAGTTAAGGCTTCTCTGTCCAGAGAAAAGAGACATCCCACTTTTCTAAACACAGTCTCACTCTCACATTTACAAAGGCTGTGTTTGTACGAGTATTACAGAACAAATCCCAGCTCCTTACAGCCACAGGGAAAAGATAACAAGGCAGGGAGGGTGGGGCACCAGGGAAGGCAAGCTAGTGTCTCCTTACCCTGCATCTCCCTCAATTGTCAACTATTGTTTCATGTCTTTTTCTCTCCCTTCCTCAAGCACCCTCGTAGGACCCCCTGAAAATGAAGAAAGGGAAAACCTGCGAAGCACAACAGAGACTCCGACCCTTAGACAAGCAGAATGGCTCTGACTACCACCACTTCTTGCTAAAACTCCCCTCCACCAAGCTTTGCACAAGCTGCTGTCCACTCACCCTGAAGGAGGCCACATGACAGCCCTTCCCCCAGACAGTGCTCACCCACTCCACTCTCACTTATTAGCACCGAATGTGGGCGATCCTTTGACCAACGCAGAGGGAAAACAGAGGGATCTCTGTTCTCAAGGAGTTCCCAGCCTAGGAGTGACAACCAGAATGTGAAACGAGTTACGGTCCTCCGGGGTCGGAAAAGATAAAGGCACTGGGGGGAACACAGGAGGGAAAGCATCCTTCCCAACTGTAGGGGTCAGGAAAAGCTTCCTGAAGGGCTCTGAAAAAAGGCTAGGATGTACACATGTGGAGATAAAAGGGAAAGGTACCAAGGAAGAGACAAGTAGGAGTGAGTTTGCGTAGGTAGTTAGGGTCCCTGAAAAGAAGTAGTGGAAGATCAGGCTGAATGACAGGATGGGTCAGACAAACCTCGAGAGCCCTGAACTCTAGGCTAAGGCAGGCAGGCAGGCTCTTCGTGCTATACAGGGATCGTTACAGATTTTATATGAGACGGACAATATGACTGGATCTGTACTTCGCGATGATTCAGAGTTTAACATCCCAAAACTAAAGTGCTTCTTTTGAAGGTGTATCAGGTACATTTCAGAGCACATCCCAGCTTGGTCTTGTACTGCTTGTGGTCACATTAACTGTTGCTCTGCATGGTATTAGAGGAGAATTGAGCAGATTTCACTTTATCTATTCAGTTCGTATTTCTTGGACAACTTAGGGTTTATTCTTCCTGGGCTTAACCTTCAATGCCAACAGTGGCAGCATCCAGCCATCATAAGATGTGGTATTATATAGGGGCACCTGGGTGGCTGAGTCGGTTAAGCGACTGTCTTCAGCTCAGGTTATGAATCTGGAGACCCAGGACCGAGTCTGGCATGGGCTCCCTGCTCAGCAGGGAGTCTGCTTCTCCCTCTGATCCTCTTCCCTCTCATGTTCCCTCTCGCTCTCATTCTCTCTCTCTCAAATAAATAAAATCTTTTAAAAAAAAAAAAGATGTGGAGGGGCACCTGGGTGGCTCAGTGGTTAAACAACTACCTTTGACCAAGGTCATGATGCCAGGGTCCTGGGATCAAACCCAGTGTCGGGCTCCCTGCTCAGTGGAGGGCCTGCTTCTCCCTCTGCACCCCCCAGCTCGTGCTCTCTCTCTCTCTCAAATATATAAAAAATCTTAAAAAAAAAGATGTGGTATTTCCTATGTATGTCAAAGCTGAAGCAATTAAGGACAAGTTTCCTTAATTTTGAGATTATCTACGTTTTTGGCAGGAGCACACTCTGGATTTCAAGAGCCAAGTGCTCCCTGTTTCCTGGAATCTTGACAAAAAGAGGATGTGTTTGACTATAAACTATCAAAAGCCAGAACATTCCCTGAAGTTCTTTCCCGGCTCTAGGAAATGAAATGCCGTGCAATTCTAAATGTCACTAAAATATAGTGACATGCTCCCTTAATCATGCAAAGATGAGGCAGCTACCATAGGTTCAGCAACATGAAGTAGAACATGAAAGAAGCTACTGCCATGCACGGTAGAAAAGAATAAATGCACTATGAGGGGCACACTCTTACAAAGTGAGTGTCCTCTCACAGATCCACATATCCTCCCGTTCCAAGTTGACCTTGTGACCCCAGTATGTGGGATGAATGTAAGTTGTTCCAAGTGGCTAACATGTGTCTGTGGCTGAATATTTCATAAGGTCCTGTCATGCACAATTCCATCCTCATTTATCTGGAGAAAGGAAAGCTGCAGAGAAAAGATGACAAGCTCAGGGCTGCACTAGCTGCTCGGTGCAAGCACAGAAATCAGCAATGAGGTCTTCCAAGTACAGGGAAGGACTCACAGTGTTGGTCTTCTCTTGTAAACAGTATGAGCAGCCTTGACTTTAACTTAGCCATGATGATTCACTTGATCAATACTGCAACTACCTCAAAGAAACTCTAAAGAGAAGCAAGCTAAAACTATTTGCCTTACTATTTTTGGAGAAAATTTTCCTCGTTCTGAATGGTGGCTTGAAATCCAGTACCATCTACCTCAGAGGGGCACAAAACGTTTTCTAAGCATCCCGTAGCCACTGTGAATAACTTTAACTGGGGGTCTGTCTCTGGAAAAATACACAAATATACAAAAGAGGTAGGAAAACTGTCTTGACTTCTTTTAGCTCTGGTTGGTTCTGACTCAGTCCCACTGGCATGCGTGATTGAACGTTTTGTGTACAACACGAATTCCAGCCCAGTGCCCTCCATCCGACATGTTCTCATTCCTGAGCCTGACAGTGCAACTGGTCTCCTAGCAACTCTCAACATTTTCTCTGCCTAGTCATCTGTAGCAATTGGCTCTTCCTCATGGTTGTCCTTCTCTCATCCCCTGTCCAGACAGAGGAGAAGCCTTCTATGCCAGCAAAGGGGTCTGAGGTCTGGATCCAGATCTGGAAAATCAGTTGAGATTGGGTTTCTTTCTTTTTTTTTTTTTTTTTAAAGATTTATTTATTTGACAGAGAGATCACAAGAAGGCAGAGAGGCAGGCAGAGAGAGAGGAGGAAGCAGGCTCCCCGCTGAGCAGAGAGCCCGATGCGGGGCTCGATCCCAGGACCCTGAGATCATGATCTGAGCCAAAGGCAGAGGCTTTAACCCGCTGAGCCACCCAGAAACCCTAAGATTGGGTTTCTTCTCTCTCATCCTAGGTCGGTCTCTCTCTCTCTCTCTCTCCCTCCTCCTGCTTTCTTCCTTCTCTTTTCTGTCTGTCTGTCTTGTCTCTCTCTCTCTCACACAACACACACACACACACACACACACACACACACACCCCAGCAAACAGAACGGTCTTGAAATCTATCCTGAGTGATGGCAGTATGGTCCAGTACAAAAAACACAGAAAGTTCCTTGCCTAGTGGTGAACTTAGGAATACAGCTTTACCTCTTCGGACACTTCATCACGTAAAGAGAGACGGCAAGTATCTGCCTCAGATCATTATCGTGAGGCTCAAAAGACATAATGAATGATAAACGGTTTTGAACGATAAGGATTTTAGTTGTTACATTCACGGTATTAATTTTAACAGTAAGTAGAGGAAATAGCCTCTAGCACACATTTAGAAAGAAAAACAAAGAGGAAACCTGGAAAAAAAAAAACCTGATTATTCACCTAAAACCAAACTCCCGTCATAACTTGATTAGAATTTATCCTCTGTTCATTCAAAATTTCAAGTACCAACTGCAACTTAGGGAAAAATGAGATGAGGAAAAGCAAAACGTCATTAAGTCTAACAATTTTCAGATGACTCAAAACTGCTCCTGTTGACCCAAGGCAAATCAATCAAGGGCCCTTGCAACTGCCTCCAACATGGCTTAAAATATCATGTAAGAACGGATAGGGAGATCCTCTAAACCCTTTCAATCCTCTTCCTTAAGACATAATAAAGTGTAACTGGGGTTTGGAGATAGGCAGAGTGAAGAAACCTAAAGGGGAGAAAAACTTAGCTCTCAAAGTCCCTGGACTGTAAGCTAGCTCCATGAATCCAGAGACCATGGGTTCTTTTGTTTATGTTTTTGTTTTAGTTTTTCTGTTCGTGTTTTTTGTTTGTTTGTTTTTGTTTTTTTTTGTGTTTTTTTTTTTTTGTCTTCACTGCTTAGAACAAGCTTGAGTATTTGGTAACCTTTCAATAAACATCTGTTGAAAGATGGGAAAAGTCTGTAGGGAGGGCTGTCAAACAGCTCACTTCAGCAGTTTTGACTACATTTATGTTTGACTAAAACTAATATGATTGCTATTAATATGAAAACCAGAAAATATGTGTCAATCATTTGGCACTCATGAGATCTCGATAAACAGAAGGTGGTGTTTGCTCTTCCACTACCCAGTGCAACCATCGTTCATTATCACCTATTAAAGGCCAGTGGTTAGGGGGAATTGTATCCAAGGAGCTTTATAATCTAGCAAAGGAGAGCGACGAGCAGCAATAACCCCACTGACAGGGAGACATTTTAAGACCAAATGACATACGTTTTCACAAACTAGAAAGGGCTATAGCAATTTCAAGTGTTACTCTCCTCACTCATAACTTCACAGAAGAGAAAAATAATAGACTCAATTCCCTCTGCTCTGAGTGCATGCCCAAACTTTTCATTTGTTTTTTATTTATTCTCGATAAGATCATCACTTTCTTCCTACAAACCAAGACTCTGCTCTTCTAGGCAAGCTGCAGAGAAACCAGTAGGTACACTTTTTTTTTTTTCTTTTTTTAGTCAAAAGGTGCAAGAGGGGCGCCTGGGTGGCTCAGTGGGTTAAAGCCTCTGCCTTCGGCTCAGGTCATGATCTCAGGGTCCTGGGATCGAGCCCTGCATCGGACTCTCTGCTCAGCAGGGAGCTTGCTTCCCCCTCTCTCTCTGCCTGCCTCTCTGCCTATTTGTGATCTCTCTCTCTCTGTCAAATAAATTAATAAAATCTTCAATACGTGCAAGAGTGGTCAGACAGCTCCCACGGGCCCTTTGCTGGGAGATGCAGGGGTAAGAGGGCTGTTTGCATGGAGGCTGTATGCACAGTGGTAGGGAAAATGGGCTCGGGAGCTTGAATGTCCACCATGCCCCAGTCCTAGCTCAGTCACTCGCTATCCATGTAACCATGGACATCACCTTAGCCCCTCTGTGCCTCAATAATCCACATCTGTAAAGCAGGAAATAATAGTACCTGCCAGAAGGGATTATTTTGAGAATTGAATTAATACATAAACAATGTACCATAAATTGAACGATAAATAAGCAACTAATGAGCAATAAACACATTTAGATTTTATTTTTAGTAGAATGGTTTGGCAGCATCCCTTTAGATATATGCCCACAGCTCATAATACCTTACTTTCTTAATAACTGACCTTCCTGAGATTGAGAGTCCCCTAATGTCCCAAAGATACAGAAAGACTCCAAGCATCTGGGCGGTTCTGTCAATTTAGCGACTGACCCTTGATTTCGGCTCAGGTCGTGATCTCAGGGTCGTGAGATTGAGCCGCACATCAGGCTCCACACCAGCCGTGGAGTCTGCTTAAGGTTCTCTCTCTCCCTCTGCCTCTCCCTGCTTGCACGCACCCTCTCTCTGGAAAAAAAAAAAAAAGGCACGGAAAGACACTCCCCCAGTTTGCATCACACTTCCCACCAGCTTAAGTAACTATCCATCAACATCATACAAGGGGCTGGGAACTGGTACACAGAAGTAAATGAGACAGTGAACTCCAATTCACTGACTCGAGGCAGTAGGTTTTAATGGTAAAAAGCCTTAGCTTTAAAGCAGATAGATCTGAATTCAAAACACTGTCTGTTATTTACTAACTGTGTGATCTAGAGAGTCAAACTGCCGGTGCTCAGTGTTCTCATCAATGGCAGAGGGGGTTGATAGCAATTTCAGAGATATATGATAGGCCATTAAATGATGCTTGAAAAGTAATTAGGACATTGCTTAGACTATAAAACTATTCAGTAAACAACTTCGCAGTGATTGCAACATAGTAGGGAAAGGCTGTGTATGTATTATGCTTACAGTAAAGGCAGACAAAACAAATAGTAAGAGAATTCACAGGCACAGAAGGGTTAGGGAAATGACTATACCGTCTGGAAAATAAGTTCAGGGGGTGGTGTTAGGACCTGCCAGGCAAAAAAAAGAAGCGCATAAAGAAAATCACAGATACATAAGTGAGCTGAATGAATTCAGGCAATGCCAATATTTTGATTAAAGTTAGAGAAGAATATACAGGGCGTAAGTACTGGGCAATGTGGTTGCAAGTAAGCAAGGCTGCATTGCATGAAGGACCTTGGGTATCATTATAAGACTTTTAGTCTTTATCTCATTGTTCGCAGATGATCTTGTTGGCAAAGCTGAAAGAGTCTGAGATTCGGGCAGTTTTTCTAATCCAACTCTAGGTGATCTCTAAAACTTAAGGGGAAAACCATTAAAAAAAAAAAAAAAACTTATCCAGGCAACTTCCGTAATAGAAGAGAAATAATAGCCTTCCCATCCCCATGAATTCACAGACACCTTCCAGAACCTCTTAATTAAGTAAAAAGAAACATGCTGATGTTTCATCCTCACACAAACAATAATTTGCTTCAAAAGGAGTTTAGGGTTTAGATTACCAAGCTCACAGCTCTGGCTAACATTTACACCCAGTTAGATAATCTACTGCTAATAGTGTCTCCAAACAATTGGCACTTCTGTGCCT
Organism: Procyon lotor; assembly: GCA_028646535.1. NCBI lineage: Eukaryota > Metazoa > Chordata > Mammalia > Carnivora > Procyonidae > Procyon > Procyon lotor. Next base: position 119,231,083 of record CM053603.1, read on the forward strand.
TAGTTTCTCCACCTGCATAACAGGAAAAGCCTACGTAGTCCTATCTTTTTCATAAAGCTATAGAAATTATCAAATAATATGATGGATAAAAAACAATCTGTAAATTATAAAACCTTTGTATGTTTTATGGCATCATTTATTATTATTGTAAGTCCATGTCTGTAAAGTGCTTTGACACATAAAAGACTAAAAATAGAGACTATAGTTATATACATTTCAATAGCCATCTTTAAGATTTTACCGACCTATTTTTTCTTACTTTAGTATATAATTAATATGTAAAAAACATATAGCTATTCATGCTACCATTGATCCCAAAATAAGTGGCTATACTAAGTTGTATTCTACACTACACTACATTCTACACTACATTCTTCTACACTAAGTTGTATGTTATTTCTTTACAAAATTGAAACTGAACACAAATGGAATGAAAAAGAATGATTGGAAGAAAGGGAAAGGCCTCAATTTTTTTTTTTTTTTTTTAAGGAAAACGAGCCTGACTGCTGAAGAGAATTATCACCTAGCTTGACCATTTTCTCTTTTTTGGGCCTCTGAGAACAAGGGACCCTTCCTCAGCCCTCGAGTCTAGTCTAGAGGAGAGGCACATCGGCCATATGCCTGCCCTGGCACACCATCAACCTTGCCCTGTGCTGTTAACCACAAAATCTTAAAAGGACAAATTTAAGCCGACTCTATTTTAGAACATAAACTAAGTTATAATGTGAAATGCAGAAAAGTTGAAGTGACTCCAAGAGTCAGTGACAGGAGCAGGGCAGTAGCAAGAGTAATGTGACAATACTCGGCCATTTACTCATTCTAACAAAATTACAATTCATGGGGTGTAAGTATGTTCTGAATTGTTAAGGCTTTCAAGACATCCAATTCAAGGCATTCAGCTGCAAGGCTAAACAAATTAGTGGTTGAAGCACTGACCATGTTTGATGAACCTGGATATAAATCTTGAATTTGCCTTCTCCTAAGTACATGAATATGCAAAAGGTAGGCTTGGTTTCTTCATCTCTAAAAAGATGGTATCAAGGGCACCTGGGTTGCTCAGGGGGTTAAAGCCTCTGCCTTCGGCTTAGGTCCTGATCTCAGGGTCCTGGGATCAAGCCCCACATCGGGCTCTCTGCTCAGAGGGGAACCTGCTTCTCCCTCTCTCTCTGCCTGCTTGTGACCTCTCTCTCTCTCTCTGTCAAATAAATAAATAAAATCTTTAAAAAAAAGATGGTATTAAGAATAATAATACCTCCATCAAGATTTTTATGAGAAATAAATGAGTTTATATAGGAGATGTGCTTGACAGAGTGCTTCATATAGAAAACTCTAGAATAATTAATTATCACTACTAATATCAATACATCATTAGGATAAATGGAGAATCACTTTCGAGGAAAGATTACATGCACACACATATTTTTAACAAAAACTAAAGTTTTACTATCATCATATTTTGGTAAAGAGCATAATATTCTGAGTTTAAGTAAGTGAATATGTCCATATAACCAGAACCGCATAGCACAGAGAATCGTGGAACTTACCTGCAATCATCTGAGGTCATAAAAACCAACTAGTGGATAAGGTCCAGGTTTTATCTTATGATAAAACTGTTTTTCTGAAAATGTGAAAACCCAATTATGAAAATAATTTTGCAGCCTTGCTTCTTCAGCATATTTTTTTCTGAGATTGCGTTTGCCATGAATCGTACAAAAACATCTTATATATTTTAAGAGAAAGGCAGGGAGAAAAGATGGAATGCTCAGAGTTAAGTCCCAACAGCAGGAAACACTAAAATCATCAGAAGTGTTAGGGAGGAGGTGTGCCTCATCCACATCAAAGGAAGAAAACCCACACCCTTTCTATTTTGGATAAGGAAAGGATTCAACTCCCCGGTGTGTCCTTTTCAACTAAAAACTACAGCCTACATAAATCTCCTCAAGACTGAAGGAAAAAAAAATCTGCATGTGCAAAAAGGATCAAATCATTTTTCAAAGGATTTTTAAATGGTAATCTTTCAACTGGAGAAAAATGAGGGGGTAGAAATTATATCTGTCATCAAAGGATCCACCCTTCCAAAAATGTGTAATTGTGGTGTGGTCTGCCCCATCACAGGCATAAAAGCAGCTCTAAATAAAGGTTCTTTCTAAAATTAACTGAGTATAAAAATTCCCTAGGCATCCATAGAGATCTAATCCATTCTCAAATCATGTATAGCCTTTCAGAAACATTTTGGATTAACATCAAACCTTTCCTCCCCTTTGCCAATTGCGCCCAAGAGCAACCCTGGGCTCTACAGAAGAAAGGCCAGCCTTGTGGCTCCCACGGGGCCTGTAGCAACGTTCAGACAAAAGAGCTAACTGGCTTGTTTAGAAATGAACAAATACAGAATAACCACAAACTTGGCTGGGTTTTTACAATGAAAATGTGGGTGTTTTTGTTATAGTAACAATTGATAGGTCAAGGGCCTATTTAATGTGCTCCATGCTCATTATTTTGAAAAAAGAATTTGTCTCCAATTCAATAGGTATTTGTCAAAGCAACTTGAGTTGTTAATGAAAAGGAGATTTAGAGAGTGTTGTACTCCTCAATGACTTGGTCCAGGTCAAACAGCTCTTAAAAAGCAGAGTTGGCATTTGAATCAACCCATGACAAGGTCAGGACTCAAATGAGCTGATTGTGTATACTATGCATACTGGGGATATGGCTAGATGTGTTTGTAGCCAGCAAGCTTCAGAATAAGAAGAGGACACAGATAAGAAGTCTCTGCTACCCAGAGGGAATCTGGATGGCAATTAATCT
>CM053603.1:119234384-119287067 GCA_028646535.1 Procyon lotor
TTCCCTTGCCTTTGGTGGTTTGTCCAAGAAGAAGTTACTGTGGCCGAGGTCAAAGAGGATGCGGAGAAAGGGGAACCCTCCTACACTGTTGGCAGGAATGCAAGCTAGTACAGCCACTCTGGAAAACAGTATGGAGGCTTCTCAAAAAGTTGAAAATAGACCTACCCTATGACCCAGCATTTGCACTACTGGGTATTTACCCCAAAGATACAAAGGTAGTGATCTGAAGGGGTACCTGCACCCCAATGTTTATAGTAGCAATGTCCACAATAGCCAAACTATGTAAAGAGCCCAGATGTCCATCAACAGATGAATGGATAAAGAAGATGTAATATATATATATATATATATATATATATATATATATACAATGGAATATTATGATGCAGCAATCAAAAAATGAAACCTTACCATTTGCAACAATGTGGATGGAACTAGATAGTATTAAGCTAAGTGAAATAAATCAATCAGAGATAGACAATTATCGTATGATCTCACTGATATGTAGAATTTGAGAAACAAATTGAGGATCACAGGGGAAGAGAGGAAAAAATGAAACAGAAGAAACCAGAGAGGGAGACAAACCGTAAGAGACTTAATCTCAGGAAGCAAACTGAGGGTTGCTGGAGGGGAGGGTGGGTTGGAGGGATGGGGTGACTGGGTGACAGACACTGGGGAAGTTACGTGTTGTGGTGAGCACTGTGTATCGTGTAAGACTGATGAAGCACGGACCTGTACCCATGAAACAAATAATACATTATATTTTAATTTAAAAAAAAGGAAATAAATTTTGGAATCACAAAAAATGCTATTTTCTTAGAATATAAATGTACCTAATATTACATCTGGATAATCATGCTATGGGGTAAAATCCTTTAGCAATATGCAGTGAAATAACTGTCTCGGACCACACTGCAAAGTGCTGAGATGTCTTGAAAGGAAGGGAGAGGAGGTAGATTATTCATTAAGCTCAAAATTCCATATTTCATTGTTGATCTGAAAAGTGGTGTGAGCTAAGTCTGTGCTTCTTTGTACACTACTGTCTAAAAAACAAACAAACAAACAAACAAAAAACAAACATGTGGGTCTCCCTTAGAACTGGATTGTAAACAAAAGGAGTCAAAGAGTTGGAATGGAAGGATAAAAATTATGTCTAATAACATAACTTTACCTTGGCTCATACTTGGTAACTGCAGTTTGGGGGGGGGTGGTAAAAATAAAGACAACGTAAGAGACCAGATCAGAAGAAAGGTAAAGGGAAATTGGTTTTTCTTCCCTGAGTAACAGCTACAGAAGTGTAAGAACATCAAATTCTGATCCAAAGAAAAATCCCTGGGCTTGGATATTTTCTCATTGTAAAAAAAATTAGAAACTAATAATGAGACTCACTTTTATTAAAATGAAAAATTTTGGATAGCATTTTTACATATATAACTGCCACGACAACAGTCCCTGTAATACTTGGGAATGTTCAAGAATGCACCTCCTTCCACCTACGGAATGTGCAATATTTGGCTCTCACCCCTTCCACCCTTCAGGTCCCATACATACAATACCCTGAGTACTCAGTACGCACAAGAGCCAGAGGGAGCAAGAATCAGACCGAATTTAGTTAGAATTCCTCCCCACAGACCATGCAGTGTCCCTAGGCAGACAATGGGAGCCTCCAAATCACACCACATGCTCTGTCTCTTTACCTTCCAGGACCCCGGCCACCACCACTTATACAAAATGACCAAGTAAGCTTCCAACACAGTGAACCAGATGTTGAAGTTCATTAAAAATTCCAAAGTAGCCATTTGAAACAAGAGCAGTACAGCATGGGCCTCCAAGTCCCGAGACCAGACTCAAGACCTGCTTAATCTCTCCTTCCCTGTGACTTTCTGCTTCTGTCCTCCTAACCAGAGGCAGGACAAGGTAGATGGTCTCTCCTGCCTCTAGAAGGCTGTCACAAATGCTCACCTCAGTCCCCATCCTCTACCCGCCTTCTTCCTGTACCTTATCAGTACACGGACGCAGTATTTATAGGAATAAGCCATGGAGGCTCTGAGACCTGTGAGGGGAAGCACGTCAGAGCTGGGAGACAAGTGCTGATTGTCACGCTGAGGCTTCCCAGCCCATGGAGTCAGAACCATCTGGGCAGAACAAGATGGGTGTCCAATTCGTGAGGTCTGTTAAAAAAGACTTGGAAACCACAAAGCTACCACCCTAGTGCAATTTGGGTTTTCGAGCCCATATTTAGCACTAGTATCGCCTGATACCACATCACATTTCAGTCACAGAGTGAAGAAATGATGAATGGGAGCCTTTGTGGGGAAGGCTTTCTGGGCCTGGCAGAATCTCAGTGGTTGGTGAGGTAAAGCCTGCGGTCTGGTGTCTGTGCCATAAAGTGGAAAGAATGTGAAGTCAATGAATCCTCTCTGTAGGTAGATGATCTGGGGCCCTGTGCGAAGTCTTGAGAACTGCTCCCTCCTCTGTGCAAAACAGCATCTTTTCATTTCTCAGTATGCAGCAGGTCAAACAAGTTTTTCACTTAAATAAGCATGGCTATGTCCTCAAATAATTGGGCAATTTTTGTTAGAAGATGGCATTTATTTCCTTTTCTTTTCCCTTCTGGGGTCTACTAGGTTATAGGCACTAAAAAAATATGTTGCGTAGAGTAGTGCCTGGGTGGCTCAGTTGGTTAAGCCTCTAACTCTTGATTTTGGCTCAGGTCATGATGTCAGGGTCGTGGGATCCAGCTCTTGGACTGGCTCCCAGCTCAGTGCAGAGTCTGCCAGAGATTATCTCCCTCTCCCTCCCCCACCCCTGCTCCTCCCTTTGCTTGCTCTTCCTCTTTCTCTCAAATAAATACATAAAATCTTAAAAAAATTATATGTTGGGTAAAGTGCTTACTTAAAACAAAATATTGATCTTGTAAACAGGCAAACATTTTATTATAGATTAATTTCTACAATTCGCTGAACAGATTACAGACTCAAAAAACCTTATGAACTATTACCTTAGAAAATGGACTATACAGCCAGTAGAATTTCCTCACCAAGCACTTAACCAACCACAAGTCTTTAACCAGGTTACTCCTGATTTTGAGGACCTGGTCCTGCTTCCTCTGGGCGACTTTCATAAGGCATGACTTCAACATCAACCTCCCGGAGTTTTTTCCTTGACTCATCCTGAGTCGCTCTCTCTCTCTCATCAATGTTTTCACGATCCTTTTCACAAGCTGTATTTAAAACTTGACATATGTGTCTGCCTACCCTCTCCCAAAACTATGAACCCTGAAGACAGGGATTCTGTCATGTTTAGTATACAATGTTTTGTTCCATAAATGACTTAAATATCAAAGCAGTTTTTATAATACAAATGAAAAGGAATCCTGGCCACAAGTACATTAAAAAACAGGTAATCCAAAAATTATGCCTGATGGCTCTCATATTAATTCTGATTTGAGGACACAAATTTACCTGCTAGGCACATCAGAGACAACATTAAGTAAGCTTCAGTCTGCTGAATGCCCTCTGGTCTGAAATGAAGTTTTAAGGCTGATGGAAGTGGTTCTAGGAGTCACAGGTGCCTTGTGGAAACACAAAGTGAACATAACTATGATTTAAGGTAACAAAAACATACTCTCAACTTCATGTTTCTCCCTAATTCATAGCTAATGCAATAACATAACAGGCTGTCCCAGGCTAATTCCTACTTTCAGAAAAGAAAGGAGGGGCGCCAGGGTGGCCCAGTGGGTTAAAGCCTCTGCCTTCAGCTCAGGTCATGATCTCGGGGTTTTGGGGTCAAGCTCCGCATTGGGCTCTCTGCTCAGTGGGGAGCCTGCTTCCTCCTTTCTCTCCACCTGCCTCTCTGCCTACTTGTGATCTCCCTCTCTCTGTGAAATAAATAAATAAAATCTTAAAAAAAAAAAAAAGAAAGGAAATGTGATTAAAACATGTGTGCATCTCCATTGACAACTTGGTTAGGGAAAGATGCACATTACACAGGTATTTGGCACTAGTTAGTATGCGTACCTTATGTTCCAGATGCCAGAAAGTTTGTTTTTTTAATATCAATCTATAAAAGCTTAAAAGGAACAATGGCAGAAGCCAGACCCCTAACAAATAGACTACTTGGATAACACTGAAAACACTGATGCCACATGAAGGTATTAGAGAATCTACAGGCTGGCAGAAAAAAGCAGCATTCTCAAAGTATGAGAACAAAGAGATGTTGGAAACTCAGTATCTATTTCTTATGTTTTGACATACTCTGTGAAGTGGGGAAGATGAGATACAATGAGGCTGGAATATTAAGGAAAACACTAGAAAAAGGGAAGACAGAACCAAACCTGGGCTTTATGGTAGGAACCCCCTGGATCCCTCGTGCTCCTTATTTATCACTGAGGACGTGCAGTCACGTTTTCCAGGAGGTCTTAGCCAAACTGTATTTCTATCAAAGAGGAAATATTTCAGCTGAAATCGTACACAAGGGCCATGGAGAAATTCTGGCCAAGTTGCTATGAAAATAACCCCAATGTCATGTGTCACTTCCTCACCAACTCTGTGAGCAAGTCTTTGACTTGCTAAAAAATAAAACCTCAGAGGAGACAGTCAGCTTAGCAAAATCGCCGGTGCTTGAGACAAGATATAAAATCTAGAAAGTGGCCCTATTAAGAGCCGCATTTCACTTCCATGTGTTTTTTTTTTGTTTTGGTTTTTTGGCTTGGTTTTGTTTTATTTTGTTTGAGGAAGGGCAAAGGACTTAAAGCATTTTTCCAAAGGCAGGATACTGTCCTACTTATCTAACATTAGTGGGCTTAAACCTGACTTATTAAAAGGATTATTCTTTCTGGTCTGATCTCCGTTAGGTTTCTGGTATGTGCCCTTTTATTTTAAAAGCTCATTCATTTCAAACAATAATCTTTTTCTGTTTTATTTAAGGTAATTAAACACAAATAATTAGACTTTTTAAAGGGCAAAGAGGAACAGAAATGGCAAGGAAAATCACAACCTTCTCCTCAGTTTCTCTCCTATATTTCTTGTTTTTATTCATGAATCACAATCCATCAGTCACCTGGGCTCCAAACTGCGGGGTCAACTCTGATCGTCCTCTTTTACCTTTACTTTCTTATCCATAAAAAGATACAAACGCCTATTAATTTCACCTTAGAGACTCACACACATACCCTCTCTTCTCCTTTTCCAACATACCATCCTAAATTCTGTCCCTTACTAAAACTTGCCTTAATAATGTAGGAAATAAAAGTCATGCAGAAAATGAAGAATTGCAGATTCAGGGACTCAAAATGATTCTGAACATAAACTCTGAGAAAAAATACTGGTGAACAGCAGAAAGCTCCCAGAAGCCCTAGCAGTTAAGTGCCCGGTGACAATAAGTGGTAGATCCCAAAGGCACGGCTTTGTGAACCTCCTCTGTAAGGTTCAGGGCTTAACTACTTCAAAGCTTGACAGAAGAGAGGGGTAAGGAAAAGACAGTCAATTTTTATTGTAATGCAAATAGCCACCTGCCTCTATACCAGTGAGTAGTTAAAGGCTGAGCAGAGAGATGATTTGAACAGAATGATAAATAAGACAAGAGGTGAAGGTAACAAGGGAAGTGCTGAAACACTAGATAACTAGTAAGAGCAAAATCAGATCAAGAAATTTGAGCAGATTAAAGGAAACCTATCAAAGCAATGTCCTCCTGGTCGTTGAATTCTTAGAGGTTGGGAGTTGGAGAGCAGACACAAAGCCAGGATCAAGCTAAAGCTGAAGTCTCAGGTGCCCGAAGGTGAAGACTTCAAGGAAGGTGTCCAGGGGCCAGGAGGGGGATCAGGAGGGGTAGCAGGGAGAATGTGACAGGGGGTGCGAGTCCGAGTAAGCAGCAGTACAAAAAGGAATGTTTGTCTACTTTGGTTTGGTTTAATATCATTGTCTCCAGGATTAACAGTAGATACACTGGAAATGATTGAAAAGCTTATGGGCTTTGTTTAAGTTTGGCAAAACTTACCATTATAACCTTTAATGAAAATTCCAGGAAAACTGAAGATCAAACGTTGTAAGTTTATATATTGTTTACCAAACCAATCCAATGAAGTTATTTATGTTTCCTTTTTCATGACAAAAAACTCACATCCTTTCTCCATTTTCAGCTCTACTTCCAAGAAGACATATGGTACTGCGGAGCATAAGCCAAAATAATTTCGATGCATTCTGAGAATTTCACAAACACTGATACAGAGCAATGGCTAACAATCTGGTATGCTTTATAATCGACTTGAGAATGAGCTGATCTGGAAAATTAATCTCTGTCTACTGCCTGCAACTGTGGGACTATATACACTGCATAAAATGCTAATCAGCAACCTAATACTGATGCTATTCCTTCCACCCAGGAAGGAAAATCATGGACCACATCCTCGCGTCTGTTTCCACATCCGTTTTGCGTTACAAGCAGGAAATCTCAAGCCTCAGGCTACATTTCCTATTTAGCTCTCTTCAGCACTGCTACTAGCCTTGGGATTCTTACAGAAAACATTATTTGGGAAGTTATTTTCCATTTCTCTTGCATATCTGACGTCCTTCAATTCTATGACCCTGGTTGCTGCTGGCAACAAGAACCGTTCTAGACAGATAGGTCCTAATTTATGAAAACAGTAAACCAAATTTAGCAGCCAAGCAAAACAGCCTACTGATTCACATTTTCCCCACAATATCCATGGGACCCAGGCTCAGTTCCACAGGCACTGGGACAATGGTGGCCTCGGAAAGGCTGACTCAAGGTCACCAGCCCTGATGTAACAAATAGTTTGGTTGCACTTGAGTATAATACACCCACCACGATTGCTTGGTTATCGCAGGACAATCCTACCAGCTGGCCCAAACCTAATCAATATTGAAATTTTGAAAACTTACCAAGAGAATAGAATCAGTATTTCCCAAAGTGTGATCCATTACTTTTAACATATAAGTTAATGTGTACTTCATGCTTATGACTCGCTGGACATATTTAAGTACTTTATATGAATAACCTCACTTAATATTATAATACTTCCAGAAGCTACTCATTTTATAGACAAAACAACCCAGATTTATTATTATGCTTATTTACCAGATGGTAAAACTGATTCGTAAATATATTAAATAACTTGCCCAAAACTACAAAGATATACATAGGAGCTTGAAGTTGAACTGTGTCTCAGGGCACCTGGCTGGCTCAGTTGGTAGAGCACGAGACTCTTGATCTCAAGGTTATGAGTTTGAGTCCTTACACCGGGTGTGGGGATTACTTAAAAAAATAACAGTAATAAGGTGCCTGGGTGGCTCAGTTGGTTAAGCAACTGCCTTAAGCTCAGGTCATTATCCTGGAGTCCTGGGATAGAGTCCTGCATCAGGGTCCCTGCTCGGAGGGAGTCTGCTTCTCCCTCTGACGCTCCTTGCTATTTGTGCTCTCTCTCTCATTCTCTCTTTCCCAAATGAATTTAAAAAACAACAATAATAAATTAACAAAAAATAATAATGAACTCCATCTCAAAGCCAAACTCTCTCAAAGTCCATAAAATATGAACTATTCCTCAAACTGATACAGTGTTCAACATTTTGCTCATAATTCCTCAACATGAAAGAACAAGTTCGATCCAAAAGTTTAAGAGTAGAGATTTAAGTTGAAGTTTCTCTTGGGCCACACAGTGGGAACAACAAGAGAGAGCTAAGTCCACGAAGATATGTCAACTTAGGGGAAAACTGAAAAGCAAAAACAAGTTGTAATTCTAACTCTGCAAGTCAAAGGAAAGACATGTAAATATAGAATAAAAGGCAAAAGCAAAACCAAAACAACAACAAAAACGTGTAATTGTAAATCATCTCTTTCAATATACTACCTTAGACTCTCAAAACCCTATAGTCCTTTAGCTGATCAGAGAAGGAAATAGCACTATCTATCGGCGCTTATTCCAAACACAAATAGAATGTTTAGTTCAATTTTTAAAAAGGAACACAAACATACCCCAAAAACTGGTCACGTAATCTAGGTCTAGGTCTATCTAAAGGTCATTTCATTCATGTGAAATGGACAATTGGGAGTATCACCCAGAGGGCTCAAGAAAGAAAGAGAGCAGTATGGATTCCAGAACCGATGGGAAAAACTTTTGGTGATCCCACATTCATTTGTGCCATCATGCTAGCTGCTGGCTGGAAATAGCATTCTCACACCCAGCCCCTCTCACGCTGTCAGAGATCAGCAAGCACAGACACTCAATGGGGCCAAAAGCGCCCATATGTTCAGGAGAAGGACAGATGACTGAATTATATAGTCTCTTTAGCTTGGAAATACCACATATCAGAAAAGATAAAGACACAGAAGAATGGCATCACGAGAAACTTGAAATGGAAACTTTAATTAGAGTTTATAGCTCTGCGGCTACAAAGAATGCTTCCAGTCTGCACAGAGAGCAGCTGTGATATGTTGGCAGGAACCCTGGCGTAGGAGCGAGACAACCTCCACTGAGTCACACTGCCATACTCTCAGCATCTGACAGGACAAACCCAAGAATCTCCGCTTTCTCACAGGGATCCCACGAGGAAGTGAAGATGGGTGTGGGAACGCACTTCACAAATTTCCAGGCATGATGCAACCATGAGACATGATTCTCTTCATTTCCATGGTAATTCACGTCACTCAAAGGCAATGACAACTGGGCCAGTAAGCTAAGCCCTAGGACCTGTCATGCATGTCCCCAATCTGTCATGGATAGGCTGCATGCCCTCAAGGAAGGAATGGCTCTGCTAATGGTGCTGGGTTCTCAGGTACAGACCCAAGAAACAAACAGCTATTGATAAAAAGGCAATAGCAAACCAAAAAACCCTAAGAAAGCACAGCACTGACATAACTTCAGCTCGAGATTCATGCCAGTGATGACTTGAAAATTAATGAGACAACACCCCCCCCACACACACTCTTACTAAACTATGGGGCCAACTAGATCACTCTCACAAGTCCACATTCCTTCCTTTCTTCCTACTTCATGCGTCATATCTAGAAGTCTTACTTGAAGGCCCGATTTTTATTGCTGCTAGATCTCCCAATTGCGAGATAATCTTTGGGAGCTGATGTTATCATAGGAATTCAAAACAAGAAGTGGCAAATATTCTAACCACTGACCTTATCAAACAATTCCTGCTCCAAGTATTGTTTTAAGCAAAAGCGTCCACTCCCCACTCCCCACCCCCCAGAGATAAAGGCATGCATGGGTCTGGAATGTATTAAAGGAAGTCAGAGATCTTAAAAATTTTGAGGACAAAAAGAAATCTCTACATATGCTCTCTTATGGCTGCACAATCCATATCTGACTTACATAAGCTTGAAGGCATTTGGGAAAATACTTTTAGGCCATATTATTGAGCTTTATGGCCAGGATGAATATCGTCATTTTCCGAGTTAAAATGAGCAATTCAGGGTGGCAAAAAAATAAAATAAAATAAGATAAAATAAAATAAAACTTTTATTAATGTAGCAATAGCAATTTTACAAGGTAAAACAATTTTTATAAACGGCACATATTCTTTTAAGGATAAAAGATGATCTTACTTGTACATTTGTATAGAACTTGAACATCTTCAAAGTACTTTCCGCAACCCTCACAGTAAATCTGTTCCACAGACAGAATATTAGTAGTATCCCCATTTTACAGAAAGGGAAACCGAGATTCAAAGAAGTTGAAGTCATTTTCAGAAATCTATGGAATTAATCTACTGTTTATAATCAGACTGTGTGCCATTTAAAGTTTTAAATGATACCAGAGTCAAGTTAATCTTGGGCTACTAATCAACTCAAAATTTTAAATAAAATTGAATCTGAATTATTAGCTTACAGAATTTCAGAGAGGAGTTTATAGAACTGTGTAGCAAATATAACATTTTTTTCTAATACTGGAGTTAGAGAAGAGAGATACAGTTTTTGACCTGAATGAAAAGATCAAAATATTTCTTCAGGATGCTGATGTTACTACAAAGGCTTATTTCTATGATTCCAAAGGGTTTGCCCACTTGATTTTACTCTCTAATGTATTCAGTATTTTATATTGCCTAAGCCTACCATTTCAGTAACTAAACATTAAAGTTTTTCATGTTGAAAGTAAGTTATTAAGACCAAGTCAAGGAACAAACAACTAATTGCTGGAAGTTTCACAATTTAATGACTTTATTTATTAAACACAATTTAGTAAGTTTCACAGTTTAATGACATTTAATGATTTTGTTTATCAGAGGAAATATCCTGCCAAGCACTAAAATATACTAAAACTGGCAGAGATTTCAAGGTTATATACATTTCAATCACCTTAATTTATAAATGAAGAAACTGAGGGCAAGAAAGGGGAAGTTCATCATCACATAGCCAGATGGCATCTTATAATTAGAGCCACAGCATTCCAAATCTTTCCTCTAGTACTATTTCCAAAGTATCACACTCAGCTTCATGTTATAATCTTTTTTTCATATCATTAATCTTAAATTGACATATAAAGTTGGGCCAAGTACAAAGAATCAAACAGTAATATCAACTATGCGTCAATGTCTAGGTCAAAGACTTACATGTAACAATCTGTAGAACAAGAGCACTATTAATTATGGTAGTATAATATTTACTCTGGGACAATGGGAAAGAGAAGAGGGGATCATCACTTAGGAGCATTTTTTTTTATTTTAAGTCCTCTGTAAATTAGTTTCTCATATATAACATGGTAGGCAAAGCTTTATTATGTATCCTGGAGAATAGGCCAGGACGATCAAATATTTACATATTTGTGAAGAGTAAAATTACGGTGCTCCACAGGGGTCTTCTCTAGGGACCTGTAAGTAAGTGAAAGGGCAGGCTAGTGGCAACTCACCAAAAGTACTGGGACTTCTTTCTGAGCAGGACTTTTGAAAGCAGGAGCAGGAAAGAGCACCCTTAACAAGGAACAGTGGCACAGTCCAGTTGATTTACTTAGGTTTGATTTAGTGTTGGTGGAAGAAGGTTGGCTAAAGCCTTTTGTCAGAGATCAGGAAGACCTTTCTGTAGCTTCTTGCAGTAAAGCACTGCTAACAACTCTGCCGGAGTCTTGGAATCAGGCCCATTCCAAATTGTACACACCCTCATCACGACAATTTAAAGATCACTTAAAGAATCTGCATGGAGACTTCTGGTTCTGAACAAGATGGAATAAACTCATTTCTCCATAGATCCCCTTTAATTTCACCTAAAACTTCTGGACGTATTAGGAAGACTGAAAGTGGGACGAAGAAGGTGGACTGTCTAGGGACCCAGCACTTGAACATAATAGCGAATTTTCTGGATTTTCTTTTTGTTCCCAAATATCCCAGATCGGATTTGGGAGAAGCCTACAACCTGGAAATGCCAACGGGGTCAGACAAAAAAGGTCCCCCCAAATCACGTTCTGTCAAATTATAGGACCAGAAGGGTGAGGCATAACAGAACAGAAATGTTTGTGACAACAGTGTCCTACTCCAGCAAACACAAGGGGAAAGAAGCCACGCCCACCCCTCACCGGTCAGCTGGCTGAGCAGAGAGCCTAGACTTCCACTTCCCTCTTCCCCAGGAGGAGCAGGAACTACTTCCCATCCCATCTAGAGAGTAGGAGAGACATTTCAGAGTGCAGGGAGGCAGATAAAGGGATTCTATAAATATTTAAGAATACTTAACATAATCTTTAAGTACTCTTAAACAGGCAGTCCTGGGCAGACCCCTCAGCAACCGACATAGGAAACTGATGAGAAGGAACATTGGCAGAGGTTTGGGAACTGAAAGTACAGTATGGAATATGGCCAGGTTTTCAGACAGGCCTCTGGAAAGCATGCAAGTGAAGCAAATTTGGATAGCACGGCAGAGCCTCTGTAAACTAAACTGGGTGTCCAGAGTATACCACAACACAGGTGCAAAGACAGGGGTTCCCACCTTTAATTCTTATGCATGGATGTTCTGATCCATTGTTTTACGTTCAATTTAAAAACTTGCAGTGGTACCCTATAACTGCAACTCAATCCTCTTTCTTTAGAAGTTACCTCAGAGACACTTGAGCCAGAAATCAGAGGACTGACGTGGAATATGCATGTGGATATTGTTACAGCTAAATATTCCACGAATGTGTGTTCCCATGGGCGTTTTAAGGCTTGGTACTGTTTTGTTTTGTTTCTTTCTCTTCCCTTTTACACATTATGTAAGTTATTTATAAGGAATGTGCTGGTGACCTTGGTCTAAGATTTCATTAACCAGAACTAAGAAGCAGGACAGAAAAAGGGATGTAGGACGTTTCTAATGAGAAAAGTTATTTAATGTAGGGGCACCTGGGTGGCTCAGTGGATTAAAGCTTCTGCCTTCGTCTCAGGTCATGATCTCAGGGTCCCAGGATCGAGCCCCACATCAGGCTCTCTGCTCAGTGGGGAGCCTGCTTCCCCTTCTCCCTCTGCCTGCCTCTCTGCCTACTTGTGATCTCTCTCTCTGTCGAATATATAAATAAAAAAAATTTTTGAAAGTATTTAATGATCACCAATCTGTGGGTGTAAGACAAATTTTCATAAGATCATGGAGTCTTATTAACTCTGGATTAGAAAAAAAATCGCCCAATCTTATCTATCTCAATTATCACTTCAGTGCTTGACCCTTAAATGCAGCCATCCTATGAAGCATTTGTCAGATTCTTGTTCAGACACTTTCTCCTGGGGCTCCCGATTAGTGTTAGGAAAAGTCTTCCGTATTTGAGCCAAGATCTAGTTCTTTGTGACTTTTTACATGGGCCTAGTTCTTCAGTTCCTCGGTGCCATAAAGATCAACAATAATGATCTCAGATGATGATCTTTTTAAGACCATTTTTCTTTAGTCTTTTCATCCCTATTTCAACTTTTCTCTTATAAAACGTAGTTTTGAGTCTTTTATCTATCTTTACCCTTTCTGAACGTACCCAAGTTTATCTAGTACTTCTTAAAGTACCACCAAATTAAAACTAGCATGACTTTCTTCCAGTTTCTGCTTTGCAGAAATTGACCATCTAAAGATGAGGACTAGCATCAGACACACTGGAAGGATTTCCTTTCCTGGGATCTTTCAAACACATGGTATCTCATTCTACTTTATATTCCATTAGAATCTCATCACTTTCTTCTTTTCCACAGGTGGATGGTATCACGGTGCCAATCTACTTAAGTATTTTAGAATCTCTGGCTGGCAGAGAGAAATCGGCTCTTAAAACCATCTGGTCCAATGCTGCTCTTCTCCAAAAGGACAACTCAAGGCCAAGAGAGAAACATTAGTGATAAAACCAGAGACAGAGCCAGGGTACCTGGGTGGCTCAGTCAGCTGAGCATCTGACTTTGGCTCAGGTCGTGACCTCGGGGTCCTGGAATCTGAGCCCACACATGAGGCTCTGCTCAGCGGGTAGTCTCTGCCCCTCCTCCTGCTTGTGCTCTCTCTCTCTCTCTCTCTCCCTTTCCCTCTCTCTCTCTTTCTCAAATTTTAAGATTTTAAGTAAAATCTTAAGAAAAGAAAAAACTATAGATAGAGCCTAAATTGCTTGATCGTAGACTAATCGCCTTCTCCTTTGTTGAGTACTCACCAATTTACTTGACTGTCACAGAAGAGGTAGTCACATTTTTGGTGTCTGTGATAAAGAGATGCTTTTTTTGGATTCTCAAACCTATGCCATCCCCCCCAGGGTTCTCCAGATCAGGGTGGAGAAGAGGCTTACAGGGGCTTAAAATTCCCAAGATGTGTTGGTCTGTGGGAAGAGATTTTATGTACTAATAAGAAACAGAGAAGGTTTGGAATGTGTTTGAACAGAGTCAATTTTTTTGGAAAAATACAAAGGAGAGGCCACAATCTCAAGGAAATTGTGAAATCAAGGGGTCAGAAAATGTAGTGGGGAAGAGAGCAAAAGGACTTTTTGCGACACAGTCTCAAGTGTCCAGTCAGAGGATAATTTTTGTGGTGGTGAGAGGAGGCTGTGCTCCACTGTATAGGGAACTGGACTTGAAACCGGGAGCTCGCACTGAGCAAATCAGGTTTTGGGTTTTTGGGCCTCAAAGTTTTCTGAACCTACTCCATGTGTAATTATTCCCTCAGTTTATCATGATATACTGGCTTCACTTTTGTTTTGTCTTCCACCTTCCCTCACAAGTTTGCGAGTACTTTTCTATCAGTGCCAACCTAGGTGAGCCCACAAACTTTTCATTAACAACTTCTCCTGAGAACCCAGTGAAGTAGGTATGACTATCCCATTTTCCAGATAAACTCGGGTTCACACAGGTGAGCTTTCCCAGGGTCACCTAACGCATAAAAGGTAGGACTTTTTGAATATAGGCACGTTTGATGCCAAAATGCCAGCCATGAGAAGGGCATGAGAACTCAGATTCTGTCCCCAGGAAAACCTGTGTTCAGATCCTGACTGTACACTGTACTAGCTGTCCATTTGGGAGGTGATCAGGTCAGGACAGCACAGTCCTCGTGTAGGGGATTAGTGACCTCATATTATATTAGTGACCCTACAAGCTTCCTGGCCCCTTTTGCCATGTGAGGTTGCAGCAAAGCAGAACTCTTACCAGACACTGAATCCACCGGTGCCACCATCTTGGCCTCAGCTTCCAGAACTGGGAGAGGGAAATGTTTACGGCTTACAAGCCACCTAGCTTAGGGTATTCTGCTACCACAACTCAGACAGACCGAAGCACCCTCTGACTCTCTCTGTCTCAGTCTCTACATCATATCTTCTTTCCTCTGACACTCTCTTACTTATAGTCCCCACTTTTCAGACTTCTGGTAAGAGTTTGAGTCAAGCTGTTTTCTAAGACTACATGTGACACAGAGCTAACCCCAGGAAAACTGAGTTCAGCGAATTATTTTTAAATGACTGAGTTTGGGTACACTCTAGGTAGAAAGAGACCGAAGTTAATTCTGGAGTCTGGAGTTTAGAGCTAAAAAGCCTTAGTTTGTATTGCTATAGCAACCTGTCCGATCACGTTCAGCTGGAAAGTGTAAGTGGAGAGAAGCCAGAGCCTCTGCTCTTTCCTACAAGTTGAATTAGTGCACCCACAGGGGAGGACCAGCTATAGGATCTAAGCCCAGGGATTTGCATCTTGGAAAAAGCAGCTCTATTTCCAATGAGTTTCCCCTCATAAAAGGTATCTAATTATAGCCAAACACGTTCGTTTTCATAAATATCATGATTAGTGAACACACTGCTACCTAGCATATATTGTCAAAAACTTGATTTGTTCTTGTCTCACTGTAATGTCCAGTTACCTTAAATATGGGTAAATACTTAAATCAGTGGTTCTCGGTATGAAGTAATTTTGACCCCCAAGAGACATTTTGCAATGTATGAAGACTTTTTGTTTTGTTTTGTTTTGTTTTGTTTGTTTGGTTGGTTGGTTGGTTGGGTTTTGGTTTTTTTTTGTTTTTTTTTTTGGTCACAGCTGGGAGAACCCTTGAATATGTAGCTATTGCTATCTAGTAGGCAAAGACCAGGGAAGCTGCCTACCATCCCAAAATGTATAGGACAGCCCATCACACAAAGAATTATTCATCCCCAAATATCAATAAGCCAGGATTTGGAAACTCCAGCTGAAATGCCACTGAAACCCTGTAGACCCCACGGCATAAGTGAGTCCGTGGCAGTCCTATAGAAACCATGATCGACTGTGAAGGTCTCTGTCCCTGTTGCCATTTCTAAATGACACATACTAGAATCAGATGCTGATTGCAGATCCTGGATTCAATCTAAAAAATATTATTAAGAAATAGCTCTTGCTTTAGTGGAGAAATAATTAGTATGGTCTTCTGGGTTAGTCTTTGGTACTATAATTTGAGGTCATTCTTTTAAAAGTAGCCAAATCTGGTTTTAAGGTAATTCACTGTGTCTGGAGTCCTAACTACGTGTTGATTTCTTCATGCAAGCCTATTGATCTTGGCAGAGTAAGAGCTAAAAATTTAGCATTCAAGCCGGAAAATTAATCAAAATTGGCTCACTTAACATTTCTGTGATTGAAGGTTTGTTAACAGTTTCTCTGTTTTCCTTCGGACTTATTTCATTATATCTCTTGTTTTCTCCAGTCCCTTCCTGAGTTCCAGTCTAATTACACTGCAATCCTCAGAAGTATCCCATTACTTGTACAAAAACTGAATCTATTTTTTGCAAATAATGAATTCCAGTAGGATCATTCTGATACCCCTGAGCCCCTGGAAAATCTGACATCTTGGGTCTCTCTCTCTCTCTCTCTCTGGCTCTATTCCTTCGTTTCCCTTCCAAAGAAGAGTCTTGGCATTGTTCATTTTCATTAAGCTTACTGGGGGAAGAGCATTAACCCAGGTCCCTATTCCTGAGTTTTTCTCAGAAGTGGGCAGAGTAATTATTCAGGAAATAACGTTGCATGAGGGAGCTTTTATTTTCTGGGTTTATTCCAATTAACAAATGATGTGTTTCACTTTAATTTGGTTGAGTTTGTGTTTTCAGTGTGAGTCTTACAAACAGTGGTCATCAGCAATGTCACAGATGTGGGACTCAGGGTTCTTGGATTCTAATCCTGGCTCTTCCATTAAATTGCTGGATAAATTTGGACAACTTGATTTTCCCTCAGGCTCTGTTTTCCCATTTGTAAAATGGGATGGTTAGAACACTGCTGTTCCATGAATGTGGCAGTAAGCAGCTGCAGAAAAATGGGGAGCTGGGAGGGGAGGGGAACATCTTCCCAACATATGCCCAAGTCACACACAGGGCGTATGGGGGAGAGAGACATTAAAAAAGTTTCACAGAGGTAGATGCCAATATCTGTGTATCCAATTAAAAACAGGTTCTATGGTCTTCAATTCAATAGAGCCAGAAACTTGACATTGCCTCTACCACTTCCTGCTTTTCTCTCTCCTCTATCAACCCCTTCAACCTTCTCCTTTTCAGATGTGATTGCACTGTGTGGACCACCGACAGGACAAGGAATCGGGGAGGAAAGGCAGAAAGAGAGAAATAAGTACAGAAAACAAAGTGAAGCAGAAAGAGGTGGGGCCAAGCGAAACCAGCTTCTTCTGACAATAATCTGCAACCCTCTTCAGTCCTGGAAACCAAATATCATACACTCAGCACTAAAGTGTACCAAATCATTTTTTTAAAAGATGTGTTTGGGCCATTTGGCAAATGAGGGTTAGCTCTCATGGAAATTACATAGCTAGGAAGTCAGACAGCAGGAAAGGAGGGATGGATAAAAGGACAGAAAAAGAATTATAGGAGAAAAGCTGAATGGAAAAAAAGACAGGAGAAATTATTTTCCTAATGAGAAATGCAAAATTTTCCACCAGGCAACTATGACTCTTGGCTGAGTGGCCTACGTGTCATGTGAATGAAAATGCAGGGTGGGCAGGCCTGTCTAGTGACTTCTGTCTCCGAAGGCAACAGGTCCACTGCAGGTCTCAGCTGCACCAAAGACTTCCAGAGCGCCCTGCAGGAGGTAGCCATGCCCATGGCATAGAGTCTGGAAAGAACACTGGCCGTAAATTAGAACACCTACCTTCTGTCCTCAGCTCCACCTACTGACCCTTCTTGATTTGTCATGGAAACTCTGAGGCTAATGTCACCAGCTATTAAGTGACAGGGATAGACTTCATGGTCCCTGAAGGTCCTTCAAGCTGTGGCATCACACAGTTCGATCAACACTACTTGTCTCCGTGCTATCCCACATTCCTTGAGCAAAACCCTTATCCCTATCTCTCAGCTCTAAGATGTGTAAGGGATTCTAAGAAAACCAGTTGACTTGATTCCTTCGCAATACAAAGGAACCATTATTACAGGGAATTTTTATTTTAGGTGAACCCATCTGCCTTTCAGAATGTGTCAACTCCTCCCATGAAGCAAGCTGACATCTTATTAAACATTCCCAAAAGAATTCCACACAGCTATCCCTTTGGAGTTTATCAGGGGGCAAATGATATTAGTGACAGAAGACACCGGCTTCTCAGAGATGGGATCTGGGAAGAGAGACAAGCAGTTTATTGCTTTCCTTTATTAAAACCCGTGAAGAAATCCCTGATTCACCAGACAAAGGAAAAAGTTAGTAAGCAGTTGCTACTCTCATCAAATTGAATTTTAAAGCCTCTGTGGCACTATTTGCAATCTCAATGGAAGACCGATAGAGTCAATAGGGCCTCCAAATGGCCAGCTCCCTCTGGAGAGCACTATGATTCTGATTCCTTGGCTCAGGACCTAAAAGCTGCTAGACAAACAATCTCCCGTGTTTCCTTCCCAAGAAATAGGACAGAAAGATGGTACTAATCAATTTTGATGACTCCAGCATAAAAAAGAAAAAAAAAAAAAGCCTCAATCCCAGAGGATATAATCCCTAGGACAATTTCAGAACAGCTATTTCAAGAAGATATAAAGTCAGCTTCCTATCTGAAAGAATTTGGGGACAAAATGTACATAGTCTACATATAGGTTAAAAGAGAGAGAGAGAGAGATTCGAAAATGGGATACAAAAAAGGTTTTTATTCTGGACTAACAGTTGAGACTTAGGGTTTCCATTCTGTGTTTTGTTAAGGCATTCATCTAGAAAGAAAAAGAAGTTGATAAAACAGATTAAAAGTGAGAAAGTTCCTTGAGTTTACTTTTCTTTTCTAGAAACCACTAATAAAAGAGATTATGGTCAAGAAAAAAGAGAGTTTAGGGAGAGGACTTCAGGAGGGAGATAGGATTGCCTAACTTAATTGCTATTTCCTTTTCTCCCCGCCCCCCCCCTTCAATCCTGAGAAGAAAAACAAAGGTCAAATGGCCCAAAGCACCAACTCAGAAACAAAACACACAGGGGCAAGCTTGTTTTAAGTAAAAAAAATAAATAAATAAGGGCCACTAGTTTTTTTGCTTTTTGTTTTTGTTTTTTTTTTTTTGAATGGCTGGGAACACTGGGCGAAAAACAGTCACTGTCAAACTACTCCTGGTGATCAAGCACAAAGGGAAAAAACTATCTTTCTCATATTTGTTTAAATTCCACAAATGTACATAAAGCAGGCACAATGTGTCAAGGGTTTTCTAAAAGCACAGTTTTGAGAAATAATTAAATTAGGAGAGAAAGATGGAGGGGAAAGGAAGAGAGTTCTGCAACATTAGCCAGAACTTACAAGTAGAAAAGAGTGAGAAGTCAAGGAATCTAGTCTTTCTGTAACTTTCTCCCGCATCTGAGCAGCCGGAACACCAAGTAACTAGTGTGAGAACACCCCTTGACATCACTCAAAGACCTTTCTCCACAATATTTCATACATAAGAAACCAAGCTATTATTCATTCAACAAACTTACACTGAGCATTTACATATATCTATGTACATATATCTATATGTATATATATCTATATACACTATAGATATTTGGGGAGTATAGATGCTGAGGACCAACTCAGACCTACGGTACCTAAATCCCTAATTTTAAATCATATTTTTCATGCCCAGATGATTAATAATAATCATTCATCTAATAAGCATCCCCATCTGGAAACTCCCACTTTGGGAGATACAAAAGTGACTAAGACCGTTCTCTGATGTCAAGGATTCCGCATAAGTGATAGGCAGATACATGAATTCTCATAAAAATGTTAAGAGTGAAACATGTTACGAGAGGAAGAGATTCCTTGATGTGGATACTCAAAGGAGGCAGAAAGGGTGTTCTCATGAGAGTTGCAAAGGGTGTGAAGGAGGGCTTCACAGACACAGGTATTTCTATGTTAGGACAGTTACCCTTTGAACACGTACAGAAGGAGGAGATAAAAAATCTACTATTATAACTAATAATAAGAAACAGGTCTCCATTGCTTTCTGAGAAACAGGCTCTGTCCCAAGTACCTTACATAAATCTTCTCTTAAATCTAACCTAAACCAATCAGGTAAGTCCTATTATCTCCCCATATTGCACATGGAGAACATGGTAATTTGTTCAGGATCACACAGCCAGAGACTGAAGAGGTAAATTTCAATTCTAGATCTATCGCAAGCCAGGGCCCACCTGCCTCCTAGAGAATAAACAAAGCCTAGGGACACAAACCTATCAGGTACAGAAGACCAAGCAGCCACCCCTCCCTCTGGCAGGAGGGGGTGAGAGGGGGAGATAGCCCTGGGAAGGGTAAGCGGGAGCCAGGCTGTGGATGCTGCATTCAACTACATGGGCTTTATAAGGCAGCAAGGAGAAACCACTGAAGGTTTCTGAGCACAGCATACTGTAATTCAAGTTCTATCTTAAAGGCTTTGGGGTATGAATCATGAGTTATATCTTACAATCTGAAGTGATAAAAATCGAGGTTTGAAGAGTCTCACCCCGCGTTTAAACAGAAAGGCGTGGCTAGGAACCCAGTGGAACTACTGCCTCATCACTGTCCAGACAAATGCCCAACATGCCCGTTCTCAAGGAATATTCTACAGAGCAGAGCTCAAGATAAATGCAACAAGTCTCTGTTACACCACAAGACAAGGACCTACTCATCCCTGGAGCTGTCCAAATCTGGCAGAAGGAGAGCCCGGGGAACTGCAGCATTCCCTGGGACCTGAGGCGACCCAGTGGGGGCAGTGGGCACAGCACATACATGGCATCAGTTACTGGCAAAGGCCAGACTCTCGACGATCAGTCCTGGCCTCCTTTCATCAAATTGTGTTGGCTTTGCCATTAAACACGTGACACTGAATGAGCCCCTTTCCCTCTCCAGCTCTCCCTTTCCTCATCAGTGAAATGAGAAATTGAACTTGTGGGGACTTGGACTTCGTAATTCTCAATACATCTTCCTCTCCAACACGCCAGTAGAAAGGATCTGCTACCATCAGTGGCTCACTAACAGGGGTCTAGTGGAGGAGCAGCAGCTCCTGAGAGCTTCTACAATTGGGAGATCCTAACATGAGATCTTACACTGCTTCCTTATTTCTAGGAGGCCCACTAGTTCTGGCTATATCACAGGATTTATAGCTTCAAATTCTGGTTGCAAACTCCTCTTTGAATTCAGTGTGGCCCAGGATTATCCTTTTCAAGTGCAAACTGGATCACTGAGGTTCGAGGTAATTCAACAACATGAGGGGCCATGCTCATATCCGAGCACATCCAGGGAACTCCATATTCTATCACCGGGGAGCAAACACCTCTGAATCCATACCTGTCAGAGCCTGACAGCACTTTGTTGTTACTTGAGAGCTTTTACTCTCAAAGGATGGTGTCTGCGTGCATGGGTGCGCGCACGCATGCATGTGTTTATGATTAAAATTCCCAGGAAGCCAAGCAGAGATTGAAATTGTGGAGTTCTCAGGAGAGGGGAGGGGAAGAACCATGGTACACCTTATTACACGTTCACAGAGACACTCCTACAAACTCAAACATCAAAAGTGAATTTCTAAAGAAATACAAGTATCTCCTCCTTAAGAGATTACCAATTATAGATTTTTTATTTATTTATTTGACACAGAGAGAGAGATCACAAGTAGGCAGAGAAGCAGGCAGAGAGAGAGGGGGAAGCAGGCTCCCCGCTGAGCAGAGAGCCCGATGTGGGGCTTGATCCCAAGACCCTGAGATCATGACCTGAGCCAAAGACAGAGGCTTTAACCCACTGAGCCATCCAGGTGCCCCAAGAGATTACCAATTATATAGATGCAAGAAGCTTTGTTTATTAGAAGATACTAAAAAAAATAAATAAATAAAAAATAAAATAAAAAAAAAAAAGAAGATACTTGCTCTGTTCTCTGGTCAAACAGAAATTAGCATATGGGTTCACTGCTGGTCAAAATGAAATTAGCATATGGGTTCACATATTTTGGGGAGAAGTTCTTAAAACTCTGTTGGTTCATCAGATCACACCCAACAGCTCACCCACAAAGGTGCCCATGAGTGAGTAATTCCTATAACCAATTCACTGCAAAAATTTGAGGCATCTCAAACCTGAGCTTCACCTTCTTCGATCTCTGACCAGGGAACTGAAGCAGAATGACCGATCAACGTAACATTAATAGTGAAGTAGGCTTAATTACAGAACTAAAGAAACCCACATTTTAAGAGTTACCTCATGGTTATTTGTTTCAATGGGACCGGAGAAGAATATGCATTCCTTCTCTAGACATGAGAAAGGAAAATCTCCCCAAAATGTGTGACAGAACTATCAGCAGGCCTGCCAACCTCACATCTGAGACTCCTGGGAAGATTGTGCTCTCAGGTCCAAATTCCACCGCCCACGTTGGATCCTGGGAACCTGCTCAGGGTATCTTCCGCCATCAGGTACTTAACGTCTCCTCCCTTTCTGCCGTTTATTTCTCTAAGACCACCAAAAATCAGGCCATTCACCCAAAAAAGATCAGATTTATACTTAATGCATCGTTTAGCAAATTCATCAAGAGGCAAAAACAAGCGGAAGACAAATCCTTGAAAGGATTTAGGCTTGACCGTTATTTCTTACCCAAGAGACTAGTCTAGGGAACCCCAGCCCCTCAGCCCTAGCACTAGGACTTAAGAGTTCATCTCAGTTGTGATTTCCTGAGTTCCACAAACAACTGCACACATCCAGAGTGTCCTTCCCACAGGAGCACAGATCTTGTGGGACAGCGTGCCCCTGGATCTGTATGCGGTGTGTACTTCTGCCACCCTAGCAATGCAGTTGGTCTACTGGCTAAGGCTAGGGGAGGCCAACCCACAAAGCTGCCACTTTAGCAGGTGTAGAGAAGACAATGATGCATTGACATAAAAAGCCAGAAAGTGGGGAGTGGGGTACAAAGTATAAATTCAGAGCAACATGGATTGGGAGAGTGGGGGATTCCAGAAACACAAATGGAATTCTCTCTGCTGAAGCATCCAAATTTTCAAAATTGTGAATGTGGATAAAATGCCAATATACACAGTATACCTCCTGACACTAACTTCAGGTGGGTTGAACACACACACACACAGGAGAGTACTGGACATCTGACCTCAAATAACTCACTCCAAAGCTGACCTCCAGAAATCAGAAGCCCCCTACTAAAGGAGGCAGAGTCAGTGATTGCCTCACAAAGAACTACTCTCCCACCTCACCTTCTCTTTAACTTCTGATCTTTACTGTTTTATAGGCGCAAGGGAGAGAAGGGGATAACAAATTTGTTCCAGAGCAAGTCAACTTTTAACTCCCCTTTATGAGGACGTTTTCCTGTAAACTTCAGAGAAAAGGTGCAGATGGGTGTAGGAGGGATGGAGGAGTGGAGAAGCAAGAGAAACGGAGATGAGGTTAGACCCAAGGAATGAAGCGAGACAAGACCTTATACTAGACCCAACTCTGCAAACGTCTCAAATTAGTGCTGAATGGGTACTTGAAGTATCATCTTATCAATGCAGTTCCCTTTTCAAGGGCCAAGTTGATGCCCAAGGAGCTAATGGCTTGCACAGGTTCCATCTAGTAGTGTTTGTGACCGAGCCTGGGCCACCAGATACCTCGCTGCACAAACACGGGACAGGCAGGTTCCAGGAGACCCACCCTGAAAGGTTAAGGAGCAGAGCGCCGGCTCGGGGACTGGGGCGGTGGGGAGGTCTCCAGAGAGTGTCCCGGAGTCGCAAGGGGCGTCAGCGGTGCGCTCTGCGTACCTTGATGTAGGCCCGCTGCAGGTAGTTGTAGGGCACCCTGCGCTGGAAGTCGCTGCGCACATCCTCGCTGACGCGGTGGCGGGACGCGGGGCCCCCGAGGCGCTGAGTCAGGCAGCTGCGGTAGCAGCGCGCCCGCTCCAGCAGCGCGCGGAAGAACGGCAGCTCGGCCGCTGGGCCGGCGCCGGGGGGCGCGAGCGGGCGGCGCGCGGCGCAGTGGCGGGCGCAGCGCGCTCGGACCTCCCGCAGGCGCCGGTGGCTGAGCAGCGCCGCTTCCAAGTCGCGCACCGCGAGCTCGTAGTCCTCGCTGTAGTAGGCGGCCACGCCGCTGGCGTAGAGCAGGTCGAAGGGCTGCAGAGGCCCGGGCTCGCGCTGCTGCTGCTCGGGGCGCGGGCTGCCCGGGGGGCCGCCCCACAGCGGCAGCGGGAGCAGCAGCAGGAGCAGCGGCGGCGGCAGCGGCGCCCGGATGCGCTCCCGCATCCTCCGGCGCGGAGAGGCGCGGGACGGCCACGCTCCCAGACGGCTCCCGGCACCTGGCGTCAGGGTCCCGTCTCCCACCTCCGAGGTGAGAGCGCCGGCCCCGCCGCGATCCGGCCGCCCCGCGAGCCCCAGGTGACCGGCGGCGCTCAGCGGACTGAGAGGCGGAGGCCGGGTCGGCCGGCCGCTCTTAAGGGGACGCCCACAGCTCGCACGCTCCTCCTGCTGCCCGAGCCTCCGCGAGCCGCTCGCCGGCGCTCGGCGCGCGCCCTGCAGGCCCCGACCGCGCCGCCCGCACGCCAGGCGCCGCACCGCCCGGTGCCAGCCGGAGAGCAGGAGCCGCTTGAGGCCAGCCCAGGGCGAGAGCTTTCCACGTGGGCTCCCTTGCGCGTGGCAGAATGGATGAGGATACTCCCTTTATAAAAAACCCAGCTTAGGGGGCGCCTGGGTGGCTCAGTCGTTAAGCGGCTGCCTTCGGCTCGGGTCATGATCCCAGAGTCCTGGGATCGAGCCCCCCACATCGGGCTCCTTGCTCGGCAGGAAGCCTGCTTCTCCCGCTACCATTCCCTCTGCTTGTGTTCCCTCTCTCGCTGTGTTTCTCTCTGTCAAAATAAATAAAATCTTTAAAAAAAAAAAAAAAACCCAGCTTAGTGAGGTTAGGACTCTAATCAATTTCTGGAATCGGTGCATGACCTCGCAGTTAACAGTCCCTCACCTTCAGAGGCTGGGAGGAAAGCACCAGGGGACCAACTCGCCCAGGTGCAGAGGCTTGGGGAGAAAGGCGGGCGATGAGTTCAAGTGTATAGAATCCTGAAAAAGCAAAAGGAACTACTCAATCCTGGGCCTATGGAATCAAAAGCTTGCTGCCCCTTCCTTCCCTTAGCGAGGGTCCTTCCCTTGCCTTTGCAGCCCACTTTGCTGGGGGGTGTGTCTGCATTGGAGCAGGGGTAGGGGCAAGAGAGAAGCAGAAGAGCCCACCTTTCTGTGCACCGTCCATATCACAGAACCTGGAGAACATTTGAAAGAAGGAGAATGTCCTTACAGTCTCCCCATTAGTGTAGCAACTGAGCTTCTATGTCCTCATCCACTACAAGAGACAAATGTCCCAACACATCAAATGGTTTTCAGATATGAATTCTTATTCTAAGAGTTAAAGAAGCAGTCCAAAATCCCAGTACCACTAGGACTTAAGCAATGAACATCAATCTAGGGATAAGAATGCTGAAAGAAATGGTTACCAGGCTCCAACACAACTTTCCCTGGAGGCTTTCCTGTTCCCCTGTTTCTCCTCTTCCATAAATACCTTCTGAGCCATGGTATTCCCCTCTTTCCTGTTCCTTGGCTCCAGACTCTCAGAGATTCCGGAGAGCTTACTCACTGGACCCTTGACTCCTCCAATCTGCCTCCTGAAGGCATTCCTGTGTTCTAGTGCCTATGGCAAT
This sequence comes from Procyon lotor, assembly GCA_028646535.1. Taxonomy (NCBI): domain Eukaryota; kingdom Metazoa; phylum Chordata; class Mammalia; order Carnivora; family Procyonidae; genus Procyon; species Procyon lotor. Next base: position 119,259,883 of record CM053603.1, read on the forward strand.
TTCCCCAAAGTCTTCCTGGCCACTGGGATGGTAAGCAAGAGGGAAAGGGGATGGGAAAGAGCCACAGGTATCCTGTAGTTGATGTGAATATTCAAAAAAAGTCTTTCCTGTGGAATCCTCACATTCCTGAAGGGGTTGCCCAAGTTTTATGCTCATGCCTCATTTTGTTGAATTTGACCACTCTGACCATGAACAGCATTGGCTTTGTAATTCCAAGGGACACCAAAGAATCATGCTCTTATTATTTTTCTCTACTAAACCTCACTCATTCTGGCTCATCTCACTGGTGGAAAAGCTCCAATTTGGAGCTGAGTGTGTACTGAATGCTTTGAATGTTCAGTATGTCAGAATTGGCACTTGGGTCATCCACCCAGACTTTTTCTCTAGGGATTGTCTCTCTTTTCAGATAAGACTCAGAATCCAGAGTTATCAGTGCACTCGTGGAAGGTTTTGAAGCACACGAAGCTAGGAAGTCCTCCTGTATGACTCGGGATAAAGTGCCAGGAGGCTTTGCTGTAGATTATCCCTACATTCAGTGTCCTTTCCACATCATTTTATAAATGTCAATTAAATTCCTATTTTTGGATGCCTACTCTCAATTAGGTATTCTAGGGGAAGGGGGAGATGAATAAACCAGGGTTCTTATCCCTGGAAGCTCACCCTGTTACACAGAAGACAAACTGCATATATGGGACTATAATACAAGATAGCAAGTAAGGGACACACAAGGCTAGGTGAGGAGAGACATGTAGGGGGCTTTGTGACTACATGTCTGCAGAGGGCTACTTAAGGAGGCTTCCAGAAATCCCAGATGTGAAGAAATGTTATACACAAGATATTAACCAGAGAGAAGGGAACACCTTGTTTGTTCTCTTGATAGTTACAAGTCCACCACCTTGGTCTAAATATAGATAAGGCATGCTCATGATATTTACAAATTTACCATGATATTGACAAGAAATTTACCAAGTTCCCTGGTCAGTTTTCTATAAAAGATTGACCATAAAAGCCCTCAGTGGCAACACTTTCAGGAACCCTCTTTCAAGAGATTTTTTTTTTCTTTCTTTTCTGTTCTCACCTTGGCTTAATAAGCTTTCACTTCACTTTTTACCCTTTTGTGCTCCTGAGATTCTTCCTTCAAATTGTTGAGGCAAGAACATTGCAACCCTGCAACAGTAGATTGTGGTACATGTTCAATTGGATTCAAAATACTATAGAAATGCAGAATCTGCAAAGATAGCTTCTAGTAGGAGGATCCAGGAAACTTGAAGGAAGCTCTAGTATCAAAAGCTTAGAGTCTGTAGCCATTCCAAACATCCTACTGATCCCCAAAACTGGCCATTTCAAACTTTTTACGTACCTTTCTTCCTTATTTTCCTCTGTACAAATCCTACATGACTTTATAGGAAGCACTTCACTGACATCTCAAAATTGCTTGAACATTGTAATCACCTGCAAAGGGCAAAAATACTGCTCTCTGGCTCTCAGATTCTGACTTAATTGGTCTGCAGTATGGTCTCAGCATTAAGTTTTGGGGGTTTTTGTTTGTTTTAAATTCCCCCAGTGATTCTAAGAGGTAATTAAGACTGAGAACCACTAGTCTAGCATAAATACCATAGCACAAAGAGAAACTCTATGGGTCCCAGGTGCTATGGAGGATTGATGAGTCTGAGATATCCCATCCCTCATATACCTCCTCCCCAAAGAGGACAGTCTGATCTGCCATGTAAGGTTGAATGTGAACAAGTGTTCATGACCATAAGGCAATAAGAGCCATGCAGGATGGAGAAGTTGATTCAGGCAATGCTCTGACCAGTGGCATCGACCTGTGTTGAGAAAGGCAGTCCTCTCTGGGTCTCTCATACTTCTGTACGTCTGTACTTCTTGCTGGGTGTACCAAGAATGTAGTTTCTCTTTATCTGGGCCATTTCTTAGACAACTGAGTTGCATCTCAGCATTTCTGACTCACTAAATCTGGGATGGAGCCTAAATATGTGCATTTCTAACAAATCCCTTGATGATTGGTTATTTCCTTCCTTCCTTGAACTCTAAATAGTTCTGAGGCTTTTTGTGCAAAATCATAGTTTGAGAGTCACTTCATCAGTACGATTCCTCATGAACAGTGGTTCTCAAATTTTGTTGTGTATCCAAATACTAGTAAAAGGAACAGAGACCCTGGCTTCTTGAAATAGAATCATGTATGGGCCTTCATGTTTCTACCACATTCCCCAGGGGTCCTATATTCACCAAAGTTTGAGAACCACTGCTTTAATTAGTGATTCCCCCCTCTACCCTCCAGGAGACCTTTTTGGTTCCCACAACTAGGAAAGAGGAGTATTGTTGTACTCAAGGCAGCTAATGGATAGAGGCTGGACATGATGCCAACCATCCCACAATGAACAGGAGAGTCTCCTACAACAATTATCCTGCCTCAAGTATCAATAGTGCTCAAGTTGAGAAATGCTGTGATAGAACATAGCTTAAGCACTGAAAATCTTATTCAATTTCTTTTATTACAAATGCTTGGGCCCATGGGTCACATAGACTGACAGTGGCAGGAGGAGATGAATCATTTTACATACTGAAATGTCAAACATGTATGCTTCATGTCACAGAGCACTGGATGATGGTGGCTTTGTGAATTTTTAAAAAAGGGAAAAAAAAGAAAAATGTGGGAAAGTAACAAAAAAGATGATGTGGAAAAGGGAGCCATTGGACGTGGCAGATGTTGGATCTTCTGCTAAGATGGGTATGAACTAGGAGCGTGCAATTTCGTTTTTGTTCCCCATTCCTTACAAAGTCAGGGAACAGCCAAAGCACAAAAGAATCCATCCAAAAGCTTTAAAAGGGATTCAATCACTTCCTTTTTATTATATTTGGAATGAATCTTGACAGAAGCTTGAATTTCCTTTTGACTTCTGTTTGCTAGTCGACAGCATCATCGTACCCACTTGCTTTAGGGAAGCTCCAGCAGGAAGGATTCAGAAAAGAAGAGATCCTCTGGAGTTTCTTATTTTCTCCCAATCAGCATAGTTTTCAAAGCTGACTTCTCTCTTTCCTCCAAAAACCTCGTGGAACAATAAAAAGTGTCCTCAGACTTCAGCAGTAGACTTAACACTTTCCATAAGCAAATCTAATATTTGCTTATTTTGATCAAGTGTAACCAGGGCTCTTGTTTGCCCCAAACATTTCTGATTCCTTTAAAATGAAAGGAATAATTCTCACTATGCAACAACCCAACCCTGTTCAGCTGCTGTTGATGCTGGCGACAAGGGAGCTTTTTGGAAGACTTTTTTCTTACGCAAATAGGATCATCTGAAGACTTTTTCCCCCCTCCAAGTAAGTTACTGTGAGAGGCAAGCCACCAACAATCTATCAGCTTAAAAAAAAAAAAAAAAAAGGGCTCCATGGGTTTTTTTTAGAAAAATTAATATTTAACTTACATTTAAAATCAAACAGGAGTTGCCACATTCCAGGACTGCCTGTTCCCTTCCAATTTCCTTAATAGCTCTGTCCCTGTGCTTACCTTAATTCCTAATTGAGCTCTACAATTCCAAATCAAACAAAACACTGCAAACACTCAGTCCCCCCACTGCTGTCATGGAGGCATTCTAAATTCATTCCTCGGGAGACTTGCATTTTAGTTGAACAAGAAAAAAGTGAAGTAAGAATGCTAATTATTCCCAAAATAATTTAAGCTTAAAAACACAATTCAGACTGAAATGAAGAGAATTGGGTATATCCTGTGTGCTGGGTGTTATGCCAGTTCTTTTCACAAACATTTAGACATGTCACTTTCAAAGCTCTTTCTGAGTTAGACATTAGTATTATAATTTTACCAGTGAGAAAAATGAGACTTACAAAAGAAGAATGGTTTGCCTAAGGCCACCAGCTTACAAGTTATGGGGCCAGGACTGAAGCCTATTTGCTGTCTCTCCTGCCATATTGTGTTGCCTCTCCCTACTCCTCAAAAATCTTCATAGCTCCTGTCAAAATTCTGCTTTGGTTAAACTTGTACAAAAACATTTTTTTCTTTAGTCACCAACTTTGTTGTATGTTCCTCATTCAACTAGAGTCACAGACTCGTACAATTTTTCTTTGCAAAATAAATACGGACGTAGGCTGTGTGTGCGTGTGTGTGTGTATGTGTGTGTGTAAGACCTAATGTATTAGACAGAGCCTGAGTATGACCCTGAACTCAACTTGACAGTAACACAATGCATCTAGCAATAGTCATGAGTGTGAGAGTAAATAGGTCTTAATTCATTCCTATGGAAGAGTTGCCAGATCACTGCAGGAACCCAAAGAAAAACTTACTCATGAGAAATTCTGGGAAAGATTACTCTGTATGTATGGATGATCCATTATTCTGAGATTATCATGTCCTGTGTATCTTTAAGACCCTCTTCCCATTTCCTTCTCTGAGTTCTCCATAGAAGGGGCTCCCTGATCCCACATTTCAGGCTCAGGCCTGCTGTAAGCTCTTGAGACTAAGTCTGGGCCCAGTCATGCACTAATCCAGGAGGTTTTCTCCAATGAAAAAGTCAGCTCCACTTTTCCTACTGGCCTGTTGTGCCCTTGAAATCTAGTTTAGAAACTGAACTTATGTCTTCTGCTGTTGGGATATTAGGGTTGATGATTAATTAATTCTCCAACTTCAATTTTTAGAACCACTTGAGTAGATGCAGAAATGGAAGCAATAAATACCCAAATATTACCTTTATCACTGAAACACAGGTTTGGAGACTATGGTTTCTTTTTGTTTGTTTGTTTGTGTTTTTATTTTTTTAAGACTGAGTTTTAATAAGCAAGAAATGGTCTTTTTATTACTTTTGCCACCACACCCTCAAACCAAACTTAACTGCCTACCCTCAGCTAGGGAACTTCTGAGGCACTACTCTAGAAGTGTCTGCAACAAGACCGGTAAGGAAAATAGGGACTCACCTCCAACATTCTGCTTATCTAAATAGAACAATGATCAGCCAACTTCTCCAACCTTCTGGTAGCCTCCGGATCATCTTCTGTTGGGACCACAGAGAAATAAAAAAAAAAGCCTAATGTTAGGGCAATAAAGCCTGCACTATTTAGAGCCCCTAATTCTAGAGCTAGGTGCCTGCCTCTCTCATTATTCTAGCCTATTTTGTCCACACCACCATTTCCTTCTTTTAGGACATTTCTAAGCGGTCTAACCATCATGACTGGACAGACCTGTGGTACTGTGCATGCTAGCAGCCCCTAGTTCTCTGGATAGCACCTACATGTGCCTCCACTAGGATCGTTGAGCCTCTTCTGTTCTGCTCTCTAGTATGTGGTAGGTACAAGAAGCTCATCCAACCTGCTATAGGATAAGGCCTCTCCAAGTCTCAAGAAGACATTTAGTTCTTCCCCGCCTTAGCCCCAGAAATCTCAGCATCTCATTAACAGCCTTGACTTGGCACATCTAGGATAAAATGCTTGTGAGATAATAAAAGGATAGCACATATACATTTTTTTAGTTTAAATATATATATGAATCAGTGCCGCATCTTTTACCAAAATCTCTTGTAGACACAGAGATTAAAAACCCATCTGATTTACTATCAACTATAGAGTAAAAGGAAATTGGATAGGTAGAAAATTGCATATATATATATATATATATATATATATATATATATACACATATATGTATGTGTATATATATATATGCAATTTTTCTCATATATATATATATATACACATATACACATACATACATATATATGTATATATGTGTATATGTGTATATATATATATATATGAGAAAAAATGTTGGAAAGAAAGAAAAATAGCTTTGCTTTATTTTTAGATAAAGAAATTGTTCTCCACGGAAAGTTTCAAATTGGTCAAAAAAGACCAATCAAAATAAAATTATCAAAGCTAAAATACCAAAGTATATCTTAACACTAAATTTTTTTTTTTGCTTATCACCGTGATTTTAGAGGATTCCTTCAAAAACACTGGCAATACCCTTATAAAATCAACAATGTGCCTCTGCTGGAGAACTTGTCACTCATCATGCCTGAATACTTAGATTCTGACTTCACTAGTCACTTTAACTCCCCTGAAAATAGATTCCAGCTTCCTGATTACCTGACCACCTGTTCCTCCTCACCAGCCTGGCTGGGTTTCTGCCTGTGGTTTCTTTAACCACAATGTCCTATCTCCAGCCCACTCCTGCTGTGTTGGTTTCCAAATTACCTTTCATTTGGACTATCTGACCATGTTCAGACTGTCCAAATGGAAATGTACTCAAAGAGATATCTCATGATCATCATCCCCTTTGTCTCCTGGGAAGAGAGAGATTTACTAGATCTCAACACCAAGTCTGTGTTTTAGAAAATGCTATTTGGATGACTGAACAAAATGAATGAATTTGTATTTCAAAAGAGACATGCACATAAAATAACCCAGCACGGGAAATCAGAATACCCCCCCCCATCTCCTTATTCTCTGCCATGAACTAATTGTGGTATTGTGGGCCTCTTTAGCCCCCATCAGTGAAGGAAGTTATAGAACAAGACCTCTGAAATCCCTTTCAGCTCTAAGTATGCTCTGCTTCTTTCATTGTAAAAATACAATGTCATCACATTTCTCATAGTCCCCCAAAGCATTCCTTCCTCTCTCCCCACATCTATTTCTGGGAGAAAGTTAAACTTTGGTTCCCAAGCAAGTTTCCAAGCTCCCTGGGGGTCATTAAAAGTCTCAGCTTACTAAGAGCTTGTTGATTTTGCCTAGAAATATCAGCCAGCCTCAGCCAGTAGAGCAGGAGACTGGCGTTATTGTTTTGAAACAACTCGTAGCGTAGTAACAATTCCAGGCACTGCAGAGTTGATCCATATGCCCCAGCTCCCTAGGGAACCTCCCGCTCAGTCTGTCCAGCATGTGTCTTCTCCTTCTGCCCTCTGTCTTCACCCATAGGAAGGAGTAACGAAGAGAATCCAGGATTGAGGGAAAATAAGGAGTAGAGGGAGAGCTATCCTACTTTCCCCCGCTCCACTTGATAAATGGAGGAGATAAAACACAGATGCCGTGATGACGTGGTTCAAGGGAAAAAAAAAACTTAATAAATAATTAGTCAAACTGATATCTTAAATCCCCTTTTCCATTGCATCTGACTCCTTACTACCGTGTAGAGTTCAGAATACAAGTGGTACAGTGACCTAGATTTACAATTTACTTTCATCGGAGGATGGGACAATTTATATTTAACAATTAACATTATTTTCAAACCACTTTCAAACTTTTAATGATTACTTTTAAGGTACAGTAAAAATATACACATATATGCTTAAAAACTTTTTAGATAACTCCTTCTTCTTTCTTGATGATGCAAGTTGTATAAATAAAATCTCTATTTTTTCTCCCATTTCAATCTTAATATATCCACAAGAAAACATGGACTGCTAACTCTCATTTGGCATCTGAAAAACTGCCAGACCTCAGGCTCTACCACACAAACTGTAATCATAGTTTGATTTGTTAAAATAAACATAAAAGAAATTGTATAGTCAACTTCCCTCAAAGGAGACACCCTGGGATGCCACATGCTGATCCATTTTGACACCAGTGCTTTGGGAAGGACTTGCAGAGATATTTTGCAAATTGTTTTATAATCAAAACTGAATTTCTACCAAAAAAGAACCTTCCTTAACCTATTTCCCAGAATCAACTTCAGGTGGCATAGATGTTTGCTGAAGTCAAGTGTATTCTCAAAAGATTAAGAATCCCCCTCATTAAAAATATTGCAGTGACTGAAACTGATCTTCTAAGGAGTCAGAGGTGTTACTTTTGATTTAAGAGTGGTGATTTCAGGGCCGCCTGGGTGGCTCAGTCAGTTAAATGTCTGCCTTCGGCTCAGGTCATAATCCCAGGGTCCTGGGATCAGATCCCTGCATCTGGCTCCTTGCTCAGTGGGGAGTCTGCTTCTCCCTCCGCCTGCCATTGCCCCTGCTTGTGCTCTTTCTCTGACAAATAAATAAAATCTTGAAAAAAAAAAAGAAGTCCTTAAAAAAAAAAAGAATGATCTTTTAATAGACAATAATAATCACTGCTTTTCAGAAAATAACATCGCTTCAATTTTTGTAGCATTTCATCATTTTAAAAGCCCTTCCACACATCTAGGATGATGTGGAAAATCATCACATGTGCAGCAATACCAATACCAATAGCAATACCGATAGCAATACCAATGCAGCCAAAGCCTTTATATAGGGAATACCCAGGAGTCCAGAACTTTGTATATACATATAAAGTTCTCCCCACCTGTTCTGGACTCCTGGGTATTCCCTATATAAAGGTTTTGGCTTATACTGCCAAGTGGAAGATCCAAGATCTCATTCACCCCAGAACAGATTTTCTCAAACCCATGACAACTTGCTCACCCATACCCAGGGACTAGGTATTTCAAACTTATTGCTCCATCCCCTTTTCCACAATCTCATCTGATATCCCTCAGTATCAAAAACTTTAGCTAGGAGGGAAACAATTTGATTAAACCAATGTATTTAACTTTCTAGAGCTATTGCTGCACACTGAGAGATAAAGTTAATCAAATGTTTCTCAAATTTGGGGCTATATGAAAGAATTTCCTTTGAATGTCCCTTTCCTCTATTTCCCCCCTCATTTCATTCCTCATATAACCACAGGAAAGCAAGACCTACTAACTTCTACAATCTCCATGGAAAAGACTGCCAGACCTCAGATTCTATCACACAAAATTTGAAATTCTCTAGGGATCTGCTTCTGTATTATTGTAGGATAACAGATGAAAACAGGAGTTAATCCTTGTATTACATTTGCTGCTTCATTTAATTGGCAAAATCTACATCCCTTTCCTGGGAAATTATACCATATAATTCTAAGGCTTTCTGACAAGCCTTGAGGATATGAAGGGCTAGGGGTAAATTTTTCATTTAATCATTTTTTTTTTCTACAGTGACATCTTAGGAGGGCTTCTCATCTGACACTGTAAGGACAGAACCATGAGGACAAATTATGTATTAACCCATACTCTCTATCCTTTTTCCCATGAATGTAGGTCAAATCTTCTCAGACTTTACTGATAATGAAACAGATCAGAGCCAAGGATTTGCCTTGTCTTCAATCCCACTGTTAACCCAGAATTAAGTCAGTGAATGAAATTTCAGGGCCCAGCTTTCTGATGTGGGGAACCAAATCACACAGCCTCCTACTACCATGCATATACAAACTAAACACAACGGAAATTCAAAAAAGAGTCAGGGATGGACTCTGAACAATAGTTTTATACCCAGAAGGCAAATTGGAGAAACTTGAGACAACAAAGACAGAGAGCCACTGGGTAGATCTGACAGAGTTGTTTTTGAAACCCCTGAGACAAGAGGAAGTATCTCTTTATCTCAAGCCTCTCCTCTCAATCCCCTTTGGGTTCTTTCATCTTCTATCATTAAATCCACCAATAACCCTCTAATTACTCAAACCAAAAAACTGAAAATTATTCTTGAGATCTCCTTTTCTATTTATTTATTTATTTGTTTGTTTGTTTATTTATTTATTTATTTATTTGAGATCTACTTTTCTTCATACCCAATAGCTAATCACTCAGCTTTGTCTTTTTCAAAATTAAAAATATATCGTTAAGTAACCTCTTTTCTCTTTAGTCCAGGTCACCACTCAAAAGCAAACCACCACCATCTCTCACTTCGTAAATTGCAATCACTTTCTGTTCTCTAGCTTTCATGACTGTCCATCTCCAGCTTGTTTTCCATACAACAGCTAAAAGGACCTATTAAAATAATGTAAATATGATCATGTCATTCCTTGGCTTAATATTCTTCAATGATTTCCCACTATAGTTGAGAAAAAATACAAAATCCTTGATTTTTCTACAAAGCAATGCATGATCTAGCCAATGCCAAACTCAGCCTCAACTCTTGCAAATTTTTTCCTACTTATTATTCTATTCTTACAGAACACCTTTTACTTTCTTAACTTTGTCCAGAACTCAGATGCTTTCCCTGTAATTCTCTCTTTAGAATTCTCCCCCATTCCTCAGTTATTAACTTAAATGTTATTTCTTCAGATGGATTTTTGCTTCCTTTTTTTTCCCATTTGCCAGAATGTATTCTTTTTTTCTCACAATAAAATTTATCTTAATTATTTTTTAATTTAAATTCAATTAGCCAATATATAGCACATCATTAGTTTTTGATGTAGTGTTCAATGGTTCATCAGTTGGGTGCAATACCCAGGGCTCATCACATTATGTGCCCTCCTCAATGCCCATCACCCAGTCACCCCATCTCCTTTTTAATACTAAATCCATGTTATAATCTATTGCACAGCACACTGCCATTTTTCTTCATGACACTGACCACAATATACATGCTTTTGTTTGGTTTTCATGTTTCTCCTTTAGTAAATTGCAAGCTCCCTGAAGGCAGGAATTAGATATTTTGTTTGCCATTATATACCCAGAAGCTAGAAGAGTGCTTCACATATATCAATGCTGTCAATTGACTAATTAATTGAAGGAACCAGTAAATCAATCCATAAATAGAAAGGTAACAAATGTTCATCTGACATATACCCTAAAAAAAACTCATTCAAAAGCCCCTTTTCCACTCAGCATAATCTCCTCCAGTCCCATCCATGTTGATGCAAAAGTTGGGTATTCATCCTTTCTGATGGCTGAGTAATATTCCATTGTATATATGGATCACATCTTCTTTATCATTCATCTGTTGAAGGGCATCTTGGTTTTTTTACACAGTTTGGCTATTGTGGACATTGCTGCTATGAAAATTGGGGTATATATGGCCCTTCTTTTCACTACATCTATATCTTTTGGGTAAATACCTAGTAGTGCAATTGCAGGGTCATAGGGTAGCTCTATTTTTAGTTTATTTGAGGAATCTCCACACTGTTTTCCAAAGTGGTTGGATGAATACCAAACTTTTGAATCAATATGGATGGGATTGGAGGAGACTATGCTGAGTGAAATAAGTCAAGCAGAGAAAGTCAATTATCATATGGTTTCACTTACTTGTGGAACATAAGGAATAACATGGAGGACATTAGGAGAAGGAAAGGAAAAGTGAATTGGGGAAAATTGGAGGGGGAGATGAACCACGAGAGACTATGGACTCTGAGAAACAACTGAGGGGGTTAGAGGGGAAGGGGGTGGGGGAATGAGTGGTCCTGATGGTGGGTATTAAGGAAAGTATGTATCGCTTGGAGCACTGGGTGTTGTACATAAACAATGAATTTTTGAAACCTACATAAAAAACTAATGGTGTATTTTATGGTGACTAAAATAACACAATAAAAAAAGCCCCTTTTTCAATATCCATGACCCCTGCAACTTCTATCAATTTTTTTCATCATCCCTATGACAAGAGAAAAAGGTTTACGTCCATTTGCTTGACATCTCTGGTGATATTTGAAAACAATTCTTGTTTCTGCATTCTTCTGTCTTTAGCAAGATTCATAGTAATTACAAGGATTTTTAATACATATCTCTTATGTGTCTGTTATGCTCAAGGGACTTACTTGACTTAATGGAGAATGAAAGAATAAATAATAGACCCTGTCCCCAAAAACAGACAAACACAGTTCAAAGTAAAAGATGGCTTATGTTTTAATAAATTCCAAAGACCATATTATTTCTAGCTTAGGAGTGCCAGAGAACTTTAGAAAAGAGGGAATATTTGAGCTGAACTGTGTAGGATAGGTTAGGATTTCAATACAGTGATATGAGGGACAGATGACAGCATTTCTAGGGAGATAAAATAAGATGACAAAATGTACATTTTTAGAAACATAGAGCATACTTTGGAAATAGAAGCCCAGTTTTCTTGGACCATATGTTATGAAAAGCAGTAAGATAAAGCCAAAAAAGGAGAGATGACAGAAGTTTTTGGAGGCCATTGATTCTCAGGGTTTATATTCTATTTATAAATGGCCACCAACTGAAGCCCTTGCACATAGCAGTAGTGCATTTAAAAGATTAGACTGGAGCATGAAAAACAATCGTATTAAGTAGGGAGACCCCGGACCCTTGGAAGAGGAGATATTACTGAGATAGTTAGAGCAATTGCTTAGAAAATGGTACTATAGGCCAAAAGCAGGATGTGGTAAAGGGAAGGAAAGAAGAGCAAAATTAGCTCTTTGTTGTCATAAAACTCAGGTATGTTCTCCATTCTGTGAAATGTCTTCAGTAGAACTGAGCCTCAACTGGCCACTGCAGTAATGTGCTCCAGAACACATCCTTCACTGGCTACCTTCCCTTTACTATCTCCCTTCTCCACTTCCCTTCCAGTTCTTCTTGGAATCACCTCTCAAATATGCTACTTGTACTCCCATCTTTGACCCAGAGAGTACGTTTGAGAAAACTCAGCCTAAGTCAGATGATATTAATAATAATAGAAAACACAAAAATTAGGGTAAGCTGAGGGTAGGAGTTGGAAAGAAAGGATCAACATTGATTTTTTGACATTTTGTGTGGAGTTGGAATTTTTATTATTATCCATACTTAGTCGAATCAAATCCATGTAGAACATAAAGTATAATTTGAATTAAGACACACAAATATTGTAAATGATGCCAAATTGTAAGAATTTTACATCTGCAAATATTTTACATCTGTGCGTTCAAGTTTTGTTGTTGAACATTCTTTTTCCATTAAACTGATTAAAAATCAAACACCTGAGGGCTCTGGTTTGCACACATACCAATACAGTATGAGATTGAATTCCAAAAATCTTCTGAAATAGTTTGGCTTTTAATAAGAATATAAAATCCCTCCCTTTTATCAAACATATACCAAATAAAATTTCAACAGAACCAAAGTTAAAAATAAAATCTATAGCCATCAGGGGAACAAGAAAAACTAAATGTCAATGTTTGATCTATAAGCAAAGAGGAATTTCAGAAACATAAAAGCAACTAAGATACAAGGTAGGAGATTAGTAGATTTAATTATATTTAAATATTAAAGATAAATATAAATAATGAACTGTGAAAAAATTTCAATGTATATCACACATTGAAAAAATTTCAATGTATATCACACATACAAAGTATTATCTTCAATGTAAAGTGTTCTTGTAAATCAGTAAGATGAATGCTTCAAGTGAAAAAACCAAAAGACATAACAGAAATACCCAAAGAAAGACAAAGAAAATGAATAAGATTTTTAAAAATGTTGAAATGTTTAAAATATTCTCTTTTTGCTTATCAAATTGTAAATTTAAAAATAATAGTGGCTAAACATTCTGTTACTTACTCTTCTCATCCCCACGGGCAAGGAATATAAATTGGTATGGATCTGCAATCCCTTATCTATGCTTCTGAAGTTTGAAAGTTTTTCATAGCTTTTTGTTAGCAAAGCAGACTGGAACTGATAAGAAGCTACTTATAGTTTTTATTTATTCTACTTAGTGAGAATAAATGCATTTTGCTAAGGAAATATTAATGTGCTTGACTGGAGGTTGTTCTCTATACCTGAGGAATGACATTACCTACCATATGGTTAAAGCAACCTATTATCATTCTAAAATCCCCAAATTTCTAAATTCCAAAACATATATAACTCTATGGATATGGACTATGGACCTGGACTGTAATATTTGAGAGAACAATTTGTCAGGTATTTCCACTATCTTAGAAAGGTTTTTACATTTGCTTAATAATAAGACACTTACAAGCTTATTCTAAGGAAAAGTGGCCAATAATATGCAAGACTATTTGTAAGTAAGGAGAGTCATTGGAATGTTATATCTAATCTTAAGAAATTGAAAATAACCTGTCTGTCCATCAAGAGGAGAATGTCAGACAAATCATGGTGGCAATACACTGGAATACCATAGTAAAAGCATGCTTTCGAGGAAATTGAATGAGAGGTGTCAGAGCTGAGATAAGAACAAAACACACAAGTGTGTCTGCAATACTAATACCAACTCCATATTTATAGAAAAAATACTTGAAGGAAATTATTATCTCTGGAAAGTGACTTATGGGTTGTTTAAATTTTTAAAACCTTTGCTCCTGTATTTTAAGAATCTTCCACAAATCATGTATTACTCTTAACAAACGGAAGAAAGGACATGCTATTTAATTATAAAACTTGACCTTTTTTTCATGATTTGAGCTCAGAAAAGAGCTCTCAAAAGTAGAGACCATGCTTAGACATTTGGACTAATATTTGCATGGCACAGACTCCCAGGCTTGATTAAATCACAGATGATATATACTTTTCACTCAAATTGTCAACTAGTCACTTAAGCATGTATTTCAGGGTTTTTCCTATTATTTGTTATTTCTTATATGGAATGTAAAAAAGAGCCTTAGACACCATTTAAATCTCAAAAATAAATAAATAAATAAATAAATAAACAAATAAATAAATAAATATCAAAATTAAAACTTATGATATGGAGATGAAAAGCACAGCATAGGGAATACAGTCAATAATATTGTAATAACATTACATGATGACAGATGGTGACTATACTTATCGTGTGTGTTCCTATTATGTGTGCATCACTGTGTACCATATAAAATTATTGGATTACTGTATTGTTCACCTGAAATTAATATAACATTGTATATCAACTATATTTACATAAACAATAAAATTTTGTTTAAGTTGCAATACATTTGGAACATTACTATTTTTTTTTAAGATTTTATTTATTTGACACAAAAAGAGATCACAAGCAGGCAGAGAAGCAGGCAGAGGGAGAGGGGGAAGCAGGCTCCCTGCTGAGCAAAGAGCCCGATGTGGGGCTCGATCCCAGGACCCTGAGATCACGACCAGAGCCAAGGGCAGAGGCTTTAACCCACTGAGCCACCCAGGCTCCCTTACTTTGGGTTTTTAAAGCTTTTTACAGTTTGCCCACCACTGTCACATCTGTTTCCTAATTCATTCTTCATGTGTATTTTTGTGATTCTGGATTTTATAAAGAAAAAAACGTTTCCAAAAAATGCAAAAAAGTACAAAGAAAAACATAAATTTCTGAGTTCTAGCAGCCTGGTATTAATAACTGTTAACATTTTGTCATTTTTATAAAAAAGGAATGAACAGCCTCTGGCTAAAATTAAGTCCTCTTTGACTACTTTCCTCATCCACATTCACACATGGATCTTGAATGTATGCACATTTATGTATATGCACGTATCTCTCCATGAACAATATACGGATAGTGTTCTTTTGTGTCAGGGGTTATTTTAATTTACATATAACTTTATATTCTGCATACTGTTCTACTCTATTTCTATTTCAAATTCTATTTTAAGTTTTATCCACATGGGTATACACACACATCATTGCATCATGTAAACTACCAAACTTTGTCATTTACTCTTCAAAATAACCCCATAAGGTAGGCAAGGCAACAATTTTTGTCCTACTTTTCAGATGAGAGGTTAAGTGAGTTACCAAGATATACAATAAGAGGCTTGACTGAAATTGCTGTAATCTTAGTTCGGTGTTCAATATTCCTTCTCTGATAAAAATAATTTTTAGATAGAAAAGCCAAACTCACAGAAACATGGAAATTCATCAAGAGTTACCATTTGATCTTGTCATTATGAACATCTGGAGATCTGTCTCTTTTTCAGAGACCAGGACGGTCAGGAAACAGTGACTTTAACTTTCACTAGTATCTCTTGCTTGTTGAACTCATGACATCAATGAACTATAACTATATGTGTGTCTGCCAGTATTTTTTAAATTAAAATCAGTAAGTCTTTCCAGGTCTTGGATGAACATCCATAGACCCCATGGTTTCAATTCTTAGGTTATCGTTTTATGGTTATTTTCAGTGTAAACACAGTCTGAATTCAGACATTATAATGTCTGTCCAAAGTACTAGTCAAATTCTAGCACCTGATAGAGCAGCTGATCGCTCTCCTGGCCAACTTCTGGCCTACTTCAGGCTGGAAGCATGCAGTGGGAAAGGGGATGAGGGTAACAAGGTCCTTCTGCTCTGGCTTTTTCGCTTACTAGCTGCTTCCAGGTTTCATTTCCTACTGGAGTCTAAGCCACAAAAAAAGGAAAGGTGACAAGTAGGACTTTTTTTTTTTTTAATTTGGTGCAGTGTTTTCCTGCTCTATGGATATGAATGATAAGATTCAAATCCCTTGATGTTTATGTGAGCTCTGTGGTGTTTCTTTGCTGGATCGCTCTCTTAAATTCCCTGGACGTCTTCGTTCCAGGTGGTTATCTATAATTCGTTCTTCTCAACCTGGTTCTCTAGGCTTACAGATATAGTCTCTTGCCTCTCCCTCCTCCAGGCAACCTTTTTGGACAGGAACTTTTGGACAGACTCTTTGTTGGCTTTCTTTCTGACCCTTATCTGACCCTTGGAAAAATTCAAGCATCTCTTATTTGGGCAGTGATGGATCACAGTGCAGAAGCCCTCTCCATGCCCTTGCCCCCAAGCCAGGCCTGTTTTTGTTCTTTAGAATTCCTAGTTTATAGCCTAATTAAGCTATCTCAGAAGAGAGACAGGCACAGTGCTTTGTAATGCCCAGTTTTTGAGAACACATTCTAAAGCTCTTTTAGTTATTGTCTTGAAATCCCTTCACAGCCTCTCTACAAATGGATGGGATAAAGATTTAGAGCATATCAACTATTTTCAAAGAAAATTCTCTGCAAATCCCAGGATCAAACCTTCTCTTCCAGTGTTTTTATTTTTGTTCTGTCCAAGAGATTCAATAGCCCAGGTATCATTTCATGTAAAAATAAAATGAATTGATAGGAATGGACTTGTTTTATACTTTGTAACTAATATTTCTTATTGGCCCCTCCATCAAAATGAAGCTGGGAAAATCCCATTCTGATTTCCTGTGCTGCCTGACCAAGTGACACGAGGCTAACTGTTTAACTTCTATGTGATCTCCCCACGTTTAAAATAAAGAGTAAATGAAGTATGGGACGTACTACTACTTAAATCATAGGGTTGTGGAGATGATTAAATGAATTAGTGCATGTTAAATCTTTTTATTTTTTAAGATTTTATTTATTTATTAGAGAGAGAGAATGAGAGAGAGAGCAGGAGAGGGGGGAGAGTCAGAGGGAGAAGCAGACTCCCCACTGAGACTTGATCCCAGGACTCCAGGATCATGACCTGAACTGAAGCAGTAGCTTAACCAACTGAGCCACCCAAGTACCCAGTACACGTTAAGTCTTAAAATACACCTGGCTTGTTCTGAGAACTCAGTAAATGTTACTTGTTATTATTTCTCTTTCCAACTTCCAGCTAGAAAATAAGTCAAGAGGAAGTAATGTACAGCATGGTGCTTGCAGTTCATGATATTGTATGGCATGCTTGAAAGTTGCTAAGAGAAAAGATCTCAAAAAGGTCTCACCACAAGAGAATAAAATTTTTTAACTCTGTAGGGTGACAGATGTTTACTAGACTTACTTTGGTGATCATTTTTTAATATATACAAACATCAAATCGTTAGGTTGTAGACATGAAACTAATAAAATGTTCCACGCTACTTATACCTCAGTAGAAAAACTAAGACACTAAAATATAAAAGAAAAATTCAGTTTGACTAACATTCCCTAATAAGTTTTTCTTAATTTATCCTGATGGTATTAAGCATATCTTCCCCAATATTTCCAAAATACTGTAGGTGAATTCTGTCTCTTTGTGTTCTCAAATTCTTGTATGTTCCTATAAATAGGTGTTTATGTGCATGTCTTCCCCTTTAATTCTTCAAGCCAGGGACTTCGCTCTATTTATTTTTGTTTCCCAAGCACGTTTGATGGATGAACAAATGGCCAGGACAGATAGGATGGCTAGACATTCAAAAATAAATAATGTCAGTAGATGATCAATTTTGCTGAGGTAGATGAATGGACAGATAAAGCCTGAATAGCAAAGAAGTCTCTGAGAGCTCTAAGAGCACAGAAATATGCACAGTTTACACATGACTGTGCCAGTATTTTCCTATTAAAGCCGTAAGAATTTGTAACAAAAACAGACTAAGGAAACATTGGATTCTACTAGATGTTTAATGATACTAGGCTGTGTTCAGAAAGAAAAGCAAATATCTTTATAATCATTCCACGCGGGTAATTTATTGAAACAATATTAGCGTAGAAAGTGGAGGTAACCATGGCCCCTGTTGCTATTAGATAATTCTAGCTGATCATTATTGTTTAAACCTCAAAGAAAGAAAATGGAAATTCACAATGGATCCTATTAGCTAGATGACGAAACAGTTGAGTATTAACATTGAAATTATAAAATTAGATATAATCTTTAACTATAATTACCTCATAGTACTTATAATGACTATGGATAAAATACTACAATAGAGTTGAATGTAGTGTAATTACATTATTTTTTTCTTCTGATTCATAAAGAAGTCTTAGTGTTATATTAATTCTTTAAAAAGAATGTAATTAATTATATTAACATAGTTAACTGGGACTAAAAGGCACTCTACCAGAAAAAAAATTGCTTTCCTTGACATGCAAAAACAACTGAATTAGTTTTTCAAATGGAGACTTTCTGCAGTTGTAGAGACAGCTGCTAAAAACATTAGTAATCATTAAAAGAAAGTAATAGTGAAGACGTTTTTCACTTTTTTATTTGTTTTTTTTTTCTTTTTAAGCCAAATATTCCATTTATTTAGTTTCATCAGATCTGAAACTTTTGGGATGCTTTAAGCCACGAAAAATAAAGTTCTATTAACCTTCATAATTCTCCGTGAATTCCTATCCATAGCACAGCTTTACAAACTGCTGTGGAAGGCATAATGGAACTTTGGATATATCCTCTTGTGAAATGCTATCCTGCCCATTCAGTCTAGTGAGATGAGCAATGCTGCGAAGGTGTGGATGAAAATATGGGGACTGGGGAATTGATTAGACTTACTCTACCTTCACCTTGCTATCTGACTTACAGCAAGTTATTCAAGCTCAACTTTAGTTAGAAAATGGGACATCCATTTAATTATTGGTAAATTGGAGATAACTACATTTACTTCTTAAGGTTATTTTTAAGATTAAGGTCAATCTTTATTGAGTGCCTTAGAAATTTCTGCATACCCCATAACAATAAGATTATTATTCTAATAATAGATTTTGATTGCAAGGAACAAAAACTAGTTCAAATCAAGGGGTAAGTGGGCAATAGTCTTCATGGTGGTTCCTTTCTTCCCTTTCTACGCTAGGGATATACTGATGTATTCAGTCCAGCTCAGAGGTACTTACCCATTGACTCAGCAGATATAGGCACACTTAGTTGAAAACTTGTAACTCTGTCATCTGTGAGGAAGGGAGAGGGATATATTTTTTTCCTTCTTGTTATATCAATAATTGACAATTAGGGCTTCTTGGTAAAGCAGCAAAAATCAGTAAATACATACATGAGCAGTTACCTGTCCTGCCTTAATACCACAAGCACTTAACCAGATTCCTAAGTGAGGAACTAAAGTGCTGTAGTCATGCCTCACATACAGCAGAATGCCAGATACTGAGAAGACCATCTCTCAGGGACCACATTCTTCTTCCTATTGCTTTTTCTCTCTGCATATTTTTGCTCAATTCTCCTCTTTATGACCAGCTTCCTTGGCATATTCATCTTGCACACAATCTGCTGTGACCATGATCCTTGGCTATACCTCTTAGGTCTAGCACCTACCCTCAACTGACCATAGTCTCTGGGTCTCTTAGATTAGAAAGACAATAAATTGCCCCAGAGAGTGATCTCTCTATTGTCCAGTCCCTGGAAATACCACCAAGACAACCTGTTGACCATCAAAGTAACCTCTTGAAAAAAGAAATCACTGTTTATTGCTTAACACAAGAAGGGGGACCCATATTTTGGCAGTCTCAGTAGCGTCTCATAGAGAGAGAAGGCAAGAGTGGGATATATATGAGGATTTAGAGGTCTAGTTTAAGGTAAGTCTTTCAATACTTGAGCTAATGAGATTGGATAAGTTTGTGACATTAACTGATTCAATAACTAAGTTTAGGGTTGGTAGACAGAGAGAAGCAAGGGTTTCTAAGAGTCTTGAATAAACAATCTTCTGATAAATTTAATGAAGTTACCTACTGTCTTAAGAAGGAGTAAGGAGAGCAAAAAAAATAAAAAATAAAAAATAAAAAAAAAGAAGAAGGAGTAAGGAGAGCTAGTTGAGTAATCTGCTGTTCAAATAAATAGATTTGGGGGATAGTGCTTAAAACAAATAATAAAATAATCTGGAACATCATCTTCCTGGGCTGGACTTCTCTAAAGTTATGTTAATTTAGATAGTAAACTATGTGTTTTAGAGGGTTTTCTGTTCTCAATTCCTTGTGCTGGCTGTTTTTAGAATCACTTGGAAGAGGGAGGTTATTAAATATATATACTTTATCCCACATTGGGATATTAAACATTTATCTTTAGGAATGGTATTTGGGCATTGGTAAATTTATAGTTTCCCAGGTGATTCTAATGTTCAGCCAGGATAGTACACCAATGACCTAGATAATCCTCAGAAACCAGGCCACAGAAATTATATGTATCTGGTCACCCAGTGGTTTTGCCATGTTTGAGCAGACACTCGTCTGTGGTGAGGGTGGGACTTAGAGGGAGGAGAAGGGGAAGAAGCTGGGATTGTGAAGTAGAAGATTGTTCCTTCTAGAGACTGGGTGGGGCAGGTAACTAGAGTCTTCTAGGGGTATTTGTCATCCCCAGGGAGTGCCTGGTCTGAGATGAACCACAGTATGTGCACTCCACCCACATTACATTTTTTATCCAGGTGTTAAAAGGCCAACACCCCTGGAAGTCATAGGGGGTTAAACTGGCAGGACATGAGTGTCAGGAGCCTGTGTAGGCTGGATACACCAGGAGCCACGGTTGCTGTTGATGACTAAAAGTGGGTGGAGGCAGCAGAGGGAAGCTTGTTGTTCCTGGGCCATGGCCCAGAGGCTCCAAAAAACAGACATTGAAAAGATTATGAATCAGCTAATCATTGTGGGAGTGCCAGATTATGGTCAGGAAGAGGCTATGGGAAACATCAGGGCAATGGAGGAGTGAGAGAATGGCTAGCGACCTGTTAGGGCACAGAAGAAGGTGACAGGAATGTAGATAGGTATCCTGTGGCACTCTTGGTGGGGTGAGCAAGCAGAGCAGGAACTGGAGATGAGGCACCAGGGAGAGCATCCAAAAGAATCTGGTCACATTTTAGCAGGGAAGAAAAAGAATTCAGTCCAAGGATAGCTGTGGGTGACGTTTGATCTCAGGCAAGTCGAGGAAAGTAGAACTATAAGGATTATGTATGATGACCAACCATAACTGGCCTGGAATAGAGGAGTAGTAGCAGCAAATGGGAAAGGATAATTCTTCAGAGTTACCAAGACATAAATAAAAACAAAACTTGTTGAGACTAAGTGAATAAAGAATACCTTAAAGAGTCACTGTTTTCAGGGAGGGATCTGATGGCATCAGATTCATGCAGTTACTACTTAGGAGCCAGGAAAGTTAGAAGGGAAGAGAAGCCGTAATACTGACCAAAAATAAATAAAACAACAATAAAGCAAACACTGGCGTAGCAAGATTATAGCGACCCAACTATGACATACACTGCTACTTTATACAATTCCCTTGAGGAGCAAACGGTCTTAGAAATGACCTAAGAATTCCATTTCTAGGTAAAACTCCTAGAGAAATTCTTACATAGGTCCACATATTTACAAGGATGCTCATTAAAAGTTGATTGTAAAAGCGAAAAGTTAGAACTAGTCCCAGTGGCTGAAGAACTACCAAATTAATTATGATACATATATGTGAGGGAATGCCATATGTCAAAAATAAACAACTTAGACTCTGATAATTGGCATTTACTGGTAATAATTGAAAAAGACAAGTTAAGAGAGGATACATGCAATATGGTAGTATTTATATATGCTTTTAAAAACATGTAGAAGGGTAATATTTTTCATTCACTGATACATGTATGTATTTAGAAAAGATATGAAAATGTAAATTGTGTATCCCCCAAATCCACAAGAACAACTGCCTCTGGAGAGAGACTTGAGGTTTGGGATAGTATTACAACTTGTTGTGTAATATTTTATTTTTAAAAATCCGAAGCATATGTGATACATTGTTATCAGTTTGGTAGGCTCATGGATGTTGTTCATTTTTTCTTCTGCTTTATTGATCTTCAACCAACCAAAAACAAGTATGCAAACAAAAAGATCAACCACAAGATGCTCTTCACAATAGTTGGTGAATTGTATTAATTCACTTTATCTTATACCATATAGGACATTGGGGATATCAAAGACAACAAGATTTAGTTCATGGTCCCAAGGAGTTTGCAGTATCTAAAGAACACACACATACACACTTAGAAAGGTAAACATAAACTCTTAAGGAAACACATATGAAAGAGATACTAATTTTTGCTAAGGAAAGGGAGTAAAAATACTACTGTATAGATAGAACATTTTAGATTGGCCACTAAGTAAAATAGTTTTTATAGCAAGCAAAGGAAGAAATGTGTGAATCAAAAGGCATAGGGATATAAAACATGAAGACATTTTTAATAACAATGCTTACTATTGTGTTATTTAATCATATGGATTGTAGAGGGAAAAGGCAAGAAGTGAACCTAGAAATTAGGGCTACTTAGTAAAGAGTCCAGAATATCTTACTAAGAAGTGTGGGGCACAGGGGTACATTCTAGTAAAATAATATTGGTGATATGGAAGATAGATTGAATTGACGTTAATCTGGAGGAAGGATTGTAAGAATCCAAGTAATGAGTACTCACTGTACATTACTGGATGATGGACAGTATTTAGATAGATCCACTGCATGTCAGACACTATAAATATAGCCTCAAAATTTCAGAGGTGAGCTGAAGGTCAGAAGTGGGAAGATCAGCCTGCTCATGGCAACCCCAGCGAGAGGTCAAGATAATAGATGCTAAAAATAACCAGAAAAGTAGAGCATAAAGTCGCTCTTCACCCAGTAGAGAAAGCTCTCTGTTGACTATTTCTAATTTATAACAAATAAATAAATAAATATTTAATGTGCACTCTCTAGGCAAAAAGAGTTTTATTTGTTTGTGAAAGTAAAACTAGGTTTTTTGAATGGTTCTACTATAAACAGGAGCCCTTTGTAACTGCACCCTGAAAATTCTGGTGAACCTGCCAAAGGGTGGGTCCCTTTGGCTGGAGTAGTAACACAGATTGGCTCCTTCACAGGAAAATTGAGGATTTGCAATAAACAATCAAGGACCCTAAAAGCACTTGTTTGAGTGATAATTAGTACTTGTTGGAGTGACATTTTGGCTGAGACAGATTTTTTTCTTTGGCCCCCACCCTACTCTTCCCACACTATAGAAAGAACACTACGCTGGGAGTCTGGGGCCTTTGAACGTGCCTTAGTGACATTTTTTTAATCCCATGAATTATTTATAAACTTGCTTCACCTCTCTGGGTTCTGGGGCCCTCATCTAAAAATAAGTTTTATTTTTCTAATTGTAGCTTGGTCTGGGAGCATGGAATACAGTAATCATATTACTTAGCAGCTTGGCTCAACTTGCTAATTCAGTGTCCTTCTTCAAATCCCTTCCATTAATTTAAGCGAAGGTTATGACATGGTTTTGAGGTGGTCTCAAAAACATTCCTCTATACCTTCTAGCCTTTGAGGGGAATGATGATTCAAATGTGGTCCCCCGTCTTTATAGGAATCAGCAGAGAGCAGTCATTCAAGGCCCAATGAGACAAAGGTGGGTGCCGCTAAACTGATCCCAGTAGATCTGAGAGCATGGCACCCAGTGACACCATCAGTGTGTGGTAGACACTCTGGCCTTTTCAGGCCTCCTGGAGAATTCCAGGGACAAGTTTTGTGCTTAGCTGTCACCTGTTCTGACATCTGTTTGAATGTATTTCTCCTATAAGAATGAGGATTCATCCCACTGAGCGGGGAGCCAGCTTCTTTCTTTCTTTCTCTCCCTCTACCTCTCCCCCTGCTCACACACTCTCTCTTATTCTTTTTCTCTAAAAAAATCAATAAATCTGAAGAAGAAGAAGAAGAAGAAGAAGAAGAAGAAGAAGAAGAAGAAGAAGAAGAAGAAGAAGAAGAAGAAGAAGAAGGGGAAGAAGAGGAAGAAGAGGAAGAAGAAGAAGAAGAAGAAGAAGAAGAAGAAGAAGAAGAAGAAGAAGAAGAAGAAGAAGAAGAAGAAGCAGCAGCAGCAGCAGACACGTGGGTGGCTCAGCTGGTTGAGTGTCTGACGCTTGATTTCAGCCCAGGTCATGATCTCAGGGTTGTGGGATCAAGCCCCGTGTCTGGCTCCCTGCTCAGTGGGGAGCCTGCTTCTTTCTCTCCTTCTACCTCTCCCCCTGCTCACACACTCTCTCTTATTCTTTTTCTAAAAAAATCAATAAATCTGAAGAAGAAGAAGAAGAAGAAGAAGAAGAAGAAGAAGAAGAAGAAGAAGAAGAAGAAGAAGAAGAAGAAGAAGAAGAGGAAGAAGAGGAAGAAGAAGGAGGAGGAGGAGGAGGAGGAGGAGGAGGAGACTGCAACCTATGAGCAATAGTTAGTAACATCATCATTAATCATAAAAATGGGCCACTTTTGGGTATTTGTATTTTGCGCTTCAGTTCAAAAAGGATTAAAAATAGAATGTATATTTTGTGGTTGTATTAATTGCTTATTTTTGAATGGCATATGGGTCAATTACTTGTTAATGCCCAATAAAAAGTTAGGATAAAATGTTCCCTTTAAGGAACAGAAAATAAGATAATTTTGGAACACAGATCATTAGAAATGGAGGCATTTAGATTGACCTGTTTAATTCCCCATATAACATATGTTTCCTCTGTGTCCTGGGGAGGTAAATGATTAAGTACCCATTGACAGAAATGGAGCCTGAATTGGTTTTCTAAATTTTAGTCTGGTGATTTTTCTGTTAAGTAATACCTATGCCAACTAGAAGTCTACACCTTATTTACCCACTAGAATAAGATTATTTTGTATGGAATTCAGAGTAGGCACTATAAAAGTATAAATATCCATACATTTTTAATTTCTTGAGTGCATTTTTAATTTCTTGAGTGCTAGAGCATGTGAGCAACTTGGTCAAGAATATCTTTCCACTATTTTTGCATTAAACACTAACGAGCAGATCCCTTTGGAAATTTGGCATTGCTTCTTGAATTAGAATTAAAGAAAATTTTCTCCTGAAATAACTGGAAGCATAGCATGAGCTCTATTCATTGCTTTGTACCAAAACCAGCTTCATAATTCCTTTTCTGATTTTGTCTGAACAGGTCCGAATTAGCTACTACATGACTAGAGCCCAGGCAGCCTTTCATAATCAAAATTGGTTGGCAAACGGCAAGAACTTTGGCGAAAGTTCTGTTTTCCTGTGCACCTAAAAAATTGCTTCGTTGAGAAGGAAGTGAGAGTTGGACAATTGCTGTTTTTATAATGAAGCTTCTTAGAATCATAAAGTAGTAGAATATATTAGAACAAAAAGGCTCTTTGGGGAACATTTGGCCCTGTGTTTCTATGGAAAGGACCACATTTTTGGTTGTTTCAATTCACCACCCATTTGTCAAATACTAATACTTTTAGAAAACAAAATAAAAATGAATTTCTAGAAAAAAGGTATATAAAATATAGGCCGCATGTTTTCTCATACCTCCAGTATAAATGAAATCACTCTGTCAAAAAGCTGTGCAATGTCTTTAAACATTTGTTCTCAATTCTTGTATTCATTGCACAGCATTTTGACAAAATAACAACGGCAATATGTATCATCCAGAAGGTTGTAGAGAGCAAAGTGATGGACATCTTTGCCATGTACCCTGGGCCTTGAACTGCTTACTTCCAATTAGTTGTAGTTATTTAACAATTGTTCAAAGACTTGTTTGGTCCCAAAGCCTGTACTCTTGTCACCATAAACTTCATAAAAGCATATTTTTTTGCATAAAAGGGTTGATATGAAATAATATCAAGTTTTTTTTATCTTCTCTTAGTAATTTTGAACATGCAAGAGTTAATAAAACACTGGATGAAAAGTAATCCATTTAATCCAAGATAAGATGGTGAACAGTAAGAAGCTGCTCAAGAGCTTAGAGCAATCCACGAATGTGAAATAAAAATTCTTCACAAAACTCCATCGGTGAATCTAATTTTATGGATTTTTCAAGCCTTCTTATTTTGACACCTTCCTTCCCTATATAATAAGGGACGAAACCAACTTTTCAGGAGATCACAACAGATTTACCATGGAGCTTATGAAGGTAAACTTTCTATAGACTCTTCTTAGGGCTTGGGAGGAGTCTATGCATTGTAACCCTATGGTCTTATGTTGCTACAAAGTTTGCAAAATTTTATTTTCACTCCACTTCCTTCTTCTGTTACACATCCATTCATGAAGTGTGGTGTTAGAGTGGTCACACTTTGAATTTGAGCTGGGGACACATTTAGTTTGGGTTCAGTGGAATATACTTATATGTCATACAATTACTTCAGTTAAAAGTATTTACGTGCTACACACCACTAGCAATGAGCAAACCCAGCACACAGATCTTGGCCTTTAACACCATTTCCACTGGTAGGAACTGGGGCTGTCAAAATTATGGATGGACCAGTATTGGGGCAGATCAAAGTGAGCTGGATGAAAAATTTGTTAGTCCTGAAAGTAAAGTGCTAAAAAAAAGTATAGAGTCGTGTACAAGGACACATAGGAATGTGGATCCAAGAAATTCATGTGTTCCCATAATAACAAATAAATAAATAATTAGAGAAAAAGAGAGAAAACTTGAAAAATAATAAAGTAACAGAGGTAAAATATTAACAATAAGGGAATTTGGGCATAGTGTAAATACAATTGTTCTTTTACAAATTTCATTTTTGAAACTTCTCTGCAAATTTAAAGTTGTTTCCAAATTAAGAGTTTTAAAAGAAAAAGTAATCTAGTGCTAATATTTCCCTTGGAATAGTTTTCAGGCATACTCCTATAACCGTTATGTCCACCCATCCAACAATGAAGAATAAAGATGCAGAAACAGATCTCATGTTGTCATAAAAATGCATCCTGTAATGTCCAGTACCTGGCATATAGGTTAGTGGAAGGCAAAATACGATTTGAAATACATTGACACAGAAGACAGTGAGTCGGAAATTCTTTCAGACATCAGATGTATAAAATACATC
>CM053603.1:119287567-119308654 GCA_028646535.1 Procyon lotor
AAAAATTTGGTTAGTAACTGTGCAAAAATAGAATGTGTCATATAAACTCTGTGTACAGTGGGGTATATCTCTAGCAGTACTACAATAGTGAGTACATCTGTGAGTGAATATTCATGTGATATATCCCAACATATGGGATCATGTCTTAGCATTTTTCCTTCACTTTGCCCTGACAAGTCTGGAGCCTCCAGATGAAACAGTATGTAAAATTGCCTTTGACCCAGAAAAATGGCTTGAAGCAAAAAGTGTTCCTCTGACAAATCTACATTTTTCCATCAGTAAGTCAGAATATGTAACATAGTACTTATTTGATCACACAATTATGTAACCTAGTGCAATATATCAAGCAATTTCAAATGCCTGATATGTCCTTGAATTGTCTTTCTGTATTGACATATCCAATAGTGTTATAAAGTTGAAAGAAATTTCTTAAAATCCAATTAATGAAAACAAAATTTGATCAATCATGCTAGAGCAAAACTTGCAGAATGCCTCTGCATTCTGTAGTTACAAAGACTAAAATTAAGTTTCCTCCCTCTACCACACACATCTGAAATAACTAAATACCTGGACAAAATGACCAAAAAAATGTGAAATGATTGTTTTCAACACCCTAGACTTCAGGCAACAAGGAGCAGCAATCACTGAGAGAGAAGCAAATGAGTATTACAATTGCCCCAGCTTACTGCCTGGAGAGAGTTTCCTGACACAGGAGCCCACAGACTCAGTGACTAAGGAGACCAGGCTGAAAACCTGGGAAGACATTGTCAGTAGAGTGTGCATGACAGAGAGCCAGAGAGCTAGTAGCTATACACAGGGATAACCCCAAAGATCTGCAAAGAGTGTCCTTCAAGTATTTAGCAGGGTACTAATAAATGAATGGTTATGTGAAAATGGCCTGAGGCCGGGGAAACAGTCACCTGAAAGGATTAGGAATAATAGTACCTGGAGCTCACAGAAGGCAAGAAGAGTGTTATTTTCCAAGTAGTCAGACTAGGAAAACTCCTAATTTATGGGGCACTGGGTGGAGTGCTCAGAAGACAGGTCTTATCTCAGTAGTAGGGTAAAATTAGCTCTCAGATAAATACTGCTCTACTCTCTCTCAGAAAAGCTTAAAAGCAAGACTCAAAAAGATCAAACTCTTTCCAAGTAACTTAGCATACCAGAACAAAGCTCAAGAGATGCAAAATATTGAGCACTATATTCATCTCTTAGAGCTTCCATAGCAAAGTGTCAAAATATGTGGCTTAAAACCATAGAAATTTATTGTCTCACACTTCTAGAGGCTAGAAGTCTGAAATCAATGCATCAGCAGGATTGTGCACTCTCTGAAGGTGATAAAGAAGAAATTATTTTCTGCCTCTCCACTTCTGGTAGCCTTGGGTGTTTTTTAGTTTGAAGATGCATCACTTCAGCCCACTGCCTTCACGCACTGTTCTCCCTGCATGTCTTCACATTTTCTTCTCTCTGTGCATTTCTGTCTCTGTGTTCAAATTGCTTCTTTTTCTAAGGACATCAGTCATACTGCATTAGGGTGCACCCTAAAGACCTCATTTTAATTTAATGCCTCTTAAATATTTTTCTAATAAGGTCACATCCCGAGGTACTAGGCGTTAGAACTTAAACATATCTTTTTGGGGGAACACAAACTCATAACACACCCAACAGTGTAAAATCTATAATATCTGGCATCCAGTCAAAAATTACCTGGCATGCAAAACAAAACAAAATAAAACAAGAAAATAGATCTGTAATAAAGAGAAAAACTTACCAGTCAAAACCAAATGAGAAATGCACAGGTTTTAAAATTATTAAAAAGGACATTGAAATAATTATAATTGTGTTTTATGTGTTCTAAACCTAGAAGAAATCCTGGTTTTATTAGGTAGAGTCATAGAAGTTATTTTTAAAAGACCCAAATTGAATTTCTAGAGATAAAATTATAATGTCTGAGATGAAAAATATATTGTACAGATTAATGACAGATTAGACATGGCAGAGGAAAGAAGAGTGAATCTAACTCCTAAGGATGAATACTATTAAATTAAATGCTAAAAAGGAAAAAAATTTAGAAGACACAGCATCAGGGTACTGGGAGGATGTTAGGCTACTGAATTTACATATAACTCAAGGCCCTGAAAGAGGGAAAAGGGAGACAAAAAAGAATATTTGCAGACATAATAACCAAACTTTTTCAGGTTTGATGAAAGCTATAAATTTACAGATTTAATAAGCTCATTAGACCTCAAACATAAGAATCATGAAGACAGCTATACCAAGACACATAATAATCAAATTGCTCCAAACCAATAGCAAAAGAAAATCTTAAAATTCAGAGGAAAAGGGACACCTGGGTGGCTCGGTTGTTGAAGCATCTTCCTTCAGCTCAGGTCCTGGGACTGAGTCTCACATCGGGTTCCTTACTCAGGAGGGATCTGGCTTTTCCCTCTGCCTGCTGCTCCTCCTGCTTGAGCTCTGTTTCTCTCTCTGACTAATAAATAAAATCTTTTTTAAAAATCCAGAGGAAAAGGATGAGTTATGTACAAATGAAAAAAGAAGGATAACAAAAGATTTCTTGTAGGGAATAATACAAAGAGGACAACAGTGCCACAACATTGCTACAACATTTCTCTTGAATGTATTCAGAGAAAAATATGTCAACCTAAAATTTTATAATTAATGAAAATATCTTTCAAAGTTAAGGCTTTCTGAAACATATAAAACCTTAAAGAATTCATTGTCAGTAGACTTGCACAAGAAATGTTAAAGTAAGTTCTTCAAGAAGAAAAATATGTTACTACATGAAAAGAAAGGAATTAAGAAGCCAGGAAATGGTAACTATATGAGTTAAATACATGTGATTTTGTGAGATTATCTCTCAATTCTAATTAAAAGATTAGCTGTTTAAACAAAAATATCATCAATGTAGGTCAGTGTTTATCATATGTGTATAAACAATGTGTATGGCAACAATAACATAAAGGCCAGGAGAAATGGAAGTATACGTCTATAAAGTGCCCATCTATGAAATGATATACTATCACTGGGAGGTGAAGACTGTGATAAGGTAAAGAAACTGTTGGAATAACAAACCAAAGAAGTGGAGTTAGTAAGACAACAAATGAAAGAAAATGGGATCATAATAAATACCAAAGGAAGGCAGAAAATTAAAGGGAAAAGATCAAAGAAGAGAGGAGACTAATAGAGAACAAAAAACGAGACAAAAAACTTAAGCCTGAAAATATTAATAATCTCAATAAATGTAAATAGTCTAAACACACCAATTAAAAGGCAGAGATTGTCAAACTATATATAAAAAATAAGTGCCAACTATATGCTACTTGAAAGAAACTAACTTTAAATATAAAGACAAGGGATGCCTGGGTGGCTCAGTCAGTTGAGCTGCTGCTTTCAGCTCAGGTCATGATCCCAGGGTCCTAGGATCGAGTCCCACATCAGGCTCCTTGCTCCATGGGGAGCCTGCTTCTCCCTCTGCCTGCATTGCCTGCTTGTGCTCTCTTTCTCTGAAAAAATTAATTAATTAAAAAAAACCCTATAAATAAATAAATATAGAGAAAGAAAGATAAAGACAAAATGACAGAAATATATATAACAAGCTAATACCAAATCCGAAGTTGAAATGTCTATATTAGTACCAGACAAAGATTTCAGAGCAAAGAATATTACCAGGGAAAATGAGGACCATTTTATAATGACAAAGGGTTCAATTAATCAAGAGGACATAACAATCCTATACATTTATGTACCTAAAAATATAGCTTCACAACGAAAGAAGAAAAAAAAAAACCTGATAGAAAAGTAAGGAGAAATCAACAAATTCACATTTAGTAGAAGATTTGAATTCTCTTCTTTCAATAAACTGACAGAATAAATAGACACAAATTCGGTAAATGTACATAAAACTCAAACAACACTATTAGTCAACTTAATCTGACATTTATAGAACACTCTACCTAAGAAGGACAGAATGCTTTAAATGTTGCACACAAAAAATTTGCCGAGATAGACTATATTCTGGGTCATAAAACAAATATGAACAAATTTAAAAGGATTCATGCCTTACAGTGTATGTTAATATGGAATAAATAAAATTTAATATGGAATTAAATTAGATATTAATTAATAAAAAATATCTGCAAAAGTCCCTCATATTTGGAAACTAAATGCTATACTTCTAAATAGTCTATAGGAGTCAAGGACTTCGAAAAGGAAATTAGAAAGTATTTTGAATTGAATAAAACCAAAAACATCCTCAAAATTTGCAAGATGCCACTAAAGCAATATTTAAAGGGAATTTTATAGCACTAAACACCTACTTAAAAGGAAATATAAACATATAAGTTAGTTATAATAGAAATCCTTGGACAAATTACTAAAAAGATTGTCCACCTTTATACCGTACCATCAGTGATAACACCACATAGCACATGGAAATGATCCAAGTGGACATTGCTTTTTCTTTTTTTTTTTTAAGGTTTTATTTATTTATTTGTCAGAGAGAACACACAAAGCAGGGGGAGTGGCAAGAAGAGGAAGAAGCAGACTCCCTGCTGAGCAAGGAGCATGATGGGGACTCAATCCCAGGATCCTGGGATCATGATCTGAGCTGAAGGCAGACACTTAACCTACTGAGCCACCCAGGTATCCCGGACATTGATTTTTCTTAGTAAATGTTAAACACATGATTGTTTCAAACTTCCCAAGTATTTCATATACATTTTCTTCCAAAGTGTCCTTAGTGAATCAGTGAGATATAACTGTTTCCTTTAACATATGAAAAAACGAACTCTGAGTTAAATACGTCTGAGGCCACACATTCTGTGAGTGGTGACCAACGTCTCTGACTTTGGAATTACAAACGAGTGCTTTTTCTTATCTTAGATATGAGAAGCTCTGTGTTACTATGAAGCATATACATAATCACAGCATTGCACAGATGGAGAACTGCAAATGGTAGGACCCTGGCCAAGTTTCCCTTGGGAATTCCAGTACTACTGCTGTGTTCCTCTTTATTCTCTCCAGAACGTACATTGTGAGGGAGGACCGTCCATTTACTGAGGGGCTTTACTGGGGACATGGCCAAGGACACTCACAACAGAGGCATTTTACAAGCCTTGGCCAAGAGACTCCAGAGCATTTTCCATGTGACACATTTTTGTACTGAAGATGTGGTTTGAGAATTTAATATCTCTCAGCAGTTCTTGCTTGTTAAACCACTTTATTTTCTCTGTTTGAAATGCTTGTGGAATTAAGTTGCAATGACTTCTAGTGAAAAACAAACCACTCGAAGTGGGATACAGATTGAAGAAAAACACATTTTATTGTTTTAGTCACGAATGCCATTGGCTGGAAGCAGATGACTTAAATGAGTCGCTGTCTGCCAGACCACAGCATGGGACAGACAAACAGAAAACAATGAGGTCATGCAGGAGTAACTCATTATCCCTAACACAGTATCAATTTTAATAGAAGCCTGATTGGTGCTTGGTGTGATATTTAAAATCACTGGACTAGAAGTCAAAACATGTGGGTTCTCGTCCCGCTTTTCCTGGTAACCAGATGTATGATTTCAGTCAGTTCCTCTTTTTTGGTCTCACTTTCACTGTTTGTGAACAACTAATAAATGGTTACGTTTAGGTGACACCCAGGACCTTTTCCAGCTTGGCAATCAGTCAGCATATATTTATTTAGCACCAGTGTGCTCCAGGAACTTTATTATGTGCTAGGAATACGTTAATAAACAAAATGATTTGATGTCTCCCTTTATTTCAGCTTGAAGAAAGAGCTTTTTGGTTTATAAGGATTTTGTAGGTCCTGAAATATTCTTGAGGAGTAAGGAAGCCCCAGGATTTCTATAATTGGCCTGAAGGGGTCTATATATTTGTATTCAAATGGCAATTTTACTACCATTCCCCACTTTATGTTTTCATTACTTCTTGCTGGAGCAATAGCAATCCTTTCCTCACTAGTCTCTGTCTCTATCTTCAGTCTGTCCATATAACCATGCAGATTGCTATTAGAAATTACTGTCCATGTTCCAGAAACTATTAAAATTATTCCCCTTTTTTTAAAAAAAATATTTTGTTTCCCCCATGGCAAATAAAATCATGAATGTGTTCCTTAAGATGAGATTTGAAGCCCTTCCTGCTTTGGTCTGAAACTCCCTTTTTTATTTTTGCCCATCATATACGTTAGCCCATGCTCTACTGAAGGCAAAGTACTTATCTCAACAGCTATAGTCTGTATCAGACTGTGTCAATTTCTGTCACTACTTTGGGAGCCCTTGGAGAGCAGAGATGGCTTCTTATTTATGTCTGAATCCCAATGTGTAATCCCAGTGTGTAAGCCAGCACTTGGTGGCATGGTAGACACTCAATAAATATTTGTGGAATTGATTGGATATCCTTTTGGCAGGATCTTCCCCTACTTGATGTGTCTGTCACACTGTAAACCCTCAATAAATAACTGTTGACTATTGCCTAACCAGTTCTAGGCAATGGTCTGTGAACTGTTACCATCTGCTTCCCTTAAGAGCTTGTTAGAAATAAAAATTCATGAGATATCCCAAGTACCTTTGAGTGTGGGGACTAGGGAATCTACAGGCTTCTCCAGAATTCTCATGCATACTAAAGTTGGAGAAGCATGTCCCTAAACCATTACCAGAAACTCATTTATAGACTCTGACTTATTTTTCATTTAATAAAAATGTGGCTATTTAACCAGTGCCAAAACACTCAGGCCAGGGGTTCCACTGGTTGATAACATCTAAAGACAAAGTCAGAGTAAAACCTGAGCGTTGGTAAAATTGAGAATATGCCAAGAATTGTTTTTAAGCTGCTTTGCTCATCACAGTTCCACTGTGGTCTTTAGCTCTACTCCCAATGAAAAAAGGCAAAAACAAACATTTGAAAAGATTCATAATGTGGTCAAATTCCCCTATCCTGTGATATTTATATGTCCCAGGCAAGAGTTAGGGAGGTGTCAGTCCTTCTAGATATGTTAATTCTCATAGACGATATACATAGCTTTAAGACAATGCCATTTGTATTAACCAGAAACAAACATCAGTTGTCAACTGGCCCAGCCCATGAGCCCTAACTCAGTTTCCAGGGCTCAGCAGGTTTCCTGAAGGAACTGGTACATTAGCTGAGGCCAGAAGCACAAGTCGGAGTTATTCAGGCTAAAGGTCCAAGGAGAAGGGATGGGGTGGGAGTAAAATAAAAGGATGTTCCAAGAAGAGAATGTTGTGTTTACACGGGCCAGAGAACACGGCAGGAGAGCGGCAAGTTGCTTGCATGGGACTGTGAGTTATTCTGTCTGGATGGAGCACAGAATACACAAATGAAGGTGATGAGGCACAGGGACAAACCATGACGACCTCCTGAGCCATATTAAGGTGTCTGAAACTTATCCTAGAGGACAGATGAAAGAAATCCCGCTGAGGTAGAAGAAGAGGAGGTGAGTGCCAGCCAGAAAGAGCTGAAGAGGTGTAGAGCATCAAGATAGCCACAGTCTTATTTCTGTTATTCTGGCTGGACTGTGTAGAACTGTTTGGACTGGGACAAGAGTGGAGGCAGGAGAGAGAAGCAAGAGAAGCACTGTGACCCGAACCAAGTCACAGAGGGGAAGGAAGAAAGAATGGCTTCAAGAGGCTAAGTGCTGAGAAACAACACTTGGATTGATGTAATATCAATATTACAATATTGATGTAATATTGGATGTAGGGTGGTTAATAAGTCCAAGATGATACCTAAGTTGGGTCTTGAACTTGAAAAGATGCAGGGGGATGGCTGTGGGGGTCAGGGAGTGGATAACAGTAGCTGAGAGATCAGTGACAGAGCTTTAATCTCAATGTGGGGTGTTGTTTGAAGGCTGGAGGTCTGTGGCTCTTCAAAGGCATGCTGTGAGAGCACCAGCTCCACTCTGAATGGTGCAGACATTTCTAAGTGAATATGCTCCGTTGCACGGAATAAAAGCCTGCAAAGCACCGTGGAGTGAAGAGGAGGCAGAGTCATAAAACAGTTCTTTGTCCCATTATCCAGTTCAGTGAGCCAAGAAAAGGTCAGAACATGAAGACTCTGCCCCTTGGTTGCTCTATAACCTCTGCATTTTTTCTTAATTTGTGAAGGGGGAGAAATATTAGATTAATCTTCTTTGTACAGTTTCCCTAAGGAATTTCCATTTAAAATACAGATAAAACATTATGCACACTGAACATAGCCATAGATGCATACCAATAGACGTGCAAAACTTAAAAAAAAAAAAAAAGATTCCGAATCTGTGAATCTTTTCACCAGTCTAGAACTTCTTTGAAGCCACAAGTCCTGAATTTTACAAACTGAGTGTTTACTACTTCATCCCTCAGCATAAGCTGAGGGGAGAATATAATATTTCCTCATATGTAATTAAATGCAAGTAAAATGTTAACTCTAGAAACATTTGCTTTGGGAATAGAAACAGTGCACTTTTCATGCCCCAGTGCAGAATGTCTAAGCTTTTGACCACTAGTTCTTTAGGATTACTGTTTTTATTTTCCCCCAAATATGTTTATTTTATTTTTTCAGTGTTACAAGATTAATTGTTCATGCACCACACCCAGTGCTCCATGCAATACATGCCCTCCTCAATACCCACCACCAGGCTCACCCAACCTCCAACTCCCTCCCCTCCAAAACCCTCAGTTTGTTGCTCAGAGTCCACAGTCTCTCATGGTTCATCGCCCTCTCTGATTTCCCCCCATTCCCTCTTCTCTTCCTTCCCACAATGCCCTCCATGTTTTTCTTTATGCTCAGCACGTGAGACCATAATATAGTTGGATCTCTTCACTTGACTTATTTCTAATAAGTAGTCTCTTAAGTAATCTAATAAGTAATCTCTTCCAGTCCTGTCCATGTTGATAAAAGAGTTGGATATTCGTCCTTTCTAAGGGAGGCATAACATTCCATTGTATATATGGACCATATCTTCTTTATCCATTCATCTGTTGAAGGGCATTTTCGTTCTTTCCATAGTTTGGCGATTGTGGCCAATGCTGCTATGACCATTGGGGTACATGTGCCCCTTCTTTGTACTGCATCTGCTTCTTTGGAGTAAATATCCAGTAGTGCGATGGCAGGGTCATAGGGTAGCTCTATTTTTAGTTTCTTGAGGAATCTCCACACTGTTTTCCAAAGTGGGTGCACCAGCTTGCAATCCCACCAACAGTGTAAGAGTGTTCCCCTTTCTCTACACCCTCTCTAACATTTTTTGTTTACTGTCCTGTTGATTTTAGCCATTCTAACTGGTATAAGGTGGTATCTCAGTGTGGTTTTGATTTGAATCTCTCTGATGGCTAAAGATGATGAACATATTTTCATGTGTCTGTTAGCCATTTGTATGTCTTCTTTGGAGAAGTGTCGGTTCATGTCTTCTGCCCATTTTTTGATGTGATTATTGGTTTTGTGAGTGTTGAGTTGGAGGAGTTCTTTATAGATCTTAGCTATCAAAATCCTAGAGGAGAACATAGGCAGTAACCTCTTCGACATCAGCCACAGCAACTTCTTTCAGGACATGTCTCCAAAGGCAAAGGAAACAAAAGCGAAATTGAACTTTTGGGACTTCATCAAGATAAAAAGCTTCTGCACAGTGAAGGAAACAGTTAACAAAACAAACAGGCAACCCACAGAATGGGAGAAGATATTCGCAAATGACACTACAGACAAAGGACTACTCTGTTTAAGTATTCTATTATTCCATTTTGATTTGAAGATCATATTGTGAAGGGAAAAAAATTCCCCAAGATTAGTTTCAGAGACTTTGGACTTGAGTCTAAGATTTGATGTTGCATAGCAGGACGACCCTTGGGCAGCCCTCTGTGTCTCTTACACGTCAGTACTTCATCCATTCTATGGAATGAAGATGATAGTTCTTGTTTTGCTTTTGTCACTGGCATCATTCAGCATTTATTTAGGAAGGAACCTAGGGCTTATGATATGCAGGGCAGTTTGCTAGGTTTGGTGAAGCATAAGGAATTTGTAGTGTTGCTGTGGTGAGACCTGTTTAGTTGGAAACATTACAAAATAACATAGCACTAACTGTTCACTTCTTTAAACATCTGTAGAAGGTCCAAGAAGAGAGTAACTAACAGCCTGGGTGAATCAAGGAAGGATTCATAAAGGAGGTAGTATTCTAGCTGTAATCTTGAAGAATCTAGCTGAGTAAATGTGGAGTTGAAGGCCTTTATTTGCATTTGGAATCCCATGTGATGAAGATACAGAGTCATGCTTAGGGATTATGAGAGATATTAAGAGTCATTGGAAAAAAAAAAAGAGTCATTGTGATCTATGTGTATGTGTACAAATGAAGAAAATATGCAAGGTTCAGGTAATCTTTTCCACCAATAAGGTCCATAACTTTACCTGTCACTACTTCCTTTGCCCAAACTATCCAGATATACCCTTGCAGCAGCCCAGTATGAGTGCTGCTCATGAACTTTGTGGTCTAAAATAAGGGCAAAGTTATGACCCAAAGAATATTACCCAGGGAATCCAAAAGCATGGAATTGGAAAGGTGGATACGAGTCAAAGTCTTCAGAGTTCAAAAAAGTTCAAAGCCAAGGAATCCAAGTTCCCATGCCAAGTCCAAAGGGCAGAAGAGAGGTCACAAGATGGAAATGAAATCAAGGGTTAAGCGCAAAATGGAAAGTGGCATAGCACCAGATCATGAAAGAAGAAAAGGTGCTGGAATCTAGTACTGGAATATAGTACCTTTCTTTTATTGGTCGCTGGGTACATGGAACAAATTATAGATGGTCATTTTATTGTTTTTCCTAATTCTATTTTTGTATTTCCTTAATTCTGCTTCTTTTATTACTATATCATCTGAATGATCTGTATCTTCATTTAATTGAACATAATAATAAAAAAGCAATAAAAAATTTACTCTAAGAATATTAAAGATGTGCAAAAAGAAAAAAAATTCAAAGTTCTGACATTTACATTCACTTTGAATTCCTGTCTTTATTTACCTTCATTCTACCTATCCCAGGCATGAATTCATTCTGCAGATAGGTGAATTTCTTCCCTTTTTATTTCTCATAAGTTAACCTTTAGAAATGTTTATCCCAATTTCATTCAAATACCTACTAAGGAAAGAAATGAAACCATTTTTTCTTATAAGATTTTCTTTTTAAGATTTGAGGTGAAGATTGGAAAACATAATACTCAGGATGCTTGAAAACAGACACTTTCACGTTATTTGCAAAAGGATGAGGAAAGATTTGTAAATATCTTATAAGTGAACAATGTGAATATCTACTGACCAAATAGTTTTATTCACAACATTGAGAAAAATTCTTAAGACTAAAAAATCCACTTATTTTCATAGAAATTCAAAATATATTAGTAATAATTGTTTATACTCTCGTAGGATTTTAAAATTTAACAAAAGATTTTTAATGTTCCATGTTGGCAAGACTGCGAGGAAATGGACATTCTCTAGGACTCAGGAGACTTTAAAATAGTCAAGGCTTTCTGGAGAGCAGTATGACTATGCATGTAAAACTTTAATAGATGGCTCATACCATATGTCTCAGAAGATTCAATTTGAGACATTTAGCTTCTTGATGGAAAATATTATGGCCCCGTGTTCTGACTATCCCAGAAGCTCATTTCACAGTGAGGGGGGTACAATGAATGTACATCCATGATAGAAAGGTCTTTTAAAGATAATTTTAAATACTTTCTGAACTTTAGGCTCTTTCTCTCTCTCTCATTAGAAAAAGGATTCTAAAGTCTAAACCATACTTTGTGCAAGGACCATACACTGGGCATTTT
Source organism: Procyon lotor (assembly GCA_028646535.1). Lineage (NCBI taxonomy): Eukaryota > Metazoa > Chordata > Mammalia > Carnivora > Procyonidae > Procyon > Procyon lotor. The sequence continues at coordinate 119,299,402 of CM053603.1, forward strand.
TAACCCTGCATTTGGCTCAATATGTAGTGTGAGCCATCAATTCATGCTCCTCTTTTTTTAATTACTAAATTATATTTTTATTTGAGATTTATTATATTTTTCAAATGGCAATTTTCTTTTAATTTTGTTGGAAATAAACTATAGGTGTTTATGATAAAATTTGGGCGTAAGAAACTAATGTGCTCCATATACCAAAAATACATATATACCATTAAAAAGTTAAAATGAAATAAATCATCTCCTGTTTCTAATAACATTGTTTATTGAGTTCTCTGGTCTGCAACTTATATTTTATATAATACCTCAAATGCATGAAAGTCTTTGAGGATATAATATTCTCTCTCACAACAACCTTGTGGATAAGGCTCTAATTTTGTTCCGTTTTACAGATGGTGAAAATAAGTACCAGGGTGGTAAAGTGACTTGTGGAAGATTTTAGATCATAGTTACTAGCTGGGCCTCAGAAGTATGTGTTCTGCCTGTAGGACCCAGATTCTTCATACAACACTAGATGCATTCTTGTGACTTCTCAGAACTACCCCCAGAATGTGTGACAATGCCTCCCTCCTGGACTATACATCTTTTTGAGAGGTTTTTCAATGAGATCCTCTCTCTGTGTCTGAGACCAGAACATTCTAGAACCTCTAGGTGTCCTCTCTCTGGGTACTCTTGATTCACAGCTGCTTTCTCCAGATATTCACCTGTGATCACCTCAGTGTCCTTCATTATATCAGTGCAACTTCACCGAGGCCACATCTTTGGTCCTTGAGACTCTGGTTGTTGTGACCCTCTTACCCTCAAGCCCCCACAAGTACACACAAGCTGCTTGGCTGGACAACTACATATCATGGTCTGGAAAATCTTAAAATATTTCTAAATTTAGCGTACTATTTATATTTCTCTTTCTGCACCCTAGAAGTATTATTGCATCTGCTAGACGGTCTTCTAGAGCCCAACTTCAAATCAAGCATACTTGGAAATTGAAGAAATATTTACACTGCTTCTGAATCAGTTGTGAAAATGACAGCATATAATATATTGTTATTTATAAAAGCTTTATAGATACAGCTAGATGCAATAAAGTTCTCCAGAGAACATTGGTTCTTGCTTTGGTGTCAAAGCAATAAAGAGTGATAATCTACATGGGATAAATTGCTATTAAATTTAGTAAGCCCTCTGATATTTAAAACTCACAAGCAGACTGACTAAACTTGCTTTTCAGTCTTTTCTTGCATCAAATCTCAAGGCTCCAACTAATATGAATTATTTACTTTTGCTCAAACATGACTTTTGTGTTCACATTTCATGACTCTCCTCACATTGATCCTTCGATCTGGTAGAATAATAGTCCAATTATTAATAAAAGCTTACATTTGCAAAAGCATCTCCATATATATTATTTTATATGGTCTTTACAATAGCCCATTGCCATTTTACAAGTGAAAATTTCTCTTTTTTTTTAAAGATTTTATTTATTTACTTGACAGAGAGAGAGATCACAAGCAGACAGAGAGCAGAGAGCCGATGCGGGGCTCAATCCCAGGACCCTGAGATCATGACCTCAGCCGAAGGCAGAGGCTTTAACCTACTGAGCCACCCAGGCGCCCCTACAAGTGAAAATTTCTGAGGGAGATGTGTTAGTGAAGGCCTCGATGTCACAGATTTGAGATTTGAATCTAGGCTTCAAAGCTTCACCACGCTGTACGGCTTCTCCTGTTACAATTTAATGAAATTCAGAGGAAGGTACTTTCAATAAATACAACCACATATTTATGTTATATATTAACAAAATGCAATTAATGCCATTGGGCTAAAAGATAAAGAAAATAGAAGAATTGAGATTAAAAAACAAAGCAGCAAAAAATAGAGAGGCATCCTCCACCTAGTATTCACTCAGATTCAAATATTCATTCCCCTCCCCTTTTCCCAATTCTTACTCATCATTAAGATTTTATCTTAAACATCACTTCCTATGCAGAGCCTTTTCTGACTTTGTCCCCTTTGGAGACTGGACTAAGTGGTCTTGTCGCAGGATCCTATGGCCTTGTGATTTCTTGACAATAGCAATTAACACACTTTAGTATCCCTTGTTTAATTTTCCATCTTTGCTGTTAGACTGAAAACTCCGTAAGGGACAAAGACTGTATCTGTCCATTATCCTAGTGTATAGCAGAAGCATACATATCTTCTGGAACATGACGGCCATTTATATTTGGTGAATGAAAGAAGAGAGAGAGGAAAGAAAGGGGTTATAGAAAGCCTCAAGATTCCAGAATCAGATTTATGAATTTTTTACGTTAAAAGTTACTCAATTTCTCTCAATCAGAGTTTCTCAAGTAAAAGGGCCACACTAGCTAGAATCACAGCCATTTATAAGCCATTATGGAGTGCCTGGAACATAATAAACAAATGAAAAGAATTTCTTTCTTATACCCAATCCCAGGATGTTCTCTGAAAGATAAGTTGTGACTCTGAAGAAGCTCTACTCCTAGTCTTTTGGGAGCAGTTCCTCTGGTCACTCTATTCATGTTCTAACCATGCATAGAAAGTCCTTAGATATTTCAAAACCAACACCACAAACTTGAATTTGTTGCTTTTCCTCTCAAGACATTTCTTCCCCTTTTATTCCCTACTTCAATTCAAGGCTCCACCACCCACACATACGAACAACATTAGAGGGGCGCCTGGGTAGCTCAGTGGGTTAAAGCCCCTGCCTTGGGCTCAGGTCATGATCTCAGGGTCCTGGGATTGAGAGCCCCCGCATCGCGGGCTTTCCCCCCCCCCCCCCCCCCCCCCCCCCCCCCCCCCCCCCCCCCCCCCCCCCCCCCCCCCCCTTTCCCCCCCCCTGCCTCTCTGCCTACTTGTGATCTCTCTTTCTCTTTGTCAAATAAATGAATAAAATCTGAAAAAAAAAAAAAAAAGAAGAAGAAGAAGACAACATCAGGGCCCAAACCATTGTCTCCTACCCTTACTCTCTACCCCCCACCCCCGGTTGTTTTACTTAGTCTATGAAGTGCTTCTCAGGTAGGCAGAATATTGCCGTCCAGAGGACATATGGTGATGTCTGGAGACATTTTTGGTTATCACAATAGGGAAATGGTGGGTGAGGCCAAGAATTCTGCTAAACATTCCACGTACATAGGGCATCCCCCAATAGCAAAGACATTTTTGACTCAAAATATCAACAGCACTGCAGTTAAGAAAACTTTGTGTACAATGAGGGATTAGTAAAGTTGCAAAACTGACATTCTAATCATTGGTCTTTGAGACTACTGGCAGTACTGTGTAATTTGCTGGTGGAAAAAGGGGCTGGCTTCCTCCAGAAAATGCTATAATTGCCCCAAATTTCAGTAGAATTGTGGCAAGTTTGCTGATGAGATCCAAGTTTGACTGTTTTGGAAGGAGTTATATAGATTCTCTAGATTGTCTCTACAACAGCAACCTCACAGTGTCATCCTGGGAACTCTGGAAACCCTAGGGACATTTTCAGGGAGGGGAGTATTCAAGATTAAAACCATTTTTACAATAATATTGAAGTGTTATTTGTCTTTTTTCACTCATTATTACATGGGAGTAGAGTGCAGTTTTTCAGTCTACATAATGTACAATGTTGCCACATATTAAATTCAGAAGCAAGTAGCCAGTACAAGTATCCAGCTGCTTTCCATTAAACCAGACATTAAAGAGATTTGCAAAAATGTATAACAGTGCAACTCTACTCACAAGTTTTTGATTTTCAAAAAATATGGCTATTTTTCATTAAAATGTGTTACTTATGTTAATGTATAATAGGCTTTTTTTTTTTTTTAGGATTTTATTTATTTATTTGACAGAGAGAGAGATCACAAGTAGGCAGAGAGGCAGGCAGAGAGAGAGGGGAAAGCAGGCTCCTTGCTGAGCAGAGAGCCCAATGCCATGCAGGGCTTGATCCCAGGACCCTGAGATCATGACCTGAGCCGAAGGCAGAGGCTTTAACCCACTGAGCCACCCAGGCGCCCCTGTATAATAGGTTTTTAAAGCTCATGAATAAATAGGTAATTTCAAAAATACTCAGTTTTCATTTCTAATATAGGAAATATTAATAGAACCATATAAACAAAAGTACTTTGGGATCCACAATAATTTTTAAGAGTATAAAGCAGTCAACAGAACAAAAATTTGAGAGTGGTTATTATAGTGCAGTGTTTCTCATATTTCATTTGTGCATTATATGTATGCATATGCATAGTATGTTAAAAAACACACTCTGATTCAGTAGATGTGACGGTTAATTTTATGTGGCAACTTGATGGGGCCAAGGGGTGGACAGTTATTTGATCAAATACAATACTGGGGGTTTCTATGAGGTATTTCTGGATATAATTAGCACTTGAATTCCTAGACTAGGTAAAGTACATTGCCCTACCTTAATGTCGGTGGCCCTCATCCCATCATTTGAAAGTTTGAATAGAACCAAAAGACTGATCCTCCCTAGAATAAGAGGGAATTCTTCCAGGCTTCACTGCCTTCAGCTGGGATATTGGTTTTTCCCGCCTTCTGCGTCAAACTGAAACATTTTCCTCCAAGCCTCAAAACGCTGGTCTTTAGACTAGAACTGGACCATTAGCTTTCCTGGTCCTGAGGCCTTCATACTGGGACTGGAACTACATCACTGGCTCTTCTAGGTCTTGGGAACCGTCAGCCTCCAAAGTCACATGAGCTAATTCCTTATAAAGAAATCTCTTTACCTGTATATTTCTCCTGTTGGTTCTGTTCCTTTGGCTAACCCTAATACAGCTGATCTGGGATGGGTCCTGAAATTCTGCATTCTAACATCTTCTAGATGATGCTATATCGGTTTCCTCATACACAAAATGGAGTTAAAAATAATTTTATTTATTCCACAGATACCATTATGTAAATGATGCTAATGCTCCTGGTCCACCTTGCCCTTCTAGAGGCAAGGGTTAAAGCATCAACATCACCTGGGAATTTATTAGAAATACAGAATCTCGGGGCGCCTGGCTGGCTGAGTGGGTTAAAGCCTCTGCCTTTGGCTCAGGTCATGATCTCAGGGTCCGGGGATCGAGCCCCTCATCGGGCTCTCTGCTCAGCGGGGAGCCTGCTTCCCCCTCTCTCTCTGTCTGCCTCTCTGCCTACTTGTGATCTCTCTGTCAAATAAATAAATAAAATTAAAAAAAAAAGAAATACAAAATCTCATACACTGCCTCAATTGATTCAACCTATTGAATCAGAATCTTCACTTGAACAAGATTCCCATGTGGTTCATTTGTACATTAAAATTTAAGAGACACTGTTCTAGTGTAGTACTCATCCCTGACTACATAGTAGAATCTCTAGAGCTGTTTTTAAAAAAATACCTGGACTCTACCCTGATTAAATCAGACCAATTAAATCAGAGTCTCACTGAATAGCCCCCAAATCCTTCTTCTTTTTTTTTTTTAAATTATTTATTTGAGAAAGAGAGAGAGCACATGCATGAGGAGGGGCAGAACAGGGAGGGCAGAGGTAGAGGGAGAGAGAATCCCAAACAGACTCTGCGATGAGCAAGGAGCCTGATGCAGGGCTCAATCTCAAGACCCTGAGACCATGACCTGAGCCAAAATCAAGAGTCTCAAATGACTACACCACCCAGATGTCTTCCCCTGACCCCCCACCAGATTGTTCTGTTTTAAAGCTGCATAACATTAATGTGCAATCATGAATGAAAACCACTGGTCTAGAGAGAAAAGACTGAAGATCAACAATTACAGTCTTTGAGTCTTTTAATAAAATTTAATAATTATTTGGTGAAAATAATAAAAATTAGTTATTCATGTTAATTAATAAAATTGATTACTCAGAGTGTGAAAAAAAGCAAAAGATGTCAACCTGCTACTTAGTGTTTCTGGATAAGGAGTCAACAGTTAACCAAACACTTGAATAAGACACCAAAGGAAATGATGACAGTATTCTCTGTCAGGAGACACTGTACAACTTCTTGTGTGTTTGATGTCTCTTCCTAGAGTTGCGACTTAGCCTTGAGTGTTTACTGACTTCTTGAGGTCTAGGGTTGAACGTCATAGTTGAACATTGTGTTGTACTGGAGGGGTAGAATCACAGAGCTGAAAGTGACCTTCCAGAGCTGAATGTAGACTAGATTATCTAGTTTCACTTATAGATGGGAAAATTGAAGTTCAGAGAGGGTAATTCACTCACCACAGAGGCAGCACAGCACAGTGGAGGTAACCAGCTGGAATTTATCTGATGGCTCTTACGCCTTCTCTGGAGTCATCCTCTCATTCCAAAAACAAGTCATATGCTGTAGCCAGAGCTACCAGAAACCTAGCAGTCCAGAGAGCAGAATCCTTGCATGGAAATTTTGCTCACTGGTTACTGAGCATTTTATATTATATATATATATATATATATATATATTTCATCTTTCAACACTGCTTATTAAGCTTCTGCCAAGGGGTGTCAGGCATTTAGCTGACCTCATTAAAAGTAGTTATTCTGTCATACTACAGTTATTTGTAGAATTATTCAGTAGAGCTAGCTCTCCTGATTTCCATTTCAGTATTTACTTAACGGTATGTCATACTGCCCTCCTTGGCAGATGAAGAGGGCTGAAAAATTGAACTCTTCACCCAGCTGGGAAAGTGGGCCTGGGACCTTGTTTCTGGACCCACTACAGTGCTCCCTCTGCACACAGTGCAGGAACCTAAGAGCAGAAATTGACATTGGAAATCACTAGCCTCCAGAGCTCCTCTCAGCTTTTCCTCTTTTCTCCGAAAATAGTACTTAAAAAGAGAGAGAAATAAAGGAGAGAAAAGAAAAGGCACTCTGTTTGATGCACTGTATGTTGGAGGGTTCTGGAAAAATTTATAATAGTGTTCTGAGCTCAGAGACAAAATTTTCCAAAAGGACATTTATACTATTTTCTTCCAAGAGTCTGCATCCTGTTATACTCTGGAAGAAGTGACCTCATGGTGTTTGTATTTGTCTCTCGCACAAAACCTCTTTTATAGTATTAATGCATGTGCAGATCTTAGGATATGTAATACATGAAGCCCTGACTTGGGCAGGTCATTCAAAGAACAGGCTGCTGCTTTCATAATGGCGTCATCTTGTTTTATAGCGGCCGAGCGGCTGGGAGGGGGAGAAGTGGATAGGAGGAACTTCCATGCCAAGTTACTTGGAACATATATATGCCACAGCAATCAAAGGAACTTAATAAAAGTGAGAGAATATTAACTAGTGATACATGTTATTAGTCTCAGAGGAACTGACAGTAATCACTATAATCCCTTACAGCCTATTAGAATTATAAGGTGATTGCTTCACATTACCTCATTTGTATAACACTTTACAGCTTATAAAGTCCTTCCTCATAGATCATCTTGGTTGTTTCTTCCAACATCCATGTGAGATACGCAGCACGGGCATTATCCCAAATTTATAGGTAAGAAGACGGGGGAGCTGAAAAAAATTAAAAATGTGTAATTTTTTTTACATAGCACTTGACAACAAACATCAAAAACTCTTTTATATATTTGAATTCAATGGATTTCCACAGGAAGTATCTGTGGAATAAATAAAATTATTTTTAACTCCATTTTGCATGTGAGGAAACCGAGAGGCAGAGTAAATGGCTTAACCCAGATTTCACAGCAAATTAAGTGTCCGAATGAGAAGTTAGAACAACACTAGCTCCTTAAAAAGTGCTCTTTCCACTATGTAAAACTGCCTCTTTATGTGCAGAGCACGAGCTTTGGAGTCCGCCAGACCTGAGTCTAAATCTTGGCTCTTACACAGGCAAACTGTAGGGTGAAGTCTGAGAAACCACTTAACCTCTCAAAGCACAGCTCTCTAATCAGCAAACTAGGAGAAGTCTTATCTACCTCACGGAATTACTGTGAGGAAGAAAAAAATTACCTAATGTTTGCAAAATGTGTAGCATACTGCTTGACACATAAAAAGGGCTGTTACTGCAATAAATTTTATCTCTGGCTCTCACTGGTGCACAAGCCCATTCTATCCCAACTTTAGTCGCCCCCAGTGCTGCTCAAAAGCTTTGGAAAACGTTATTTTTCCAATTGAAGCTGTGGACAGCTTTTGGAGCAGTGCAGGAAGATCTGCACTGGTATCTGGAATGGAAGTCAAGATGTAAAGGGTCGACGCTTTCATCTCCTTCCTTTCATGACGCCTAGGACTCCTGCAAGCCCCTTCATTTCCATCCTCTGTTCCCAGGTAAAGTGAGAACTATGGTCAGAAGGAAAACAAACTGGAGCTCTGTTGGAACATCTGGTTAACATTCCAGAGCCCGAGACCCCACACTAAGAGGACCCCGCTCCCTCTCTCTCCTCTCTCTCTCTCTCTCTCTCTCTCTCTCTCTCTCTCAGGGGCATCTCGTCAACCTCAGCTGTCTCTGCAGCACCTCCAAGAAATCAAGCACCTGAAACTCAAGGTGGGTTTGAAGAAAAACAGTGCTTACAGTCAGGGAATAACAAGGACTTACAGAGATCAGCCCTGATCACTTATTTGTTAAACATACTGATAATTCTCATGGGACATAGATATTTCTCAAAGCTTTTCCCTCTTCCAGAAACTCAGTACTGTATCAAGGCAGAGTGATTAGCAGGACGGGTCCCTGCCTGGCTTCACAGTTTCACGTGTATCTTACAGCCCACTAGCCTGGTACTGTGTTCAGTTCTCCAAACACGCCTTGCTGCTCACGTGTGGTGCTTTTGCGCGAGTTGTTCTTTTTTTAAAACTTAATTAATTTGTCAGATCGAGAGGGAGGGAGAGAGCACAAACAGGGGGAGCAGCAGAGGGAGAAGCAGGCTCCCCGATGTGCAAGGAGCTCGATGTGGGACTCGATTCCAGAACACTGGGATCATGACTTGAGCTGAAGGCAGACACTTCACCAGTTGAGCCGCCCAGGCATCCAAGTTGATCTTTTTACCAAGATTTTGCACTCATTGCCCAAACTGTGGCTGCAAGGTGAGCTACTATTCTTCTCAAAGATGTAGCTCAAAAAACCCTTCTTTTAAGAAATGCCTCCTGTGGCACCTGGGTGGCTCAGTGGTTTGAGCTTCTGCCTTCGGCTCAGGTCATGATCTCAGGGTCCTGGGATCAAGCCCCACATTGGGGTCTCTGCTCAGCAGGAAGCCTGCTTCCCCCTCTCTGTCTGCCTGCCTCTCTGCCTGATTGTGATCTCTCTGTCAAATAAATAAATTTAAAAAAATCTTAAAAAAAAAGAAATGCCTCC
>CM053603.1:119309154-119334070 GCA_028646535.1 Procyon lotor
GTTCTACTTTTGGAACGAATCCTCAGGAAATAGTCACATATGTTCGCAAAGATTTGTGTTCACTGTTTCATTTTTTTTTTTTTTAAATAGTAATGTAAAATGGGAAACACGGTAAGGCAAACTAACTTCTGCTTTCCAAAACCTGGTGCTCTTCCGGCTGTCTCCTTTCCTCCGCGGCCACTGAGACTTCATTCCTGTTCATCTCCTTCCACTCCTCGGGTCCCAGTTTCCCAGGACTGGGTTCTAAGCCCTCCTTTCCATCTATCCTCATGTCCTTGATGACATCTGGCCTCTTGGTTCTGATTCAATCAATATCCGCTACTCTCCACTTGACAATTTATGCTTCTAGCTCATATACTCCTTCCTCCTCTGACCTCCAGATGCCTGACATCTCCTTTTCTGTATCTTATATGGATCCCACCCATAACTTGAAAAACAAACTCTTGATCGTTTCTTCCAAATCTGTCCTTGCCTCTGTCTCCATCTCCATCTCAGTAAATAGAAATTTCATCATTCCAGGAGCTTAGGCCAAAATTCTAGAAGCCATATTTGAAACACTTTCCCTCATCTTCAGTTTGCCAGAAATTGATGCAGCCTGACTTTGTAGTCTAAAGACATACAAAGATTCCAAACACTGCTCACCAACTCCATTCTAAGGACTCCAGTCTGAGCTGCTACCATCTCCCACCTGAATGACAGAAACAGCCTCCTAACTGGTCTCCAGAGTTCCATGCCCCACTGTGGTCTACTTTTAACAGAGCAGATGGAATGATTCTTTTAAAATGAAAAGCAGGGGGTCCCTGCAGGGCTCAGTAGGTTAAAGCCTCTGCCTTCTGCTCAGGTCCTGATCTCAGGGTCCTGGGATCAGGCCCTGCATGGGGCTCTCTGCTCAGTGGGGATCCTGCTTCCCCCTCTCTTTCTGCCTGCCTCTCTGCCTACTTGTGATCTCTCTCTCTCTCTCTCTGTCAAATAAATAAATAAAAATCTTTAAAATGAAAACCAGATCCTGTTTCTCTCCTGCTTAGAATTCTCCATTGGATTCCCACCTCACTCACAGTAAAAGCTATCATTTTTACTAAGTCATAACCTTACCTCAACAGCATTTCCTCTCCTCCCAGCACTTCCTCTCCTTGACTTTTTTCTCTCCCCACCCACCCCCTCACCAGCACTCTCTCCTGGGGCTCACCCTATGTAAGACGCTTTGCCCTCTTTCCCAATCTTCCAGCTCCAGACCTAACCTTGGCATAGGGTCCATCCACTTCCTATTCCCTCTGCCTGTATTTCTTTCCTTGGTTCCTGACCTATTTCAACCCTTTATTCAAATGTCACCTTCTCACTGAGCCTCTCTTGACGACCCTGTATAAATTGCATACTTCTGGTCATTTCCATCTGACGTAGTGTGTATTTTATGCTTTATGAGTTTGTGTATTTATTTTCTGTTTCCTCCAAAATTGCTTTTAGTTTTTTTTTAATTGGTTTGTTGGATAATTCTGTTTATTATTATTCACTCATGTACCTCCAGCTCTCAAAATAGTTATTGGGCGTGCAGTAGGTATTCCATAAGGATCTGTTGATTGAAGAAATGAAGGAAATCTACCAATAGGAGAGTATCATAAGACACTGATCTTTAATATTTGCTCACCTGTTCCTCAAACGGCCTTTGAGAAACTATGACATCGACTTTATTTTAATCATGTTTTGTTGTGGGGTGCCTGGGTAGCTCAGCTGGTTAAGCATCTGACTCTTGGGTTCAGCTCCGGTCATGATCTCAGGGTCTTGAGGCTAAGTCCCAGGTTGGTGGTCAGGGTGGAGTCTCCTGGTGATTCTCTTTTCCTCTCCCTCCACCCCCCTAAAAACAAACAAACAAACAAACAAATAAATAAAATCTTTAAGAAAATAATGTTTTATTGCAAAATATATGATTTCTAGTGTTTTCAATATGATATACATGCTTTAAATAAAATATTTTCATCCAAATTGATAGATGCTAAAAATTTACTCATTCAGTTTATGAAAAATGTCTGCCATATAATCCAAATAGCAATGACAGTTCTTATATTTCTGTCAAAAATATTTTGCTTCATTTTCAATTCAAACAGATTATAAAACCTGGAACAACAATCTCATTTCCAATTCCAAGCTATTCCAATTGCGTGATAAAATTGATGTTATCTCTCAATATGTTAAAACTCTCTGTTCCTTGTTCTTCTTGTCCCCTTTCCCCTAGAAGCTATACATTTCCCAACTGTCTTTTGACTTGCACCCCAAAGTCATTTCTATCTTTTTTTTTTTTTTTAAAGATTTTATTTATTTGACACAGAGAAACACAGCGAGAGAGGGAACACAAGCAGAGGGAATGGTAGCGGGAGAAGCAGGCTTCCTGCAGCGCAGAGAGCCCGATGCGGGGCTCGATCCCAGGCCCCTGGGATCTGACCTGGGCGAAGGCAGACGCTTAACGACTGAGCCACCCAGGCGCCCCAAGTCATTTCTATCTTAAGGCAATTGCATCACAGTGAATTTGATAAGGATTGGTAAGAGGTGTGCTTCTCTGCTGTTAAATAGGTAAATGGTGATTGATTGATTGATTGATTGATTGCAAAAGTGGAGATAGGAGGGGAAGACCTTCAGACAATAGGATCATTCTCAGGCAAATCAGTTTTAGGGAAAAGTTCATTTAGAAGTCAAAGATCTGGAAATCATTCCCTTTCTCCATTCCCATACATTCTTGGAAAATCTATGAGCAACCCTGGGTACTCAGACACCCATACCCTATTCCAGAAGTAAATCATATTGTGAAATTCTATGCAATAGCGATTTTTAAAAAAGATGAAAGGATGCAGATATTTCCGAGAAATCATCATAATTGAAAAAAGTTCACAAGTTGCTTAGCAATGCTTTTCATTGATCTTTGAAAGATGTATTTAACATATTTGTGTATGCACATCAATTCATAGAAGGGGACCACAAGAATTTGCACAAAGCCATCTATAGTGGGTGCCTCTGAGGGGGGATGGAGGAGTAGTGGCTGGGGGGCCATGGAATAAGAGATTCACACTCTGCTCAGCTAGTTTTATATTCTTAAAATATTGGTTAAATTTCATATGTCAGTTAAGGAAAATTGAAATTAATAAAAATTAAGAGAAATACTAGGAGACTCTGATATTATAGTACTGGTATCATCTTTTAATTTTTTTTCTTAGAGCAGTTTGTAAATATTATAGAATATTGCCAGTAGCTTTGCATAATAAAAGTCATTTGCAACAAACTCCTACTTCCCTTTTCTCTTTATACAGCTGCCATTTTCCTACCCCATACTGCTGATGGTCACTTTCAATCTCATCCTGTCATGAGTTCTGTTACAGCTCTTTGTACCTGTTTCAGTTCCTCCCACTAGATGGTTCCTTAAAGGACTACCATTTTCAACTTTGCAATCCCTACACACTGCCTGGGAATGAGTAGGCTCTCAATGACATTTTTGAATGAATTAATAAATGAATAAATGAATGGAAGTAAATGCTCTGTCCTCTTGTTCTCCCCTTTGTCTCATTGATTAAGAACCAATTTTTTTTATTTTATCTTGCATGCCTAATGATCTATACTTATTGGACAGTGAGTTCTAGACATTTAACACAGTTACAGACATTATCTCATTTTTCTTCCCCATTTTGTGGTGAAGAACCATGGGTAAACCTAGACTCAGCTTACACATAGAGAAGTAGAATTCCACAGACAGAAAATATCTTTTTAATGCACTGCCACAGCCATTAGGCTTATAATATGACCATTAGGTTATAAGTGTTGATCCTGCAGCAGGAAGAGCCACGGATGACCTTAGTACTTGACCAGTAGCTCTTTTTTTTTTTTTTTTAAAGATTTTATTTATCTATTTAACAGAGGGAGAGGTCACAAGTAGGCAGAGAGGCAGGCAGAGAGAGAGGGAGAAGCAGGCTCCTCGCTGAGCAGGGAGCCCGATGTGGGGCTCGAACCCAGGACCCTGAGATCATGACCTGAGCTGAAGGCAGAGGCTTTAACCCTCTGAGCCACCCAAGCGCCCCGACCAGTAGCTCTTTTAATAGAATATCATGATATTTGAGATTTAATAGGTATTTTAAAAGAAGTCTGACACTAGGCATTCCTTCTTTAGTAACTTAGATATCATTTATTAAATCATATTTTAGAAAGTTTCTTAAAGATTACATAAAGAAGCCCATAGCTAGTTCCTGAAATCTTTTTTTTTTTTTTTTTTTAAATACCGGAGAGATGGGGGGCCTGGGTGGCTCAGTCAGTTAAGCATCAGAATTTTTATTTTAGTCTCAGGTCATGATCTCAGCATTATGAGATGGAGCCCCACATTGGGTTCTGTGCTTAGCAAGAAGTTTATTTGGGTTCTCTTTCTCCCTCAGCCCATCCCCCTCCTCACCCCTCCACTAGTAAATTAATAAATCTTTTTAAAAAATACCAGGGAGAGGGATCTCAACAGATATTATTTGTCAAAGAGCAAAGGAGAATGGTTGTTTTTATGATATGGCATGTGTTTGTATGTGCACATTTATCAAAGTAAAAGTAAGATGGAAATTTATGAAAGCATATTTTTTTATTTGTGTTTGAATTCTGTAGTGCTTTGGTATTGAATATTAAGAGCAGTAGCAGGTAAAATGTCAATAAAACAAAATAACAAAGTCAAGGAAGAAAATGGTAAGAAATTTCAGTACCCTTCTCCCTGCCTCCCTGGAAATAGAGAACTTTTGTGGCATAAAAGCAATAAAGCCCATTTCTGGGTTATAAAGGAATCACTACAAAGTTTTAGAAGGCACAGTGTTAAGAAAGTGTTCTAGGTCCCTAATTGGTAGTGTTTTCCACATTTATTTCACATTGACACAAACAGAAATGTAATATTTTCAGAGACAGAGATGAATAGAAAGTAGACTGCTGTAACTGTAGTATAGAACCCCTGAACTAACAACAGGTGTGGTCCAGCTCAAAAAAATAGTTTTTCTTAAAAAGAGACTACCTTACTCAACTGAAACATAATAATCAATTTTACATTTTCCAGGAATATATACCCCCTCCACAAATAGAAATGACCCAAACAGAAGAAGCCAGAAAATTTAGGGAAAAAACCTTGATAAATGACAATTACACACCAGAAATTGTACTTCTTTCCACATCAGTCAGATCTTCAGACTAAGGTCTGAGTGATATATTAAGGTCTTATAAAAATGTAGTACTACTCTAATTGTTGTAACCTTAAAATGCATCTTAAAAATTATCTTTACTCATCTTTCGCAATAACTTCTGTCTTTACTCTTACAGGATAGAGGAGGCTCTACTAATATGAAAGTAATACATTAAATCAGCATGTAAAAGTATCACAGACAATTTGGACTGACAATTGAAAGACTGGTAGCAAAACTTCATGAATGATATTAAAAAGAAAAATATAGGTGAGGAATGAATATTTGTAATACCTATGACAGGTGAAATGTCTGTGTAATTAACACACAAAAAGCTCATTTATATCAAGAAAAAATACTCTAGCTCTACAATTGAATAATAAGCAAAAGATATAACTCACAAAAAAGACGTATGACTTATCAAACATGAAATAAAATTTCAATCTCCCTACTAATTAAAACTCAATAAAAATAACAAGACATTTTTTAACCTAAAACATTGGAAGCACCTTAAACACTGAAGAAAATTGTCCTGTACATGTGAACAGAATTTATTTATTCATCATCAATTGTACAATTTAAAATGGGAAAAAATATCTAAATGGTTTAAAGGCCTTGTGAAACATTGGTATAATATAACATCCTCAATAAAATAATAAATTTGAAGAATATTTAATGGCAAAACAAAATTATCAAGATGTAATATTAAATGAAAAAGCAAGATTTAAATTGAAAATATTATTTCAATTTCAATTTTAAAATATAATAATGACAGTAATTATTTGAGATAGAGTCACTACTTTATGCTCCTGTACATGTGGCTAGTGGCTTATCCTCTCACTCCCTAACACACACACACATACACACACGTATACACACACACATTACTTCCTAACTTCCTGTCCCATACCATCCTATCCCCTATTTTCACTTCCTTTAATTGCAACAGAAAAGAAGTTTTATTTTATTTTATATATATATGTATGTATATTTTTTTTTTTTTGAGAGAGAGAGAGCACTTGGGGGTTGGGGTTGAGAGTGAGAAGCAGAAGGCGAAGGAGAGAGTCTCAAGCAGGCTCATCCTAAGTCCAGAGTCCAGGGGGCGCCGGGAGGGGGGGGTTGTGGGGGACTCAATCTCGTGACCCTGAGACCATGACCTGAACTGAAATCAAGAGTTAGTCCTTGGAGTGCCAGGGTGGTTCGGGGGGTTAAGCCTCTGCTTCAGCTCAGATCATGATCTCAGGGTCCTGGGATCGAGCCCCACATTGGGCTCCCTGCTCAGCGGGGAGCCTGCTTCCTCCTCTCTCTCTGCCTTCCTCTCTGTCCACTTGTGATCTCTCTCTGTCAAATAAATAAATAAAATCTTAAAAAAAAAAGTCAGTCCTCTGACTGAGCCACCCAAGCACCCCAACCACAGAGAAAGCTTTAAATAATAGCAATCATTCCAAAGTTTTCTGAATGCTACACACTTGATTTACTATCTCTTTTTCTGAAAAAATAATCTGGGCTACTTCTGACATATCTCACATTCCTGTTTAGCTTGACACTAAAGTGTTTCCTAGGTATGTTTTCTAGGAAGCCCAGGTGAAGGCAAGTGTTTTCCCTGCCTCCTCCTAAGAACCCTAACTTAAAGATTTCTTCTTCTTCACAAGTTCAGTTCCTCTCAGGCTCATACCATGTGTCTGTGTCATTCATAGGTCCTCCACAAAACTAACATCTCCTGGCCTTACTCATGGAAAATTTGATCTTCTAAATTACTCTCTCCCCTTACTGAGCCAATCGTCATCATCACCATCGTCATCACCACCACCACCATGATCATTTTCATAATTACTGCCACAGGTAACACCTGTAGCACTTAGTACATAGCAGACACTGTTGTAAGCATTTTATGTGTTTTAATGCAGTTTCCACAAAACCTAGTGAGGCAGACATCATTAATATCTCCATTTTGAAAAGGAAAAAAAAATCATTTGGATTGAAGGTAACCACTTGCTTTGAGTCTCATAGCTTGTAAGTGCAAAACAGTGTAAGTCACTGGCATTTGAACCCCAGTAGTCTAGCTCCAGAGCCTGTGCCCTAAACTATGCAACCTGTTTCTCAATATAAAGATTTATTCTCGAGGCTTTCGATGTCCAAGGAGATATTCGGTAGCTCTCATTTGCCAGTTCTTTGACCTTCTATCGCTGGAGAAAAATCATGTTAACTCAAGATAATGGGTTTCTTTTTATATTAATTACCACATTCTGAGCCTGGGTCCTTCTAAAACCAGAGTCTGAAAAAAAGGTAGATATGATGGCTAATTTTATGTGTCAATTAGGGTAGATTATAGTGCCAATTATTTGGTCAAATACAAGTGTTGATGTTGCTTTTAAGTATTTTGTTGATGTGGTTACGGTCAGTTGACTTTAAGGGAGATTACCTGTGGGTGGGGCTGATCTAATCAGTTGAAGGCCTTGGGAGCAAAAGCTGAGATTTCCCGAAGAATTCTGCCTTGAGCCTGTTAACATAGAAATCTAGCCTAAGTTTCTAGCCTTCTGGACTGTTCTACAAATTTCAAACTTGCCAACCCCCACAATTACACAAGTTAATCCTTTAAATCTCTACTCCTTTCCCCTTTCCACCCTCAACTCCAGTGTGTACACACACACACACACACACACACACACACACACACACACTTTATTGGCTATGTTTCCTTAGAGAACATTGACTGATACAGTAGGTAGGGAAAAAATGTAAAGCATAAGTTTATCATCAAGTTGGTTGACCGTGTAACAAAGAGTTGAAAGATGAAACAGAGGAGAGACAGCTATGCAATGCTTTTTTTTTTTCTTTTAAGATTTTATTTATTTGACAGAGAGAGAGATCACAAGTAGGCAGAGGCAGGCAAAGAGACAGGGGGAAGCAGGCTCCCTGCTGAGCAGAGACCCAGATGCGGGGCTCGATCCCAGGACCCTGAGATCATGACCTGAGCCAAAGGCAGAGGCTTAACCCACTGAGCCACCCGGGTGCCCCTATGCAATGCTTTATAAATGAAGTAACTAACCTATAATTAGTGATACTCCTTTTCATCCCAGTGAAAATTTGGTCCAGCCGAAAAATAGGAACGTGTGGCTCTTGCCCGCAAGGAGATCACAGAATAAATATAAAGTCAATAATCATCACATGTAAATGTTAAATGGATCATAAAAGAGGTATAAGTAAAACGTGATAGGAATATAGAATAAAAAAAATGTTACTTCATGAGTACGAAAATCAGGGAGATATGATGGAAAGGCTGTAATTGATCTGAGCCTTGATGTATCATTGTAATTTTCAGAGGCAGAAATGGGAGAAAAACATTTCAGCTACTTTCTTGCAACTAAGGGGATTGATTCTTCAAGAAAGAGTTCTTCAGCTCTGTTTCGGTGTGATACCTGAACCTCAGCCACTAATTTGCATTCAGATTAGTGTAATGGTCTTGGTTTTGACATTTATTCATTTGAAGGATGGCAGTGTTGTAATTCTGCCCTATTCAAAGGATTAACTAATAAAAAATGGCTTCATAAAATCTTCATTCTATAAAAGATGTTATTTTGTTGTAAATATTTATGGTTATTGGTTATTTCCAGCATGGCTGAAAATGGACTCCAAAGAAATCATAACAAAAATTGTATCTTAATATGGCCTCTAGAGTGCGTGGTCTTGTTAAATTTTTATTACAATGTCTCAGTAATACAAGGTCTTTTAATGTAGCTCTTAAAAATAAAATCAGTAGTGATTTCACAGATCTCCAATATTTATAAGCTAAGTAGTTCATCTCATTATTCAGGGCAGTGTGTAAAACATTTTCCTGGGAGAATAGAACCCTCTCGGCTCTGCTTTAAGGCTTAGACTGTCAGCAATCAACTGTCACTTGAAAGGCCTCAGTGACTAAGGATCAGAAAGACAATCCTCAGGCCTATAGGTGGAGCCAAAGGAACATAACTTTTAGAATTACTGGATTTAATTATGTATTTAACCGTAAATCATCCCCAAGCAGGTACCTTTCTCTGTCCCTCTCTCTCTCTCTCTCATTCTTTTTTCTCTTTAAGAGACAAGTTGATTTCTCTTTACCAGTCTTTGGTTATTTCTTTCTTTCAGTTTTTACTTTCCTTGTTTCTCTTTCCATATATTCCTTCTTTCTCTCCTCCTTCTTCCTTCATCATCATCATCATTACTGAAATATATTTTTTATGCTAAAATACAAATTTGAAGGAATCCTTGTGATAGCGTACTCTGGTCTATCCTGCCTGGATTTTTGGGACCAAAGTGTTAGGGATTTCAGGGTTCATCAGAAATCTTACTTTCCCAGTTGACTAGGCATATAGCAGAAACCTGAAAAAAAACAGTTTATTTCTTTCCTTTACAACTTTCCTGCTTCGTGCCCTCGAGAGAGAGTGTTTTTCTCTTTATATTCGATACGCTAAACCTAGCTTACCTCTCTATGGCATTACTCAAGACTCACCTTTCCTCAAAGGAAAAACAAAAATTTGGGTGGGGTCCTGGTGATGGCAATTCAATTCTTTGCTCAGCAAATACATCCTAAGCACCTTCAAGGTGTTATCATTTTATATTAAATATTTCTCTTTTTTTCACCACTAACAGCTATTATATCAGTAGGAAAAGGGAAAAAAGAAACAAAGGGGACTATAGTAGTGAGATAGGATCAAAAACAAATTCCCACATTTACAGTAAAAGGAGAGATAAAGTCAGAAAATGGCCTTTCACCTATAAGCTGTCCCGACATCAGACCCACAACATCACTTCTGTCCTGGTCTTAATTATATGGAGATTTGTCACTTTGGTTTCCTGGAGAAGTCATAGATTTCTTCAGATCTTCAAAGAGGAGAACAAAAATTTCTGAAATCATACTTCCTGAGGGCTCACGCTGCAAAATATGCTGCATTTGATTTTGCGGCAAATTCTTAAGGAAGTGGAAAACGTCATTTTTGTTCTTGAGGAATTTGAAACTAAAATGAATGTGGAACCAACCCCTTTGAAAAAACAAAGAAGGCGGAGGTTGTCATAGAAACATGGCACCCATCCTTACACATCGTGACCACAGGGAGATAGACTCAATCCGTACTATGCAGTGGAAACCCTTCGTGGAAGACACAGTGATTATCAGTGTTCAGAAGAAAAGTGGTCAAATTGGCTAGGAATGTGGGCAGCATGCCACGCGAGAGAGAAAGAATATGTGAAAGCTCTAGAGACAAATCGACTGCTTCATTTATGTAGCAAGGTAAGTAAGTTTTCTGATCAGAATAAAAGATAGGAGTTGGAGCAAAGCAAGGTATTTTGGAGATAGTTGGAGGTAAGAGGTAGGAGAAACACTTATAGTTTTAGAGGAATGCAAGTGGTAATTTAGAATTCCACAACAGAAAATCATTCTTTTACATATTACTAGGGAAATTTCCAAACCTACATCAAAGTAGAGTGGTATCATAAACTTCCATGCACCCGTTATATTCCTGCTGATAAATATTAACATTTTGCCAAATGTTAATACACTGAGTGAGTGTTATTGCTACTGAATATGTGAATTCTTCTGTCTCTTGTGAGTGGTGGTATGTACTGGAATAGGTTATCAGAAAGGAATTATGGATTTTTAAGCCAGAAACGGCTTAAACATTCATGGTAAATCAAATAAATTCTGCTTTTAAATTAGCTGCCTACAGGCCAAAAACAGGACAAAAATGGCAAGTCCTTCAGAAGTCAGGGATTTAGCATGAAGGTCTGGTCAAGGAAGCTGGTATAATGTAGAGAGGTCTTCATGGGAACAGGGCCTCTCCCTGAGCATAAAAGAAACACAGTTTAAATGTAACTAAAGAAGACAAGTATTCTTGAAGCTGGAACCAGCAGCCATAGCCAGATAGTAACTGTTTCAGATACTCAAAAGTGGAAATGACATTTGATAAGAACTCTACAAATGCTATGCTAGGTGTTTTACCCATGTTATGCCATTTAAATATCACAAAAATCTCTTGTGAAAATTGTTTCCCTGTTTTACCTGTAAATAACTGGGGTATAGAGCTGTGACATTACTTATTCCTGACACAGGGCCACTCAGTGGTAGGGCTAGGACTGCAACCAGCTCAGTGCTTGGTCCCTAATATAACCAAGCAACCAGAAAGAGGAAATGAGGTCTTGTTCCAAACCATGCTGCTCAGAGACCCAAGGCCAGAATGACTTCAGTGGCTTTTAGGAGTGAATGGTTTAGAGTGTTCCGACATCCAGGAGAAGACTATGCAGTCCACATAAGAAAGTATCTTCTTGGAACACCTGGGTGGCTCAGTTGGGTAAGCATCTGCCTTTGGCTCAGGTCATGATCCCGGGATACTGGGGTTGAACCCTGCATAGGGCTCTCTGCTCAGCGGGGAGCTTGCTTCTCCCTCTCTCTCTTTTCCTGTCACTGTACCTACTTGCGTTCTCTCTCTGTGTCAAATAAATAAATCTTTAAAAAAAAAAAAAAGAAAGAAAAGATCCTCTTCAAATAGACTATGGACAGGGCACTACCGAAACCCTATGCTTTTAAAAGTTACTATCCCCCCCCCAAAAAAAAACCCCAAATAAATAAAGTTACTACTTCATGTGCTTTTCTGTCTTTGATGTGTTTGGACATGAAAGGGAATTGTCCATGCACAGAACACAGAGAAGGATTCCGAAAGGTGAGGCTGGATGGTGGTGGAAATTTCCAGAGTGGAGTAAATGGTTGGCGCTGATGAGTTGGGGAGGTGTTGAAAGGAAATTGGAAGGTGGAGAGTGAAGGCAGACAGGGCGAGGGCTTCCTCCTCCCTGGACTTTCCCTCACAGGCCTGCCTCTGTCCTCTCGTTTATAAGGACAGGTGTGCTCGTGGGGCACCAATAGCCTTTGGAAAATGTATTTCTCAAAGTGCGATTTATAAACAGTTGATGATAGATAGGATTTGGGGTACAGGGATAAACATGTTTAAGTTATGTTGTAAGTTTATTGAGTATTAGGGGAAAAATGGAACTAAATTTGTGAATTCATGGATATGGTGAATTAGAACAAAAACAAAATATTATAGGGACCCAGTTGGAAATCTGGCCCTAGCTGATCCATGAAGGACTATAAGCGAGGTACTTGATTCTTGGGATCTTGATTTCTGCAACATGGAAACAATGAAAACCTTATTGCAAGATATATTTGAAGATTTCAGATGTGAAGATCATCAATGTAGCTCATGACATCTAGTAGGTATGCAATATGTGGCAACTGCCATTACGTGAGTGGTGGAGTAAGAGAGGAGAGGGAACGCTACGGAATGGTCTCAGGGCCAGAAACAGGGAGCATTTTGATACCAACAGAAAGTGGATAAGTAGGAAGGGAAGGTTGGGTTTGGGTTTTTAGAATCACTTCAGAGTTGCCGGTAGGTACACGTGTTCTGCTTATATTAGCATCCTCATTCTAGAGAGTGAATCATTTTCCTCCCCTTAGAGGTTTTCATAGTTATACCATTTCTCTTAATATTCCCACAAAATACTGGGAATTTAAAAGGGAATTTCCAGGGGGCCCTGAGTGGCTCAGTCGGTGAAGTGTCTGACTCTCGATTTTGGCTCAGGTCATGATTTCAGGGTCCTGAGATCAAGCCCCACATCAGGCTCCATGCCTATCGGGGAGTCTGCTGAAGGTTCTCTCTCTCCTTCTCCCACTGCCCTTCCCTCACTCATGAACTCTCGCTTTCCTGAATAAATAAATAAATCTTTAAAAAATAAAATAAAATAATAAAATAAAATAAAATGGAATTTCCTAAGTGAAAGCCAAACTTCTAGGATCTGGGTTCCATGAAACGACAATGTTGACAGCCCTTAATGAACATTTTTGGTATCTGGATTCTATCAGTTTTCTTTGAATCATAGACGTTTTATCTTTCCCACTTTTGCAAAAGCAAATTAATAGTATTGTTTCCATGTGGTTATATTTCTTTGCATAGCAGGACATAAAAATGCAAAGTGCTCCAGGAGGAAGCAAATGCACTGTGCATGACCGCTGGTGCCCGCGGACTCCTTCTATTTAATGCACATTTTTCTAAAGATAAGTACAAACACATTCTTTACATTTGTGCAGCTCCTAATGAGATTGCGAAGTACTTTCACACAGATTATTTCACTTACTTTTCATGACAGTGCGATGAAATAGGTACTAATATTTTCATTTTCTACAAAAGGCAGCAAAAAACTCAGAGTTTCGATGTCTTTTTCAGTATTTCACAGCTAATGAACAGTTGACCTAGATGATCTGACTCCACATCCAATGCAGTTTCATCATGGATCTCCATTTCTTTTTTTTTTTATGTTAAAGATTTTATTTATTTATCTGACAGAGAGAGAGAGATCACAAGTAGGCAGAGAAGCAGACAGAGAGAGGGGGGGAAGCAGGCTCCCCGCTGAGCAGAGAGCCCGATGCGGGGCTCGATCCCAGGACCCTGAGATCATGACCTGGGCTGAAGGCAGAGGCTTTAACCCACTGAGCCACCCAGGCGCCCCTGTATCTCCATTTCTTATTTCTATCGTTCAATATAAGATGAAATGTGAAAAATATTTTTCCCCGCTCTTAAAAAACTCCCAGTTTCATTTGGCAGGGAAATAGAAACACACACACACCTGCGAGTAAAACATCACCACAGGCAAAATATCAGTATAGGATGTCAAGTGCCTTGTAGGTGTTACTGATTTCAGAGTTCATATGAAGAGGGAAAAAGAGTTTGAGATCACTATGAGTTGGAGTGGTCAGGGCTATATCATAGAAGAGGTAGGAAGAATATTTTGGAAGAGTAAAAAACCAGGCACCGTTTAAGATGATTGTAATAATCAAGTTGTCCTCCAGCCCCAGGCTCTAGCTCTCATCTGTAAACATTCCAAAAGGAAAAGGACATTGCATTCTTGGCTTGAAATGAAACAAGCAAATGAATCATCTGAAAATGCAGGGTTGGAATAGGTTCTCATGTGATTCACATGCAAGACACCTATGTTCCCAGGTCTCCCGCTCAAGGTGTACATGTGGTAACCAAATCTTCGATGTCTGACACCTTTCGCGTTCTCTCCCCAGAGCCTGACTCATAAACCGGGTTCAACAAACCAAGCTGTAACTTTCCTGGGTCCGGGCACTAAGGGCTGTGGACAGGGACACAAAGGAGAGAGGTGTGGATTCAGAATCAGAAGATTGGGACTTTGTCTCAGTGTTGGAGCAACTGTCTGAGTAGAACCTTCAACAACTCACTTTCTCTCTCTGACTTCTAGTTTTGTCATCTGTAAAATGGGTCCAATGATACCTGCCTATCTTACCATTTTGTGAAGAATAAAGGAGGCCACATATGAGAAGGTGTCCTGATAATGGTAAAATTTTATACTAAATATTGCACACATTGTATAGATTATACAAATATACATGATATACAAATCTTACAGAATGATTTCCAAGGGATCTTTTTCATAAAATCTTGCAACTTAGCAAGTACTTGTTAAAAAATGTTTTTGTCCTCATCATAATTCCCGAATATTTGATGCACACAGAGATAACAGTGAACTATTGTACATAAATACCTTGTGAAAGACCAGTTTTCGCCTAAGCCTACTCTTCAGTGAAACCATTGGTTATCATTTTGACTAAGATTCACTATATTAAGTGAGCATTTGTATAATTACTGGCGTGTGGGTTGATGTACAGGGTTGGGGTAGGCCTTGGTAGAAAGGGGGGAAAAGTCAAAATGCAAAGACTGAAGAATATCCTTCTCAAAAAACTTGTTAAAATAGGCTAAAAACAACCCACTGCTTATCTGACACTTTACTCTCTGCCACCATTGCTATTCAAAATGTGCTCTATAGACTGGCCTCACCTGGGAACTTGGTAGAAATGCAGATTCCCCAGGGCTGCCTTAGACCTACTGAGTCAGAGTCTTCATGTTAACAGGAGTCTGGGTGACCTGTATGCATACTAAAGTCTGAGACTCGCTGGCCCGTGGGGCACTTTCAGATACACTATATCATTTGATTCTTGAGCCCATGCTGTTACAAAGGGCATCAATACCTTGCCCTCCCCAAACTCCATTTTCCAGTGAAACTCGAGAGAAGTTAAGCCAGAATCACATGGCTAGGTGTGGTGGCTGAGGGATTTCAACATCGACTTTCTGATTCTAAAAGCCCGTGGTTCTGTCACAGACCTTCTCTGTTCCATCCGAGGGCTCCTGAATATTTTGTACGAGGACCTATGCTGAAACCAGACCTGACCTCCGGCAATCCTTTGTGACTTGAAGATGCACTAACAAATCTAAGGTACCCCACTCACAGAACCCTGCCTGATGAAGGAAGCATTCCAGAATTAGAGGAAGACCTGCTTCCTTCTGTGGCACATTCAGACCTTTGGGGTCTGTGCCAAGGAGCTGACGGGGGAAATTCCCATTTCACATTCTTCTTCTTTTACTTGGGTAATTGAGATCTTAAATGACATCAGACTTTCAGGGATCTTTCAGGGAGTTCATTCTCGGCTGATTCCGTCATCAGAATACCACTGTGAGAGGGCTCCACCCCTGGGATTGCTCAAACCCAGGGCCTGACTAGGCTTCTTTCGGTTGCCTTGGGTGGCTACTTGCAGCACAGAGCCTGCTTACGCTGAAGGCCTAATTCAGTTGCTTGCTAGAGGTTCTTGGAAAAATATGACCGGATGGCTTCCTGCTTTATCTTTCTGAACAGATTCCCAATCCCGTCACAGAAAACACGTTTGGGGTAGAAGGCAATAGGCAGCGGTTTGAAAAGTTTCAGCAACACTGACTTATTTACAGCTGAGAACTGGAGAATTAGCTACATTCCCCTTAATGTAAGATGCGTATGTGAGCAAAAGATTTAAAGAAGAAAACAGCCCCCAAGTGAAAAATCCAGCGAAGAATGAAGACCGTTAAGACTGTGCTTGGACACTTCCTGGTGTAAGAAGTGTGCAAATTGTAGTCCTACCCAGAGGTGAGGCTTTAACTGTCTTCCTTAAGAGTGAGTTCAACTCAGTTTCCAGGGCGGAGAGACCCAAGCCTGCTATATCTGACCCCCTTCCTGTCTACCCTAGGGATGCAGCACAAAAAAGCAACAGTTTCTAGAGACCCTTAAGCCAACATATTCACCAGATCCTTACTATGTAGCCAGACTCAGAGCCATTCTTAAAATGAGCACTAATAACCAGATGACTATTTCTGTTCAGTGCATGTCAATGGGAAATTCCACTAAGCCTCTGTATTTGTCACTGGAGCCCCAGCAGCTCTATGAAGTGCATTAACGCTTGCACTGTTGCACTCTCTTCAGACACCCAAAGATCCTTGCTTAGAATGTTCTTTCAGCCTCAAGTGTTCTTCACCAGCTCTATCTTCTCAAATCCCGGCACCATTAAGGCAATTCCTTCGTGAAGCCTCCTCTAATTACTCAAATCAAATACAACCACCAGTCATAGATTGTGTCTACTTGAGCCCTTGGGCTTTTCTGTCTGTTTCAGAGTTGTTTGTATAATGGTCAATCACTCCTACTGGGCATCTATCGGTCTGCTTCACCAAATGGTGTTTTTCTTGGGGTGATTTTACGAACTCTTATAATACTTATTTTTCCTCATTCTGAAAAGTGTGGGTACAACAATAAATCAGCATTAACAGTAAATTAGAACAATAATAAATTAATAATAAACAATAATAAATCATAATACTAAATCATAAATAATAAATGAAGGTTAAAAAAGTAATGTCAGGCCTCACTTCTGCACTCTTAGGCAGGTCGTGATTACAACCTTCAAGCCCTGTGGTCCTTTGAGGTTACCTGTGCACCCTAGAGGCTGTCTTCAACCTGCAAGACTGGTTCTCCCACCTCTGTGAAAAGAGCTCTTCACTTCAAAAAGAGGTTCCACCCTTTCTCATTTTATGAAACCTAATCATGCTCTAACATAACATAGATACGAGCACCAGACTTTAAGATGTTTTTTTGGGGGGCGCCTGGGTGGCTCAGTCCTTAAGTGTCTGCCTTTGACTCAGCTCACGATCCCAGGGTCCTGGGATTGAGCCCCGCATCGGGCTCCCTGTTCGGCAGGAAGCCTGCTTCTCCCGCTACCATTCCCTCTGCTTGTGTTCCCTCTCTCGCTGTGTTTCTCTCTGTCAAATAAATAAAATCTTTTTTTTAAAAAAAAAGATTATTTTTTATCTTTAAGGAATCAGTATTTTGGCACAAGGGGTATATGAAAAAAATCACAAAAATTAATAAATATGATTATAAATACTATTATTGTCTCCAAATAACTATATTTTAAGTTCTTTTTTATACTGCTATATAGATGAAAGCACTCCAAACACTTCTGAGCAAAACTAGCAATTATTTCATGACCAGGACTTAGAAGGGAGAGATGGCTTTCAAGAATAGGTCCTGAAAACAGAAATCTCTTCACACGTAAAAGCTCTGTAAAGGATTCCAAAAAGGAAGCAATGGATGAGTGTTCTTTGAAGAGGTCTCCAATAGCCTGAGACTTAAAGGGTAGATGAAAAAAATTAGAAGGAGGAGCTTGAAATGACAAAGTATTGCTGGGAAATGACAAAACATTGCTGGTGGAGTAGCTGATAATGGGGGGGATGGTAATACGTGTGTGGGGCAGGGTACAGGGAAAAATCTCTAACTTCTGTGCGTCTTGTTGTGAACCTAAAACTACTTAAAAAAAAAAAAAAGCCTCCAGTTACTGCCAAATGTACCCTAGAAGGCAAAAATCTGGCCTTCCTTAAATTTCTTAGAAATGCAAACCGTGAAAAAAAAAAGAAAAAAAAAAAAAAAAGTCAAACTGTGGGCTCCACCCCAAACCCACTGAATCAGAAGCTAGCAGAAAGGGGTGTGTTTCAACATGCCTTGCAATTCCTTCTGAGGCAGCTTAAGTTTGAGAACAACACTGGTCTCATCTACTCCTCCGGACAATTGTAATCCAGAGGATACAGACTAGTATTCCTTAGTGCGGCGACCATGGACCATGGACTACCTACATCAAAATCACCTTTTTTGTTTGCCAAAGTAGCACCAAAGGGGAAGATGAGAGGGAAGTGGAAAGTAAGGATCCAGCTTGCCTGGGTTTTTTGTTTGTTTGTTTGTTTTTTATGTAAGCATATTGCAATGACTCTTATGTGCACAGATGTTGGAATACAACCGACTGGTATAGTCTTTTCAGACTTCCTTTATTTATGTCCCTAACATCCCAAATTCTGCTTTCATGTTTCCAAAACAACTTCCTGATAACAATTTGGCTTCTGCTTTAGACCTACCTACAGCAGCGTTTCCCAGCACTGGTAACATTGTTGAACCACCTTGGGAAGTTTTAAAAAATATCAATGCCCTGTCTTCCAAGTCCAACTTAATCAGAATGTATGGTGGTGGTGCTTTTTTAAGAGTCCTAGATGATTCTGATATGGAAGTAGGCTCCGAAACCACTGCCAATAGGAGGAAATGCACTAGTCTTACCAGTAATAATATTCCAGTAGGTTTCATGCTTACATATCTCAGTACAAATCATAAAGGTAACATTCTGGTTTGCATTTCATTTCCTTTGTGTATCTCTTTAAATCCATTCAAGTTCCGAGGACCACAGTTAAATACCAAACCCTGGAATGCAGTGGTGTAATTGGGATATTCTCCTCCTTCCCACACCACCTGCTGGCCTTTCCTTTTATTCCCTGTAAGTCAATTTCAGGGTTTTGTTCAATTAATTATAACAGAGAAATGGCTGCTAATTTATATCCTCAAAAATAGAGGCACTTTGATGTTAATGTAATCAAGTCTTTGGAGTTTCAATTCATAAGAAATATGGAGGATTGAGGCTAGAAGAACAAATTAAACACCAATAAGGGAGAATTTATATCAATTGAGTGTGGACATTTTTTTAAATTAAAAAAAATTTTTAAAAGATTTTATTTATTTACCTGAGAGAAAGAGAGCAAGCAAAAGAGAGAGGACAAGCATAGAAGGAGTGCAGAGAGAGAAGGAGAAGCAGGCTCCCCGCTCAGCAAGGAGCCTGATGTGGGGCTCAATCCCAGGACCCCAAGATCATGGCCTGAGCAGAAAGCTGATGTTTAGCTGACCGAGCCACCCAGGAACTTACTTGAGGGCGGACATTTTATGGAATAATTTGCAAGTCTTTTCAACAAGTCAGTATTTTGAAAATCAAAGTACTAAATTGAAATCATATGACATTAAGAGGGAGAATATTTTAAACTAAAAAAGTGTTGAGAAACAGTTATCAGAGACAATGCCTTGATTGGATCCAGTTATACAAATCAGCTATAAGTGAAGTTATGGCAGCACTTGGAAGAATTTGAATATGATTTGGGTATTAGATAATATTAAGGAATTATCCTAAATTTTGTTAGGTTGGACAATGATATTGTGTTTACATGAGGAAATACCCTGATTTTTAGAAATGCTTCACAGAGACAAAATGCTATGCTATGGATAATTTACTTTAAACCACTTCAGTAAAAAAAAAAAAAATTGTTTATATATATGTGTGTGTGTGTGTGTGTGTATGTGTGTCAAGCAATTAACAATTGTCCAGTCTAGATTATGGACATAAAAGTATTCATTATACTGTTCTCATTCCTTTTTTTCATTTGCTTGAAATTTTTTATACTAAAAAATGGGGAAGCCAAAAGAAAAAAAAAGAACATGTACATTCAGTTTAGATAGTGGAGAAACTTCTGGAATGGAAACAAAATCTGAGTCTAATCTTGACTCTGAGTAGTGCCCTCTCTGGGTCTCATGTGCTCCTATGCTAGGTAAGGGCTTAGACCAACATCCTTCCTATTGTAATCCTGTGTTGACTGTCCTTATACACAATGTTATTAGAACCAGATACAGTAACTGTCACTTTTAAAAGCAAGATACTGCCCTCAAATACAATTTAGAACATCTCTGTGTAACAGCAATAGTGGATGAAGAGGTTTTATTTGACAAAGATTTTTCTATTGCTAATATTTTAATAATGAATCATGTAGCATTTCTCTTTGAAGCCTATGGAAAACTAGAGTTCTGTAACCCAAAATGGGAAAGCCTAAGAACAAACTTCTTATGTAGAATTCTTCATAGCATTAAACACAGTGCAATGTGTCTAATGTGTGAAAAAGCTTAGCATTTTGTTTTGTTCTGGACTTGACTATGGAAAGAAGGATAAAATTCTAATGGGGACTCTGCTTTATTAGGGAATCAAGAACAGGCTGTCTTAAAGTTATGAAGGTGTCAGTTTCCTCTTAAGGGGGAAAGCATGCTAAGAAGCATTTCAGTGCCATTCATTTGAGCAAATCTTCATTAAGCAACCCCTGCATGTCATTGATGTTGCGGGACACACACAACACATCTTTGTAGGGCACCCACTGTATGTCAGGCATTCTTGTTAATGTGGGGGCATTTCGAATTCAAGTGTTTTAGGTGCTTATCAAAATAGAATCCCTGGATATCTGGCTGGCTATGTCTCATGATGCCACTCTTGATCTTGGGGTTGTGAGTTCAAGTCTCAATTGGGTGTAGAAATTACTTAAAAATAAAATCTTAAAAAAAAAAAAGAATCCCTGTTGTCTTAGAGCACACACACATTCCAATGGGGAGAGATGTCCTATAAACATGTAGACACATAAGTAAATAAGAAAATGTCAGCTATTGAGAAGTGTTATTTTAAAAAAAGATTAATGTGAAAAAGACTGGGGGAGGGGCTCTTTTAGGAGGCAATTGGTGAAGGCTTCTTTGAGAAGGTATTATTTTAGTTCAGACCTGAGTAAGAGGAAGTCAGTGAGTGATACAGAGATAACATCTGAATGTAAACCTGCTGCCTACTGTGTGCAAGAACTGTGAGCTCTCCACTTTTATTAGCTAACTTAAGCTTCATGGCAACGCTTATGAGGTAGGTACTATTATTTATTATCTCCATATTACACATATGAACATACTGAAGCACAGAGACATGAAACCACTTGCCCGATGTGACAGAGTAGGAATTTGAACTAGGAAGCCCAGCCGGAGAGCCTCCACTCTTCTGCCATAGGATCCCTCAGTAAGCTGGGCCGGTAGTAGATTCTAAGAAGAAGAAATAAAGTAGTGAAGGTCTTAGGAGGCAATGAGTGTAGTGTGTTTGAGGCAGTAAAAGAAGGTCAATATGGCTGACATGGAGCAATGAAGGGTAGAGAAGAAGAAGCAAAAGAGCTAGGGTGGGGGTCCCTGGGTGGTTCAGTCGCTTAAGTGTTTGCCTTCAGCTCAGGTCATGATCCCAGGGTCCAGGGATAGAGCCCCGTGCTGGGCTCCCTGCTCAGTGCGGAGCCTGTTTCTCCCTCTCCCTCAGCCTGCTTGTGCTCTCTCTCTCTCTCTGTCAAATAAATAAGTAGTCTTTTTAAAAAAGAGCTAGGGGGGAACCTGGTGAAGTAGGGCAACATAAGGCTTTATTCTGCTTGCGACAGGAAACCTTGAAGAGGTTTTAAGCAAACATATGTGTGATATTATATGCCTTTTGTTTTTAAATGATGGCTCTGCTGTGCAGAGGATGGAATCTCGGGGGGCAAAAATGAGGTAGAGTGAGCAGTTAGAATGTCCTACTTGTCCTGTGACAACATAGCTGGAGTGTAGTTCGCAGTGGTGTCATGACAAGACAGAGTTGGACCCGGGCTTAGCTTCAGAGACAAGTAACAGAACTTCCTGATAGGTTGCATGTGGGACTTGAGGGTAAGACAGAAATAAAGAATGACTCCTGGAGTCTCCATGTGAGCAACCGGGTGGACGGTAGGATAATTCAGAGGACTAGGGAGTGCTGTGTTAAGTTTGACTTGGTCGTTAGACGTTCGAGTCTAGGTTTTGAGTTTAGAAAAAGTTGACTTGGCTTATTCTAGCCTGAGAGAAAAAGAAACATTTTGATAAGCATAATCTCTTCTGAAATAAATTCAGTCTGGGCAGGAGAAAGAGGCATATGTGGCCAGGAATTTATAAGTCTAGATCAAGAACAGCATTCAGGTGGCCCAAGGATATGTTTTACTTGGAATCCGAAATGTTTTGAAAATGGATCTCACATAAAAATACTTTGGGTTCCCTTTAAAAATCAGAAGGCCAGGGAATATTGAGCCAACAGTTCTCTGCTTGGGGCTCCCTGTTTTTCCACGGACTTCACTATTCCCAGTTGTATTGCTCCTGCCCAGACTTTATAGGAATTTGAGTTCTTTGCACTCGAACTAGATTCTGATCTTCACTCTGCCACTTAACGATTGTTTGAGACTTTGCAGTTGTTTAGCTTTTCTGGGCCTCAGGTCTTCAACCATCAAATGTGTGCTCTATGTAGTTCACAGGGTTCTTTTGAAAATCACATTAAATAATGCATATGAACACATCTTATCCTAGTAATGTACTCTAAAACAGTAAAATATTATTTCCTTCAAAATAACAAGAGTTCAGATAATCAATTTATGACTGTGCAATGAAAGTTGGCAATACCTAAATTTAATTATTTGGATATATAGAAAAGTTTAAATTATTTCTAAAACAAAGTCTGCTTTTAAAATAAAATGGAAATGGGGAGGTGTTGGGTGCCCCAAATCGAGGGGAAGAAACTCTCTGACGGAAGACATATCCACACACTACTGAGAATTCAAAATATTTCAGTGGGACAAAGATGAAAAGGACAAACAGAATGGAAAGGGAGAGAAACTGGAGTCAGAAACCAAAGATTCTTGTCTTCGCTGCACCACTTCTGTTCTGTGTGAACTTGAATGATAGTGATAAAAGGAGTTCATCCCTAAAAAGTCCTCTACACACATTATTTCACTTAGCACAGTCTGCGAGGCAGGTAGAGCTACTGTCCCCATTTTACAAAGGAGGAAATTAAGGCACGGGTTAATTAAGGCATCTGCCCTTAATTGTGTAGCAAGCAGGCGTGAAAACTGGATGTGTCATTTCCCTTCTTGGGTTCTTGGAGTAAAATGTGAAGAAGTGAAACTTTATTTTATAAAGGTTCTCCTAGAGTGCTACTGAGGTGTATTTTATAGATATCTGGATACATACATAGAGAATACACACCTACATAGAGAAGCTATTATCCATTCCAATCTGGAGCTTCATTTTTATATAATTCATTTAGCTTGCTGGTGATGTCTTAGAAGTTGTTCTTATGTGATTTATCAAAGTTATCACAAACTAAGTCATCAGGTGACAATTTGTGAAAATATATGTACTGATAGTGAGCTGTGTAATATTTCACTTCAAGCTGATTGATATATGCATCCACTCAAAATGTATATTCAAACCATTATTTCACAAGAACTGTTAGCTAACACAACCTACAATTTCTATGCCTAGCACAGAGCCACACATTTAGGCCCTTATGCAGTTTGCATTGTTGAGGCTCCAAACACGTTGTACAAGTGAGATCTCACCTTCTCGACCTCCCCAGCAGCCCCTTAATGCTAATATGCCCATTCTTTTGGTTGTCCGTAAATACAACGTGAGGTTGGGAGATCACTGATATGAGCTCTAAACTTGCTCTCCTGCTTACCCACTGAGGGAACTTAGTTCATCCAGCTATAAAATGAGAGAGTTGGGCTAAGTGACCTCTAAGTTCCTTTCCTCTTAAATTCTGGAATTTTTGAAATCTAGCTATAAAGTGAAATGGTACCCTTTTGTTCTTATCACATGAGTATTAGTTGAATTCCCCATGAAAAATCAATGAATCTCCAAGAGTTTCCAATGGGACTAGAAGAACAAAGATGAACCATAGGCTCATCGTTCTTATTCCTGAAGTCTGTGGCTGATGCAGGTCTTACACGTTTTAATCGCCCCGACGTGCTCCACTTGAATTGTGAGGCTGAATGTAGACCAGGGACTCTGGCTGTGCGGGGTGAACCTTGTCTGATTGCATCAGCAGGGTGGGCTGGGATGCTCGATTCAGTTCAGAGTAGTCATTCAGCAGTTCAGTGACACATAGAAGGTCATGGACTTCAAAGAGAATGCTGAAAGCAGAGATGAAGGCGGGTGCAGAATGGTCCGGTTAATGATCACACTTCATAATTTCACAGTGTGCTGACTCTCTCAGACATGGTGTTCAGCCCAACTCGTACTGGTTTGGCTTGGGAATCAGGAGCCTTTACCCCAAGGTCACTCCCTGATTCCTCAGCATGTTTAACCCTGTATCGATCTTCCTTTACAGAATTTCTTTATGCTTAGAGAATTCACCGAAAGTATAATCCTCATCATGTTGGGGTATTTTGCTCCATGATTTGCAAAGCTCTTCTCACATCATTAGTTGTTTCTCTGAGCTTGTGAGGTACGTGGGTCATACACAGTAACCTAGTCCTTACAGGCAGGGAAACAGAGAGTCAGAGAGGAATGAGCTTGCTCTGCATCACATAGCTAGTAAGTGGCACGTTTCCTCCCGTCTAATGCTCTTTTTCTTCTCTAGCATATTCCACCCACCTGACCCGGAGATGTTTTTAAGGCTTTACATCCTTTTTGTGTGCTGGAAGAAGGGGTACAATGTCTGCTTTTTTTTTTTTTTTAAAGATTTTATTTATTTGACAGAGAGAAACACAGCGAGAGAGGGAACACAAGCAGAGGGACTGGTAGCGGGAGAAGCAGGCTTCCTGCAGAGCAGAGAGCCCGATGCGGGGCTCGATCCCAGGACCCTGGGATCTGACCTGGGCCGAAGGCAGACGCTTAACGACTGAGCCACCCAGGCGCCC
>CM053603.1:119334170-119364924 GCA_028646535.1 Procyon lotor
AATGTCTGCTTTTATATGATGCATTTCATATTTAATAATGACCATTTCTTCTCCCTCTGGTATGCCTAATGTCAGTACTATATTAGCACCCATCTGGTATCCCTTTATATACAGTGATTTTCAAGCAATGTTCTTGAAAAGTGGGTTTCAGGGGCCTCTGAAGGACCATCACAGTGTGGTGATGGGGAGAGGGATGGATAGATCAGACCATAGGCACCATCCCCACTCCAATTGGAACATCTTTGCCATTATCTGCTTTACATAATGAACTGCTGACTGAAAGACAACCAATCCCAAAGAAGGTTAGTAAACGCTTTCTTTGTTGTCTTACTGAGGAGGCTAGCCCAGGAGACAGTCTTTCTGATTGCTCTGAAAAATGCTTCGAAGCTTGTTAGCTACAGGGGATGATACATATGAAAAGGGAAAGGAGTATAAGTGTTTACAAGCAGTTCTCCAAATACTTGCACATCACAGGAAGATCTAATTTGTGATGGTTGTAATAATTTGCTCCACCATGTACACAGAAGAAAGACCCTTAGGTCATCTGAACATAACATTATGTTTCTATCACTTCTGATTATTTAAAAATATTGCTTCTGCTTAACTGATCTTCCAGTTCTTCCTTTTTTTTTTTTCCTCCTTGAGGTCACTGGAGATGGTTACAGGAGGCTGACATCAGTCACCCACTGCCGTGTTAGTGCACAGAACTTCTTCATTACACTGTGAACAAAGGCATCTCCAGACAGAATGTTTGAAAACCACAAGATTATCATGTTCTTTTCAAAGGGGGCCATATTTTATTCTAGCAACAAGCTCTAACTGGGTGGCAGGAAAAATTACTGGAATTTGGCTTCAAGCAGATCTGTGTTCAAGCTCCAACTCATTTGTTACGAGTGAGCCTGAGTACCTCTTCAAGCTTTAGTTTCCTCTTGTGTGAAATGACAACAAGGAGGAAGGGAGGAAGACTTCTCTCTGCACTTCAAGGTCCTTCTAGTTGGATTATGAATCAAATTGACATGAAATAGATTAACAGGAGAAAATAAAATTTATTTTTGTACAAACAAGGGATCCACACAAATGTGGAAATCCCAAAGAGAAAAAATGAGCAGATCCTCTATCTCAATTCTTTTCAGGCAGTTTGTGGGGTTGATGAAAAGCTTTTCTCAAATCTGCTGGGTTTTGACTGCTTTTAACTTGAAATAATCTTCATGTCGAAGTGGCTCATCTTGGGGTGGCCTGCCCTTCGCTCTTACACC
This sequence comes from Procyon lotor, assembly GCA_028646535.1. Lineage (NCBI taxonomy): Eukaryota > Metazoa > Chordata > Mammalia > Carnivora > Procyonidae > Procyon > Procyon lotor. The sequence continues at coordinate 119,335,427 of CM053603.1, forward strand.
TTCTGTATTAGTTTACTAGGCTTGCAGTAAATATGCAAAGTGCCACAAATAGTAGCTTTAACAACAGAGATATACCACCTCATAATTCTGGATACAAGAAGTCCCAAATCAAGGCATTACGAGGGTTGGTTTCTTCTGAGGGTTATGAGGAAAGGATCTGTTTCAAGTCTCTTTCTTTCCTTTGAAGATGGCTGTCTTCTCCCAGTGTCACTTCACATTGTCCTCCTTCCTGGGCCATCTGGGACCAAATTTTTCCTTTATATAATAATACCAGTCATACTGGATTATGGTCTACCCAAATTATCTAATCTTAACTAATTACATCTGCAATAACCATATTTCCAAGTAAGGTCCCATTCTGATGTACTGGGGCTTAGGACTTCAACACATGAACTTGGGGGATGGGTGATATGAAACAACTCAATCTTCCTTATGAAAATTAGATTAGATTCAATACTTAAAGTGCTTTCCCAAGGACCTAAGCCATAATAGCTATTTAATAGGCATGAGTTTTCTTCCTTTTGTACAATGCTACCCCTATTGCTGACTTTTTCCCTAAAACATTTCCTTCTGTTCTTCTTTGCTATGATCCTTTTTTTTTTATCAAGGGGGAGAGAGAATCTTAAGCAGGCTCCATGCCCAGCATGGAGCCAATGTGGGGGTCAATCTCGTGACGCTGAGATAATGACCTGAGCTGAAGTCAGGAGTCAAGAGTCAGACACTTAACCGACTAAGCCACTAAGCTCTGCTATGATCCTTTCTATCTTTACCTTTCCCCCTAGCCTTAATTATGACCTTTTGAGCCTACTCACCTCTTCTCCCCATTCCCAGGGGAATTTCTGAACCTAGGGTGAAGTTATGTAGGTCCCAAGCTGCACCTTTCACAGGAGAGTATCTCTCACAGGAGAGTATCCTAAGAATGAGCCTGAAACTCATCTTTCAAGATCATTATCATTCCTCCATTTCTCTTTGTAAAAGTGGAGATTGACCACCTTGACCCCAATCATTGCAGCTTCTGAGGGAGGCCCTGAGTGGCTAGAAGAGTTGTGAATTCATTAAAGTCTGGCTGCATGGAAAAGCTCCTGACAAAATTTCCCAGAGAGGTAATGTCAGAACTTTCTGAGAAAAGTTCATAAACATGTCTGAGCATGAGGGGGCGGTTTGAACAGCAAATGCCAGATTCTGAAGAAAGAACAGTTCTAATTGAACAAAAGTTCACTGGGGCAAACAAAAGAAGGGGAAATACAACTGCATTTTTTCAATTCAAGTTTGTCTAAAACCAACATGTCAGAAGTACTTTCACCGGTCTTTGGTTAGTTTTCCCTCACTTGGAATGTTGAAATATGGCTAACTCCCACAGCAACTTGGCATCTCCTCCGGGGACTGCACAACATTATTTACCAAGAGCATTGCTTTAAAGTGGCACACTGTAAAAGTTCTATGGGTAGTTACTGGTAGAGCCTTTCTCCAAAGAGCTGCACAGACAGTAAACTGAAATGTGGAAATTAGAGTCCAGAGGCTGGGCAGATTCCAGGCCTGTGTCTGATTCGCTGAGTACACCTGATGCATGTCAAATAGCCAGATGTCAGCATATCATGATGAGTGGCAGAAGGGTTTTCTGCACTCAATGCATGCAAGGAGTCTCAGGACAGAAAGGCAGAAATTGGGGTAGATGCAGTTCTAGAGTAACTGCATTTTCAAGATAGCAGAGCTAACTATCCTGAGAAATGTAAGTTCCCTGATCCTATGCTCAAGCTGCTGTTTGAGAAGTCTGGGTCACTGAATTGGGGGTTCCTTTTGTAAACCTATCCCTGGTGTCTTGATATCAGCACACAAACATTTCTAGATGTCTACAGATGGGAGTGGGAGCCTCGGAAAGGCAAAGGCGAGGGGAGCTCCTTTTGATGAAGGGATTGAGTGGGTGGAGTTGAAGCTGGAGGCTAATCTCTTTATGCAGGTGTGTGTGTTTGTGTGCCAACGTGTGTGTTTGTGTGTGTGTATGTGTGTGCGCACGCGTGCGTGCGCGCGTGTGTGCGTGCCTGTTGACCTGGGCTTGGCTAGCTCAACTGTTGTTTTGGAAGACAAAACAACAGTTCCTAATCCCTAGTGCACCATCAGCTAGTGTTCCAGCTCTGCAATAGTGGTGGTCTTGAGAATCACAGCAGACCACCCACATGGAAAAGAAAAGAAAACAATACCTAGCCCCGCAAGGAGGTTCTGCACTTTTAATCTCAAAACATTCAGAAGCAGGAAATCTTTTACAGTTTAATATCGTGAAGTCCCTGGCACAGGCATCAGCATTTGAGAAGGAGTGAAGCCAAGTCAACATGAGGCATAATAGTATCAATAGTGTACAGCAATAACAATGGTAATTTATATTTTCCATCCCACTTTGAAGAATGATTTTTTCCCCCATGGAAGTTTCTTGAAGACAAAACGCCTTCAGTTTGGAGTGACTTAAATTACTGTTTTGACTCTGGCATTAGCTCTATCACTTTGGGCAACTACCTTTATTTCTCACAGCCAGGTTTTCTCAGTAAAAAACAAGGTGGATACGGCCCATACAAGGCCAACTCCATCCCCTCCGTAAAAAGATGCCGTTGCCGCCCCTGCCACCGAGCACACACACGAGTCCACCTCGAGCGCTGGCTTGCTTCTGCCCTCACCCCGCTTGGATTCACGAACGGTTCATGTGTCGCTTCCAAGGAACCTCACATAATGGAAAACTGGGCAACAAAGATGGATCCAGGAAAATGCTCCGTAAATATGAAGATGCTGAATATTTTTAGTAATTAGGAAAAATCCACCAAAAATGTATCTTTTGCTGATCAGGTTGGAAGATAAAAGATTTGTAAGATGAAAATTATCATTATTTGGGGGAAAGACAATACTATAATGGAAGGGGTATAATTTGATACTAACCTTACAGAGTCTTCTGTGAATGTGTTTCTTCAGAAATAGCTGGTTAGGCATGAAGTAAAAATGAGGTGTATACTGCCTATACAAGACAGCCCTTCTGACTGACTAATCAGGTAGATAGATCCATGAATACATACAGAGGGGTAATATCTCACTGTCGCTTCAACTTTTGAAAATCAAGGTTCTCCACTTTAAATCAAAAACTAATGATGTACTATATGTTGGCTAATTGAACATAAAAAAGTGCACTGTACCCAAATTACAACTGGGTTTTCATAGTCACCAAATAGGTATTATTTCACTGCACTAGGGCTTGGTGAAGTCACAAAGAAGTATGGCAGGTGTGCTCACTGGGGAAGCAGAACCTACAGGGGCATCTGGCTCAGTCAATTAAGTGTCTGCCTTCAGCTCAGGTCATGATGCCGGAATCCTGGGATAGAATCCTGGGATCCTGGGACTGGGCCTGGCATCCCTGCTGAGCAGGGGGGGTCTGCTTCTCCATTTGCTCCTTACTCTGATTGGTCATGCTCTCTTCCTCTCTCTTACTCTCTCTCTCAAATAAATAAATAAAATCTTTTTTAAAAAAGATCTTTAAAAAAAGAAGCAGAGTCTACATACAAGAGTCAGGCAGGAAGGAACAATCCTGATGTGCAAACTCACACTGACAATTTAATTATGAAGGCTCCTCCTGTATAATATAGGATGCATTTCTAAACCCTGAAGACACTGTGGCGTCCTATGTCTCACCCCAAAGACATCTCCTTTTGCACATTTCATAAAGTTTTTGAGGAGTTGTGTCCTCTGCATTGTCCCACCTTCATGAAAAATGTAAATGACAATTTTCTTCCTGGCATCACTCTCTTCAATAAACACTCCTCAATGGTTCAGTGAGGTATACTCATCCTTTCCTCCATTTTTGGAGAAAGTGCCATGGCAGGAATAGCCTAGGAAGATGGAAACAACATTCTTGTAGAGACTTTGGAACAGGAAGAAGAGATACTATTTAAAAATTTGTGCAGACTTTCTACAAAACAAAGTTCTGAGATTTTAAGTCTTCATCTATCCTCATTGTCTCTAAACATAAGGGGTGGAAAGCAGCAAAAACTCTCTGCTTTCCAATTCCAAATAGTTTATTCATGCTCTCCTGTGCAGTGTCAAATAGCCAAGTTCAAACTCTTGATGGTTATAAACCCAGTAAACACCGGTCACAATCTTTACAATGTGGCAGCACTCATGTGTACAATGAAGCCAAAGCTTCTCCACACCCTTTCCTCTCCTTTACAAAAGTGTTTGAGAGGGAGGATCGCAGAATGTAATGGTTCTCAAACCTTAGTGTTCCAAGTGAGGATGCCTGGGCTGTATCTCCAGAAATTCCCATCTGGTAGCTTCGATTTTTTTGACATATACCTCAGGAAATCCAAGGCACATGGTATCAACAGCGCATTTTAAGAAATGCCAACACAGCATCTAAGAGTTCAGGATTTCAAGTTAGAATAGTCTAGATTTAAATCCCAGAACCTGAAGTCCCTTGTTATCCATCATTGGGTGAATTGTTCAAACTGTTTAAGCTTTAGTTTTCTCAAATATAAAATAGAGTTAATTACACTTAACACAGAGTGGTCATTAGCTCACCTTGAAGGGAGGTAATGTGTACAGAGAATCTGGCACAGCGACTGCCACGTAGTAGGCACTAAACCAACAGTGGCTATTATTTGGTATGACTCCTGGCCTGAACTCTGACCACTCTTTAAAAGGTTTGACCTCTTGAAGGATCCACATGTATTCCCAAGTGAAAAATTAATAGTGTTCTTTCTCTTACAATGATGGTGAAGCACAATAGCATGAGTACATAATACTTTTCCCCCTCTAGTCAACTCCATACAACTACATTGAAGAACATCAAGTTAATTTGAATATAAGGGTATGATACATTTGTCCCTGAGGAATCTCTAACAGCAGAAGCTGAAAGCTGATAAAGGTCCTTGAGATAGTCATGTGGGTATGTTGAAAAAGATTTTGACAGATATCATACTATGAGATAGTACCCATAAAGTAGGACTGGGGACCTGGGTGGATGTTTTCCTGGTGATATGGTGATAACACTAGTTCTGTCCTCTTCACAGGAATGTAAGAACCATAGGAGGAAATGCAAGTGAAAGCAATTTGAAAATTGTGCAACATTAAGATAATAGGATTGTTATGATGAGGCGTCTGCTCTAAAATCCAGAAAACATAACACACAAAATAAGTAATAGGCCATTTCATAAAAAGAGCCCAGTATTAAGGACTGATCATAAGTCTAGTTACATGCCACCCACTGTTGAGTGACTGGAAGGCCAGATGTCCACATGGTAGAAATGATGACGAGCTGACTCAAGATCAGATAGGAGGCCCAGATCAGCTCATTTTAAGGTTCGCTCCTATGCAGATATTACAAGATTCTAAGAAACACTGCATCTAATTAGACATTCAAGAAAATAGAGAAGGAAAATGTATTCCAAATTTTGCGGTTAAGCTGGCAGACTTTCCAGAAATAAATTTATAGTAAAATATGTGCTTTGAAAAGCCTGTATTTTTAGGCAACAGCTCAGTCAAGTAAGAAAACAAAACCAAAATTACAGACTGAGTTGTTTACTAAATGAAAATTTTAGCCTTTATTATGGCTGTGGGACTTGTATCTGCCAGAGCTATCACACCTGGCTTGTTGAGCAATAAACACTTGTGGCACCATGAGTCAGATGGTACATTAACTGGCAAGTCAAGAAAATCAGGAACTCCTAAAATGACGTCTTTCCACCTGTATAGGCACACTTGCCACCCACGACCTGTACAGCTTAGTGTGGATAGGAAGGGGGAGGGGAAAGGGAGCAAGAGGCCCAGGACTGGGAGCTTGTCTGAAGAAAATATGATTTCTGTTGAAAAACCTTCAGGCAATTCATCTCTATCTTCTGTGTTCTCTCAATACTTTTTATTCATCTGTACAAACTGATTGGATATTTGTTGTTCATCTTTTCCCCACAAGTTGGGTTATGTCATATTAAATTCTATATTTTTAATGGCACACAATGGCATTGGGCCTAACACACACAGCTCAGCATAAGGTTATTAACTGAATCTAATAGCATGGATTAAGAAGTAACCAGGGTTTAGAAAATACTACCAGTCAGTGATAGAACTTATGGGTCCAGTTGGACACTTCCAGAAAAAAGAATATACATTAACTTTGGTTATAGCAATCAGGGATCTTTTAAATTAAAGGGGCCATGCAATATGGTAGGAGAAAGAAGCATCAATCTCTATAAAACCTGAAGCTCCAGGGCGCCTGGGGTGGCTCAGTGGGTTGGGGCCTCTGCCTTCAGCTCAGGTCATGATCTCAGGGTCCTGGGATCAAGCCCCGCATCGGGCTCTCTGCTCAGTGGGGAGCCTGCTTCCGCCTTTCTCTCTGCCTGCTTCTCTGTCTGCTTGTGATCTCTCTCTGTGTCAAATAAATAAATAAAATCTTTGAGAAAAAAAAACAACCTGAAGCTCCACCTTTGAGGTAAAGAGGAATTATTTCATGCTGGCAGCAGGTCAAGGGTCCTGCTGCAGCCTTCCCAGTTACCCTGCCCATAGAAATGAGAGATAACACTTGCTAATATAAAAGGCAAGCCTCAGTCCCCAATTTAGTACTTTGAATTCTGGCATCTGCAGTCACTGCTCTTCTGGAATGATGTCCACATGTTCTTAGGGAGCTCATTTGGTCAATTCTCAGTCAACAATTTCCCTGACCTATCCAGATGATTGGATTTGCTGACAATTCATTTCTTTCTAAAACCCAGAGATATGATATCTGTGAGGTTCTATGAAAGTATTCTCTTCCCATTTTCTTTTACTTTACAGGCAAATTTGTTTTCTACTCTGCAAGTTTCTCTTCCTTCTTTCACCAAGCTGTGATTATTTGCCACATAATCAGCCTTTGCCTCTCATCTTCTCACTCTAAACAATTATCCTGTAGAAATCTAATTCACAGGCAGAACTTGAGCTACCTCAGTGCTCAAGAGATACCATCATAACCTTTGTTTGGCTCTGACCTGTACACTAGTTGCAGATTTCCAAATGTTTGTAACACATCTTTTCGTAGATACCCCATCATCAACTCAGTACCTCTTCTTGCTTCGGCGTACCTTCTAGACACATCTGGGTGAGTCTCTCCATTGGTCTTGGTTTCAACTTTCTTACAAGTTAAATAAGATAGTAGAGGAAATGTTTTTACGTATTCAGTGTAGCTTTCAAATTCATGATAAACGTTTCCCCAAAAGAAACTCATAATTTTTTCTAATGTCATTGCAACCATATATTTCTATCAATTTTATAACTGTATTTTCATGCTCCAAGTTAAGAACCACAATGGATATTCTTATCAATATTCAAATTCTCAGACAAATATTATTATTTTTACCTATTCCAGGATTTGAGTGGCCATTGTTGGAATAAGGCAAGAGAAGTGAACACCAAAAGTCTCAGGGGAGAAAGTCTAGACCCATTTTTATCAAATTGATTTCAAACTCTGCCCTACAGCTAATTTATTCCTAGGAGTCTGTCCTTACAATAAGAGTTGAGGTCCTAGAAGGAAAGATTGACATTTGATTTAATTCTAGTCTCATCTTCTAACTCAGTGCCTAATATTTCATGTATCATCAATAAGTATTTGTTGAGTTATTTTAATTATCAAGTTTTAGGTTTTTTACATATGTCATCCACAATTAGTACAGCAGGAAGTTGCTTAATTAGACAAGGATATGGAAGTCTATATTTCTCATAGCATTGTGATAGAAGACAGAGGATCAAACTCAATGTCCAAGAGACCTGCACAAGGAAAAAGGAAAAGGAGGAGGATCCTTTTAGCTTATAGGAGAAACACAGAATAAAGAAAATCAGGCTGCAACCTTTGGTGGAAAGGCAGGGTCCTTTTGTGGTTTGCCTTGGTTTTATGATCCCTGATGAGAGTAACTGGGCAATGACTCAGGATTATGAGCCAGAAGCTGGACAGAGGTTGAGATAGAGAACAAATCTTACCCTGGAGTTTGGGAACATTCCATGAAATGTCTTTGTGAGCTCCTTGTTATTGGAATTGTTCAAGCAGAGGTTAGGCAAGTGTGAGACAAGGATGCTGTAAGGGGAGTGTTAGAGGCAGTCTCAGGTGGAATTGAACTAGTGAGTTTTAAGTCCTCACTTACTATACATTTTCCCAACTATTATATTTTAAAAATATAAGCTATATTATTTATTGGGCAGTGCATTAGGTACTGAGCAAGGTACTCTCTCTATATATAATTATAGCCAACACTTACATAGCATTTACTGTGCACTGAATGGAGATCTTTGTGTATATGCATTCCATAAACTTTCACACAAGCCTCTGGAGTAGGTATTGTTTTAAATTCCATTCTACAAAGGAGGAAGTGGAGGCACATGAGGGTCAGAAACTTACACAAGGATATTCAGCCAGTAAGTAGCAGAGTAGGGATTTTAACCCACAAAGTCTGGTTTCTACTGTGAACTCACATCTATTCGGCTGCACAGCTGCTCTGAGCTCTGCAGTGATGATGTGACAGTCAGATTGCCACTCGTCCTTTAGAGATGAGAAAATGAGGTCTGCAGGTATATGTCATGTGCCTTTGATCACTCTGCAGTTTTCTCCAACTTCTCTTTTCTCTTTACCTGGTTTTAATGCTGCTCTCTCCAAGCCTGAGAGCCTGCAAAGGCTTTTTTATTTCTACTTCCAACCTCCCCTCCTCCCACTCATCCTTCAGATTGCTGCCCGATGTCATTTAAGCATCTCCAACGGCTCCTTGCTGTCTGTGGCATTGGGTTCAAATACATCAAACCTGTGTGGCTTTTCATAACCTGCTGCCCTTACCTTTGGCAATTTTTTCTCTGACTCTTTAAAATATAAACTTGATTCCCATTAGCTTACTTCATCATTGTTCCACTTGTGTTTGTAAATCTTGTTTCTTATAAATAATAATACTAATATATCTTGGCTAGGGAATACATTTCATTTACAAAGTCCTCAAATATAAGCTTCTCTTTCTATCTCTGCTCAGCATTTATTCTGGCCCCAATGGCCACTCTCCCTCATCAGTCTACTCTTCCTCAACATCACCACCATCTTAGTTCAGACCCTGTTCACCTTCATAGGAAATCTTTCTATATTTCCTGGTTGCTCTGTTTCCAGGTTTATCTCCCGAAAAGCCACTCTCAACACTTGTTGCTAAAAAGCTTTTAATTTATGCTAGATAGTAAGTTAGCCTAGTGAGCCTTGAAAGCCAGGCCAGGGATCTGGTAAGGAAAATTTTTAAATGGGATATAATAATCTTGGAAAAACTCATGCTTTCTTCTCAACTGTATAACTAAAGATTGTATTGTATATCCAAAGGATATCAAAGGTGCTTGAGAAAGGGCCAAACAAGGTTTTTGTTGCTGTAGCTTCTTTTATTCCTCATCCCTGCTATGATTCTGTCTCTGGAGAAGGTTGTTTGATAGGGAAAAACAAGGGAAAACAGAACAGAATGCTATAGATGGCAGGTATTTGCACAAACAAAGCTGTAAAGCTTTGACCCAACCTATCTGGGCTGACCCTTAGGTATCAGGATGAGAGCCTCTGACTCTTACTCTAGCAGTTCCTACAGTCATCCAGCTGAAAAAAAAATGCAAGTTCTGAAATGGATTGAAAAACAAAGAAATCTTGTCACATCTGTTTATTCTATTTCTGATCTGTTATATTTTGTTTCTGTTTCATTAAGGCTCTGTGGCTTCCTCCGTGACCTCAAAGTGGATCTTGACATCTTTCCTGAGACATAAACTACTCATCATCTCTCTTACTTCTTGAGGTATTGCAGTTATGTATATGTTTTACTGTTTGAAATTGTTCTCAGTTCTTGAATATTCTGTGGCTGTTGCTTTATTCTTTTTTTTTTCAGAGTGGGGAGTTTCTATTAATCTATCTCCAAACTCACTGATTGTTTCCTCATCCATTTCCAGTCCAGTCTCTGGTAGGAGGGCATTCTTAATTTCTGTAACAACATTTTTGAGTTCTATTATTTATTTTTGATTTATTTTAAGAATTTCCATATTTCTGATTACATTACCTATTTTTCTATGTGTTAGAAAACATAATAACATATTATTCATAGTTATTTTAAATTCTTTGATACGTTCAACATCTGGGTTATATCTGAGTCTGATTCTGATACTTGTTTTGCCTCTTTAGCCTGTACATTTTTTTGCCTTTCAGGATATCTTATAATTTTTTGTTTAAAGCTGAATATCACATACCACATACTAGGAAGTGAGGTAAGTAGTACTTTAGTGTAAGGATTCATGTTAACTTGCTTAGGAATTAGAACGTTTTTAATGCTTGTTGCAGTTTTAAGTGCCAGAGGCTTCCAATTCCTATCTTGTCCTTGTTTTTGTCTCCTGTCTTGACTTTGGGCTACCCCCAAGTACTCTTCCCCAGAGAAAGTCTGTGTCTTGTAGCTATTTCAGCTATAATCCACTGTTATTTTGCTGGAGTTTGTTTGTGGTAAAGTGTGGGGGAAAGGAAACATTCTGTAATCCCATGATTAAATCTCAGTCTTCTAATGAGTCTTTGTTTCTGGCCATGACCTTCATGAGAGTTTCTTCAGTAACACAGCTTTCCCCCATTCAGATGATACAGGAAGGCTAGAGGGGACTGAAGTGGGAAGAATGACATCCCTCAACTAGAACAAGTTTCTGGTCGACTCTTTCCCTTGAGAGTAGGCCTTTGTTACTGAGGAATGTTTGTATAGTCCACAATGATTATACTTCCCCTCTCCCTGTCAGAGATATAAGACAATCTTTCTTGGATCTTCTACTTAAGAACCTGGTGTGGTACTTGGAAGTAAAACCTACAAAAACATGGGAATCTCCCTAAGACTGCAGCCCCCGGGATTTTCTCATTCTCATGCTAGTTTATACTCAGCCTCTAGCAATTCATTTAAATCATCATTTAAGTGTTCCTACTAGTTTAATACCTTCCACTTCAGGTAAGTGGCTCAGCTGCTTCTCTCTGAATTTATCTGTCTTTCCAGGGCGGTAGTTTTCCTGGTGATCTCACTTTTTCTGATGAGTCCAAGAAAAATAATTGATTTTCAATTTGTCCAGCTTTTTTTTTGTTGTTGTTGTAAGGACAGGAGGGATGACTTCCAAGTGCTTTACATTGTCAGGGCTGAAGCCAGAAGTCGTTGGATGTAGAATGAATGTCTTTACGAAAGAAGCATATATATGCTGTGCCTTATTGAACTTCGTATTTAGCTTATGCCCAAAATAGAGTGGGAGCTCACAAGATTGTAAAGTGTTAGTATTGAGTCAACAGAAACGGACAAACCATCTCACACATCAAGAAATTGGTATAATTAAGTTAATCACCAGAATCGGTGAATATTCCTAAACGTAATAATTGCATAAGTCATAGAAGACACTTTTACAATACAAAAACAATAATATTTTGCAGTGTTAGATGTGCATTTTTGAATAAAATTACAACCTTATACCAAGCACAGTATTATTCATGCTGCTTATAAATCTGAAACTCAAAAGGGAAACATATAAATTTTCACCAAACAATAGCACCCACACACTTAATTCACATGTCTGTTCATTCTCAAGCACCATGTTTTACACAGCTGCCTGGAAATTTGGCAGAGAATATCCTAGATGCTGCCAAGATCATGAAAGAGGAAATGAATCTTAACGTCACTGATTCTAACTTTCAGAAAGCAAGATCATGCATTTCTGAGTGTTCAGAAACTGTAGACTTGGGACATGAGAAAAATACATAAGAAGGAAAAAATTTCTTCATGATAGAGACAGAATTCCTAATAAGGCAAGAAGTACTCATTAGAATGTAGATTTATGTTGGAGTCCTTTGTTCAATAATAAATGAAACAGATGTTTTATGTGGGTTTCATTGTGTTGCTCTGCCTTATATTAGTACGTGTATCAACTTCACTCTTCCATTCCCTTCCTCATCGCTTGGCAGCACTTTTCACACTATGACTCTCCTCTTGCCATCTGACCCATGCAAAACCTGGTCATGCCTTCAGCAGAGTTAAGGCTTTTGAACCTTTATGTTTTTGTTTGCATTCACATAGAAAGATCCTCTGCCATCAAAATCTTATCATTTTAAATTAGAATGAACTTGTGGTGTTGAAATGGACTGCTGGTATTCACATACACACACAGATACAGAAAGGTAAACATAAAGGTATGTACACGTTTGGTCTCTCTTTCTCTCTCTCTCTCTGTATTTCCAAGATGATAACATTGGGGGATGCTGGGTGGAGATATGTGGGAAATCTCCACCCTATTTTTTCAACTTTCTTGTAAGTCTAAAATTATTTCAAAAAAAAAAAAAAAAAAAGGAAAAGAAAACGGTTAGAAAAGGCCATATGACATGTTAAAATTATTAAACAAAAGAACTTCCTATGCCTTGAAGGCCTAAGACAGCATGACATCTCCATGAAACTTTCACCAAAACCCCACGAGGAGCCATTGTCCTTTCACCCGTAAGTCTTTATGGGGAAAATTATATAACAGAGTTTTGAAATTCTATGATATAATTCCAGAGCTATTTTTCTCATTCCTAATGGGATGAGTTAAGAAGGAGCCTAGATAAGAAAGAGATACCTAGTCACAGTCAAGAAATTACTCCTCACTCCTTACCTGCTGCATACATGGGTTAGAATTCCTTTAGAAATCCAGTTGAATCCCAGGGCAAGTTTGCTAAGTAATTTCCCAGCAGCTGTGGAGTAGAAAACTCTGGCTGTGGGAAATAACACAAATCTGGCTTGAGACAAGAATTTAGGAGTAGAGGTTAAAGGGAGTTGGTGCTCCCAGGAAAGAATTTTTGTCTCAGCATAAAATAAGAACCTATCTCCTGGTAGTTGGAATGTCTCATACCTTTTGCACTGAAACTACAAGTTCAATAAATAATTGTGAATTTATTCTAGAAATGGAATATATTCCAGCCAAGGAGTCTGGATTGCAAATGAAGTCTCATGAAACCTCCAGCCAAGTCAATAAATTACAGTTTCTGCCATGCTACAATCCCCCTATATGTATCTTCCCAATAATCACAAATACCTGTTCCCTGAAATAGTCACTCATATTTCTGTCTATAGTTGTAGTTTGTTCATTTTTCATTATGGTAACATTTTCCAATGTGTAACTGTACTACAATGTATTGTCTTTTATTGATGGACATTTGTCTATTACAAACTATGTCACAATGAATGTTCTTACACATGTAATCTACAGTAAACATGCAATCATTTCTTAAATCTTACTTTTTTTTAAAGATTTTATTTATTTGACAGAGAGAAACACAGCGAGAGAGGGAACACAAGCAGAGGGAATGGTAGCAGGAGAAGCAGGCTTCCTGCCAGGCAAGGAGCCCGATGCAGGGCTCGATCCCAGGACTCTGGGATCATGACCTGAGCCGAAGGCAGACGCTTAACGACTGAGCCACCCAGGCGCCCCTTAAATCCTACTTTTTATTAATTTTTGTGCAAATAAATGAAGACCAACTAAATAAGAAAAACAAAACCTATTTACTAATAGTTTACTATAGGAGTCAGCAACCATCACTTGCATTCTGATAGATATTCAAAGACATGCAGAATGGGAAAACTTTATAGTAGAAAAAAATGTAAGTTTTCAGGCGTATCATGATTGTAGTTTATTTGCCTAGGGAAGCTATAAGTGGGCTAACTAGAGGGAAGCCATCCTGTGATATTGGTTAGAGGTGCATATTTGACTTTCTCTGGTTGGCTGTAAGGTGGAAATGGGAAAAATTAAGGAAGCTGTCAATTAATAATGGAATTTTGGTCACTTGAGGTCAATTATTACAGGAGTTATTGTTTAGCTTCTTGGATTATTACTAGGGCTAAACACTTGGCTTCTTACAAGTCTCCATTGTAGCAGGCTGGCTGTCAGGGCTGTTTATTGTAGATAAGAAGTCGATTTCCTAGGCAAATTCCTGCAGGTTGTGGATTAGGAGGTCTGGCTATTGTCCATCTATATATTTACTCTCTCACTTTCATGATTTAGGTTAAGTCATCTAGTGTTCTTGCGCCTAAAGGCATAATAATAATAATAATAATTAATTATTAATACTTAATAATAATTATTATTATTTTTGTGATAGTTGAATAATATAATTCATTGACTAACTCTTTTAAGAATAAAGGTTCTTGGGTAAGTTTATATATTTGCCCAAGGTCATACAGATAGTTATCAGAACTAAAATTAAAGTCTAGGACTGTCTCATCCCAAAATGTATGTGTGTGTGTGTGTATATGTACGTGCATAAACATATATATACTTTTTTTTTCTTTCTTTGCTATATAAATGCTTCCCAATATTTTAGGTACGTTTTCCTAATGTATCAGACGACAGAAATACTTTTTTTTATTTTTTTATTTATTTTTATTTTTTTTCACAGAAATATTTTTAATGTTATAACTTATTGATAGAAATCCATGAGAGAATCATGAGCTGTAATAAATACTAAAGACACTAAAAATGATTCCACAACCGAATTATTAGAATAAATGATAAAATTTATTTTCAAATGTGTTTCTTTCAACCTTATAACAAAGGAAAATAGAGAATTTCAATTATTTTATATTTATTTGAGCACCACACAATATGAAAATCCTATTTTATACATATCCATCATAGTAAAGAGAAAAAAATGAAATGCTTAGCAATAAGCTGATAGATTCGAATTAAGCTTTTTCAAACATTATCAATACTTACATCTTGTAAAGATTATCACTATCCCCACCATCCCTTCCCCACCCTGTTACCTCCTGGGCATCATCCTTTTATTTATTTATTTTTAAGTCTCTATTAGCTTCTGAATTTTTGGAAATCAGATATTTGCTTACTCCATTTGGTCACAGTTTGAGAACCTCATGATTTTTTTTTTAAGTTTTCTGCTTCTTTGCCACAGAATTTATTTTTGTATAATGTAGGTATTCAAGATAAACATAAAATACATTGCATTTTCTAATAATAAAAAGATACAGGGACACCTGGGTGGCTCAGTTGTCCAGCATCTGACTCTTGATGTCTGCTCAGGTCATGACCTCAAGGTCCTGAGATTGAGCCCAGGGACAGAATCTCCCTAAGATTCTCTCTTTTCCTCTCCTTCTGCCCCCTCCCCCCACTATGCTCTCCCACTCTCTCTCTCTAAAAAAAAAAAAAAATACAAATTATCTTTATTATTTTTTAATATGGTGTTAACATTTAATAAAAGGAAAATCTTTCTCTCAACAAGGACATTTGAGAAAATATTATTAGAACAAAGCTATAGGCACCATGCACTCAGAATTAGTGACAATTATGATGCATTGAAATTTTCCAGCTCTGCCATCCTTTTTATAGCTAAGATTTCTTTCTCCATATATCTGACCAGTTGCCACAGAGAAGTTGGCTTTTTAAAATAACACTAAACTAAAAAGGAAAAGGCTTTAAATGCATTTGAGGTTTCAAATATTCCAACCAAAACATCTGCTTGTTTCTATGTTCAAAATGGTGTGGTACTGAAGCTGAAACCCATAGCACTGAGAGTTTTCTCTAACTCATCACTTTTAGAAAATGATTTTGTGTGCGTCTTATCCATAAAAATTATAGTAAATGGAATTAGGAGATCCTTTCTGTGTCTTAGTAAAGCTTGCCACCTTGTTACTACTATCCTTTCAGAAAAGCCAAGACCAGCTCCGTCCAACTGCATGGACTAGGCTAGCTGATGCCAGTCACTCCCCTAAGAAGCCTAACTAAGGCTGCAGCTCAGAAGGGTCCTTTATTTAAAAAATGACATCTGCTTTCTATGAACTCATTGCCATTCTTCCATACATATTGGAATACCTTAGAATCATTCAATTGAGAGGGATAAAAACTGGAAAATAATATACTTTAATTTTTATCTGTCTTCAAATAAGTTTAACAAACAATATGTACTTTATCTGGGCCTCAACAGTAGACAGTGTTATTGAAACAATCATTTTTTATTTGAATGATGACACTATATCAGCATATTGTTATACAATGACATCTAAATGAGAAAGAATGCATTAACAAAAACTACAAAAATAGAACTGAAATTTAGAGTTCAAGTTCAAAGCAATGTACCTGAAATTTTTGGAATTGGGTTTGAGTCCTAGTCCTCTTTATTAAAAGATGGGCATTCCTGTACAAAACATGCCATTTCTGTGACCGGTTTCTTCGATATAATCAGATAAGAAGATCTGTCCTGCTGACTTCACAAGATGTTAAGAAGGAGTTACAGTATGACTCAAAGCAACGTTATAAGAAATTATCTAGTACAGAATGTATTAATACGTATTATGTAACAAATATTTTGCTGGATAGTTTCTATATAATGATTAATATAATGTTTACACAAATAAAAATTATGAATTACTATACAAATATATAGAAATATTATTGTGTATAAGATAGCGTTTATCCTTATATATTAAGTAATTTAGACTTTCCCATATTGAAAGGAGCACATGACATTTGAGAACATTTATTTCTTTCCATAGCCCATTGATGATTTAGCACTATGCAGAAATATTGTGCTTTTGCAAGAATAAAAAATATAAGTAGATTAGTTTCCTTAAGAAAAAACAAAGACTGAAAAATAAAATAAATTCTAACTATACAAGAGACTAACTTAAAGTAAAATATTATATAAATGATAAAAATAAAAGAATGAAAATGAAAATAAGTAAATCAGACAAAGGCAAAAAAGAGAAAAGGGAGGTGACGATAATAATAAAAATAATGACAGTTCAAGACAAAAAGAATTATACTGAATCAAAATCATCATCTTATTTTGAAAAATATTTAATCCACACTAAATAGACAGTACCTTTATGAATAGAATAACATTGGAATGACATAAAAGGAAAAAAATTAGAAATACATAAAATGACAATCATATTGAAAGACTCATAATCTTTGGCAGATATAACAAAGTTAAATGTTAATTAAATCTAATTGGAGTCTAAATATTGCAACTAAAAGAGAATGACTATTAAACTGGATAAATAAAACTTTTCCAGTGTTCACAAGAGATACAATTAAAACATAAGGATATAGAAAGAAAAAAAGTTGAAGGATGGAAATATATGCCATGCAAATATTGACCAAAAGAAAGCTGGTGTAGTTATTGTGATATCAGACTTCAAAATGATTAAAGATTTAATTCACAAAGATATAATAAATTTAGGTTCATACGCAAACAATACACATTGTACTAAAAACACAGACTCAAATTATATAAGATAAAATAAAAGCTACTTAACAGTAAAAATTCCTCTATGAATATTTGAAAAATATAGATAAAAACTCAATTTAATTAACAAGCATAAAATGCTATACTCCAAACTTCAAATGGTGCATTCTTTTTAATCACTGAAAGAACATTTATAATAACTGATTATATTCTAAATCATAAAGTGAATCTCAGCAAATTTCAATGAACTAACATTACAGTGTATATCTTTTGACCAAAATAAAATTAAAATAAAAATTAATGATTTAAAGCAGAGATAGTAAAGCAAAAACTTTTAAAAGTTTTAAAAGTTCACATCTTTTAAAATTTAAAAATTAACTTCATGGTATAGCTATTATGGAAAACAGTATTTCAAAACATTAAAAATAGAACTACCTACCATATGATCCAGCAACTCTACTTTTGAGTTTTTATTCAAAAGAATTAATCAAGATCTTAAAGAGATACCTGCATTCCAGCAGCAGACTATTCACAATAAATAAGATAGGGAAACAGCTCAAGTGCCCATTGACAGATGAATGGATAAAAAAATGTGGAATATACATATGAGGAAATACTGCTTAGTCTAAAAGAGGAGGGAAATCTTGCTATTTGCGACAACATGGATAGACCTGGAGTACATTATGTTAAATAAACCTGACATGGAAAGATAAATACTGTATGATCTCACATATGTATGGAATCTAAAAAAGCTGAACTTAATGGAAAAAAGAGAGGAATGATACTTATCAGGGATGGGAAAGGTGGAGTGGGAATGGGAGACATTGGTCAAGGGCACAAAGTTTCTGCTATATATGATGACTACCTTCTAGAGATCTAAAGCACAGCATGGCGACTAGAGGTTACAATAGTGTCCTATATACTTTTTTCCTCAATTAAACTTTTGTTGTAATGGTTCTCAAAAAAAAAAAAAAAAAAGAGCTTCAAATTAACCCACAAAGCAGTAAAATAAAAATGGAAGTTATAGCATATGTTTAACTGAATGAAAACAAAAGTACTATGTTTCAAAACCTAGATGATTCAAGAAAAGCTAAATTTAGAGGGAAATTTTTATCTTTAAATTTATATATTAGAAATAAAGGAAAGCAGGAAATCAATGAACCTTAACTCGTCTATCTCAAGAAGTTGTTTTTCTTAAAAAATAACAAGTTAAATCCAAATGAAGTAGAACAAAAGATAGAAAATACAGAGATCAATGAAATAAGAAGCAATTACACTATAGAGAGGATCCAAAAAAAATCAAATGTTGGTTGTTGGCAAAAATTGATAAAATTGCTAATCCTTGGTGAGATTAGCAAGGGAAGAGAGAGACAAGAAAGAGAATAGATTTGTTTTACTTTAATGATTAGAAAGAGGGAGGAAAGGTAGAATGAAGAAAAGACTCACCATTGGCAGTGTCTTTGCAAATGTGGGTTAGCAAATGCTGTTATTTGTTTTTGCAAAGCCTTTGTTTACAAGTGTTGGATTTATTTATTTATCTATACATAAGGATTTATGATACTCTTCATAAAATTTTCAATTGCTGATTAAAAAGTAGGTATTGGGGTGCCTGGGTGGCTCAGTCAGTTAAACGTCTGCCTTTGGCTCTGGTCATGGTCCCAGCGTCCTGGGATCGAGCCCCGTGTCTGACTCCCTGCTCAGTGCAGGAGCCTGCTCCTCCCTCTCCCTCTGCTGCTCCCCCTGCTTGTGCTCTCTCTCTCTGTCAAATGAATGAATGATTTTTAAAAAAATAAAAATAAATAAAAAATAGGTATTTATCTTCCCCCAATATTCTAACACATAATACAGAACACAATCTTCTTTTCCTCCTTGACGTTCCATAAAAAGACAGAAATTTCTCAATTCTCTATCAAGTGAATTGAACTAAAACACTCGAATTTCTCTTTATGTTTACAATGGGCAGGGAAATATGACTTGAGCTATTCTGACAAGTCTTACGGCTTGTAATGAAACTAAGTAAATGTGCAAACATACAGGTATGAATATATTTATTCTTGTGCCCAAAGAATTTAAAGCACAAAACACCAGTTGTTGCTGTTCTTATCTTTTCATGATGAAGCCATGACTATCTTTCAAGGCTCCTCCATGAAGTCTTTTCTAAATTTAATTTTCTAAAATAAATCTTTAAGCAATAATCCAGATGTTCATATTTTAAGTAAAAAAAAACTGGCTAGATCTTATTCTTGGATTTTGAGTGTTGCTATATTTCATGTCTAAGTATTCTAGAATTTGAGCCTAAGCAGCAAAGTAAATGGCAAGATATAAATATACAATAATAAACACTGCTATCTTGCCTTACAAATTTCTTTATTGGCTATTGATAAGATGCACATTATTCATTCTGATGTTCTTTATTTATTTATTTATTTATTTATTTATTTATTTATTTTCCCCAAATATGTTTATTTTACTTTTTCAGTGTTACAAGATTGATTATTCATGCACCACACCTAGTGCTCCATACAATATGTGCCCTCCTCAATACCCACCACCAGGCTTGCCCAACCCCCTACCCTCTCCCCTCCAAAACTCTCAGTTTGTTGCTTAGAGTCCACAGTCTCTCATGGTTCATCGCCTCCTCTGATTTCCCCCCATTCACCCTTCTCTTCCTTCTCACAATGTCCTCCATGTCTTTCCTTATGCACGTAAGTGGGACCATAAGATAATTGACTCTCTGCTTGACTTATTTCACTCTGAATAATCTCTTCCAGTCCCGTCCATGTTGATACAAAAGTTGGGTATTCTTCTTTTCTGATGGAGGCATAATATTTCATACTTTCCACAAAATGGTCCCAACCCCTTTTTCACTTTTGGCTACCGATTACCTCTACTCAAAGAAGCCTTAGACAATAGATTATTCTCTGCTCCCTACAAATACCTCTAACATTCCTGGGATGTCTTCGCTGTTGCTGTTCTTATCTTTTCATGATGAAGCCATGATTATCTTTCAAGGCTCCTCCATGAAGTCTTTTCTAAATTTTTTAACAAGATGTGATCTCATTCAACTATTTGCAACCATGTAACACATTTCTTGTGTTTCTTGTGTTTTATTCAAAAAAATAACTGGGCTTCCTCATTTGTGAAACTGCCTAATTTTGAACTTTTTAAGGACTGGACCGTGTCTTCCAAATATCTATATATATACATTTTTCTGAAAAACTCAGCTTGAAGATAGGTAGTCATGTAGTCAGAACCCCAATGGAAGAAGACTATAATGTTTCCCACTCATAATTTTCCAACTATAAATATTACATTGCATCTGACTGAATATAGTTTCAGGCTTTTTGCTTATTTCCAATTTTGTTGCAATGAGTTTATAGGAAATTAAGTCTGTGAGGAACTAAGACCTAACCAGGTTCAAAGTATGATTTCCATAGGATATAAATATAAAATCCTGTATATTTAAAAATTATGTAGTGGTCTGAAGTGTTAGAATGGTACAGGGTTTTTTGACCACCAGCATTGCTGAGAAATGGCTTAGTCTGCAGAAAGGGACTTGTGTGCACTGCAGAGGAGTCTGGCAATTAAAGATGAGCCCATACTGGTACTCTTTACTCAGCAATTGTACAAACAACAGAATAAAAAAAGACCCTGCTCATGAGAGACATTCATCTGAGCACCATTGGTATACTGCTGTCTCTGCATCTGCCTTCATGTAGTCTGTCTAGCCAGATGCAAAAGCTCCCACTAGTCATCATATTCAAAAAGAAAGAGTTAAATGCCTGGGAGAATCCACATGGTAAACAATCATTAGTGGTCTATGTAGGGGAGTAAACAGTTCAAAGTCAGGTGTTTTTTTTGTTTTTGTTTTTGTTTTTTGGTTTTTTTTTTTTTTTTTGGGTATGTGGTTGATGATTTTTCCTTCTAACTGGTGACTTTTTTCAATTTCAGGAGTGGGTTTGTAGTCTTGGCTCTTGATACATCTCATGATGATAGCTTTGTTACTTTGTGCCACTGGAGTTAACAAGTAGGACAACAGTGCTAGACCCTAAAATTCCTTGGTTGTAGTTGTCAGATTTCTCTCCTGACAGGTCCAATCTGGGAAGAATCTGCTGACAGTTGACAGTTGATGAAGTGTATTAAAAGTCAACAAGTAATGGGGCACCTGTGGGGCTCAGTTGGTTAAACACCTGGCTCTTGATTTTGGCTCAAGTCATGATATCAGGGTTGTGTGATGGAGTACCCTGTGTGCTGAGCATGGAGACTGCTTAAGATCGACTCTTTCTCTCTGTCCCTCCCTGTTCATGTGCTCTCTCTCTCTCTCTCTCTCTCTCTTAAAAAAAATAATAATTTTTTTTGTCAACAGGTGACAACAAGGTAACACAGAGTTTGCAACAGCTGGAAGTCTCTAAAACATGAAAGCTGAAAGGACCAAGAAAGGAAGTGTTAGCTAAACTGGTGCCTAAGGTCCAGGGTCTCGTGACAGAAGCTGGAACCCATGGGAAATGGGAACTAGATCACAGGAGAGAGACAGTGCCAGAGAAGCTGCCCATGGTAGGGAAGGAAGAGGGAAATAGCTTGTGTCTTCCTTCTTTCACCCTCCAATCTCCTGCCACTATCTCCCATTGGCAGAAACAGTAGGAAGCCAGCTGACGCATAGCCTAGTTATCATGATCTGCAAGGGTCAGCCTCCTACAACGTCAAGCAGTACATGGGAAGAGGAAGGGACTGATCTAAGGGGATTGGCTAGGGAGGTGGGAACAGATGGGTGAGGGGTCACATATTTGGGGGTATTTAAATAGTTCAGTGGCTTAGACTAAGGTAGTGGCAGAGAAATGGAAGAAAAATAGATGGTTTGAGGTATATTTATGAGGGGAAAAAAGCATGACTTAGTGACAGACTAGATTGAAAATTAAGGGGAGAATAAAGTGTTGTGAATGACTTTAACCATGTTCATTGATTTTGTAGTTTTTACAGAACTATAAGGCTGTCACTCAGAAAAATCCCTGAGTGTTTATCCACATTGTTCCTCCACTTTTTAACAAGCAAGAAGAAAAGGTGGTCAGCATTTGGTTGGACCACAGAAAAAGAAGGAGATTGGTTACTGCTGGGGTTACAACATTATTGTCATTGGTTATCGTTATCAGGAGCCATAGAAGAGAATAGCAAGTTATATAACCTAGAAACAGAGGATTTGTGGAATAATACATCTCCTGGATATCTCTTTAGACTGAAAAGCTGCATTGTTTTACTAGTTACAAAGGCCAACTCACTAGAAAAATGAAAAGGATACCATTGCAAGCAGTTATGGTAATTGCCAGGAGTGAGTGAGTGTGTGTGTGTGTGTGTGTGTGTGTGTGTGTGTGTGTGTGTGTGTGTATTAAGTACTTGAAAGTACCTTGAGAATTTCTATAAAGAGCCAATTAGGCAGTCCAAAAATAAGGTTTTAAATCCAAGGTGTCAGAACAAAGGTGGAGACTAAGGTGTGGCTAAGGAATTCACTGGTCAAAACACAAATAGCCGCAGACTTGTTTCATGCAGCTGTCCCTACATTTAAGGGGGGAGGGTGCGCGAAGCAGAGTGGACAAGAGCTCTGTAGTCCCTAGACTCATTGTCAGCAGCTGTTGTCTGCTATGTCCTCAACAGAGAGCCAGAATCCTGACATGAGACATTTCCATTACTATTATTTTATACATTTTTAACTCTAGTAACAATGTGAGCAAGAGATAATTGAAGCAATTTTATTAATAGTATTCCAAGAATATAATGATAAAGTATCTCTATGGACCACTAAGGAGACATTATTTAAGTGCTTACCCCAGGCAGAGCTTTTCATGCTAGCTCCTGAAAGGACTACAAAGGAATATAGGGCAAATTTCAGCACAGTTACGACAAAATCTTTTCATTTTCAATTTTAGTAACGTAATTTATTGGCTCTAATAACACTGAATTCCCAGCAAATTCACCTTCTTGGTACATGGCTGAGATCTCAAAAAAACTGAAACTCCCATCTATACTCATGGAAAAAAATCTATGACTATAAATTCTTGAAACAGAAAAAGTTAATATATGTCTTAGGTTGCAGGATTTGCATAGGTAATTATAATATGGATATTATAAAACTAGAATGAATGAGACATTTGAAATAGATGAAAGAGATATTAAACAGTGAGTCAAGTCAGAAAAGCCCCCAAATGCTATCTTGACCTACACAGGATCTCTAAAGACCAACAGGATGATTATAGGAGATATATTTCTGTACCAGGAATAATAATAATAAAAAATTGGGTGATCTTCAAAGGAAAATAATTGAAAATCAGTTAGGAAATCAGACAACTTGGCAGTTCTGGGAACCTGAAGATCAGGGTACAAATGTTCTGATATATGAAGGGCAAGTTGACCAAAATACTGAGATTGGGATCTTTGATTTGTAGACAGTGTTAACATCTAACTCTCATTTTACAGGTACAAAAACAATAGAGCTACATTGGGAAATAATTAAAAGATTTACAGATAGAACCAGGACTTGTCCAAGATACTTACAGAATCCATTCAGGAATTTTGACATTCAAAGCAAACGAGAAGCAGATCCTCAAATCAAAATGATTTATTAGACAGTAAGGCAGGAGAGGAAAAGAGGAAAGTGGGGCTTCTGAGTAGATTCACAATAACGTTCAGTTCTCTTTCCCTAGGAAGTTCCTTGACTTTGGTCTTTGGTTTCAGCTTTATTCAACTCCATAGAAGGCTAAAGGATGTCATCTCTTTTTGGAGCTTTGGTAAACTGGTCAATGGGAGGAGGAAGATAACAGAAAGAAAGGTGTAGAATATTTTTGAAGTAGAAAGGGGATTTAGAAAGTCTTGAAAAACCAACATTTTCAAATTTGGAGTCCTCTACTTTGTGATGTTTAGGACAAAATCTGGCATTTGTGCATCACCCATTAGATAGCAGTTTGGGAAGACATGAAGTACTATAAAAGTAGTCAGTAATCCCATTTATGTAAATGTAGCAAAGAAAATTTAAAAGTAGGAAAAGGGCTATATGCAAGAAGATTATCATCAAGCTAAAAAATGGGAAACAATTAAAATGTACAGTTGTAAGAGAATATTTAGGTAAAATATGTCTCATTTTTAGTGGACAACATTAGGTGATAAAATAATGATTATGGAGACTAAGCAGAACCATGCAAAAATATTAATACAATCAATGTTGAATGAAATAAACAGAACACTAAATTAAAGGTATATTCTGGTAATAGCAATAAAAAAATTATCTGTCTGTGGACAGACACTGCACGATATTATGGTAAGTATTTTTCTTTCTGTTGGCTTGCTTTTCTGCAGCAGCTCATAAAAGAACTTCTATCATGTTGGAATTTTGGGGGGAAAGTCTGCCTTCTCTCCATTTCCCTCACTCATCCCTACCCATGAGAGATGGGTGATTTATCCGATTGGTGATTTGGGGAAAAGATGTCATTGCACATGTAAAATCTAGCATTTTCTCTTTTCTGGGTCCTGGCCAATGCTCAGGCTTCAGACATTCTTTTCTCTAACATCCTCCTATGGGTTAACGTCTTGGGACAGGCCCTACCTCTGAAGGGAATTCCTGACATTTTTCAATTCCACTGCCTATGACTAGGTGCATAAATCTGTTCTATGGGGTAGAAATAGGATGTTCTTCTGGGCTCAAGATGTTCTTGATTAGGTATTTTTTAATCAAACTTTATAGCAAAAAGCTGATATTTTGATTTATACCAGAGAACTGGGACATGACTTAAGTTTTTTTCTAGTCTAGGTAGAACAGGGATGTGACTACCACTTTCAAGAAAAACCAGAAAAGACATAAATGCAAAAATCCTCAATAAAATACTAGCAAGCACATCAATTACTAGCCAAATTCAACAGCACATCAATTAAGATTTATCTGTGGGATGCAAGGATAGTTCAACATAAATAAATCCATAAATGTGGCCACCACATTAACAAAAGGAAGGATAAAAATCTTATATCATCTGCATAGAGGGAAAAAAAGTATTTTACAAAATTCAACACCATTTCATGATATTAAAAAAAATCGACAAATTATATATAGAAAGAATGTACCTCAACATAGTAGGGACCATAAACGACAAGCCCAAAATGAACATCATACTCAATAGTGAAAGGTTGAAAACTTTCCCTCTAAAATCAGGAAAAAGACACAGATGCCCACTCTCCTTACTTCCATTTAGCATACTACTGGAAGACATAACCCCAGTGGTCAAGCCAGAAATTGAAGAAAAGAGAACCCTGATACACTGTTAGTGGGAATGTAAATTGGCACAGCCATGATGGGAAATGCAGTGGTTTTGTAGATAACCAAGATCACTAAGTTATGTAGTTCTTCTATAGGGAAGGTACATTTCATTCCATGATATTGACAACTTGTCTTGGTTAATACCACCAATCTTGTCAGAAAAGTCTAAGTATTTGGTAAGCTGTCAAGCTCTTGGGTACAGATACACATTTTACAAATTACAAATGGATATACAGTTTTATTTGAAAGTGCAACTGTTATCATTGGCAACAAATACTCTTAGTTGATTTCTGTGAAGTGATAGTCTCCCTTAACCTTATTTTCAAGAAAATGGTTGCCTAATACCCATGTTTGAGTAACCATAGTTTGATCATTAGTCATTCTTTCCAATAGAAGTGGTATTCCATGAAAGAAGCAGCTGGTTCAGTTTTCAACCCAAATAACCATACAAACGCTTTTCCTTGAGACAGCTATCATACTTTGGTATGCAATAGAGGTGCCTTAGCATACTTCTCATTTCATCACACAGAATGTTAACTAGGCATGTTGCCAAGAGTTGAGTTTTAACAAAATCAATAATCCCTAGCACTTCCTGAAGGATATTCTGCAATTAATGGATGAAACTGATGTGGCAAAGAAGAATACAGTGACTATGAATACAATTGGATGTCAAAGCCTTGACCCATGCTCATTCACTGGAAGTTTCACACCATTGGCAAAAAAAGCACACTAGTTTTGACTTCAGGTTCATACCTGAACGAGTCTCAAGATCCTCCAAAAGACTGAATATCAAACTTTGAAAACCTACGAATCTTGGTGATTGTGCTGCAGAACTGGAAAAGCCTTTAATTTTATGATTTTCTGTAACATATTGACAAGACCATTCCATTTGTGCAAAAATCCAATCCCATTTTATCTGAGAGTTACCATGGAGAGTAAATGTTGATAATAATGCCAAGAAAAGATAAATGTTAATGAAAGTTATCAAACTGTTTAAATAATTGAATAAAATGTCTTGTGATTATGACACTATTTATTAAGTGAAATGTCTCCAATTACTTGGTTACCTTTTATTTTTGGCCTGTGTGTCATGCAGTCTTTTTTTTTTTTTAAGATTTTATTTGTGTATTTAACACAAGCAGGGTGAGAGGGAAAGGCTTCCTCCTGAGCAGGGAGCCAGAGGGCCGCTTGATCCTAGGATCCTGGGATCATGACCTGAGCCGAAGGCAGAAGCCACCCAGGAGCTACCCAGGAGCCCCTGATTACTTTTTAATAGAACAAAATATTTGCAAAATATAAAAATTCTATCTGAATGATCAATGATCCATTTTTTTTTTACAATTTCTGACAAATCTTATCTTTTAGTGACTTGTAAGTGGGAACTTCCACTGAACCAATAGCAAAGAATACTAGAAGATAAACCTTACACTATTTTCCCCATGCTATTTTTATAAGGGAAAGAATAACTAATAGTAGATAAGGTTACTGAGTGACTATTATGAACAAGAAGTGTAACTATTTAATGCCAACATCAACTCAATAAATTAGGTATGCATAATTCACAATGAAAGCTGAGGAAGTTGGGGCTTTGAGAGGATTAATGACCTCACCAAGGTCACAAAGTAGTAAATGGAAGAGACTTACTCATAAAGCTATTTAAATGTTGTTGTGGATTCCAGAACTAGTTAGAGATAGTTAAGAAAGCTCATGTCAAAGTAGGTGGCTCCTCATTCTTTGAACTGTGACTGGCATTACTATTTACTGGCACTGACAAGCCTCACATAATCTAGCCCTTATGTATGTTCCCGACAAAAGAGTCTCTCCTGGGAGTTTCTCAGACATCAGTGTCTCTCTGTGATCTAGGAGCTGAGTCACAGTTACAGAAAGCCTGACAACATTGCCACAAGGCCTCGAGGCTGGGCAGAGAGAGAAGGACCTGTTTTTGAGCTTCAGAAATGCTGACAGTTTTGACACTTGATTAAGGACCATGACTGACAGAGGATCTGGAAGGTAGTTTTTTGGAAACTTGGCAGGAAAAAAATCTCAAGTGACAAACAGAGTATAACCTCTTAATGTGCTAAAAGGTACTCCTGAGGGCAGAGCTTACTTGGGAGAAGTTTCTGACTTAATGACATCCATGGCCTTGCATTTCAGTGAATGTCTTGCATTTGGAGGCAAAAGGGATGATCACTTGTGTAGGATGCTAGAAGGAGGATTCAGCCTCTCTAGACTGTACCACTCTAAGATCTCTTTCAGACTTAGGTAGGGGACAATTTTGACCAAAGAAGACATACTGCCTTCCTCCTTATCATTGTCATCTCCATAAACTCCCTTCCTGGTAGTCAGTTTATCCTTGAAATTTTACAAACATGTAACTAAGCAGGATATTTCATCTTTTATTCCATACCTCTTCTATCTCACGAGTATCTTAAAACAGAAATGTAATACTACATCTTATACAAGGGGTGTGGGGAAAAAATCAGACATAAAGAATTATTACAGTTCCTCTTTGTTAAGAATCCACAGAACAAACTATATGACAATGTAAAAGGAAAAGAAGAAAAGTTAATTACTAATTAATTAATTAATTAATTATTGAATACCTGCTCTGGGCCAGGCAGAGTTGTAGAAGCCAGAAATACAGCAGTGAACAAAACAGAAACATCCTCCACTTCTAGGTAACTCGTCTGTTGGAAAGATGAAAGATACACATACAACAATTTGTATATATCTGTTTGTGTTAAGAATTATGGAGAAAAAGCAGATAAGATGTTAGTCAGTGGTGGGGGTCTTGGTTATATGTTGTGTTTAGGTTGGCCAGGAAGTCTTTTTGAACAAGGTGACATTTGAGCAAACACCTAAGTGTAATGAGGGATGAATGAATGAACCATATGGCTCTCTGAGGGAGGAGCTATATTGTCAGATTATATGGCAAATGCAAAGGTCCTAGGTGGGGAATATGTTTTTTCTATGTGAGGGATATTTGTGATTCAGAAAGAATGAGTCAGGGCAAGGGGATGGTATCAGAGAGGGTAACAAAGTTCATATAATGCATGGGGACTTACAGGCAATGGGTCAAGGTAAGGGGTTGGAATTTTATTCTGCGTAAGAGGTAAAGGTTTTGGAGGGTTTCGAGCAGAGGAATGCCATGATATGAATTGGGTTTCAGGATAATCACGCTGCTGCCCAGAAATTAGACCATGAGAGAATAGATGAGGATTGAAGCCCAGTGAGTGATGAAAAGGACTAATGAAACATCTGTAATCCAAATGAGAGATTATGGGACTTGGAGTCAGGTGGTGAGAGATAGTTAGATTTGAGACAGATTTTGATAGGACTCAATAATGGATTCAATGTTCTTTTTTTTTTTTTTTAAAGATTTTATTTATTTATTTGACACAGAGAGAGAGAGAGATCACGAGTAGGCAGAGAGGCAGGCAGAGAGAGAGGGGGAAAGCAGGCTCCCTCCTGAGCAGAGAGCCTGATATGGGGCTCGATCCCAGGACACTGGGATCATGACCTGAGCCGAAGTCAGAGGCTTAACCCTCTGAGCCTCTCAGGTGCCCCTGGATTCAATGTTCTACGGGAGTAAAATAATGTAGTTAAAGGTATAAAGATTTTGGCCCAGGGCACTGAAGAAGCAGTCACATTTAAACTGAAGAGGGAGAGACCGTCTCAAGTTTTCATTTGTTTTGCTTTGGTATCAAGAATTTGTTTTTGCCCATGTTTTGTTTAAGATTCCGATTAGACTCCTGGTGGAGATGTTGAGTAAGTAACTGTATATCAAGTTTGGAGCTTTTGAAGCTTTTGAATCTGGAGTGTTAAATTTCAGATGGTTTTAGTTAAGACAGAATTGACAGCAAATCATGAAGGAGAAAGCAAAAGAAGAGGAGTAGTTTGAGAGTCGTTTCCTATTCAGATTTATCCCACTCCAGAGGATTTTTCAGCTAGGGCAGTTTTTTCTTTTTTTTTTTT
>CM053603.1:119365424-119383049 GCA_028646535.1 Procyon lotor
TTTTTTTTTTTTAAAGATTTTATTTATTTGACAGCGAGAAACACAGCCAGAGAGGGAACACAAGCAGAGGGAATGGTAGCGGGAGAAGCAGGCTTCCCGCGGAGCAGGGAGCCCGATGCGGGGCTCGATCCCAGGACCCTGGGATCTGACCTGGGCCGAAGGCAGACGCTTAACGACTGAGCCACCCAGGCGCCCCTGTTTTTGTTTTTTTAATTGAAAACACTACCCTCTAAGCTACTTGAAGTTTAAAACCATGTCTCATAATCTTTATATAGGGAAGTTCTGACTTTGTGACTATGTCAGAACAGATAGCTCAATTTAAAAAAAGTGATAATAATTTACTAGTGTTAGGTAAGGGTTCAGAGCATACCACATACAGTTTGTTGTAGGCTCTTAATTTATGATTTTGGTTGAATAAAAGGCTGTTTAGTATAAAAGCATAATATTTAATAAAGTGAATACATGAGCTACAAAATCTCAATCCAGAATGAGAACTAATTCAGTAATATTTTTTCTTTCTTGATAAAGAGAGTTTAAAAGGCCATGAGTAGTAAAAATATTTCAGCATACCCTGTTTAAACAATTGATTAAATAATCTCCTTCAAGAGTTAAAGAGTTGATATTTTCATACAAATTGGTATATTCAAATGATATATTCAATAAACCATTACTTTTATGCCTTATTTTAAAACAGTCAACTCTAAAGTCCATCTGAAGAATAATACTCTTTAACCTAATTTTATCCCAGCATTTAAGTCATTGGTTCTGACAGATTCAGGTGTTACTTACATTGCTTCTACTATATTAAATACTTGAATATAAACCAGAAACAGTGTTAAATACTTGAATATAAACCAGAAACTTACATTGCTCCTACTATATTAAATAGTTGAATATAAACTAGAAACCAGAGATAGCTCACTGGATTAAGTAGAGTTTTTGAAAATGTCTTAAAAATTCAATAAGAAAATAATGAGGATTAAAACAGAATGTCCATCAAATTTCTACAAAAGAATTCTACATAAAATCTACAAAGTTCCATGTTTTCTCTTCTCAGTAAAATCAAAATAATATAGGGATTGCTTTTTTCTAGCTTTATTTTAATCATCTTTTAATATATATTAAAAGCATGGGACTCCAATAGAAGCAATTGTTTCAGAGCTTGAAAATTACAAAAATTAGGAAAACTGACCTGCAAACACCCTCATTACTATAGAAAAGACACATTCTCATTCACTTTTCTAGAACAGAAGGTATCAAATGCCTACTATGTGCCATGTACCGGGCTGGACACTTTTCTTAGATTCTCTGACCATCCTGAGGTTGAACTTGTCCACAGTAGTGCACAGAAATAATGATTCAGTTACATTCATCCGGATGCAGGGAATTAAAAGATTTGTGACGTGCACTAAACCCAGGGGAAGAAAAAAAACGTGAATGTTACAAGTTTCTGAGGAAAGAACAAGTCTTTATAAAAGCGATTTTCTTTAGAGAAACTATAGCTTAGGTTTGACTGAGAGGATTAATCCTGATTTTTTTTTCAAGGAATTTTTTTTCTTTTTTCTGAGCTAGACTCCCACATGGTGAGGGAGCAGTTTAAATTTTAAAAGATTAAATAACACAAGGAACTTCATCTCAATCTACTTAATTTCCTAGGATTCTTGGCCCAAATACTAGGCTGTTTTATAAATGTCCAATAATTTGAGATCATGAAGGGGAGGTTTGAATCTATTTGTGCAGCCAGCTAAGCAATAGAGTGGAAAAAGAACAGGATTTGGACTCAGAGATTTTTTTTTTTTTTTTTTTTGGACTCAGAGATTCTTTTTTTTTTTAATTTATTTAATTAATTTTTATTAACATATAATGTATTATTTGCCCCAGGGTACATGTCTGTGAATCTTCGGGCTTACACATTTCACAGCACTTAACAGCACATACCCTCCCCAATTGGACTCAGAGATTCTTAACATAAGTCTGGGCTAGAGCATTAATTTTGTGAGTTTGGTGAATGTGCTCCCCACCCCCACCTTGATCTATTTGTACATGAAGAGGTTGGTGATTATATCAGACAGGAGTCTTTCAGAAGCAAATGACAGAAATTTAAGTCAAAAGCATTAAGAAAATAAGAAATTTACCAGTGCCCATAACTGAAAAGTGGAGTCACAGCTAACTTTAAGTATGGCTGCCTCTAGGGGCTAGAATTGTGTTATTGGGCACTGTCCTCTCCATTCTGCAGTGCTGCTTTTCTTATAGAGAGTGCTTTAATTATTATTAGTAATTTTTTTGGCCCTAGGTTTTTCTTTCTTCATCTAGCAAATTCTAGAAAAAGAAAGGTTTTTTTTCCCCCCTAATAATTATAATAAAGAATAAAACAAGAACAAAGTTTCATTGGTCCAACTTGGTTCATAGGTTCTGCCTTAAAATAGTCACTCTTCACTTGTTCGATTAATTTATTTGCTAGTAACTACTTAAGGTAGGCACTATCGTTCTAGACCTCTGTGATATAATGGTGAACGAGTACATAAATATATAAATCCCCTGCTTTCATTGAGTATTTCATCAGAGGGAGAGGCAGGCAATACACTAGCACATGAATAAATACGCAGTAGAATATTCTGCCATTCTTGTCATGTTGGGAAAAATGAAGTAGAACACAGGACTAGAGAGTGACAGGGCTCTTTTTCATATAGGGTGATTAGACATGACTTTTCTGATATGGGGATATTTGTGATTCTTCCGGGAGAAAAGAGAAACTGGGAGTGAAACAATAAATTGAAGATGTTTGCTTGTTGGGTTGCAGGGCTGGCTAGGAGACCAGAGGTTGGAGCAGAATGATTTAGGAGGACAGCGGTAAGTTATGAGGATGGGAAGATAGTGTCAGATTTTATTTTACATTAGTTGGAAATTCTGGGGGATTGTGAAGAGTAAAGACAGTAAAGGTTAGTAAAGAACTAGTAAGTAAAGACTAGTAAAGAACTAGCCAACTTACATTTTCAAAAGATCAATCTTTTTGCTGTTTGAAGAATGGACTCTAGGGCACAGGACCGGAAGCAGGGAATCATTTGGTAGGTTACCCCACTGGTCTCGGTAGGAGAGGATTGTGGTTTGGAATACGGCAGCAGATGGAGAGAAACAGTCTGACTCGGGACGAATTTTAAGGTAGGGTTGGCAGGGGTCACTAATGGATTAAATATCTTTCGTCAAGAGAAAGACCAAGAATCATAATATATGAAGAATCCACCAGACACACCAATCTTCCCAGGGATGAAATGGAGATGGAAAATTGGGTACGCATGTCTAAGGGAGAGTCTTGGCTATTTTTCCTTTATTTTCTATAATAATATTCATCATGATTTCTACAGCTCTGCCAAGAATATGCAATATATGGATGTTCCAAAAAATTGTACATATTTATACACCGATATTCCTATGCTGCTGGGTGGTAAGACAGGCCATCTGAACCATACCTACAGATGGTAATGTAGGCTATTTCTCTGAAACAAACCGTAGTCTCCTTAGTAGAAGGAAGGAATGAATACTGGACCTTAAAAAAAAAAAAAAAAAAAGAAATCGCTAAAGATGACTAGTATCAAAAGATGTCTATTGTAAAATTTCTTAAACTCTAAAGCTTGTATCATATCTTCCCATTAATTCTCAGGGAAAAAAAAGTTTTTTAATGTTTGTAAATAGTAAAACACCTACCCAAATTCCTTCTTCTGAAGTTTGAACCTTTGCATATGCCTCATCTTTATTACACCTCCTTTTCCATCTTTGCTTCAAGTGTTCTGGGTCACTTAGCATAACTCCTGCATTTCGTTCACCGCACTATGTAAACCCCTTATGTCTGCCTACCCTTCTCTCCACTGGGACTGCCTTTCTTGCTTCTGTCCACCTGTAGATTCCCGACCATGCTTCAGTCACGTGCTTCCTTCTCTATCAGCTTTCTCGGACTCTGTAAAGCTCTTACCTGCTTCTTATCTCAGGGCTTCCCTTAGCACTCAGAACCAAGAGTCTCACCTCTATCACACGCACCACCATGATATGCATGTGTGTTTGCTACTCAAGGGTTTCTGTCTCAAGTTAGCATTGCTGGATCACAGTGAAAGATTCAATTTTCTTAGATATTTTGATATTTGATATTGGTTCTCCATAGTTAGTGATGGACCAATTTACACTTGTAAATGAGAATGAGAACCCATTTCTTTATACCCTAGCCAACACTTGGTGTTTTTAGATCTTAAGACTTTCACCACTCTACAGAATAGGAAATTGTCTTTCTCTGATTATTAGTGGTCATTCAGGGTTTTTCTCACAACCTGATTTGTATCCTCATTGATTTACTTTTATTTTTCTCATGATTTCTGTTGTTGAGGTCCTTGGTGTGGGCTTCTGGGTTATCCACTGCACAGCCTCTAGGGGACATCATTCATATAGACCACCTTGAGAATGGTGTCATTCTGAGTTTTGCAAAAAAGGAGGCCCTGAGGCAAAGACTGTATTTTATTCATCTCTATACTTTCTGTTTGGATGAGGATTTGGCACAGAGTAAGTACTAAATTGAGGAGAGGATAGTTTCACTGATAACATTTCAGCAAAATTGCTTCCCTTCCAACATCTCATGAAGAAGTAAAATAATAAAATGGCTGCTTCTAGACAGTTTTATTATATGTGCATTTTATGCTTTATCATCTTTTTAAAGTCATATCATCAGGAAATGTGGCTGAAATAGTAACCTGGCTTTTAAATTCTGTATATGGGTCTCTCAGTTCTGAGTCTGTATATTATTCTGGAAGACAGATACGAAGGTAGGTTAATATATGAAATCAGAGAAAAGACCCTATCCAATCAACAGTGCTCTTGAAATTGTCAAGGTAATGGCTTTCATTTTACCAAGAGAATTACTCCTGAGAAGCATAATCCCTTACATTTGTTCAGTGTTTTTGGTTTATAAAGGACGTTCACATATATATTGTCGTTTGATTTCTACTAAAACTCTGAGCGTTAAGTCACACACAAATTATTACTGAGGTTGAGACACATTAGTAAGTTGGCTGAGGTGATGTAACTAACGAGGCAAGCAAAATCTGATATTGATGGGCAGCAATGTGCACATCTGTGCAACTCAACTTCCCAACTTGCTATTGAATGAGGCCATGGGAACGCCATTCTATTCAATGAGACATAAAAATGAAAGCTTACTGACATTTCTTTATTACGTATTTCTTCATTGTCTTTTCTGATATACTATTGGATACAAACAAAATAATACATAACACATGCAAGTTTTAAAGAATAATAATTATATATAATGAATACCTGTGAACCCTTTACCTAACCCAGGTCTAGAACATAGCCACCAACAACATCTATATGCCTCTAAGTTCTTCACCTCTCCCACCACTTGTCTTCTTCCATGGGTAACACGGTTCTGAATCGTGTGTTTATCATTCCCATGCTTTTCTTTTTCCATAGTTTCATCTCTTACGTCTCTATGCCTTAACAACATATTGCTTAGTTTTGAGTTTTATAAAAACAGTATTATGGTCAGTGTGTCCCTGTGGGACTTGTTTTTTTTTTTTTTTATCATTCAAAATTACATTTCTAAATAACATAGTCATTGAATGAATAAAATAATTTATTTTTATGTATAGCTGTATTTTATTCATTTTCTCTGTTACAAGATATTTGATAGTATGAATGCACCACAATTTTTATTCTCTCATCAATGAACATTGGGAAGTATTCCAACTCTCTTGTTGTTGTAGTTACTACAGTGGTCATTTGTGCTTATGTGTCCTGGTATATATGTAGGAGTTTCTCCAGTAGTGCATTTTTATATCGGTTTGGATGTTTAAGTTTACAATATAGCAGTATTTCAAACTTTTTTGGGCCAATTGAGAAATCCACCACCATTCATCCACATTCCCTTCCACATTTAAATTATCAGACTTCTTAAATTATGTCTATTGTCTAAATTTGCATTTCACTAATTTTATTGATAAAGTTTTATTATTATTATTTTTTAAAGATTTTATTTATTTGACAGAGAGAAACACAGCGAGAGAGGGAACACAAGCAGAGGGAATGGTAGCAGGAGAAGCAGGCTCCCTGCTGAGCAGAGAGCCCAAAGTGGGGACGCTGGGATCATGACCTGAGCCAAAGGCAGATGCTTAACGACTGAGCCACCCAGGCACCCCAATAAAGTTTTATTATTAAAGTTATTAATAAAGTTGGGCATATTTTCATGTCTCAGTGACCTTACATCATTCATCTTTTGTGAAATGCCTTTTTATGACCTTTGCTTATTTTTCTATTGAGTTGTATATTTTAAATTGATTTATTGGTGTTCTTTATATATTCCAAATATTAAATTTCTGTTCATTATATGCTGTGTGATGATATCTACTCCTAATTATAGACTCTTTTTGTATGTCCCTATTATGCTCTTGATGAACAAAAGTTCTTCATTTTTTTTTTAAAGATTTTGTTTATTTGACAGAGAGAGAGCACAAGTAGGCAGAGAGGCAGGCAGAGATAGAGGGGGAAGCAGACTCTCTGCTGAGCAGAGAGCCCAATGCAGGGCTTGATCCCAGGGCCCTGGGATCATGACCAGAGCGGAAGGCAGAGGCTTTAATCCACTGAGCCACCCAGGCGCCCCAAAAGTTCTTTATTTTGATGGAGTTATATATATCCTTTTTTTGAAAATTGCTTGCTTTTGTGTTTTACTTTTTTTTTTTTTTGCTTTTGTGTTTTACTTAATAAAAAATTCTGTAATTTATGGTAAAGACTCAGTTTTCCTATTTTTTTCTTCTGAAATTTTTTGAGTTTTGATTTTTATATTCAAGTCCTTAACCATATGGAATTAATTTTTGTGCTAAATTAAAAAAAAAAAAGCTGCCTTGGGAGAATAAAGTGCTCTAGTTCAGGTCAACTTAATTAAGAAATACTTATTCAGTTTTCAAATTTTACCTTTCCCAAACTGGGGTGTCTGTGTATATGTGTGTGTATTCACTTTTTTTGAGGGGGGAATGAGGAAGAGAATCAAAACAATTATGTCATAGAGATGATGAAATAAATGAAATAAAAACACTAACCAATTGAAAACAAATGTATCAAGACTATGGTTTGGCTAAGGACTTTCCTGAAAATTTCATATAACACAGGAAAATAACTCAGACTCTGCTTTATAATCATTTATCCCCCTAAGATAATACTATTTTTAAATAGAAGGCAGTTTTTTAAAACAGAATTTGATGACTATTTTGGAGGGTAATTAAAAATTATAGAAAATGACAAGAAAAGAGGTTATTTACTAAAAAAGATGACAATTGTCTCTGAAAGCCATTTCCCTTTAACTCCTTCCCTCCTCTCACCAAAACAAACAAACAACAACAGAGATCCCTAAAGCCAAAAAATAAAACCATAGCATTAGAGAAAGGGTGATTAGACAACAATGTAACCTATGAAGTACTTGGGTATGTGTTTAGCCAGAAAAAATTGTGTGCATAATTGATCCTGAAAGATGGCACAGCCCATTGGTTTATAGTCCAGATCACCGCACTCTGGAATCTCTTTGGAAGTTACTACCTAGGACCTTTCTCTCAGAGGTTCTCTCTGAGGTTCTGATTGCTGTGACCTGGGGTAAGGCCCTGGAAATGGGGAGTTTTAAAACTTCACAGGTGAGTATGATTTTGTTATGGATAAGAACCACCACATGGGCCAAACTCTTCATTTTACAGATTAAAAAACAGTGGCTGGAGATCTCCAGATCTCACTATGGCTGATCAACAGCAGAAGCCATGCTAGATTCCAAGTTCAGTTCTCTTCCCTCTCAACATCATTCACCCTGTGCAGGCCCAGGAGAGGGTCCTACTCATTTCCTACATCATTTAGCCTTGTCTGCATTTAATGGCACTGAGCCTATCATTGATGTTTAGTAAATACTAATTGAATAAATTCCTACCTCATGTCCAATTGCCAACACCGGCCATTTTGGAAAAACCTGTCAATGAAAGTCAAGTATACAAAATGCCATGAGGTTTGCAAAGGCTCAGAGCATTGAGAATGTTTTTGATTATTTTTGGACTCAACAAGCTGTCCCCACACCACCCTAGAATCTGTAATAACTTCTGTCAGTTTCTATGGTACCAGCTAATTGTAGAGATTTTAGGGCAGGCTGGGGGTACATGGAATGTGTCTGCAGTGGGAAAGAAAGTACTAGGAAATCTTACCCCCCTGCTATATGCAAGAAGAAGGGAAAGAACTCACTGCCAGATTTTATTAGGATTAGCAGCAACAAGCTTAAAGATGGGGAATATGAAAATGGCATGGAGTTTTCCCTGAACTGGAGCACATATCCATGTAGGAAGTTCTACATGAGGAAAGGGGAAATTTGCAGAATAATGGCATCTAACAAGGAAGAGCTCACACAGAAGTGTATGTCTATTTGGTGTGATTTACAGTCCAGGCTTTTCTCTTAAGAGTTCTTGTCAGAAGCACCTAGGCATTTTATTTCCTCTCAAATGTCATGGGCCTGGAGCCCACCCCCAGAGATTTAAATTCTGCAGAAAGAGTGGGGAGAATGATGTATCTGCCTAATGAGTTCAGATCAAACTGACCTTAGTCTCTCACCCAACCTGCTGATGTCTGAAATTCCACACAGAACTGTAATCATTTGTTGACAAGCCTATCTCTTTAATATGAAAATTGCCCAGGGAGAGGTTACAATTAAGGCTTTATCAATTATTGATATTTTCAGATAATGAGTGAATGTGTTTCATCATTTGCTTTCCTCAGAGGTAGTTTTGATAATAATCTTTATAAAAATGATAATAGATTTCTAGCCTACTATCTGTCACTCCTCCGTCTTCTGAGGAACACACCTACCTATGCTTGGACAATACTTTCCAGCTTGCTATTTTACCATTTAGTCATCCTTTGTAGGATATCCCCTTGGTGGATGAGGAAAATAAAGTAACTTCTCTTGGCATTCTCTTCTATCACTATCAGCTTTGATGAGAAAGAAACTCAGTTTGAGAGAAATAGGATATTCAAGTGGGCAGAATCACTCAGTTACTTGACAGACGGCCCAGAAGCACAATAGCACTTTCCCAGCAAGATACAGTGAGTCAGATCCTATCCCAAACCATATCATCTTCCAAGTATGGCGATCTTGAAATAAATAATTAGAAAAACAAGTGAAAAGATTTATTTTTTATTAAAAAAACACAATTTATTGAAAAAGAGTAATGCTTTATACAAATTCCCATTACAAAACTCCAAAATATCTATTTGTCTGTTTCCAGGCACAGAAGCAGAGTATAAAAATATCAAAATTGGATAAATTCTGGTGTACCAATTCTGTTGGCCATTTTGGACTATCAATTTCTCTGTAGAGTTTAGCAACCAGTAACCACCATGCATTTATACTCAGACATCATTAGAACCTTTGTATGTAGTAAAGGCTCTTTGAATCATACTTTCTAAGAACATACTAAGGTTTGGAAGACACACTAAATTTAACTGGTTCATACCGTCATATGATGCAGTCTTTTGGTTAACTCCTCCGATGTGGTTTCACTATGAGTTACCATTCCTAAACTACCTATTTGAGCAGTGATAGCTGCCAGCTAATAGCAACACCTCTGATAGCATCACTTAACAGAAATTCACCTCGTACACCCTTGCAAATTATTATAATTCAAAAAAATCTTCCGTACTTTGGTTTTGCTGATGCTTACACGTCTGCATTCTAAGTGTAAGTGCATTACTGAAAAGAGAAAAGCTTAGCCATAAAAAGCAACAGGCCATACCCACTGAAGAAACTAAGATCTTCTTAGAATCTTCTTCATTTAGTAAGCTGAATTTCACTTCAGTATCTTATCACATGAGAGATCAAGGCAAGAAACCCATTTCTTAGAATTTCTCTCCTTTCAGGGATTTGAAAAGCAATCTTAAACCAATGCGCTTAAACCCTTAATTCTTTCCCCAGTACAGTATACAATTTTCTTTACCTTATAAAACCACATTTGCAAGTATCTCATCTTACTGGGTCCCCACAACAGCCCTGTGAGGTAGGCAGGTCAGGAATTACAATCTCCTTTTTTACAGATGAGACACTGAATCTAGGGCAGCCGAGTGCTTTGCCCAAACTCAAAACAGTAATTGATAGCACCAAGACTCAAACCAGGTCTCCAGACACCAAAGCCAACACCTCTCCATTACATCATCTTGCTCAAGGGAAGTAGCAATTTCTCAGACAGGAAAACTAAGAGCAATTGTTAAAATGGAACAGAGAACTAATAGCATGCTAGACACAGCTCATAGAAAGGAAATGGGCTAATGAAGAAAAGAAGGTGCTGACCAATATAAAAGCATGTGCATAGGTTTGATTCAGTGACTTAACAGCTAACTGAGCAAATAAAAACACTACTTAAGCATAGTTCATGTTCAAAGAATGAGCATAATATCAACTAATTAATACTCACACTGCCTCTACCAGCTGGTTAAATATCATTATCTCAATTTGACAGATGGGAAAAGAGAAGAAAGACTAAGTGATCTGCTGACAATTAGAGAGAATATCTGTCATCAGATTATCGATACAGGAAGTCTAGTACCTCTTTCCGACAAACAGACATATGAACCATTTTTTCTCTAGATAGGAGTGAACTTTGTGATAAGTACATTTGTGAAAACAATACAGTTGAGGTGGGTGGGGGAGAAAAACATAGTTTGAGGGAATATATAACTGTGAATAAGTAGCTTAAAAATTCAATCAATAAAATTGTGTTACAACACTTGGGAAAGCAGCACACAGCAACTGAATCAGACAAATATTTTCAAAGCAAACAAGAGCATTGTAGGTCAGAGTACAGAAATCGTGTGGGAAGGTCAAAGGGAATATATCATCTTGGTCTTGCAGAAAGACATGTTCCCAAAATCTGATCTGTAAGAGATTCTTTCTGACTCTAGGAATTATAATGTAGGCATATGAAATGTGTTATCAGATTCAAGATTTAAGCTCAACCTCATAAAAGAAAGGCATGAAGAGTGATGAAAGCACAAGCTATAAGATCACAATAAAAATAATATAAAAGAAGCACATGAAAAGGCACATGTGAAGAAGTGAAAAAATTCACACTTGGTAAAGCAGGTTAGGTCTTTTGTCAAAGATGCTAAAAGCTGACGAAAGAGGGAAAATAATATTTCACCTATTATATATCATGTCCATGTAGAAGAAGAAAATTATACCAGATAACCTGCTTTTTAAATCAATATAGAATTAAATATATTTTTCTTTTTTTAGATATAGTTTAAGTATACTGGTACCAATATAATAAGAGTTTTTGCTATCTAACTTTTTATAGAAAAACATGTATATGTACATAGCTATATATATTTAAAGAGCTCCCCTTCCCCACAGTCGAGATGATTACTCAGTGGGAAGCAGTAATAAAAATGGAAAAGGCTTCCCTCCCGCATTGAGGAAAGAAGATAAAATAAAACTAAGCCATTTTTAGCAATGAGTATTTTAAAAAAATATGTGGGTTTTTTTGTTTTGTTTTGTTTTTGCATTTGTTTGTTGTTGTTTTTTGCAATACCACAGTTCATACTACAATGGTCAAAAGTCTAAGGTCCTAATGTCAATGACAATATTTCAATGTCCATTTTCTATTTGTTTCAACAGCTGTTGTCTCCTTTTGCTTCTGTGTCACACATAGTCTTTCCCACTGGAAGGTGCAGGTTTTGGATAGGGCCGTGGTGTTGGGTAAGATGTTGTTTTTCGGGGACAGGAGCAGCAAAGTAGGGCACCTCCCAGAAGGCAGAGAGAAGCAGCAGCCCAGCCAGTAAAGAGAGCCTGACCAAATTCATACCTGAAAAGACAGTGTATTAGTTCAGTCAATGAATCATTGGGAATTTTGTAATATAATTAAGGAAGGAAATAAATTTCATAGTCATTATACTTTTTTCCAGTGGAAAAAAAGGGAGAAGTACTGTAAGGTTCATAAACACGGACACACCAGAATGTTCACATTGCAGTTGTAGGCACTTTGCAATAGTAGCTCGGGCAATATGGTCTGCAACACCAGGTTAATCACCCAAATATTTCCAAAGACTTTACCACATGTAGGAAGTGTGTTTATGTATTTTAGAAGTCAGGTTTGGATCATGATTCCCAGGCTAAAACTTTACAATTATGCTATTGCCAAGTGGCAACCATATCCTATAAAGAAATTTCTGGCAAGTGATGGAGACTAACAGAATCTTTAATAGTTGATCCTAGGTACCTCTATACACTGAAATCAGAAATGTATGGTTTCATAAAAAAGACTTCTAAGCAATCCATTGGCCATTCTTGATTAAGCTGATACAGGTGGGTGTATGGAGCCAGGCTCCTGGGGAGAGGCTCTGTGACTGATGGCAGACAATAGGGCAGAGCAGGCCTGGCCTTGAGGCCTGATGCAAACTCTCTAATGCTGCGCTCTTGGCTAGTATCTTCACCTCCCAACCTTAAATTTCTGCTTCTCTTAAAGCATGATAATCCCCCCTGCCTCACTGGACTGCTTTCAGGATCATGGGAGACGATGTAAATAACACATAGTGCCAGGCAATTTATAAAGAGCTTTCACATCCATTATTGGTAAAAATTTAGCTTATTGACCGCTTGCAGTTTCAATCCCTATGTTTTAAGTGTTAGAGATCTAAGGCTTCAACATGATCACGATCACTGCAGTTTATGTTCTCCTAGTGTAGGTGATTATATGAAGAGAAGCACACCTTATCTCTCTAATCACAGGCATTCTGCATCCATTCATCCTAGCACCCAACAAATAATAATTATGCCTTAACATTCTGACTCTTAATGAAGTTATTAGGCTTTAATGATGTGAACACAGTGAGACAAAGAGCTTTGACCCGATCAAAGTGTTGTTACATGAGAGCCCATTATCAGCTCTTTTATTTCTACAACTCACAATTTAAATAAAAATGACTTTAGCAAAGCCAATTTTATAGTTGTGATGGAACATAAAATTTCAAAGTGGTATTTCAACATTTATTTTTCATAAATAAGTTAAATTTTATTTTCCTAAATAAAATTAAACTATTGGGAATGAAGTCTTATTCACTAACTCCTACAGTAGTACTATCTTTTTCAACCAATCATAAACCATGTGTTAAGTTATTTAAAAAAATCACTTAATTAATTAAGTGTTGGAAGTATAGGGACATACCTCAAAAAGGAAATTTTAAATATGTTAACATCTGTATTGATATTAAAAAAATGAATCAGAAAAAAGGTCCAGTATACAGTTGGAAAGTACAGAGCTTGGACATTTTCTACTTCTAAGAGCATTTGTCACCAATATAGACTGTTAAAGCAATTACCAAGCTCATTTTAACATGAGTCACAGGACTTTCAGATTATTTTCAAGTTTGACTAAAATTTCACAAAGTTCCAGAAAGCAAATCTGAGAAATTACGGCACTGGCTAGACTTTGCAGGAGATAAACAGGGTATTTTCTCAGAGAACAAACTATTTTTCCCCCAAATACGATTTTACGTATGAATAGCATTACCTGGCATTGACCGGGGTCATGGGGTCATAAAATTCTTGAACGATTCTATTGCCGTACCATGCTGTGGCAACTAAAATAGCCAGACCTACAGAAATTCAAAACAAAAGACTGTTAGTCACTATGGAACAATGAGCCCAAGAAATTTAAAAGCATTTAACAAGAATGAAAACTCATCAGTAGTGCTGACATTTTTAATTTAGTCAGTTTTAATTTAGGCAATTTTCACTTAGGGAGATTAGTGATTCAGACATGATTTATTCCAATTATTCTGTTAAGACAGACAAAGATATTAGGCTGAGGTTGGGCATGGTTTATACTCTTCGTGTCACCTAATTCACTTACAGTCCAAAGTCACGGGCCCATCTAATGCTTTTTTCGAAACGATTCAACAGGTTGATGCCAGTTAAGAGCTCCTTCAAAGATACTGTTACACATTAGTGCACTAAACTACTTTTGATAAAACCAATGTCCTTATTAGTATACGCAGGGTCACTTGCAAAGGGAAGATGAAAACCCTACATGTTTTCATACATGAAACTACATGTTTCATATAAGAAAACTACATGTTTCATACAAGAAAACTACATGTTTCTTGACCAAAATTCAAAATCTACGTTTCTGCAGAATCAAAAGGAAAGGAAACACCTAGATAGCAGGGAAGAGTGAGACCTGTCTCAGGATGGATCAGACCACCCAAATCCTACTGCCCTGCTGGCCGGACATGCCAGATACCCCCTGGCGATTTGCTGGGGTGTGACATCAGATCAATTTACAGTTTCCCACGCATTTCCTATTCCAGTAATACCTGGGAAGCTACTTAGTCAACATAATTGCTTCTATCATTTATAAGAAGTATAAAAATATCTCAATATGTCTTATCCAAGGAAATTAAGTACTTCTTTGTATAGTAATTGTACAAAACCATCAATATAAACAGAGGAACTATTTCCATGCTGCTTCCTCTCCGCCACCCCACCTCCCCCTCCCCCCAAAAAACCAGTCCAATTTAATGGCCTCTAATGCTTGACAGAAAACACTACGGCTTTTGGCTGCTCAGATACATCATGAGACTGTTCTAGAACTTGCCACCCTTACTCCCTAGAAAGTCCCGGAAACACAAGTGGGGGTGCTGTTGTCACTTACAGGAGTTACAAGAAGGCAAGCAAAGGAAGGGTGCTATGCAGTATGTTTATTCACAGTCCTTGGGATCAAACCATTGGGAATGAAATGCTATTCATGCTTTTTCTGACAAGAGCTAATTTGAAAAAACTGAAAGACTGATCCCTTTAACCAAATCTTTAGCAAAGCCACAGGCACTCTTCCTTCATTATTGGTTAAATCTACATATGATGCTGGGGTAAAGGCTCCTAAAAAGTCTTTTTTTTTTTTTAAGATTTTATTTATTTATTTGACAGAGAGAGAGATCACAAGTAGGCAGAGAGGCAGGCAGAGAGAGAGGGGGAAGCAGGCTGCCTGCTGAGCAGAGAGCCTGACGCGGGGCTCAATCCCAGGACCCTGAGATCATGACCAGAGCGGAAGGCAGAGGCTTTAACCCACTGAGCCACCCAGGTGCCCCAAAAGTCTTTTTTCAAAGAGAAAATGAGAAAAGAACTTCTAATTCTAGCTCTTCCTAATGGCAGATTATATCACTGGTCTCAAAAGCAATAGACT
The DNA here is from genome assembly GCA_028646535.1 of Procyon lotor. Classification (NCBI taxonomy): domain Eukaryota; kingdom Metazoa; phylum Chordata; class Mammalia; order Carnivora; family Procyonidae; genus Procyon; species Procyon lotor. Next base: position 119,380,676 of record CM053603.1, read on the forward strand.
GCATATACTATATACTGTGTGTGTATATATATATATGTATGTATATATATATGTATATGTATATATGCTATATATAATGTATATTCCATTATTTTATGTATTTCACACACATACTATTTTATCTGCACATAAAATATCTGCACATCTGCACATACATTTATCTGCACTATTTATCTTATTTAATATAATCCTTATTATAGGGTTTTATAATGAAATTACCCATGTCTTTTCCTGGTACTCGTTTTTCAAAGGTCACATATGTATTTCCTCAGTCAACACTTGAATAAAGCAACAAACACATATGTATTTTTTATGGAAAACAACTTCATTCCTTTATCAAGGTTTTCTCTTTCTTAACTCATCTAACCTAACTTCCTACCATTCCAACTTCTACCTCCACTCCATTTGGCCTTTCTCTTCACTAGTCGATAGTACTTCCTGTTTATTCTGTTATCAGATTTATCTGGAAGGCTGTCCTTATTTTTCTCCAAGAATCCTGATTCCATCCATTCCTCATTGACCTGTATGACTCACACATTCTTCACGTTTTCTGTCATAAGTCCCCATCTTTGCTACGTATGTCCATGGAGATACTCCAGAAATTTTCTAAATTTTATAGAATTGTTCCTTAATGCTTACTAAATAGAGAATACCCCTCTTCGTCCGGGAGACTGGTTCTAGCAAATCAGTTGACACCTGGAACCTCAATGAACAGACTTGCCCCCGTGAGCCCAGATCTCAGATTTTCATTTGGATGCTATATGGGAATGTACAAGTCAACTAGACTTAGGGTTTCTATGTCTTCAAGATTTTAAAGGAACTAAAAAAAGTCAATCCAAGTGCAATGAATCCAACAAAATGTAAGGAATCTCAAACCTAGTGTTTACCCATGCCAGAGATAGATTAGTAAGGTGAAGGGGGCAGGGCCTCTCTTACCAGCAATAAGAAATATCACGCCCCCAATGACAGCCATCCGCATCTTCTGCACTTCATCGTCTTCCAAGCACTTCATACACTTCATGCCAATTGTGGCCACAAAGATGGCTATAAGTCCCAGCAGGATGCCGATCACCATCAAAGCGCGGGTGGCTTGCAATGTGCCTGGTGGGAAACATTTTAGAACATGTAAAAATCATGCGTAGGCCAACCAGAGCATAGTGATTGAAGGCCACATATATTTCAATAATGTATGGAAAAGATAAAAATGAAGTAGGAGTCACGGGACCCCAATTCCAATGATGTTTCCACAGGTAACCAACACAATTTCCACTCAAGAGAAACAGACGTCTGTCTGGGTGATGAATAAGAAGCCCTCCAGCTCTCACATTTTATGTTTTCAATATGAACTTCAAATCCTCTGGAGAAATAATTAATGACCTGGTTGAATAGGTTTAGCAGAATTAATACACCTTTAATCCTCACTAACAGAGTATTTTAATTCTGAAATAACAATCATATGTATTATCCTTAAGGTTAAACCATTTATAATTAAAATGGCTTACAATATACTTTGGTAATAGTCAAAAGTCAGCTTTATACTCTAGTCATCAAGCTTCAGAAAAACAAAAACAAAAACAACAGGTAAATTTGGAAGATAAGTAATGAATTTCTCAAAGACTGTCATGGCTGGATAAGTAACATCTGTATCTCCAGTGACTGGCCTGGGGGTGGAGGATATAAATGTCATTTTCTTAGAACAAAACAAAATAACCTTTGAGATGTTACTTTGGAACATGGTAGTTTCATATTCAGAGATATCACCAGTGTTAAAACTATTAAGCTGTCATGTTGTAAAATTGTAGACAATAATTTAGTGTAGTATTTCTCAAGATTCCACTAATTTTCTCATTTCCTGTTATTGTCATTGGTGTACTAAATCATGATGGGGTCAGCCTCGAGAGATTGTGCCAGTATGTTTAATAACATGATGCCATCATTGTGGTATAAAGGCACAGATTTTAAAAAATGAGCTGAAACTACTCTAGTAAATGAGTTTGATTAATTCTAGATTTATTTCCTCCTTCTGGTAAAGATCCTTATCTTATTGACAGCGTTTACACGTGGCAATTATTTTTCCATGTAAAAATAGTACTTACGTTGTAATAAACCACGCTGTCTTGGGTAAGCTACTTATTATTCTTTGGGACCATGTTTCTATTATGTAAAGTGTGAATGATGATATCTCTAACCAGGAAGTGGGAACAATTTACTTCTTGATGGTCTTCAAAAGTGGCCGACATGATGGAAAGGTTCTGTATCTCCCCATTAAATTGATACCTATGCTCAGCCTTATGATGTTCAGGGTTGCAAACTTTTATTACCAATCATTATTAGCTCTAGCGATTTCTAAAACATTCGATTTTAATTTGTTAAT
>CM053603.1:119383549-119420327 GCA_028646535.1 Procyon lotor
ATGATATCTCTAACCAGGAAGTGGGAACAATTTACTTCTTGATGGTCTTCAAAAGTGGCCGACATGATGGAAAGGTTCTGTATCTCCCCATTAAATTGATACCTATGCTCAGCCTTATGATGTTCAGGGTTGCAAACTTTTATTACCAATCATTATTAGCTCTAGCGATTTCTAAAACATTCGATTTTAATTTGTTAATGCTTATATCCTTGCCATAACCAGACAATCTCTGCTAAAATCACAAGAACTTCTTTCTAAGAAGAATCAAAAGTATTTTCTTTTTATTGTATTTGAGAGGTATTTTGGAAGCCATAATACATTTTTACTCGATTTAAGTAAACAGCAAAATGGAGACACTCCCTTCACATATCCAGCTCCCGGTAAACATGTGGGGCATACATGCACCCTACCCACACACTGCTCATAAGATTCCAGGGGAGTGTAAGAATTGCTGAATCAAAACACATGTTCCATGGACTGTGGGTTTCCCAGGAACTGAAGCTGCTTATAAGATTAGCATAAAACTTCTTCCTTGGATCACAAAGAGTACTGTGGCAAGAAGAGGAAAGTACCGAGGAATTCGCCGTCGTGGCGTGCCCTTTCTTCTGATTTACCAAGAGTTTTTGCCAAGACAATCATTACGTGACAGGAAATTGAAAAGTAAAATAACTAAGTTCTGACACACAACACAAATTCAGATTTGATCTTAGATGCCCCTCAGAAGAAAGGCATTTCAGGCTAAAGAACGCTGGAAGGAGAAATACTAAAAAATCACAAAAAGAATCCACAGGCCAGGAGGATAGGATGACCGGCTGTCTGTTTGTCTGGCACTGTCTCAGTTTTAAAACTACAAGTCCAGGGCGCCTGGGTGGCTCAGTGGGTTAAAGCCTCTGCCTTCAGCTCAGGTCATGATCTCAGGGTCCTGGGATCGAGCCCCACATCGGGCTCTCTGCTCAGCGGGGAGCCTGCTTCCCCCTCTCTGCCTGCCTCTCTGCCTGCTTATAATCTCTCTCTCTGTCAAATAAATAAATAACATCTTTAAAATAAATAAATAAAACTATAAGTCCTACCTCCTAAGAAGGACCTGAATCCTGAACAAAAGGGACAGCTGGTCACTCTACTGGAAGATGACAGAATATGACAAAATGAGGTGCGTTTAGCGTGGTGCTCAGATAGCTTAGATCCTGCAGGGCTTTGCAAGCTAGAGAGCTAGAGTAAGGTGTTCAGTGTTTATTCTAAGTGTAATCAGAAGTCATTGTAGGGTTTTAAAGAAGGGGCAGCAAGATTTTTATCTTCAGTACAGAGAGTACCATTAGTAAATATTCTTCCTATGCTAACCCTTCAAATACACATAGCCCTCTACATCCTTCAGCCACTTTTGCTGTTTTTCTCATAAACACTCAGTTTTCCAACTTTTATTAATCACCTTTATTGTTAATCTCTGATCTCTCTCCAAGTTTTCCACTTTGTTTGAGTTGTAGGGCCCCCGACCTGACCCAACTCCTCTAATAATCATTCTGATCTGCACTTCACGTAAAAACAGCAGGCCACCAGCCCAGCAGGTCTGAGCACTTGGATCACAAGGTATTCTTCACAAGGAGTCCTACGGGGCCTCTCGGTCTCATGAGTCAGACTTGCATAAAACCACCCAGGCAGGGAGCACACACAGATAAACTACTCCGGAGCTCCATCTGTGCTCACCTGGAATGATCTAACATTCATGGTTTTCATCTCTGAGTTTTTTCCCTTCACGTTCTCCAGGAAAGCACAGTGATTCATGCCATACCCACTTTATTCTTTCCACGTCTTTCACAAAGTTTCTAAGGGGGACAAGGTAGATATTTTTTTCTGTTCACTAACAAAACCCCCTATGTTTTCTTTACAGAATCATGACTTATTTGCACAATGCACAAAAAATAATGGAGGGGATGGGGGAAAAAAGTCCTTAGGAATCATATAAGTCATTTAAAGCAGGGATCATGTTTCATTTTTAAAAATATGATAAAGCAAGATCATTATTTTTTAAAAAGATTTTATTTATTTGTCAGAGAGAAAGAGTGCACAAGTAGGGGGACCAGCAGGCAGAGAAAGAAGCAGGTTACCCCCACCCCCTCCCCAAGCGAGGAGCCTAATGTGGGGCTTGATCCCAGTACCCTGGGATCATGACCCAAGCCAAAGGCAGTGGCTTAACCGACTGAGCCACCCAGGTGTCCCAAGCAAGAGCATTATTTTGCAAAGCAATATTTCTCTTCTACATCTTGGCATCCATTGACTTAAAAATTTCTTTGTATTTTACGATACTGGATAGGCATAAACACTAAAATCTCATCTTGCTCCTCTGGAGACAGTTGGATGAATTCTGAACTATAGTGATAAGTAGGAGTGGGGGGGATGTTAAAAAAAAAAAAGAACAGGGTTAGAATCATAACAACATGAAAACTCACTAGTCAGGAATATGTAACAATGGATTACAAAGTCAAAGTAAGCAAGTGTTGTGTTATAAGTTATGAGGGTTTTATGTGGAGATAGAATCTAAATTGCACAGTTTTAAGCTGGAACCAGATGAATCCTTCAAATTAAGGTCTTACGGAAGTCTTTTAAGTCAGAGATCTAAAATATGTAATTGTCAGCTTGGTTGATTGATGTCTTGGGCCAGATATTTTTTGATCCAAAACACTAAGAACAGTACCTGGCAGGCTACATGGATTATCCAATCTGTGTTCAATTAATTCAAATTAGCAAATGTTTTTATTTTTGCAAAACTGCACTAATACGATAGGGTAAAAGACTTACTCTCTTGTGGTTAGCTTAATCTTTGATATACTACTGATAAATGTCTCCCTAGTGAACCTGGAGATAATAAAATTTTGCTATATAAAGCCAAACTTAGTTTCAATCATTAAAAGCCAGAAACTTAGGGTGCCTGGGTGGCTCAGTGGGTTAAAGCCTCTGCCTTCAGCTCAGGTCATGATCTCAGGGTCCTGAGATCGAGCCCCACATCGGGCTCTCTGCTTGGCAGGGAGCCTGCTTCCCCCTCACCCTCTGCCTGCCTCTCTGCCTACTTGTGATCTCTCTCTCTCTGTCAAATTAATAAATAAAATCTTTTTAAAAAAAAAACCAGAAGCTTATATGAGGGAAAAATCATACTCTTTTGCTTAACTTGATTTTTTTTTTAATTTTCAAAATTTAAAATTCTGCATTGAATGAGCTTCCGAGATACAGTTTTTCTCCTATTGGAATGATGATCAGCAGGGCAGAGAAGTTGAGAAATATTTGAAAGCCACACAATAATATTTTGGACCAGAGAGATACAGGCCAGCCTTGAATTATTAACTCTGAGCTAGTCTAATTGGATCAACTCTAGAAGCAAATATGTTTCTTTGCTGGCCCTGTAATTTGGAGATACTGCTACAAAATTATCTTCACTGACTAAAGTTGTCTGTGGAGAAAACGGTTAGCAAACATTCAACAAGTTCCACTATTGTCTCCCATCATTATTCAGCAGTAGAGAGAGGAGGCAGTCTTTTAATTACATTTAGCTAGACCGATAATCTTGAGATTAAAGACCCCCTAAGGAGTTCTCACCACTTTCAACCTGAAAGTATAATTTGAAAAAATACTTACAAAGATCTCTACTTACAAGACAAGAAATGAGTGAGAAGTTACTGATCTACTACAGTTGGGTTAATCAACCTAACTGTAAAAAGACAAGCACAGACAAGTGCGTCAATCTTTTTTCTAAAAGTTGGTAGAAGTCTAACTATACAAGCAACAGAACCTACTATAAATACCTGACGTTGTTTACGCTACTTACTGACCATATTGCTATATTATTGCTCTATATAGTATGTATCAAACAAAACTAGTTTTAATTAAGTCTGCATCCTCCTGTAGTCCCCTATATGAGCGGTTGACTAATAAGTATTAGACAGGCAAATGAACTGACCAGCGGGCGATCAGAACATAGTCTCTTCTCTGCATTTCAGTGAGCTCATCACAGACGGTCACACAACTATACTCCTGTGACTTTTTCACCTGGATTCAAGTTCAAAGTTTCTCCGGAGTTCTCATTGTTAGGATTTCTATTTTCTTGGTGCACAAGCTGGTGGCCACTGGGTATGACCTCAATACACCAGCCCAGTCAGTAACTGAAGTGGTCTGCGATGGGGCAGGACTTTTCAGGATGTCCTGAGTAGTTTTGCTATCTTTTTTGCTTGTTTCTTAGAGAAACTGCCTCAAGATTAAATTAATGCTTCTCTGTCACCACTTACTCATCACTCCAGTCAAGGAAACTTAAAGTACGCCACTTGCTTCTTTGCTCTCTATCATGGCAGTGAGTAACAAAGACAGTTGATACTGGAAGGAATCAATATTGGCACCTTATAAATCATCTTAGCTGCATTCCTGGGAGCAAGAATAGGGCCTGGCTTACATTTGTTGAGTGGATGAGTGAATTGTGGGTTCTCTTCCCATTCCTCTTACTCTGCACTATTTTATAAGGTTTCTAAAATAAGCCCTATTTTATTTCTCTTCAGCCCAGAGAAATCAAGTGGCTTACCATAATATACATAGCTAGTTAGTGCAAAATCAGTCCTAGAATTGAGAATTTAGGACCTCAAACTTGGGATTTTTTTTTTTTTCTATTTCCATCATTCCAAGAGTCAGAACTAATTCACATTCAAACACCAATGGCATCTTGGACACCCTTGGGGTGTGGCAGGCATTATGTAGTCTGGGAATGTGTAAGTGGCTGCCTTCCTCTCTGCCTGTGCTTTCAAGACTTTCAAGACTTTAAAATCCAAGTCAGTGATTTCGTCTCTTTGATTGAGTCTGACATCACGGGGAGAGTGCTGGGAAACTTCACTAACAACCAATACCCATTAAGCACACCTACACACATGTGGATTCATGCAAAGCAAGTTGAACAGGCTAGAGGAGCTTATAAACAAATTACAGAATCTCAAAGTTAGGTGAGACTTAGAGAGAGTCTAGCCTAACCTTCCATTTGTCTGGTGCTTGGATTTTCCCTACAACCTTCCTACAAAATGCTTACTTCTCTGCTTGCACACCTCCCACGATGCAACCTCCCAGGACAGCCCAATCTTTGGACAGCTTTAGCTATTAAAATCAAGCAAGAAGAAACAATTAACTAAGTACTTAAAATAGGTGCAAGCTTGCCAAAAGTTTGAGAATTGGATCAAGAGAAGGCAAGACGTACAGTTTAATCCAGAACAAGCCTACTGCAGCTGTACCTGGTAGTGTCCTTTGCATGCACCAGCTCTCAGCTGGGGGAGTCATCAGTGTCAATAAACAAGTCAAACTTGGGATGGAATTGAAGTTGTCTCAGCCTCAGCCGCAGTAAAACCACAATACACAGGGCAATATATTGCCCCCCAGGGAAGTTTCTGTTACATTTTCTTAAACAGTTCTGCAAGAACCATCTAAAAGGAGCTCTATTGTATCTCATTTCCCATATTGGTTTAAATAAGCTATAACCTTTTAGATATTTTATGAATGGCATGTGCTTTTTATAGCTGACACTAGTTAGAGCAGGGGTCAAAGGCTTTTAACACATCTAGGGTTACAAACCTTGATGAATTTCTGTATCTCCACCATAAGAAGCCAAGTAGGCGCCAGTGGCAAAGAGAACAAGATACAGTTTCAGGAAACTTCTAGTCAAGCTACAAGCTAAAAGCACTTCCTGGAATGCAACCCTTCACAAGGAAAGGTACTTACATTGAGGATAATCCTGTTCTCTTCTAGACATCACAAAACTGCACCAAAACCAGTCAATGAATCACCACCCAGATCTCTACATCAGAGGAAAGTGAGGACCACTTCCCAGGTAGAGAAACGGAGACAGGTTCCCTGGGCTCTGTTCAAAGGCCTCCAGTGAGTCATTGGCAGGTTAGGAGAGCACCTGTGAGTCAAGACTCCCTCTTCTGGGCATCAGTTTTGAGAGTAAGGCCTCAACTCCATCTTGAATAAACCCTAATTTTAACCAAAACAGAAAGAGGAATTTAATCTGGAGTTAAAAAAAAATCACTGGGAATAAATCTCTAAAATCTGTGTGGGGGAGAAGGGTATTGTTTAGTTCTACTACACTTGAAAAACTGTCACAACTATATTCACTAGGAATAAATGATAATAAAATATTTTAACACATTATCTGTACAGCAATGACCTGTTGGAGTATTTACAAGATGGATCAATTTGGTCATGGATTCTATTTGGTCACCTAAGGAACTAAAAAGAAACCTACTTAAACATACTAAAGATGAACTGCTTTGATCAGAAGAATCAGAGACCTCTCTGGCATTGCCCTTAAAACTTTCTCCATCTGGGGGCACCTGGGTGGCTCAGTGGGTTAAAGTCTCTGCCTTCAGCTCAGGTCATGATCTCAGGGTCCTGGGATCGAGCCCCACATCAGGCTCTCTGCTCAGCAAGGAGCCTGCTTCCTCCTTTCTCTCTGCCTGCCTCTCTGCCTACTTGTGATCTCTCTCCCTCTGTCAAATAAATAAAATCTTTAAAAAAAAAAAAAAGAAAAAAGAAAAAAAACTTTCTCCATCTGCCAAGTCCTCGACATGAGACCCAAAATGCCTGACACCATTTCCTTACACACATCTGTCTTTTAATGGGGAGATTCAATGATGATATAAAGGGGTGTACTTCATATACCTCTATTTGGTATAAAGGGATCCTAATATGGGAGCTTTGAAAAGTTGAAGTGACAACACTCAAACCACCATGCACATTGACGAACCAAATCCCACAGGTTCGCAAGCTGTTTAAACAGATTCAACACAGATTTAATAACTCTAAGCTGATGGGTTTTGTCAAAACCACAGGAAGCTTGAGCAATGGCAACATGGCTCGCCCTCAGCACACGAGGTGGGCTGGTAGACAGGCTTGTTTATCCAGGCAAAGACTAAGGAAGCTTTTCTTCAAGTCAGTTTGAGGGCATGACAGACAAAGGTGCAGGACAACTAACACAGTATCTCAAGGAAGGTACTCTGGCCATGAATTATGACCTCAGTAAGTGGGAATTTAATGAGTTTCTAAAAAGGTACTCATAACCTTTTACCTAAAAAAAAAAAAATATAGAAGTAGAAAGACCATCCTATCATCTTAGGCCCCATAATCCTTAGAAATAGCTCTGTCTACATAATTCTTTTCAACTTGACAGAAGAATGGACATCTGTTACACAGAAATTCCTTTAAGGAAGATGGAAGCTTGGAGAAGACCCACCATTTCTCTCAGACCTTCCTCTCTGGCTGAGCTCTGCCTTCAGCAACTGAGTCTCCTCTGCTGTATTTTCTCCAGCGCCTTCACTCTCCTTCATATTATGTTGGGAGCTTAGAACTTTTTCTTCTTTGTCACCCTTTTCCACCTGCCTCCCAACTTCACTTTCCAAAATAACACTACATGATCTGCCTCCTCTGCAGATTCCTGGCTTGAAAGCTAAACCCTTCAGGGGAATCTCAAGAGGCTTTTTGAAGGAGTCGTGGGAGAGGAATCAAAGCAGCCTCCGCATACTTACTGGATCTTAAAAATCAAAGAAATCAAAAGATTCAAGCTCAAGTGTGAGCAGGAGACACTAGGTTGGGACATTCTGTGTAGAAATGTAACTTTTACTATGAGAACTCATAGTAAAGATAGATTTAACACCCCCCCCCCCAATTTACCTAAAACCTTAGGATCACCTATTAATTATAGAATCCAGAAAAGCTACCAGGCTCCAAACTTCTCAAAGCATACTGGTTTTTTGTGTTTTTTTTTTTTTTTTTTTTGTCCAAACCCCACCACTCTTCAATTTATAGAGAATTTTACAATGTCCAGAAAAAGCCTAAGAGCTCAAGCTGGAGGTTGGCCTTCACCCACTCAATCGCCACCTCACTCTCATGGGAATTTAAGATGAAATCACACCTAGAGGAAAAGTGTCACCTGGTGAGTTAGAGGAAAAACCAGATCTGAGGACAGGGCTTCTCTTTCCCTGAACCACAGTTCTCTGGATTCCTCACGACAAAAGCACATGATCAGAAGACTTAATCAACTGAAGTTTCACAACCACGCAATTACACCACACAATCAACTGGTAGCCACTACCCCAAAGCGCGGCCACTGGGGGGCGGGGGGCTGGGGTCACAGGTTCCTGGCCATGGGGATGGGGAAGGCACTCACTGTTCAGATTCAGCAAGGAGTCGAAGACTTTGCACTGAATCTGCCCAGTGCTCTGCGACACGCAGGACATCCACAGCCCCTCGTAGATGGCCTGGGCCGTCACGATGTTGTCCCCCGCATAGGAGTAAATCTTCCACTGGGGCAGTGCCGTGCTGACAATGGAGCCGATCCAGCCCAGGAAGGCCAGGATGAAGCCTAAGAGCTGCAGCCCTGCGTTGGCCATGGCTCGCTGGGGCGCCCGCGCTGGCTCAAGGGTGGCAGGTGCAGAAGGCGGAGTTGGCAGGTGCGCACCGAGGACTCCCCGGAGTGACGGAGCCGCGCGAAGGAAGTTACTGCGGAGAGCCCTGCTCCCTGAGCTGCCACTGGAGAAGCTTTGGGTCCAAGTCCCGTTTGGGTCAGCTCTGGAGTCGGGACGCGAGAAGCTGCGCAGCTCCCAGGCTCTGGGACTGAGACGCCAACCGTCTGGGCGCCGCGATTTAAAGCAGCTCCGCCCCCGGCCCGCCGGCCGCCGCGCAGCGCCCCCTAGCGGTTTCAGCGCGGCTCGCTGGGAAAGCGGAGGGGAGCGGGAGCCCGCGATAGCCAGAGTCCTGGGCAGGAAGGTCCCGCCGGCCCGCGCGGTGTGGGGACTCCTTGGAGAGGATCAGATCTGCAAAATGCTCCTGTCCTCGTCCCCTCTCATTTCCTTTCTTCCTTTTTTTCCTCCTGTGAGTCTTCTCAAGCTTTCCATACATTAAATCTACATTTATCCGAAATGACTCTGAATATGGAAACACTAAAAATTCCTAACGTTGAAAAATAGAGGCCTCGAGAGACCCACGGTTTCATTTGTAACTTTATTTCACTATCTTATTAAAAGGCATTTTTAAAATCTATCTCCACGACACCTCTCCTCCCTCACACACACTTCTCTTCCTTTCCTTCATCTCTTTCCTTCCTCTGTCCCCTTCTTCCCTCCTAGAATCATGTATTTATTTCTGCACGGCTTGGAAGAAATCTTTGCACTTTATAGATCAGGAAACTGAGACTCAGAGAGGACACATGGTTTTCAAAAGATCACACAGCAAGTTAGTAGCATGTCTGTACTTGGTTCTCAGACTACTCTGCTTTCCACTACATCTTAAATCGACCTGAATATATACCCTTCGCTCTATTATCATCCTTATGAAAATGCAACCCACCTCCCCACCCTACACACACACACACTCACACACACACCGGCCTCTTTCCTGCAGCAGTTTGTCTCAGAGCAGTGATTACTTCTCAGAGGAATCTGACCAGTGGGTGCACTCCATGTCCCAGAGGGTGTTTTATTAATGAATTATCAGACAACCATTCATCAAATGTGAGAGCATCTAAAAAGTCTTGCCCCAGAGAAAAGAGAACTGGGCTGAGATTTAGGAAGTCAGAGTCCTGGTTCCACCTTTTGCAGGGAATGGCTGGGGCCACCCCCTTAGGTTTTAGTCTGGCTGAGCCTGTAGTTTCCCTCCATGGGTTTCTAAAGCTTCCTTCTTTGTAGTTACTCAGAAGTGATCTCGTGGTTTGGAATAATAGAAATGTTTTCCCAACTGCTTTTTGTGTGTGGTTTGAGTGCGGTGGGAGGAGAAGCTTCTATGATTTTAGCAAAAACAGAAGCCTGTCACAGGTAGAATAAACATGCTCAGGAGAAAACAAGATATGTTCCCATATTTCCTCTGAAAACTGTCAATTTAACAAGGAAGGAACTGAAAAAAAGTTTGGAGCGTGAATGAGAGGAATAAAAAAAAAAAGAGAAAATAAAGGAAAAGAAAAAAGAAAAGAGGGGCTCCTGGTTGGCTTAGTGGGTTAAAGCCTCTGCCTTCTGCTCAGGTCATGATCTCCGGGTCCTGGGATCAAGCCCCACATCAGGCTCTCTGCTCAGCAGGGAGCCTGCTTCCTCCTCTCTCTCTACCTGTCTCTCTGCCTACTTGTGATCTCTCTCTCTGTCAAATAAATAAATAAAATCTTAAAGAAAAAAAAGAAAGAAAGAAAACAAAGGAAAAGAAACCGCTACTTGGGAGATCCTGATGGAGAAAGGCCAGGTGGGACATGCATGAGGGTGGGGAGCAGGGGTACATGAGAATCTCTGTACCTTCTGCTCAACTTTGCTGTGAACCCAAAGCTCCCCTTAAAGCAAAGTCTATATAAAAGTAACCAAAAAACCCATGAAAAACCAAAAGCCCCACTAATCTCATTTCAACCGGCTATCTCCAGATGTCGTTTGAAGGTTTAAGTCCAAAGGACCAAAGGACAGATCTGCATGGAAATTTGGGGACTAACAGAGGGAACCACATAAGCTGGATGAAGAGGCTTCATTCAGAGTAAGCCAGGTTAAAACAAGCATTCTGACCCCAGGAATTCTCCCAGTCGGCTTTGAAGGGCAGGACCAAATTCCGGGTTGAGTCCCCAGAATCTGAGCCTGAAGTCAGTAATTCTTTCTAGGTCCAGGTGGATGTTCCGTGGGCACCTGTGGGTGTGGGTGAGGGGATATCAATCACATTTGATTCGTCTATTCCTCAGGAATATTTAGTTCAAAACAGGTTCTCAGAATTTGCCATAGGGCTAGACCTCTACTCTGTGAATCATAACATTTTGGTTGTGGTGTTGTTCCAGTCCATTTTTAAAACTGTTTTTAAAAATTTTTTCTCAGTTGCTCAGATTGGAATAATGAAGGCAAGATTTGTGTTCAACAAATAGACTCGTTCTCAAATCCTTTTCATCGGCAGTAGGACCTGTTTCTATTAACCTACAATTTGCAGGGAGCTGAAAGTATGAATTTTGTGGTCAATATGGCCCTGTGTTTTTGTTTTTGTTTTGTGAGGCTGATTTTTGTGAGGCTGATGACTTCATTGCCCACAGCCTTGTTTGTGAAGCTGTGGTGGATGCTTTTACTTCCCTCAGTTCAATCCCATCTCTGACGTCCCTAATCCTGTCTAGTTTTCTGTCTTCCTCTCAGCACGGATAGGTGAGATAATGGCTCAGCATAAATCCGTCGACTTAAGAGGAAAAACAACTGACAAATATTAGCCTCTAATATATGAAGCATGGACAATGGGAGCAGCACTGTGACCAAGAAGTTTCTAGAAGGGTTGGTGATGCCATAGCAAATGTCCTGGCCGGTTGAGTAGGAAGATCTCCTACGTCCCCTTAGACAAATTACTTCCTTTCTCCTCTCAATTTTCCTACCAATAAAAATTAGGAATTGACTTCTAAAAGGTTACCCAAGTGTAAAGCTTTATGACTCTAAGTAATAATAGCTGACCCTTGTGGGTAACATGCTATTATGACCAGGCATTGAGCTCAGACTTTTATATGCTCTAGCCTCTATGTGAAGGTGAAAGAGATATAGAGATGTCAAATCACTCACCCAGGATCATAGTTGGTAAATGGCAGCTCTGGGATCCCAAACCATACACCTCAGCCTGGAGCACAAGCCATTAAGCAGTCCTACAGCAGTTCCCTGGGTCAACCAAATCAACTGAGGACTTTTAGAGCTTAAACACCGTTAGTCATGTGTTTCTACCCAGTGAGGTGCTCCATTCTGTGACTGCCCTCCTGCACCTGCCTGTCCTTTCTCCATCTGTTCTGCTGCCCACTAACATCCACATCGGGGGAACCCAGGTCCCACAGAGGTGGTTTTGCTGCCAGGGAAGGATGCATGGATAAAAAGAACAAATAGTCCACTGGTTTACTCCATGTCCATTTGTGGCTGGTGCTTGGGCTCAGCCACCATCCAGAGAACAAGGAATAAGTTTGAGAGATACACTCAGAGATGGGAGTAGAGTTGAGACTAAGGGTCATAGAGTGCAGGCAAAGAAACACACTCCCAAGGAGTGGAGTGACATTTTCTCAGAAACTGTGTTAGGAGTAAGAAAGGCTCCAAGAGGTAAATTTTTCCTTTAGTGGCAATGCATGTTAAAACTGACTTTTCAGGCTTCTCAGGTGCTAAAAGCAGAATGGATGGACACATTTCTGACTAAACAGTCTGTTGCATAATTATGTAGAGCTTGAGAGATGGATCAGAGTACAGATTGAATATTTAGCATGAATTTTAATGTTGGAAAATGAAGGTTACTGATACTGAAAACAGCTGGGGCATAGCTATCATAACTGCTCGAAATAGTCCTTTGAATCACCTTGCAGTTTTTGAGAGGGTAGTGAGGTATAAGCGGGTAAAAAGGACAAAATTTTGGATCTTAGTTCTATCACTTACTAATTGACTAACCTTGGAGCATTCATACAACACACTTGGGTCATAGATTTTTTTCTCTTTCAAACGAGTAAAACTCTACTTCATCATGTTATGATTGTTTAGCAGGTTCATACGTGTGCATTACTTGGAAGGTAGTACCTACCCTGGAAGGCAGAAGAACATGAAATGGGGGCACCTGGGTGGCTCAGTGGGTTAAGCGTCTGCCTTTGGCTCAGGTCATGATCCCAGGGTCCTGGGATCAAGACCCACTTTGGACCCTTGCTCAGTGGGGAGCCTGCTTCTCCCTCTCTGTCTGCCACTCCCTCTGCTGTGCTCTTTCTCTCTCTCTTTGTGTGTGTCAAATAAATAAATAAAATCTTAAAAAAATATTTTATTTATTTTTTTTGACAGAGAGAGAGATCACAAGTAGGCAGAGAGGCAGGCAGAGGGGGGGGAAGCAGGCTCCCTGCTGAGCAGAGAGCCCGATGTGGGGCTTAATCCCAGGACCCTGAGATCATGACCTGAGCCGAAAGTAGAGGCTTTAATCCACTGAGCCATGCAGGCACCCTAAATAAATAAAATCTTAAAAAAAAGAAGCATATGAAATGGGGTTATTCCTTATTATTGTTTCAAGCAGAGCAGAAATATCTATATTGGTAACACTGCCATTTACACATGATCCCCACATTTGTTCAGGAAGTCTCTTTTTCTTTCTTGGATTCTATTAGAACCCTACTTAATGTCACAGTTAAATTATGGTGACAGGATATGTGGGGTTTCCAGCAGGCAGATACAATTTTGTATTCAGAAATGGACGAGGCAGCAAGGAGAGGGATGAGAGCTTTAGATGAGATTTCCAAGCCCCTTCTCCTGGACCTGGACAGCTTTTCCCTCTGTGTAGTTTCCATGGTGATGACTGAAGGCTGAGGGGCTCTCTGAGAAGGGGTGGGCCAAGAGCAGAGGGAAGATAGAGACATGGTGCCAAATAACTCTCTTGCAGATCAGTGTGGCTCCTCAGATGGTCAGGCAGAAAATCCTTAGTTTAAGATTGTTATTAAGTCTCTACCTTATCATGTGGATACACAGCTCCCACTTATACCCTCCCCTCAGCTCCCAGCCTGGCAGTGCTATTTCTTCAGAAAAGGGAAAAAAAGGTGAGATTTCTGCCATAAAATCTGGCCTTTGAATTCTAAAACTTTACTTTGAAGCAAGTTAGTGAAGGATTCTTCCCTTGTTTTATCCCTTTGCTTTTATTCTGTTAGGGGGAAAGGTTTCCTTGTAATCATTAGAGACACTAAAAACACTCCACTAATTTCATCATCAAGAATCAAGGTCAAATTACAAGTGATATTTTACTTTTAGTCTCCCTAATGTAATTCCAACTATATTGGTCAGGGTTTTCCACAGAAACAGAACTAACAGGAGCTATGTGTATATCTGTATCATTATCTATCTCTTTACGTCTTTCGTTATCTATCTCCCTATATATCTCTGCATTTGATAAGTTGTTGCACATGATGTTAGACAGGGAAAGAGACAGAGTTATAGAAGGAGACAAAGAACTAGATTAATTTTAAGGAATTGGCTCATATAATTATGGGAGCTGCCAAGTCTCAAATTGGTAGAATATGCCAGCAGGCTGGAGACTCAGGTAAGAGTTAATATTGTAGTCTTGAGTCTGAAATCTTGCAGTCTTGAGAAAAATTCCTTTTTTTCCTAGAAACTTTCATCTTTGTTCGTAAGGCCTTCAACTGATTGGATGAGGCCCACACACATCTTGGAGGGTAATTTGCTTTACTCAAAGCCTAGTGATTTAAAGGCTAATCGTGTCTAAAAAATATCTTTACAGCAACATCAACATAGTACTTGACTAAACAACTGGGCACTATGGCCCAGTCATGTGGAGACATAAAATTAATCATCACACTAACTAAATGCCTTCTGATTATTTAGATTCTAAGGGCTTTATTTCTATGACACCATTTAGTAATCAAAAAGCCAGTGAGCTAGGAAATGATTACTATAGATGAAGAGACCAAAGCTTAGATAAGTAAAGCAGTTTACCCAAGTAACACAGTTGGGAAAGGACAGAGTTGGCACCCAAACTCTGTAGGTCTGGCTTCTGAGACGAATCACTTATGTCGTGCCCTGTACTAACCTGAAGCATATGCTTCTCTTCCACCTTCTTTGTGACTCTCCAGACCACCCAGAGAACACAGGCATAGCGATAAGTTGAGCCCTCAACAAGTCCCCAAATCAGAGCCATACCTGAATGAGTAGTAGGTGTTCAGTAAGGGTCAGTAAATAAGTGAATGAATGAGTAAACAGACAGATGGAGTGTTCACTCCTTATGATGGGGCATCTGAGGCACCACAACACAACAGTAAGGAAAAACAGTTTTGACACTTAAGGAGATTCTGGTTCTCATGGTGGTGGTGGTGGTGGTGGTGGGGAGATCTGACAAAAAAGAATGACAATGTGATAAAGGTCATAATTTTGTTTATTTATTTGACAGAGAGAGAGATCGCAAGTAAGCAGAGAGGCAGGCAGAGAGACAGGGGGAAGCAGGCTCCCCGCTGAGCAGAGAGCCCAATGTGGGGCTCGATCCCAGGACCCTGAGATCATGACCTGAGCCAAAGGCAGAGGTTTAACCCACTGAGCCACTCGGGTGTCCCCCAAGATTATAATTTTTAATACCTTGGACTTTGGGAGAAGACAGACTTGAGGATAATGTACTACTTTCTCTTTGCAGTAGACATGATGCTGCGCAAGGTTGTTCATCTCGCTGGATTTCTTTTTCCCCATCTGTAACATAAAATACATATACATAATT
The DNA here is from genome assembly GCA_028646535.1 of Procyon lotor. Lineage (NCBI taxonomy): Eukaryota > Metazoa > Chordata > Mammalia > Carnivora > Procyonidae > Procyon > Procyon lotor. The sequence goes on from CM053603.1 coordinate 119,398,772, forward strand.
CACAGTGTTACGAAAAATAAACAGAGTTGATTGAGGTAAAGCTTATGAAGTGCTGAGCCCTGGGCCCAGAATCCGGGGAAGTGTTTGACCAGTGGTATTTGTACTGTAAAAACCTGGGTGAGTGCCCCATGGTCAAAGGTAAGCAAGCTGTGATTTCAACACGTTGACCTCAATATTTGAACTCAACTGTCAGCTACCTAAGGGAGAGAACATTTTAGGCAGAGGAAAGAATTTATACTGAAATGTAGAACAAAGGTATAAATTTATGGGCTGCATCTCATATTTGGCCTGCACATGCATTTTGTTTGAACTTCCCAATAATTTTTCAAAAACTAAATTAGCTTTAACTTTGACAAATTGGAAGATTTCTCCTAAAACTATCTAGACTCTGGCCAAAAACAGATGGAGATATCATGCAGCTCTAGCGGGGCTCTCCGGTTTCCCATTTCGCCACAGCATGTGCTCTTCTTGTTCCTTTTTGTTACTTCTGTGGATCTTGTAGGCTTTGGGGCCAATGTACACATAAGAAGTGCATGTAGTAAGTAGTTGAACTGACAGGTCTTGTTACCATGTTACGGAGTATGGATTTTATCATGCACTAGGCAATAAGAAGCGATCACAGACTTTTAAGCAAGGACTGGGTAGATTTGTGTTTTGGATTTTTCTGGGCTGTAGGAGGCAGAGATAGAAATCAGTTAATGCAAAGTCTCTTAATAGTGTAAGAACAGGTTGGTGAGAGTGTTCGAACAATGTCAGAGTCAGCAGCATTGGAGGCAGAGCGGAAGAGGGCCTGCCAGGTATGCCTTTATGTGATTTTACATATTTATACTGAGCCAAGAGTGATAGTAATTTTTGAAAATGCTGGTAGGCTTTCTCCACCAGCACAGGGCAGAGACATGTATATCCTTGAAGGAGAACACTGGATGGGAAACAGGACTCTCCCTGTGTTTTGACCATTTCAAAGATGGAGGAGAAACTGGACTTTGTGGATTTACACAGGCTGATCTGTCTTTAATGTAGCTCCTTCTTATGAGATATCCAAAGTCAATTATACTATACATGATTGTGGTCTGTAAAATGCAATGCTTTTCTATTGAATGGAGGAATAATAACTCAGGACAAGGAGGATTGGTGAGAAAGAATAGGTATTAGAGATTATTTCCAACTAATATGAAGATGAAAGGATGAGTTCTACCTAGGGATATTTGGATTTTTTTCTTGAGGGCATTAAGGAGGCATGAAGAAGTTTTAGGTAAGAACAAGATCTAATAAGGTTTACTTGATAATGTTTTTAATAATACTGTTCTGAAGAGGGAAGAATGGATTGTGGAGAGGGATTTTAGATTGATACAGCAGTGCACTCCAGGTAGAAGGATATGACTAAAATATGGAGGGAGGGTAGGGAGCTGGAGACCAGGATTGGGAGTCCAAATGGAGAGAAAAATGGGAATAAGCAGCTGAAAAATTATGATGGGATTAGATCATTGGTACGCTGGAGACTGGTTAACTGACTAATTAAGAGACTCAAGACCACAAGATTTCCTAATTGTAGGGCAGAGATCTTAACCTTCTTCCCCTCAATCATCTATATATGGTGGAATGCAAGATTATATGTAATTCCAAGTGCTGGGGCTATACATATTTCAAGAATATAATACCTAACATTTATTAAGTCCTGATTGTATGCTCACTGTTCTAGGTCCTCTGCCTGAGACTTTTAGAATCATAAACTTGAATTCCTTCTATTTTCTGAAAATCTGTTTTCTCATTGACAAATGTTAGCTCTAAGGAATAGACAAACTACCTATTAATTTATTAAATTAACTACAATATTTGATAATATTAACAAGGGAATTATTATTCCAACTGATGCCCACTGGCTGTGTGACATAATCAAGTTGTTGATGTCAATGTGGCAAAAATGATAAAGAGCAGGGATTGTATCTCCAGATCTCCTACATTCCAATCTATGGTTTTGCTAGTTGCTGGCTATGTAACATTAAGCAAATTGCTTACTATCTTTTGGATCCTTTCTTCATCTGAAAAATAAGGATACTAGTATTATTGTCATCATTGGGTGGTGGTAAGGAGAGCAGTGCTACATGAAACACATTAAAAAAATGGTCTGGTGTGTATTAACTATTAATAAGTCTTATCTCTAAAAATAGTGGTGTGGGAAGAAGATGATCGGGATCTGAACAGGTACCTAACAGTGAGGATGGAGAATGGGGTGGAGGTGAGAGGTTTTGCAATGGGAGAAGCTGCCTTGTTGTGCCATAAAATGAGGTGTAAGTAAACAATTAAGACCTCATAACCCACATAAAGAAATCAAAACTAACTGAAATTAATATCCAAAGGCGTGTGTGTGTGTGTGTGTGTGTGTGTGCTTTTTCCTTCAAATTAGAAACTAAACTCTGAAAATTAAGTCTGCCATTGTTTCAGGCCTGTCTTCCATCCCCTTTTCCCCCACCTGAGAAAGCCTCTGAAAGATTGCTTATTTTATGAAAGTTGCACAAGGTAGAGGTTAAATCTGGCGGAAGCAGAATCAGCGAGTAAACATGAGAAAATGGAGAAGGACAAAGAATGTGTCATTGCAAAAGTCCCGCAGTTAGGGGTAAATTTGAAAACTGATTTCCTGTAACTTTGACCGGCCGTAACACCGATTTGCGGGGTCAGGGCCACAAGAGGTGAGCCATTTGCTGGTTGGATACCCCTGGTCTTACTCCTGCAGAGGTTTAGCCAGCTAGGATTTGTCTGCAAAAATGTCCTTCTCTGAATAACTGTCTTCTCTGCATCTTTCATGTTAAGGGTGATGGCCACTACCTTCCCACAAGTTCTGTTAAATATTTACTGAGCACATTATTTACTAAACAGGTTTCCATCCAGTACTTAGAGCTGGCAAAGACTTATTTCTGATTTGCTCCATTATTATTCTGTAGGAATTGTCTTTCAATCCCTTGGCAGGAGATAGGGAAGAAGCTTTTAATTATAGCTCAGTTGAAATAACGGTGCTGTCCCGTTTGATAGCCACGAGTCACGTGTCTATTGAAAGTTTAACAAATTAAAATTAAAATTAAAAATTCATTTTCTCTTTTGTACTTGCCACATTCCAAGAGCTCAGTAGTGAACAGCCACACACGGGACAATTGCAAATGTAGAAGATTCCACCATCTCAGAGTTTTCTATCGTTTAACACTACTAGAGTGTTCTGGTCACAGTTCTGCAACTCATTTGACAAAAAATACAGGTTCTGCACTTTTTAAAATGTTTTTATATCCCTCTAAAATGAATTTTTCTTCTATGGATACTGTAACAAATTACTACTAAGTTAGTGGCTTAATTGATGAATTAAATTAATGAATTTATTATGTTATAGTTCTATAGTTCAGAAGACTGAACTAGGTCTCACTGGGCTAAAATAAGATTGTCATCGGGGTTTCATACGTTTCTGGAGGTTTTGTTCCCTTTCTTTGCAGATGCTGGAGACTCCCTGCATCCCTTGGCTCTTGACTCTCTTCCTCCATCTTCAGAGTCACCAACTTTGGACTAAGTACTTCTCACTGCCAACTCTCAACTTCCCTCTCTTTTGCCACCCTCTGCCACTTACTTAGTGATAACATGGTCCCACTGGGATGATGCAAGTTAATCTCCACATCTCCAAGGCAGTTGATTAGCAAGCTTAATTCCATCTGCACCTTAATTTTCCTTTTGCCAGGTAGTGTGAACTACTCCCAGGTCTGGGGAATTAAGGCACAGACATCTTTGGAAGAGGCTATTATTCTACCTACCTTGATGAGTAAACGTTTTGAAAAATACAGTGATTTTCCTTAAAGAGAGCTATGTAAATATATTACAGATAATTATTTATATGTTACCGATTTAACAAAAATTTTGATTACATATAATGAAATAATTTAATGAAATGATAGTTATAGGAAAAATAAGCTTTAATAGACGCTATGGGCACCAGACACTAAGGTCCAAGATTCTAAGAGCTTACACGTATGAACTCATGAATGAACGAGTGAGTCAAGGAATTAATAGCAGCTTAAGAAGTAGTGTGGGGGCACCTGGGTGGCTCAGTGGGTTAAAGCCTCTGCCTTCAGCTCAGGTCATGGTCTCAGGGTCCTGGGATCGAGCCCCGCATCAGGCTCTCTGCTCAGCGGGGAGCCTGCTTCCCCCTCTCTCTCTCTGCCTGCCTCTCCGCCTACTTGTAATCTCTCTCTCTCTCTCTGTCAAATAAATAATAAAATCTTAAAAAAAAAAAAAAAGAAGTAGTGTGGGATAAATGAAGGAGATTTGGGCAATATTAGCCGAGAAACTGGGGTTCTCTTCTTAGCATAGCCACCTTACTCACTTGTGCGATTTCTCTGGATTAAGGTTTTTCATGTAGATAAAAGGAGACCAGATAAAACTCTCTGTAAGGTCCCTTCCAACTCTTAAAATTTTCCATTATGAATTCAGGTAGAAGCAAAAATAAGATTGTAAGAAAGCACAACATTGAGCAATGCAGAATTGCTTCATATTACTTCAAAATAAAACAAAACAGTAGGTACAGACAAGTTAAGCAGAGGTGATTTAATCAGAGATAGCAGAGCATGGTTTATTTTTATTACCGATGAGATGCATAGGACTCAGGAGGTAAGGAAATTGGGTAAAAATAGTCAACCCAAGCCTGGGAACTGTGATTGCATACACTCTACTTTATTAAGAACCAAGATTAGAAGGAAGAACACCAAAGGAAGAAACAGTTGTATTTCCAGTTGGGTTAGACTGACATTAATTATTTGTCTGAAAGATGTATAAACATCTTTTAATTTTCTTGCTTTATTTTAATCATGTGTTTCTGTAAGAAGATGAATATTGTTGCTAAGAGCTACAATTCTGTCAAAGGCTATCAGGCTTTACACAAATAAACTTTTGCACTTGTCAAAGTTCATAAATAACTGACACTCTCTCTGCTAGAGACATTAACTTGTACGTAATGCAAGTGCTTACTAAAAGATCATCCCAAGGAATGAGCTAAAGACATTTTTCCTTAAAATTCTGCAAGGAGGTGCTTTTTGAATTAAATATATTTTGGGTTTGAGAACCCTGAAGAACCACAACTTTCAGATCAAGTTATTTTAAAAACCACTTTGTCTAAAGGGTGTTTGTTCTAGAAATCAATGAGATTCTTAGAAATCTTTGAGCCAATGACTCTTTAAATGTATTGAATTAACAGTATTGAGTACCTTAAAACACTCTAACTGAAGTATATCCTTACTCAAAGACTATAGATAAAATTACATATACTATCAAGTGGAAAATTTCCCTTATAAGGATTGAAAACAAATTAGATAAAACTACTATATCCTTATCACCTATTTCTGCAATTCTCTTTGTGTATAATCTATCATCTGTCTGTGATATTCTGTGACATATGCAGCCCATTCAACATGCCACACTTATTAAAATCCTGTTATAATTTGCAATTCTTCCTCTGATTCTAAAAAAGAAAAATAAGCTTGCTCTCCTGAACTGGAATGGTTTTTCACTGTCTATTATACTCATTCAACCATTTATTCATCTTTCTTGTTCTTCAAGGACCTGTTATTTCCCTGGCACTAGAAGTATAATGATGAAAGGCTCATATTCCAGTATGGGTGATAGACACCTGACCAAACCATTATAATGTCATATTGAAAATTCTATGAAAAATGCAGGTAAAGGGTTATGGAAACAGTGTGGAGTGGCATCTAAAACTTGCAGTTGATGGAGTAGGAGGCAAGAGTTGGTAATAAAAAGATGATACTTAAAACTGCATACTAATGGATATAGATAAATCATTCATTATATCTTCCATTCATTCACTCTTTGCTGCTCTGTCCCAAAACAATGAAAAAACAAAGCCATCCCTTTCCTCAAGTAATGAAAACTCTATCTGAGAAATAGAGTTATAAAGAACTACAGTACAAAATAATGATTGCTGCTAGGACAAAGTTATGTGTGTGTGGCACAGTAGTGGTAGGGTAGCAGGAGGGTGTACTGAGATTGTGAAGGGGAACATCAGACAAGAATAAAACTATGTCAGAAATAGAAGTCAGGAAAATTTTGGCCAGAGTATATGTTATATTAGATAGGGAGGCAGACAAGAGAAAGCCTCAGGGCCGGCGAGAAAGAGACACTGTGAAGATCCTGCCATGCTGAGGACTTTGGGCTTTATTTGTTAGATTATGTGGAAATCCTGAATGATTTTCTGTATAAGCACCTTTTCTGTGAACTCTTGTACATCCATTCTGCAATCATCTCCACCCTCTTCTGTATCCCAGGAGGTGAATCTTTATAGTTGCATCAATGGACTCTCTTGCCTTCTGGCTTTGACCAATGAGAAACAGCTTTAGGAAATGAGAGAGCTGGAGAAGGGTGGCACTGGTGTGGCAGATGCTATTGGTGTCGCTCCCCATCTTCTTTGTCAGGATGGCACACTTATTCCCCAGATGCTGCAGGTAATGGCTGCCAACAACATATTTTAGCAGCAATGAGGGGAAGCCTTGGATAGTGAGGGCTATTTTACCAGGATACACCTAGCAAGTTATGCAACTCTCACCTTTAGCAGTGACTGGTAACCAGTGGTTGGCGAATGCAAGGATATTGACAGCCCAGCACCCTTGGATCTGAGGGCTACATCCTCTGTAAATAACTAAGACTGCAGGGCTCTTTGTGGGTTCAGGCTGAAGATGAATTTCCCCTCAAACTACATCTTTGTCTAATTTTTGCGTTCACCCTAACCTGTTTCCCTTGCCCCTTTAGAAGTTTATTCTAAAAGCGTTTCCTAAATAAATCATTTGCCTAAGATTCTCAGCCTCAGACTCTGCTTCCAGGAAACATAAATTAAGATAATTGGTGCCAGAAAATGTCTTGTAAAGCAAGCACTAGAATTTTAATTTTGGAGTTGGATCATACACTAGCTGGATGGTAATGAAGACCCGGTCCCTAGTGATAAGTGAAGTGTTGATAGTTCCTTGGATTTTGTAGCAGTATGATTACTAAGATGTTGGAGATACATTAGCTTGTATAACATCTCTAGCATTTGAGATACAGGAAAATAATAAAATTAAGGAATGTGGAATTGAGTGGCTATTGAGGGTGCACGCTGGTACATTCAGAAGGGAAAACAACTAATCATCAATTTAAAACTAACTGTGAAGGTCGGAGGTCCTCTTTGGCAGATTCTTATCATCTGCAGCTGGAGGGCTTACTGAGCTGGTGAACAGACACAGTACTTAATTGTGAGAATGGGAGAACTTCAGAAAAGGCTGAATTCACAGCCTAGCTAAGACTCTGGATGCCATGATAAGACAAGTGTGCTTCAGAGAATGGGAGAGATAAGCCATACCAAAATTGAGTGGCTTGTCACATATGTGACACTTTTAGGGACCTGGGGTGTAGGACATAGTGGGACAACCCCTTCCAATGTAAAAGGGAAGTTATTGCATCTTACCCATCCTACCACTTAAAAAGAAGCAAAGTGCAGCATATACAGCGCTTGGGAATATATCACTGAATGATGTAATAAGTGATGTGGGAACCTGCCAATTTTCAATGGAAGCTCTGGACAAGAAAGGGCACATCCAGTTGTGCCACTTGGATCATATGACCCAGAAGATCCTACAATGGCGTAAGAGTTGTCTGTAGGGGATAAAGATATATGTGGAGTCTCTGGCAGGATCAAACAGAAGAGTTTCAAAATAAGCAACTGAGATTCTGGAGCGAGGTTATGTCATCTGCAGTAGAGAACACCATTCAAAACGCAGCTGCTGGAATGCTGCTGGACAGGGTGTATCAGTCAGTGTTCTTCAGAGAAACAGAACCAATAATACATAAAACATTTATGAGCAAAATATATCAATCTTATTTATATTTACAATAAGAATTAGCTTACGCAATTATACACGAAGAGAAGTCCTAGGATCTGCCAATGGTAAGCTGAACACCCAGCAAATCTTGTGGTAGAATTCAGTCCAAGTTCAGTGGTCAGAACCAGGTGCAGAGAACAAATTTATTCTTCTTTTGCTTTTTTGTTCTACGTAGGCCCTCAGTGTACTGTATGATGCCCTTCTGCATTGGTAAGTGAGATCTTCTTTGCCTTTGCTCAGTTGACTGATCAAATGCTAATTTCTTCCAGAGGCACCCTCATGGATATACCCATAAATAAGGTTTTACCAGCTATCTGGGCATCCCTTAGCTCAGTCAAACTGACACATAAAATTAACCATCACAAGTCCACCTCTTGTCAACTTGGCATTTGTATGCATCTCCAAATAAGATATTAACAAGGTCATAATTCCACTTTATGTGATATAACAGTTCTGTATGTAACTGAAAATACTGAATCTCTTCTCTGGAAGAGGGAGTAAAGTCTTTGAGTGATATGTACTCTTCTCCTCGTAACCGTAACTTAAATACTGTGAAATAAAACTAACAATATTTAAATACTGATATAAATCCAATAAATTCTATGTTATATGACAAAGAAATATGAGAGGAAAGAAGACAAGGTTATTTGCTTAATATATGCTTATATGCATGGAAACTTATTTATAACAAAATAAGAAGGAAATCCTCATGACAGTTAGGGTTTTTATTTCTGATGCTAGCCATATGGTAATAATCGGTATTTATAACTACTTTTTTCTACGACCCATTCTGTATTTCCTTTGCCTTCAGTGAAAACCTTAGGTGGTCACCCCTTAGGTTCTTTACTGGCAAGGTGACCCAAACATTCATTCCTGAAGGATCTGGGCTATTAATAATCCTACCTGGAATAGCTCATAATTTTCCATTGACCTTAATCACAGGACATGGTAATACTAAGAGATGCCCTAAAGAATCTCCTGTATTTTAGGCATACTCTTCCTTACCTCTATTGTGGAGTAGTGGTCCAACATCACTTTGGTAGTAGAGATCACAGGGAGCTAAATATCTGACCAAAAGACCTCAAGTAACAATGACACCAGAGCTGTTCTTTATTGTGAGAGGCAAATGGATCTGACGATACAAATGATGGACTGTGGCAGAAGCCACGGGACTTCTCCTGATGTCCTTTGCTGATTTGGTGGAGCCATGCCAGTGGCTGCAGCCAGTGGCTGCAGGTCTTAGCTGCATTGCTCAAACTGGCATATTAATCTGGGGGATTGCCCAAGGCTGATTGAAGCTGTAACACCCAGAGATTTCTGAGAAGTTAAATAGTTTCCTCCTCCGTGGGTCAATCAATAGCTAATGACTGACAAATGCACATATATGACAATGCAGCCCTCCTTTCTCTAGGCAAGAAAACCTCTAGTCACAATCTACGTTCTACGGTTTGCTAGGGGATTAGATTGAACCTAACCCTGTCCTGAAATCACATTTTTTACAAACTCTACATTTAGCCTTCTCTTGCTCTCCTTACACCTTTTCCCTTGAGAACTCCCTCATAAATCACTTGCACAAGACTACTTGTCCTACCTCTGCTTCTAGGCCACCAGATCTAAATCAACTGGGGGTACTGATAGCTTCATTCCTCTGCTGAGGACCCCAGTTTCTTCTGGTTGTCATTTTCTGTAGCTGCAGCCTCTTGCTGGGGGTTAGTAAAGGCTCTTTCCCCTTTTTCTTTAGGATTTCTCATGATAGTAGCTTTTGCCAGTTGATAGTCCGGGGTCTTTACTATTACTGTAATCTATTACTGTAATCTTGCTCACCTCTTTGAAAACAGTCTCTTCATTTAATTCCTCCCAATTCCCCCATTCTTGTGACATTGATTTCCTGTCACAATCCTGACTAATAGGGTGAGGACAAGCAGGGAGTGATCTGATTAGATTTATGTAGGAAAGATCAATCTGGCAGCAATATGGAGGAGAGATTGTAAGAAAGACAACTTACAGGTTATTGTAATAATTCAGAAAGTAATTGAAACAGTTTAAACTTCAATATTCATGGAGATAGCATTTTTGGGATAAATTTGAGAGATAGGTAGACATTAAAACTGGTTTAAGGATAAAAATGTCCTAACTTACTGAAAGAACTAAAACCACATATGTTGTCTTATGAATTCATTAAACGATAATTGTGTTCCTACAGATAAATTTATTCTTACCCTCTAGGAGCTTGTGGTCTTACTGGAAAATCATACGTATCTTGACAGTTATTATAAAAGGCAAAACAGGTGTGCCTGGGTGACTCAGTTGGTTAAGCTTCTGCTTTAGGCTCAGGTTACAATCCCAGAGTCCTCAGATCAAGCCCTACATCTGGCTTCTTCCTCAGCAAAGAATCTGCTTCTCTCTCTCCCTCTGCCCTTCCCACCACTCATGTACACTCCTGCTCTCTCTCCCTGTCTCTCTCTCAAATAAATCAATAAAATCTTAAAAAAGACAAAACAAAGTGAATATTATACTAGAGGTATAAGCAAGAGATTGTGAAAGCACATGAAAAGGAATAGCCATCACTCTAAGGTTATAAAGTATAGAATTGCCTAATTTCCATAACTAAACACATGTCTTCAAAAACATTGCTACATTACCCAAACAGATCTGAGTAACTTCTTAAAATTACCCCAAAAGCCATACGTGGATTTTTAGGCATTCATCTCCCAGAGGCCACATTTAATTATCTTAATCATCATCACTACTGCTGTCAAAAGAATTACAAAGAAGTTGCTCTTAAATATTATTTAAACAGTCATTGGGATTTGATGAGTTTAATGTGCATATAATTGCTAACTCTAAAATTTCACATAAGTATAGTGGAGTAATGAATATATGTTATGTATATAGACTTCATAATTACACATGCCGTATACTTTATTATATATTATATATTCTTTATATGTGAAAATATGTTAAAATTATATAATATATTGAAATTGCAGGGGCGCCAGGGTGGCTCAGATGGTTAAGCATCTGCTTTTAGCTCAGGTGATGATCTTTAGGTCCTGAGATGGATCCCCATGTTGGGCTCCTGGCGCAGCAGGGAATCTGTTTCTCCTCTCCCTGTGCCTCTCACTCCATACTCATGCTCTCTCTCTCTCTGTATCTCTCTGTCTCAAATGAATAAATAAAATCTTTAAAAAGAAAAAGAAATTGCATATGAATATATCATTTAGCCCAAATACCTATTTTGGCAAAATTAATGAATAAGTAGGTTATCCTTTGCTCCTCTAGAAATGAGTAATAAGCAGAAGTATGAAAATGTAAAAAACATCTGAAGATTTCAAAAAACAGTGTGACTTTAGGGTATACTGTGTGTGAGGATAAAGATCTGGAGAGAGGGTTGGAAGTTAGCCAACCAAGCCATGAAGTTTGGACATGAAGGTCTTCTTGTCCATGCTAGAAATTTAGTTAGGATTTAGGGACTGATGGAATATAGCAGAGAATCCAGGTACTTGTGAGTTTTCCAGTTTGTTTGATTGGATATGATTCTATTTACCCAGAAGTATAAGTAGAGGGAATAGGAAGATTGGCTTTTGCTCAGGAAAGAATATAGGAAAAATGGGCAAAATTCTGGGACAGAGGAAAAGGTAGCATAATACCAGTGTTGATCCTGAAATTTGTGGATTTGGTGGATAAAGGGATCTGACTACTGGCATCCCTCCCTAGCCGGGTACACACGGGGCTGCTGTTATCTGTGTGAAACCGCACCGTCCGTTCCTGGCTCTTCTACCATCTCTGTGGGCACTCAGGGTGGATACTACTAAGTAATGGCTCTTTCATGAATTCTCTGCTCCTTCTGTGGCAGATCTCAATTTAGGGAATTTCTCTTTTCCTCCTTCCCAGATTACATACTTGGTGCACTGCAGGAATGTAATTTCTCCTCCCTTAGTTACACATTCTCTCACTGCACTTAAGGAATTTGAGTTACTTCCTATCATTTTTTAATCGCCCTCTTTGGCAATCCTGGAGGCTTTTGAACATACTCTCATCTCATCCCAATTCCTGTCCTCTGTAAACAAGTCTAGTGTTCTCCCCAGGTCCATCCCTTCAGTTCTGTTCTCTCTAACTCATTTATTTTTTAAACATCCTGGCCCCATCTTTCTTTATTAAAAGCAGCAAAATGCTCTGGAAGAACTCTTTGGAAAGGAAAAAGGATTCTTGTTCTGGTTTTGCCATTGGTGCTTGTTCAGCTTTGGGCAAATGTTCTACCTCTCTGGGCTTCTGGTTGTTCCTTTATGAAATATAGGAAAAGGCCAAAATAAATGCATATCAGCAACTTTCTTATCCATAAAGTTTTAGGACTCTTAGTTTGTCCAGGTGATCTGTTAGTGGAGCTATACCCCTTATGGGTCATGGTTTTATGTTTATTACTATATTTCTGACTTTGTATTTAAATAATCTGATTCACTAATTTAGGTAATATATATTTCTGAAGCTAGGGCTGACTATATGCCAGGTTCTGGCTAAGCACAAAGAGCAGGACAATTGTGGCCAGTCCTTTAAGAGCTTACTGTATAACTAGGAATACAAATGAACATTCACAAGTGTGATGAAAGTAGCAGAAGACACAAGTAGAGGGTACTCAGGGATGCAAGACAGAGAAGTGTCTCCTAATCGGGAAAGCCTCCCTTAAAGGACTTCAGACAGAGACCTAAAGGAGAGTACCCTGGAGAGGGAAAGGAAGAATACTCCAGACAGAGGAATAGCATCTCAGAATGCCTGGAGACAAGAGAGAACAAGGATTTGAAAGAAAGTCTGGATAGCTGAAGAAGAGAGAATATAGGAGCAAGAACTAAACAGAGGTGGGTAAATGGTTAGGTTTTGTTCAGGGCATTTTGAATGATCTTAAGGTTTTGGACTCTATCCTGGGAGCAATGAAGAACCTCTGCAAAGTTTTAAGTAGGGAGGTTCCCTGCTTATGTCTACATTTTAAGAGTTTCAATCTAGATTCACAGTGATGATGCAAACAAAATAATTTTTACTGCATGCTTATTGTAGGCACAGCTATAAATTATCCTGCTTAATCCTCAAAACAACCATATTAGTTTCCTAGGGCTGCTGCAACAAATCGTCACAAAATGGATGGTTTAGAATAATAGACATTTATTCTTTCACAGTTCTGGAGGCTAGAAGTCTGAAATCAAGATGTTGACAAGGTCATGCTCTCTCTTTTTGCAGGCTCTAGGGGACAATCCTTCCTTGCCTCTTCCTAGCTTTTGGTGGTTGCTGACAATCTTTGGTGTTCCTTTACCTGTAGATTCATCAATCTAATATCTGCTTTCATCTTTACATAGCCTTCTCTCATGTGTCTCACATTTTCTTCCCTCTGTCTATTTCTGTGTCTAAATTTCCCTTTTTGGGGGCACCTGGGTGACTCAGTCAGTTGACCCCCGACTCTTGGTTTTTGCTCAGGTCATGATCTCAAGGTCGTGGAATTGAGCCTCAGGCCCTGCTCCACACTCAGTGGGGAGTCTGCTTCTTATCTTCTCTCTCTTTCTCTCCCTCTGTGCTCCCTCCCAAAATAAAGAGATAAATATTTTAAAAATAAATAAATAAACAAATGAATAAATACTAATCATAATCCACTGTGACATGATCTTAACTTGATTACATCTGCAAAGACGATTTCCAAATGATCCCATTCTGAGAGTCTGTATCAATTGAATTGATTCTATTTAAGCTACCACAATGACTGTAAGAGGTTAACCCAATTTGCGAGATGAGGAAGCTGAAGCATTGTGAAGTTCAGGAATATATACAAAGTCACAAATTTAATATGGGATCAAGGTGGGGAGCAGGGAGATAAGTAAGGAAACTATTGCAGAGTGATAATGATGATGACAGTGAGACTATTAATGTGGATCATTTTGGCAAACATTTTAAAGATTTATTTATTTCCTTGAGAGGGAGAGAGCATGAGTGGGTGGGAGTGAGGAGGAAAGCCCAACTCGGGGCTCGATCCAATGACCCTGTCATCTGACCTGAGCCGAAGTCAAGGGTCAGGGCTTAACCGACTGAGCCACCCAGGCACCTCATAATAAATGTTGTAAATTAAAACAAATAACATTTGTTAAAAATTTGATATGAAGGGTAAATGAGTGGAAGGAGTCAAGAAAAACTACAGGTTTCTGACATGAGCAACTGAGTGGAGTTTCTACCATTTACAATTAGAGAGAGCACTGGTCAAAGGGTGGGTTTGGAGAGAAAAGGGATCGATTCAGGGTTGTCAGTGTTGAGTAAGATACTCATAAGACATCTGATCATAGATGGATATAATAGTCTAGAGCCCAAGAGAAAGGTTTGGGCTAAATCATCAAAATTTTGAGTCATTCATTCATCATTTGCCAAATATTTATGAGTGCCTACCATGTGTAGTCACCATTAAGGCTGCAAGGACACAGCTGGGAGAACAGGCAAAGTTCCTACTCTCATGAAAATGCTATTCTTAATGGGGGAGACAGACAATAAACAACAAAAACAAATAAGACAATTTTAAATAGAGATAAGTGATGTATAGACAATAAAAATAGGTAATATCACAATGAATGATTGGCAGAGAGTACCTCTTTCAGTTTAGATGGTGAGAGTAGCTTTCTCTGAGGAGGTGAGGTGTAGGAGCTGAGTTCATGTCTAAGTGTACAAGAGCTCTGAGGCAGGAAAGTCTTTGTAGTTTGTGAGGAACGGAAAGAAGGCCAGCATAGCTGGAGCACAGGGAACCTAGGGAGTGTGTTGGGGGGAAGGGGGATAGTAGGGGATGAGACCAGTATGTCAAGGTTGGTAGGAAGCCTTAAACTCTGTGTGTGTGTGTGTGTGTGTGTGTGTGTGTGTGTGTGTGTGTGTGTATCTTTAGAAATAACGTGATTGGATTTTTGTTTTTCTAAAGCTATGAGAATGGAAGATACCACCCACAGAGAGAAGAGAGAGAGAGCAGATTGAGGCAAAAGAAAGACCTACCATTATATAAGTTTCATGAAGAAGAGATGGTCAGACCATAAAGTAGAAAATAATACGTTTTCTTGTCTACTTCCCCTATTAAATTGAAAGCTGCTCACCTGAATACCAAAAAAAGTGTCTTGCACAAAATTATGTTGATAATTGTTCAACACAATAGTAGAGCAAAGATAAGATAGGATTTGTAGTATTTTTCATCAATGGCACCAAGATCTTCTTTTTTTTTTCTTGAGTCCACATCCCTGGCTATGTGACTTAACTGTTTTTTTACATGAAAGTAATACAGTATAACTTCACAATCCTTGACTTCCACAAGGTTTGTTTGACTGTGTGGCTAGCTTTGGCCAATGGCATGAACCATTTCTGAGTATGCATGTTAAGGGGCCTTACATGTCTCTTCTTAGACTCTTTAACATCTGCCATCACCTGAGAAAGTCATGCCCCAGCTGGACCCAGGAAAAAGGAAAAGAGAGGCATGGAGTTCAGCTGCCCTGCTATATTGCCCCATCAAGTCCACCCTATAGAAAAGGCATTTGGCTAAGTGGCAGGTTTATAAAGGGGTACCACCCAGAGTAGCCTAGATCAGTTCAGTCAACTCACAAGTGTAGAAGTTACAAAATGAAGGTTGGTGTTAAAACTTTTGAGTTTAGGGGTGATTTTGATGAACTGCAATAGTTACTGATTCACTAGTCTTTGAAGGGGGTGACCGGGTTGAACAAGCTGTAGGATAATGAAATACTGATGGGTGAGTCAGGGAAGGGCAAGGAAAAAGCAGCCAGTCATCTCCCATACCCACATCCCAATATTTCACAAAGGTTTTTAAGAGTCCAGTACAAACATCTGCAGATTTGGTTTAGAAAGGAATATGTCTTCGAGATATGATTCATTTTATTCCCTGTATAAAACCTGCTAAATTGACCCAAAGTCCAGGGTAAAATGATAAAGCTTTTCTATGTGAAAGCAGTGCTTGGGGTTTAAGAATCATCATTTATGACAAGAAATAAACTACATTGTACATGTTGAACTACATTATTAAAGAACTACATTATTAAATTACCATCCTCAAGATACTAAAAATGATTTGCTCAATGTTAAAAAAGAAAAATGGCAAAGCATATATTTAAGAGCAACCATGAATTGCTAATTCCAATTTTAAACGTTGAAAGAAGTAGTACAAAAATTGAGAGAACATGCAAAGGTCATGAAAAATATAATAAGCCCAACTGTAAAAGGGATGGTGTCTGGAGTCAGGGAGATGCCAGGTTGAATTTCAGCTTCTCTGCTCACTTAGCGGTGGTGGCCATGAGAATTGCACCTCCTGGAACTACAGGGAGCATAACTGATTGCTCTGGCCCTGGCTACTGGATTTGAGATCCCTTCCTATGTTTGGGTTGAGGCCATGCTTTCCACCTCAGGCCAATGACTGAGAGTGGCAGACATATTTGGCTGACCCATTTTCTTTTTGTCAATGACTTTGGCTCAAGGCCCCCAATAATTTTGCCAAAACTTCTTAGACATCAGGAGACTAGGATGCTTTTATCCAAACCCCACCCACCCCACCCCTCCTTCATTCTGGGTCTAACTTGTATTGCGGACTGCCTCCTTCACCTCCCTCCAGTTTTGCTTCTACACAAATATTTTCTCTAATATATTTTTTGCACATTTAATACTATCTTGGAAGCTGCTTCTTCTTCTTCTTAAAGATTTTATTTATTTACTTGACAGAGAGATTACAAGTAGGCAGAGAGGCAGGCAGAGAGAGAGGGGGAAGCAGGCTCCCTGCTGAGCCGAGAGCCTGATGTGGGGCTTGATTCCAGGACCTGAGGCGAAGGCAGAGGCTTTAACCCACTGAGCCACCAGGCGCCTCTTGGAAGCTGCTTCTTAAGAACCCAGAATAATATCTTAGACTTCCCTGAGTCTCGGTCTCTTCATGTGTAAAAGAAAACCTATTCCATAGGATTATAATATTTAAATGAACTGATGAATTTAAAGCAAAATTGTACAGTGATGGGATTTTTTAAAGATTGAATTAGTTAATGGAAACTTTCATTATTGATGGTATTATTACTGCTTAAGGGACTGCTGCTGCTGCTATTGTTGCTTGAGTCAAAAACATGCAATTCATTAGCAGATCCTGGTCTGAGCATTATTTGTTAGGGAGAAACAGATGTAAAATAAATGAAAAATGAAATGACAGCCCAGAAATAAACTATATACACAATTAATGCAAATATAAGAGTTAAAAAAAATCACCAAGACCTCCGGTTATTTTACCTAGTAGCCATCTGAAGTGAAAATGGTATTTGATCCCAGGGTGAAGTAATCTGGCCTTGGTGTTACAGAGCCACCATGGACTCAGTTCTCTTTGATTAGGGAAAAATGCAAGAGCGTTCAGGTTAAACTGGGCCATCTTCTCCCAAATATAAATCAGCATGTTAGGGAGAGGTCTCACAAGGCAGCAAAATATTTTTCTAGCTTGAATTATCCTGGTAATTATATACATTCTGCATTTTGCTTAGGTTGAGAGCACACAGGTAACTAATGATCTTCATTTGATAGTGGTTACAGTGCGGGATCATGATTTACTTAATATTACTTGTCTGAAACTGAAAATGGAGGGCAGCTGAAGGAGTGAATTTTTTTTCACTCCTGAAAACACTAAAAACTTAATACAAGGAAAACTTAATACAAGAATTCAGGATCACTTCTTTCTAATGTCAAACATAATTAAATATGTTTAAAGAATAAGAATTACCAAGGGAGTTTAGGGTTTTTTTTAGACATCATGCCTAGCACATCGGTTCTCAATAAATATGTTGTAGTTAATTATGTTGGACTATTTCATACATAGGGTACAAGATTAGGATAATCTTTATGCAGATCTGCCCTACAGATCTAGGTAGAAGAATGAAAGTAGAATGATGAACAAGATGAACATTCAAGGTCATTTCCAGCTTTAGGAATATTTATGACACAATTTGGGAATGTTTAATCCAACAGTGAATTCCACTTTATGTAGCAAAGTGCTGTTTAAATTACTTATCCCAGAAAGAGCTAATCAGGTTAGCTTCTAATCATATAATTAGAAATCAAATTAGCTACGGTTGAGAAAAGTTGCACAAAAAACTGCTATATTTGAATGTGATGGCTTTTTTCTTTTTTCCTTTTCGTTCTTTTTTTTTTTAGTGGCTCATTAGCATAAGTCAAAGCTATAATTCCAGGATATCCAAAGGACCTTGAAAGGACCTTTCAGAATAGTTTGGGACCCCAAACTATTTGAGTTTATCAGGGCTATGTTACTTTTCTTATGTCAACTGACTGCAGGCAATAGGTAGATCATTGGTTTTAAGCAGTTATGATAATGCTATTATTTCACAATTTGCTTTCCTTTTCTTCTGCTCTTCTCGCTGGCCTTTAAAAATAGGTGTCAGGCAGATGTGAACGTGGTCCCAGCTCACCCTCTAGAAGTTGCGTGGCCTAGGAAGGGTCTGTGACTCCAACTTCAGCTAGATTTCGTCCTCAATCCTTAATAAAGTATAAACCCATATTAAGCGCACAATAATATTTGTTGAGTATATGACTTTATAAAATGGGATCAACACAGTATCTGCCCTAGAGGATTACCACAAAGATTCATACAAAGCCACAGAAATTGTCCCACACTTGGTTATCCTCTATGTTGCTTATTATATTATTAATGATATTAAATGTAAGATGTGCTACCTTCCTCCGTAACAGTCTGAGTGACGTTGTGGAATTCTCCCTGCTTTCAGTCTTCAGTCCTTACCTTCCACACTACTACCATGTTATTTTTCTAAAATCTAAACATCATGACAAGCCCATGACCTCCAAGAGCTTCTCATTTTTTATGTATATGGCCTTCAAGCTCCTAACAGTAAAAAAAAAAAATAAAAATAAAAATAAAAACTTAAAAATTAAGTGTGCATCCCAGTAATATGTATATTTAATTACTTATGTGTGATATTCATGGCCCACTAAGTTGTCATATACTACTTACATTATAAATATCTAAAAATAATCTTAAAAAGAGTCTCTGATCAAAATGAAATAAACCTTAGTTTAAAAGGTTTTGCTAATCAGAGTGGATCTTTTTTGATATTCATGCCACAATATACATTTAGGATGAAGCCCATTTTAATAATTGAGGTATCAAATAATCCTCGATATGTTTTTTTTTTTTTTCTCTTTTTGGTCTGACTCTACCACACCTTTTTGCAACCATCATTTTAATTTACAAAGTTGCTGACAAAGAGCTGGATCAGGATTAAATGTGACAGCCTTGCTGTGTTGGTCTCCTAAGGCTGCTGCAACAAACTACCAGGAATGTGGTGGTTGAAAAGAACAGGATTTTATTTTCTCATAATTCTGGAAGCCAGATGTCTGAAAATATTTTCACCGGGCTGCAATCAAGGTGTTGGCAAGGCCTGCACTCCCTCTGGAGGCATGCTCTGGAGGACAAGTCCTTTCTCTGCCTCTTCTAGCTTCTTCTGACAGCTGGCAATACTTGGCTCATGATCACAAACTCTCTGCTTTCATGATGACATGGCCATCT
This sequence comes from Procyon lotor, assembly GCA_028646535.1. Taxonomy (NCBI): domain Eukaryota; kingdom Metazoa; phylum Chordata; class Mammalia; order Carnivora; family Procyonidae; genus Procyon; species Procyon lotor. Next base: position 119,418,245 of record CM053603.1, read on the forward strand.
CTTCTGTCTGTATCAAATTTTCCTCTAACTCCCTTTTATTAGGATACATGGGATTGCATTTAGGGCCCACATTGCTAATCACAGATAATTTACTTATCTCAGTATCCTTAATTTAACCACAGCCCACAAGTCCCTTTTTTTTTTGCCATATAAGGGAACAGTCACAGGTTTGAGAGATTGGGACAGAGGTATCTTGGGAGTAGGGAGGGAGCGCCTTATTCCGTCTACCACAGTTTCTTTGCAGGAATGTTTAAAAAGCCTGGATAGGCAAGATTATGAAATGGCTCCCAAAATTCCCACTCCCTGGTGTGCATGCCTGGTATAAACCTCTCCTCTTGAGTGTGGGTGGAACTATGATATGATGGATTTCATTCCTGTGATTATATTATGTCACATGGCAAATGGATTTTTTAAATATTTTATTTATTTGTTAGAGAGAGAAAGAATATGAGTGGAGGGGAAGGGTAGAGGCAGGAGGGAGAGGGGTAAGAAGACTCCCCACTGAGCAGGGAGCCCAATGCAGGGCTCGATCTCAGGATCCTGAAATCATGACCTGAGCCAAAGGCAGATGCTTAACTGACTAAGCCATCCAGGCACCCTGTATGGCAAATGGATTTTGAAGTTGCCCTTAAGGTCCCCAGTCTGATTATTTTAAGTTAATCAAAAGGAAGACTATCTGGATAGCCCTGACTTAATCAGACAGCAGCCCTTAAAATAAGTCACTCTGAAGCTTGAGATTTTTCTCTTGCTGGTCTTGAAGAAGATGGAAATTGCCATGAGTTCTATAACTAAGAGGAACAGAATTCTGCCAACAACTTGAATGAGTTTGGAAGAAGACAGCAAGGCTCCCATGAGATGGACGCCACAGCCACCATTTTGATTGTAGCCATCTGAGACCTGAGCAAAAGATCCATCTAAACCTTGCACAGACTCTTGACCCATGAAAACTATGAGATAATAAACAATAAACTGGTGTTGTTCTAAGTCACTTACTTGGTGGTACATTGTTAGTTAAACCAAAAAAAAAAAAAAAAGAAAGTTAATAGAATAACAATACAAAGACTTTTGTGAGAATTAGGATAGCTAAAGCTAGACAAAATCAAGCACTGATATGGATACATATCCATTGCCACATACATATCCATTGCCACATGTGTGACATTTGACTAGTTGATCAAAAGCTAGAATGTCTGGCAGGTAAAACAGTACCTGGAATAATTATCACAATGTGTAAGGACCTCTACAGTGTGATCTCAACCTATTTTTAGAACCCTATCCCTCAATTTGCTTCCCATCTTTGTGGTCCATTTATTCAAACACTGCTGGAACACTCCCTGATCTCCAAATGTACAGTTCTATTTTCCAGGTTTTCTAAAACTGTAGTTCAACAGCTTTACTGAGAATGCCCTTGTTTCCCTTCACTTGCTAAGTTCCTTTTAATTAGTCAATATGTACTTCTGACTTCTTTGGAAATCCTTTCCAGCCAACTACCATTTGTAGTATGGCTGAAATTTGTCGTGTCTTTGTCCAACAGGCCTTTGCACATCCCTTTGATACAGCACTCATATCACATTATTATAGTTTGTTTTTATTGAATTTAATACTCGATTGTGAGTACCTCAAGTCTACTGCATTTTATCATTGCCTCACTTCCCCATTGTGGTGGGCACCTTCACTTCTGATAATAATACACATTTTTCTTTAGGAAATGATTCTTTCTCCATGTGTTTTGTGTGGACCAGCACAGGCTTCTTGTTCCTGTGATGGCAAGACAGGTGGACCAATCATTATACCCCGATGCCAAGGTCATAGTCTGTGATAGTATGTGACTAAAACTGGGAAACCAGGAGCATTTCTCTACTTGCTAGATAGGATGCTGCCCAATACATGAATAGCTTATGAAAACCAACGACATCTTCAAAAATAAACAAATGAAATTGGGAAATGAGAGCCCTTTCTATTTTTTTTTTTTTTTTTAAGATTTTATTTCTTTGACAGAGAGAAACACAGCGAGAGAGGGAACACAAGCAGAGGGAATGGTAGCGGGAGAAGCAGGCTTCCTGCCGAGCAAGGAGCCCGATGC
>CM053603.1:119420427-119431989 GCA_028646535.1 Procyon lotor
CTTCAAGGATTTGTTACCCAGGATTTAGATGTCTGGAGAGGAGATCTATCACTGCCTCATCTGATATCCCTACTTTTTCATGTCAGCTCATTAAATCCTCTCTTTGGCTTGGGTAGTTGGATTTCTATACACCCTACAGAGTTCTGCTTAACACATCTGGGGTACCTAACAAGTAGACTGATTCACAGAAGGTGTCCACAGTAGTTGGTCAAGAAATAACATTACTCTAAATGTCTTACATATTTTGGAGAGAGGTACACTATTATTTTTACTTGGAGAAAAGAAACTAAAAGAAGCTCAAACACATGTAAAACATTATGAGGTTATTTTTAGAACTCTTTTGTGTTAACCTTACTCTTCCACACAATAAACTCCTAGTAATCTGGCCTCTCTTTCTCACACCATCATTATATGTTCAGAAGTAATTACACGTCTATGATAAATAGGGGTTGCCATGGCTAGACTTAGACTCATTTGCTTTTGACTTCTTGATACCTTTCATTTTGTTGTTTTTATATTTTTATTTTTACCAGCAAATTGATTTCTGTGATCTTTCTTTATTCAAATTCAGCCAAATACTAAAAGACATACTGACTTGTTGAAAATTTCAAGTCTTAATTCTTTCTCTTTAAACTTTTGGTTTAGGGATGCAAGGATAACATGCTAATGTGCTTCTGTTTACTTACTGTTTTTTGAAACTTTTCTAATAAAAACTACCTGAGAAATGATTTTATGGAAATCTACACCTTTTCTCTGGGATGATTTAAAAATAATAAGAATATTACTTACCTATTTATTTATTTAAAAGATTTTATTTATTTATTTATTTATTTATTTAGAGAGAGAACAAGCAGGGGGAGCAGCAGAGAGAGAGAGAGAGAGGGAGAAGTAGGCTCTTCACTGAGCAAGGAGCCCAATGTGGGACTCGATCTCAGGACCCTGGGATTATGACCTAAGTCAAAGGCAGACTCTCAATTGACTGAACCACTCAGGTGCCCCCAAAATAATAAGAATTTAAAAGAACACATGAGATCTCAGAGTATTAGAAAAACATGTAACTCGTGGGTTTTACATATCATTATCCCATAATTCTCATAGTAAACATGTACAGTGTTATAATTTTTTTAAAGGAAATTTTCCTCACAATCCTGTGGGAATCAATAGAGGCTCTTTTTTTTTTTTTTAAAGATTTTATTTATTTATTTGACAGAGAGAGAGAGGCAGGCAGAGAGAGAGGGGGAAGTAGGCTCCCCGCTGAGCAGAGAGTCTGATGCGGGGCTTGATCCCAGGACTCTGGAATCATGACCTGAGCTGAAGGCAGAGGCTTTAACCCGCTGAGCCACCCAGGCGCCCCGAGGCTCTTTTAATATAGTGTTCACATTCACTAATATCTCAGTGGCATGCAGATCATCAATGCCAGGAGATCACTCATATAAAGGGAAAATTGCAATATAATGAATCATTGCTGTAGCTTAGGTATGAAAACAAACAAAAAAGAGTGGAGCAATATCCAGGTCCATAGTAAGATTTTCAATTCATAATTTTTTTTTACTTTTTTTGGGAGGGATGTCTGGAGTACCTCAACTTTAACCTTTTATGGTCTTTCACATGAAGACCTTCAGGATCATTAAAGTTAAACTGATCCTAAAATAAATCAAGAGGAAAACCAATATGATTTTTGCAGAAAATAATAACAACCATCATCTTGGTGTGTTGGGCATTTGAAATCTTTTTTCTTTACAAGTTCTTGTATCAAACAAGTGCAAACAATATATTAATAATTACATCTTTCGGTTATTGTTATAACTGCAATTTATGAAATCAACAAACTTGAATGTGTTTCTTCCTTTTTTCAGATTTTTTTTCTCCTTTAATTTCTGATAAAATACTGCTATGATAAATGTAGTATGATCTTGAAGGTATACTAACTTTAAAATTCAGATGATTATATATTATTATGATTATTATTATTGTAACAAAATGTTAATATACAGGGAGCATTAGCTACATCATGTCTGTGAATCTGTAAATTTTCAGACTAATGTACCTGTTGATGGAAATTTTTGACCTGCCACGCATAAATAACACTGTAGTAAATTATGTATCTGTGGTAAACCAAAGGCATGTTTATCCAAAATGACTAGATAACTCTTTCCTAGTCTCACTACAACCCAATGTTATTCATACTTAAACATATAAAATAATTTATTTCATTACAGAGCTGATAATTAAAAGAAGTAGGATATGATATTCAATAAGTGGTATTGAGATGGCTTCCTAATTTGAAGAATATAGTTATATCTTTCCCTTGTAGCACGAAGTCTTGCTGAAATATTCAGTGCTATAGAAGAAAACAATAATTATCATTACAACTATGAATCATTTATGTAATTTTGAATTTTAATGATTGAAGATAACATTCCTCATTTAGGTTGAAAATATTAAATCATTCGATCACGGAGCATGTTATTCAATATTGCATTCAAACTGAGAATTTATCCTGTGTGGATTAATACACAAAGGTATTAGTATAACTAGTATATGATTTTCTATACTAGATTATACAGTCTTGCATCTTATATTCTCAAGAGATAAAAATTAATGTTTCATATTATAAAAAGGCCTACTATTATCCAATATATGCAAAGTCATTTTTAGTGTACCCACTTTGAAGAGATTCAACCTAATCAATCATCATTATTTTCAACTTAAAAAGAAGTTAGTTGCTTTTGTTTTTACAGAGGATGTTCATACAGAGCAAATATCTTTTCATGAAGTATGTCCTGACATCAAATTTTGGCAGAATTCTGGAAATGTGGTTCTAAAACATGAAACTTCTGCAAGACTATGCAGCTCATTAATAGCAGAGTTGTGATTAGAAGCAAGATAACTTTGACTCTACTTAATCATTAAGCCATACTCTTCCTTAACTGAGAACTCCGTGTCTAAACAATTTTTTCACATTCACTGCCTCTTTTTTATCCTCACAGCCAACACTTTGGTTCAAGTGTTCTTTATCTTAAAAAAATATTTTGGGGCGCCTGGGTGGCTCAGTGGGTTAAAGCCTCTGCCTTTGGCTCAGGTCATGATCTTGGGGTCTTGGGATCGAGCCCCACATCGGGCTCTCTGCTCAGCGGGGAGCCTGCTTCCCCCTGTCTCTCTGCCTGCCTCTCTGCCTACTTGTGATCTCTCTGTCAAATAAATAAATAAAATCTTTAAAAAAATATTTTAATTGTGGTAAAATACATGTAACATACAATTTGCCATCTTAACCATTTTTAAAGGTACAATACAGTACTATTAAATACATTCATAATATGGTACAACCATCATCATGATCCATTTCCAGAACTCCTTTCATCTTATAAAATTGAAACTATACCCACTAAACAATAACTCTCCTTCTAGCCTACCTCCCAGCCCCTAGCAACCACCATTCTATTTTCTGTCTCTGTGATTTTTGACTACTCTAAGTACCTCACATAAGTGAAGTCATATTGTATAAAAGTTCTAAGATCCAGCTACAATGTTGGGGGGGGGGTTCCCTGCATATCCCACCAAACATTTCTCTGAGACACCAGCAGGGGGGTCCTACAATTTAACCCAATTCTGAGACTGTCTACCTGGAGATGGCATCAGATCTCACAGGTTAAGGGCATAGTCCCTAGTACTCATTACCCCCCACAACACACACACACACACACACACTTCAGATACGTATGCTTATCAAATATGCTTCTGATCAACCAGATAGATTGGAGGTTCCAGTGACCCCCTTCTTGGGTTTAATTAATTTGCTAGAAAACCTCACAGAACTTGGGGAAACATGTGTACCAGTTTATTAAAAGTTATGATAAAGGATACAGATGAACAGCCAGATGAAGTGTCACATAGGGCAAGGCTCAGGAGAGTCCCTGGTGCTGGAGCTTCTCTGTCAGCATTGAGTTGGTGTTCATCTCATGGAGGGGAATGTGTTTGCCCACCTGAAAGCTCCTGAACCCTGTACTATTGAGATTTCATAGAGGCTTTCTCATTTAGATGTGATCAGTTATTAATTCCAATTTCAGCCCCTCTTCTGTCTCTAGAGAATGGAGGGTGGAGCTGAAAAGTCCAAGTTTCTAATCGTGTTGATGATCAGCACCATTCAAGAGCCATCCAGCACTTACAGTCAACTCATTAAAACAAAAGATGCTCCTGGACGCTCTTATCACTTACAAATCTACAAGGCTCTTAGGACTCCTGTGTCAGGGAGGGTCAAAGATGAGCATTAGGAAAAGAGATGCTTCTAGTGCTCTTATCATTTAGGATTTTACAAAGGTTTTAGGGACCTGTACCAGGACCGGGGAAGACCAAGATGTATATACTTTATTATCGCACATACAGGATCTGTCTTTTTTGAGACTGACTTGTTACATTTAACACAATGTCCTCAAGGTTCATTTATGTTGTAGCTTGTGTCAATTTCTTTTTCCTTTTTTAGGCTGAATAGTATTTCATTGTATGTATATATTACATTTTGTTTATCCATTCATTCCTTGATGGCATTTGGATTGCTTCCATGTTTCAGCTACTGTGAATAATGCTGCTATGAACATGGATTGAACAAATATTCTTCGACACCTTACTTTCAGTTATTTTGGGCATATATCCAGAATGAAATTGCTGGATCATTATTCTATTTTAAATGTTTTGAGATGTATCCGTACTGTTTTCCACAGTGGCTACATCATTTTACATTCCCATCAGTAGTACACGAGGGCTCCAATTTTTCTACAACTTCGCTAACATTTGTTTACTATTTTTTTAATAGTAGCCATTATGAGTATGAGGTAGTATTGCATTGTAGTTTTGATTTGCATTTCCCTAATGGTTAAGATATTGATCATACTTTCATGTGCTTATTGGCCATTTGTGTATCTTTTTTGAGAAATGTATATTCAGGTCATTCACCAATTTTTGTTGTTTATTTTGTTGTTTATTTTTGTTTGTAGGACCTCTTTATAAAGTCTGGATGTTAATGCTTCATCAGTTATATGATTTACAAGTATTTTCTCCCATTCTGTGGGAGAAATTATTTATTCTAATAATGTCTTTTGATGCACAAAATTATTTACTCTGATAATGTCTTTGGATGCACAAATTTTTAAATATCCATAGTGTCCAGTTTGTCTAATTTTTCTTTTGTTACCTACACTTTTGGTGTCATATCCAAGAAATTGCCAAATCCAATGTCATGAAGTTTTTGTCTTGTTTTTTTTTTTTCAAAAAGCTTTATTATTTTAGGTCTTAAATTTAGAACTTAGACCCATTTTGAGTTATTTTTTATATATGGTGTTAAGTGAGGGTCTACCTTCATTCTTTTGCATGTGGATATCTGGTTTTCCTGGAACCATTTGTTGAAAAGACTGCTTTTGGCACTCTTGTCAAAAATCATTTGACCATATGTATACTATACATGAGGGTTCATTTCTGGACTCTATTTTATTCCATCAGTTTATATGTGTCTTTATGCCAGTTCCACATTGTTTTAATCACTGTAGCTTTATAGTATATTTTGAAATCAGAAATGTGAGTTCTCCAGTTCTGTTCTTTTTCAAGATTGTTTTGGCTATTTGGGGTCCCTTGAAATTCTATATGAATTTTAGGATTTTTTTCTATTTATACAAAAAATGTCATTGGAGCACTGGGTGTGGTGCATGAACAATTAATCCTGTAACACTGAAAAAATAAAATAAACATATTTGGGAAAAAAAAGTCATTGGGATTTTGATGGGGATTGCATTGAATCCATGGATGACTTTAGGTAGTATTGACATTTTAGGAATATTGAGTTTTCTATTCTATGAACATAGGATGTGTTTCCATTTATTTATGTCTTCTTTAATTTCTTTCAGCAAAGTTTTATAATTTTCATTGTACAAATCTTTCACCTTCTTGGTTAATTTCTAAGCATTTTGTTGTTTTTGATACTATTGTAAATGGAATTTTTTTTGTGATTTCTTTTCAGATTGTTCATTTTGGGTATATAGAAATGCACATCATTTTTGTGTGCTGACTTTGTGTCCTGCTACTTTACTGATATCACTTATTAGTTCTTACTATGTGTGTGTGTGTGTGTGTGTGTGTGTGTGTGTGTGTGTGTGTAATCATCAAGGCTTTCTACATGTAAGGCATATCACCTGTAAACAGAGATGATTTTACTTCTTTCCTTCCAATTTGGTTGTCTTTTATTATATTTTTTTTCTTGCCTACTTTCTCTGGCTAGAACTTTCAGTACTTTGCAAGTGCTCTTTGTCTTTGTTTACTAAAACAACAAGCCCTTACTTTACTTGGCCTTGTTTTTTTGTTTTTGTCTTTTTTTTTTCCTTTTCTCATTCCAGTTATTTTCCCATACTTTACTCTATTCTAGAGGGATCTTTTAAAATTCCAAGCATGAACTTCAAGGGCCTCTGATTTCCTAAAGGCTAAAGTCCAATTTCTTCACATCACACTCAGAGTTCTTCACAAACATGTTTGGAACTTACTTTTCTCAGTATGCAAATGACATTGTTCATTTTCGTACTTTGGTGTTTTACACATGTTTTTCCATCAGCCCAGACAGCAAGTCTCTCTCTTACTTGCCATTTGTAATTCCTCAACTTTAAAATCTAGCTCAAACATCTCCATCTGCTCAAAGCTATCTTTGATTCTCCCTGACACTTACATTTCCATCTCCATGATGCTATAACATTTTACACTAGTCCACTAGTCTCATTGCCCTTATTAAACTTTAACTCATATTGGCATTAATTTATCTCTCTGTTATAACATTCTCATTCCTGGGGAGCGGGGGATGATGGATTGTTTGTTTTATTTTTAAGTTTGCATCTTCTCCAGATCCTAGGAAGCAGCACCGAGGCCTGATGGCTGTAGGTTGGGAATCAGATTTTGAACTTTTGATTCTGGATTCTCTCATCTTTACATTTCTTCAAAAAATGATCTTGCATATAATTTTCTTTGTGATAATGGGAAAACAGTCTTTTCTTCTTGCCAAATTCCTGTTTTGTAAGCCTAGAGTGTAGCTCTGTGAATTTTGTATCATAACAAGTGCCACAGAGAAGTGCTGTAAAGATAAACCAGAAATAAAGCATGATTTATAAAGCATGTTTTCTCTCAGAATGTAAGAAGGATGTCTAACTATGAATGTACTCATTTCTCCAGTTCATCAACTTTCAAATTACAAATGCCGCATAGCACTGAATATGTAAGGTAGAATGAAAATCTGGCAGCTCCCTCCTGAGTACAAACAAATGGGTCAGCCAGCCACAGAAACTTACCTATAAATTCTCTACAACATACAAAAGATGGAAAATAGGAGCATCTCCAGGAATGATAGTGTTTGTAATATGATTGCAAGTTTTGTGGGATTTTGAAGTGAGAGCTAGCTGCTTATTCTCAGCGTGTCCTAATTAGTCCTCACGGTGAATTTTTCCTGGAAAATTCAGACATGAACCCATTGCTCAAGACTTCAACAAGTTAAGATTGCATTAAAAAACAGATAATGGCCTAACCCATTGTCTTGGCTTGCTTATATTGAAATTCAGTGGGCATAGTCTTTTAATTAAATCCAATTCTGCTGCAAATCATCTTTCGTTTTTTGAGTTGTCATTCTTGGCGATACTTCAGTAGTTATTGAAATTTATAGTTCAATTTAGTAGGTAAATTTGCCCAAATAAGAGATCTTATAGCCCTTTCTTTGAACAATATTTATGATTCAAGGCATTATTGAAACCTAATTTATTATTATTATTTGTTAAAGAATGAATTTCCAAATTACAAATGGTCTCATTCCAGGCTTTCTAATATTCTGTTGTTTTGATGCATATTATTTACTCAAGTTAATTAATAAACTTGTTGGATAGGAGCCTTTTGGAACTTTTCATATAACACAGTAAGTATGATGTGTAATCAAGCTCTCAATTTGCTGAATATAACTGTGTACTTATAAAGTGCTAGGATTTGTTAATTCAAGTGTTTTAAGCACTACTTTCCAACTTGTTTGTACTGAAATTTGCCCTATCTCTGCAAAAATTTTGATAATCTTTATTCAGCAAAATTTTTGCTCTTGAACAACCAACTCTAACATTTAAGTTCAAACTTCACCCACCTTGCATGAAGGACTTCTAAATTTGACTCCCTCCATCTATTCAGTATTATTAACCATAAGTTCTTTGCATGTACTCTTGATCTCTAATGCTATGTAAGTTCTCAGTAAATTCCAATTGGATTAAATGAGTAAATCCAGTGCAGCTTTATTTTAATCCTATAGTTAATTCTAACCAGTGGACGGGAATATGTCTCCATTCTTCCATTCTTTTTTTTTTTTTTTGATAGGTTTCTTGCTGTAGATTGTTATGAATCGTATTTTCCCTTAAATATATCGCTTAGTGAATATCTTTTAAATATCAGCATTAGTACTAAGTGCAAAAAGGATACAATGATCTTTTCTTATTTGATTGACAATTTTTCTCAGTTTTCTTGACAAATAGTTGATATACATTATCATGTATTTTTAAGGACTACAGCATGATGGTTTGATATACATATATTGTGAAATCATAACCACAATAGGTTCAGCTAACATCTATCTTCTCATAGAGATACAATAAAAAGAAAAGAAGGGAAAAAGGAAAAAAATGTTCTCCTTGTGATGAGAATTCTTGGGATTTACTCCCTTAACAATTTTCCTATATAACCATATGGCAGTGTTAGCTATAGTCATCACATTGTATATTATGTCCCTATTACTTGATTATACCATGACTGGAAGTTTATAACTTTTGACCACCTTCCTCCAACTCCCCCTTCCCTTACCCTATGCTTCTGGTAACCTCATGTCTGACCTCTTTTTCGATGAGTTTGTTCTGTTTTGTTAGATTCCACATATAAGTGAGATCATACGGTGTTTATTTTTATCTGACTTATTTCACAGAGCATAATGCATTCAAGTTTCATGCATGTTGTCACAAATGATAGGATTTATTTATATATGGCCCAACTTCTTTCTCCATTTATCCATCAAGGGACACTTAGGTTGTTTTCATGTCTTAGCTATTGTAAATAATGCTGCTATGAACCTAGGGAGTAAGGACAGAAACCTTTTCAAGTCAGTATTTTTATTCCTTTGGATATATTCCTGGAAGTGGAATTGCTTGATCATATGGTAGCTCTATTTTTAATTTGAGGATCCTCCATACTGTTTTCTGTAGTGGCTATACCAATTTATAATCCTACCAATAGTGTACAAGGTTCACTTTTCTCCACATCCATGCCAGCATTTGTTATCTCTTGTCTTTTTGGTGATGCCCATTCTAATGGGCATGAGGTGATATCTTGTTTTAATTTGCACTACTCTAATGACTGGTGATGCTGAGAATCCTTTTGTATATCTATTGGACTCTTCTCTTCTTCTCTTCTATGGAGAAAAGTATATTTAGATCCTTTGTCCATTTTTTAACTGGTCATTTGGTTTTTTTTTTTTTTTTGCTTTTGAGTTATATAAATTTCTTATATATTTTTAATATTAACTCCTTATCAGATATGTGATTTGCAAGTATTTTTTTACCATTTTGAGAGTGTCTTTTAATTTTGTTGATGGTTTCTTTTGTTGTTCAGAGGCTTTCTAGTTTATTGTAGCCCACCTGTTTATTTTTTATTGTGTTCCTTGTGCTTTAGATGTTATAATAAAAAAATATTTGCTATTACCCATTCCTATGTTTTCTACTAGGAGTTTTGTGGTTTCAGGTCTTATATTTAAGTCTTAATCCATTTTGAGTTAATTTTTGTTGGTGGCATAAGATATGGAAGTTTCATTCTCTTGTATGTATCTAATTATTCCAACACCATTTAATGAAGATATTTTCTTATCTCTATTGAGAATTCATGACTTCCTTGTCAAATATTAATTAACTACATATGGTTGGGGGTTATTTCCTGGCCCTTAGTTCTGTCCCATTGGTTCTTTTGTCTATTTTTTTTAATGCCAGTACCATACTGTTTTGATGACTATACCTTTAAAATATAGCTGTGCACTATACGTGACAAGCATTTTTTTAATTAATTATATTTTTTGAGTGTTCCAAGATTCATTGTTCATGTGTCACATCCAGTGCTCCATGCAATACATACCCTCCTCAATACCCATCACCAGGCTCAACCAACCCCCCACCCCTTTCCCCTCCAAAACCCTTGGTCTGTTGTTCAGAGTCCACAGTCTCTCATGGTTCATCTCCCTCTCTGATTTCCCCCAATTCACCCTTCCTTTCCTTCTCAGAGTGTCCTCCATGTTTTTCCTTATGGTAAGAGCACTTTTTTTTTTCCCCAGAGGTTTGCATAGAAATTTTTTTGAGTGAGGCTTGGATGGCTATGTGTTTCCCCCTTAGGACCGCCTTTGCTGTATCCCGTAGGTTTTGGACCGATGTGTCTTCATTCTCATTGGTTTCCATGAATTGTTTAAGTTCTTTGATTTCCTGGTTGATCCAAACATTATTGAGCAAGTTGGCCTTTAGCTTCCAAGTGTTTGAATTCCTTCTAAACTTTTTGTTGTGGTTGAGTCCCAGTTTCAAAGCATTGTGGTCTGAGAATATGCAGGGAATCATCTCAATCTTTTGGTGTCAGTTGAATCCTGATTTGTGACCCAGTATGTGGTTTATTCTGGAGAAAGTTCCATGTGCGCTTGAGAAGAATGAGTATTCTGTTGTTTTAGGGTGGAATGTTCTGTATATACCTATGAGGTACATTTAGTCCAATGTGTCATTCAAAGCTCTTGTTTTTTTTATTGATTTTCTGTTAGGATGATCTGTCTGTTACAGAGAGTGGTGTGTTAAGATCTATAATTAATGTATTTGTATTAATATTACTCTTTATTTTGATTAACAATTGGCTTATGTAGTTGGCTGCTCCTAAATGTTTATAATTGTTAGATCTTGGAGCGGAGCACAGACCCTTTAAGAATGATGTAGTGACACTACAGACAAAGGTCTGATAGTGTCACTATCAGATACCTAAGATCTATAAAGAATTCCTCAAACTCAACACTCAAAAAACAGATAATCATGTCAAAAAATGGGAAGAAGACATGAGCAGACACTTCTCCAAAGAAGACATTCAAATGGCTAACAGACACATGAAAAAATGTTCATCATCAGTAGCCATCAGGGAGACTCAAATCAAAACCACATAGATTTCATTTCTCTTGATAGCTGCATAGTATTCCCTTGTATATATATACCACATCTTCTTTATCCATTCATCTGTTGATGGGCATCTAGGGTCTTTCCATAGTTTGGCTACTGTGGACGTTGCTGCTATAAACATTCGGGTGCACATGCCCCTTCGGATCACTTTTGTATCTTTAGGGTAAATACCCAGCAGTGCGATTGCTGGATCGTAGGGTAGCTCTATTTTCAACTTTTTGAGGAACCTCCATACTGTTCTCCAGAGTGGCTGTACCAGCTTGCATTCCCACCAACAGTGTAGGAGGGTTCCCCTTTCTCCACATCCTCGCCAACATCTGTCATTTCC
>CM053603.1:119432489-119457347 GCA_028646535.1 Procyon lotor
TTTAGGCCGTTCACACTGAGAGTGATTTTTTGTTGTTGTTGTTGAGAGTGATTATTGAAAGATAAGTTTTTATTGACATCATGTTGCCTGTGAAGGCCTTGTTTCTCTAGATTGTAAGTTTCTGTTCTTTGTCACTCATGGGTTCTTCCTTCTTTTATAGAAACCCCCCTTAATATTTCTTGTAGTACTGGCTTGGTGGTCACATACTCTTTTAACCTTGCTGGTCTTGGAAGTTTTTTATCTCTCCATCTATTCTGAATGTCAGCCTTGCTGAATAAAGTATTCTTGGCTGTGGCAAGCATTTTTAATTTGTATATAAGTGGAAAGGATTTTAGAAGTGTAACTGTGCTATTATTTCAATAAAGACCTCTTGATACCTAAAAATTAAAAAAAAAATCAGTAATTATGATGCCTGTTGCTTTCTTCTTCTTTTTCAGGATTTCTTTGTCTATTTAGGATCTTTCGTTGTTCCAAATACAGTTAGGAGTGTTTTTCTATATCTATGAAAAATGCCACTGGAATCTTTATAGGGATTGCATTGAATCTATAGAAGGCCTTTGGTAATACTGACATTTTAACAATATTAATTCTTCCAATCTGTGAACACAGAATACATTTCCATTTATTTGTGCCTTCTTGAGTTTTTTTAATCAATGTCTTGAAGTTTTCAGAGTGTAACTCATTCACCTCTTTAGTTAAATTTATTTGTGTTTCATCATTTTTGATGCCATTTTAAATGAGATGAATTTGTTTCTTTTCCACATAATTCATTGTTATAGTATAGAAACTCTACTGATTGTTAATTTTATCTCCTGCAACTTTACTGAATTCATTGATTAGATTTAACAATTTTTTAGTTGAATCCTTAGGATTTTCTATATATAAAATCATATCATCGGCAAATAAAGACAATTTTACTATTTTTTTTAATTCAATATCTTTCCTTGTCTGATTGTTCCAGTTAGGACTTCTAGTACTATGTTGAATAAGAGTGAGTGATAAAAGTGGTCTCCTTTGTCTTATATCTGATCTGAAAGTATTAGCTTTCAATCCTTCACGATTGTGTATGCTATTAGTTGTGGGCTTGTCATATATGGTCTTTATTATGTTGAGCTATGTTTCCTCTATGCCTGATTTGGCTTTTATCAGAAATGGATGTTGAATTTTGTCAAATGTTTTTTTTGCAATTTTTGAGATTACCATAGGAGTCTTTTCTTTCATTCTATTAGTATAATGTATCACATCCTTTGGTTTGCATATGTTGAACCATCCTGTATTCTAGGGATAAATCACACTTGGTCATGGTGAATGATCTTTTTAATGTGTTCCTGAGTTCTTAGTTAATATTTTATTGAGCATATGTGCATCTATATTTGCCAGGGATATTGGCCTGTAGTCTTCTTTTCAAGTATTCTTTTTGGGTTTTGCTATCAGAATAATGCTGGAAGTTTGGGAGTGCTCCCATGTTGCTCTGCAATCTTACAAACTTAATTGTTTCCTGGATATTTTGTATATCTGCTGATTTTAGTCTTATCCTGCTATCTTTGTATGTTTTGGTATCTTTTGGTATCAGTATGCTTTTAATTCTTTATTGTGCTCTTTTATGTCATTACTATAGGATTTTCCCTTGAGCTGCTGGGTCATACCACTTCCAGGAGTTGTCCCCAGCCATTCTGGTCATATATGGCCAGAAAACACTCTTCAAAGCTGGTGACAAAACCATCTGGTAAAAACACTAGTGAAGAGTGGAATGCAGGTTGGATTTGTTAAACTATATGTAGGCCACCATTGATCACTGTGACAGGATTTTAGGTATATGATGTTTAGTGTAACTGCATCATAAATAGTTAGAGAATATTTACACAATATTCTACAATATTACACAATATTTACACAATCTCTAACAATAAATAGTTAGAGAATATTTACACAATCACAAATTTATACACAAATTTCCATTGATAAGAATCACAGGACATATTGATCTAATGCACTATTTTATTAACTCACTAATGAAGAATAGAGGTATTTTGCAGAGTTACAGTCTTTGAAGTGGACTAGACTTCCTCACAAACAGACACACTCAATGTCAAATAACAGAAGATAACATCTTAAGAATATCATTTCATGTACACCAATTATTAAATGTCACCCAGAGACCCTAAATTTAATTTTTGCTTTACTTGAAGCCATTGTGGAGTTTAGAACTTTGAGCTCTAGCTTTTCATTATCTTAGGTGGCACCATATGAGTAACTAGCCTTTTTTTCTTCATGGAAGAAACTCAATGTCAGTTTTTTTTTCCTTTGGCTTGCTGCACCTTGGATGGACAAGCTCTTATATGGTTCAGTTACAGGGGGGCTATCTCTCAGCTTTGTTGCCTAAGTGGAATAGTGAAGGATTGCTATAGACTACTCTCAATTTTCCAAACAGGCTTTCTGGTTAGGAGGTGTCAGGAGTTACTCTCAGCTTTGGCTATGAGTTAATTCCCCTACCTATGCATAACATGGGAACACTCCATGCCCAGTACTGGGTTTGCTCTTGTTACAATCTAC
Organism: Procyon lotor; assembly: GCA_028646535.1. NCBI lineage: Eukaryota > Metazoa > Chordata > Mammalia > Carnivora > Procyonidae > Procyon > Procyon lotor. The sequence continues at coordinate 119,435,043 of CM053603.1, forward strand.
TTTGACTGCTTGCTTCTTGGCTCAAACACACTGGGTCACAGTTTCCAAGAATTGTGGCCAACCCTGCTGGTCATATGGAGGTAGAAAACACTCTCCATAGCAGGTGGGCTATGATTCAACTTTTGCCTGGGCGTGAGCAAACAAGCCAAAGTCTAGGGCCAGGAGAACTCCTCATCTGAGGATCCAAATTAGGCAAATCTGCCCCCTGCTGAGTTTTCTGGTCAAATGTCCTCCTAACTTGGTTCTGCAGATGAATAAAACCATTGATTGCCATTACTTGCATTACTGTACATATGACCTCAGTTTGCCAAGATCTGTGTGCTGGTTGTTGCAAGTCTTACCCCCTTGCTCCACCAAGTTCAGATTCTTGGTGGTTGAAGTCTACAGATTCCCCTGTCATTCCTATGATGTGAGATTAGAATAGGGCTTCCACTAAACTTATATGGGGAAGCTGGTTGTTCTTCACTAAGTTCATCCTTTCTATAAAAACTCAGAAAACCTCTTACCTGTGCTTTTTAGGGAAGGGCACTGCTCTGGGTGGGAGGCACTGTGATCAACATGAAGCTACTTCTCTTACCCTTCTAATGCAGTCTGTCTTGGTCTCTGAGGTTCAGGGGCATACTTCAGTCTCAGTCTCATGTTTTAAGATTCTCAGTGATGCCTTGTTCTTAAACAGTTTTTAGTTGTTCTTCTTGTGAAGGGGAACAAAGTCTGGAATAACTTTTGCCACCATCTCAGTAAGACAATTTTTTTTTTAACCATCCAATATTTATTCTCCAACAAGACAGCATCAGCAGGTAAAACTACAGGGTTTCTCCAAAGATCACACATTCACAAGGGCATTATTTGCTTAACAGTGAGAAAGGCTCCAGCGTGTTCTCTGTAATAACATCCACTTCACAGTGTAAACAGGTTACTAGCATCGTGTTCAACGTACAATTCCAGAAGGAAAGGCACAACGTGGCAAAACAATTTTTTTTTGGATCCTAAAGTCAGGTGCAATAACACAGACAAACTTTTGGGAACAGTCTTGATCTACTTTCCCACAAAGAGGGAGACCTCTCCACTCAGAAATTAAGGTCTTTCTTTCTCCTTCCTTTTTAAACCACGAGAGCACGTGTCATCATTCCATATACAAAAAGGGGAGGGAATTAAAACAAAAAAAGCCCACAAAGAATCACAAAAATATCTTAAACGTCCGGCGGCTCTCACCACATTATCAACTCGAGTTTAAGACAGAGCATGAGAACACTTCGGCGGTCAGAAAATAGGAAAATAGAGGCTATGGCTACAAAAATAAAAAAATAAATGAGGTAGATAAATTAAAGCTTTCATACCCATGACATGCCTATTCCAACTTTGTAGCCTTCATGCAATACTCAAGAACAATCTTCATCGTAACTTGGCATAAGATGAACCAAGGACATTTTTGTACAAATTAGTATGAGAACATGCCCTTCCGTGAGTTTCTTCTAGAATGAAAACTCAGTTCTTTCATCGAGTAGGCACTGGCGAACCAAATGAAGTCACCTGAGGGTCCCTGCTCAGGTGCCCACCTCTCCTGGTGGCTCAGGAAGGAGGCATCTGGAAAGCAAGGCAGTACATTGGCCTCTTGGGGCTCCAACTGAACGGTATTTAAATAAGCAGCAACACACATTGACTCCCTTCGGACTAAACGCAGTCCATTTGAGGGCATCCTGTTTAAGGTTCCAAGGTTGAAGGAATTTTGGAATTCTACAACCTTAATTAAAAAAAAAAAAAAGTACATTCAGGGGGGGAAAAAAAAAGGATGGGTCAAGAAGGATTGGGGGTCAAACACAGGTCCCTAAACAGAGAGATGGCAGATTGCGTCCACGTACCCGCATACAGTCACCATGGGAGGATCTAGTACCATCCCCCACCCCACCCCCGCCAATTATGCTAACAGTTGTCTTTTCCACTGAAGTTCAGTAAGTTCCAACTTGAAATAGGGGGAGAGTCTTTGGAAATAGTTACTCTTGGTGGTACAAAGGTTTTCATGTATATAGTTTGTCGCCAAGTAACAGAGCTACTTTGCAAGACCTGCTTCTTTCCAAAATTAAAGAAATTCTAGTCTGTATTTGTTTTAGTATGTATTTTCTTTTCTTGGTTTTTTTTTTTTCTAGTTTTTTTTCTTTTTCAATTTTTTTTTTTCCCCAAAGACAAAATCTTATTCATCACAGATAAATGATTGGAGCAGTATTTACAACTCACTGTGATCTGTGCTGGTTCAAAGTATTCTGTGGGCACTGAGGAAGAAGATACAAGCTAATTCTGCTTGGGAAATATTTCTTACAGTCTGTATGAGATTCGAGCCAGGTTTTAGAGGATGAGTAAGAGTTCTGAATTCAGAGAAAATAGTGTATTTCAGAAAGAAGAAGGGGGCAAAAAGATATCAGCAAACGAAGAGAAAAACATGTCTAGGAAATTTCTGAAATTTTGAAGTAGTTTGTAATCTATGGCTTAAGAAGGAGCTATGGGTTTTGATGTGAAAGAAATCTGTGATAGTGTGATTTATAAGAAATATATATATTTAGCCATTCAAATAAAATATATATTTATGTTTCATTTATGGTCCCTGGCTCACAACTCCCAAAACCCCTGGAATTTTGGGAACTATAGGAGCAATGGTAACATTTTTTGTTATAATGTTTGCTCTTTTTTTTTTTTAAAAAAAGATTTTATTATTTATTTGACAGAGAAACACATCGAGAGAGGGAACACAAGCAGAGGGAATGGTAGCGGGAGAAGCAAGCTTCCTGCTGAGCAGGGAGCCCGATGCGGGGCTCGATGCTAGGACTCTGGGATCATGACCTGAGCCACCCAGGTGCCCCTAATGTTTGCTCTTTTATCCTCAGTTCCTGATGATACTTCAGAGCCAGAAAGTTGAAATAGGTGTCTTTTCTTCATAACAAGCTCCTTTCCACAACTACTGGGTTTATGTTAACAAGGTGACTTTGGAAAGCATGTAAGGATGAGGGCTGGTTGCCAGGAGAACCAACTTTGAATAGAGTGTTGGAACTTATAGTCCTACTACCTGATTTCTGGAGAGGGGGAGGGGCTAGAGGTTGAATCAATCTCCAATGGCCAATGAATTAATCAATTATGCCTACATAATAAAGCATACATAAAAACCCAAAAGGAATGGTCTCAGAGAGCTTCCCAGTTGGAGAACCAGAACACTTCCATGTGAACAGATGCTCCTTTGTTCTGGACCTCACTGTATCTCTTCATCTGTCTGTTGATTCATAACCTTTAATATCCTGTGTCGTAAATCAGTAATCTAGTAGGTAAACTGGTTTCTTGAGTTCTGTGAGATTTTTCTAGCAAATTAATCAAACCCAAAGGGGTGATTATGGGAACATCTGATTTATAGCCAGTTCATCAGAAGTACAGGTGATAACCTGGCTTTGTGAATGATATCTGAGGTCGAGGACAGTCTTGTGAGAAATTTACCTGTGGAATCTGATAATAACGTTGCTTAGATAGTGTCAGAATTGAGTTGAATTGACACCTGTTGGTGTCTGAGAATTACTTGTTGGTGTGGGGAAGCGTCCACACACACACACATTGGAATCAGGCCCAGGAACCAAAAGAAAACCATATGCTCAAGTTTTGACCATGCAAAGGATTTGAATACTCTTGCTGGCCAAACTGGTGACTCTAACAAAGGCTGAGATTCTTAACTGGGCTGGGCTGGCCTATTTTGGATTAAGTTGAGCTGGGATTGAGGCTGGGCTGAACCTTGGCCTCTTCATTTTGGAGCAAAGAAGAAACCGACTACAATATTTAGGACAAAGTAAACAAGAAACAAAGAAACCTTACAAATGAAGCATAGATACCTAAAGAGCTAGAGCAGAGTCAGAAATCTAGTTTAGGGGAAAAGGTCTGCAAAATTCTCTAAAATGGGGGCACCTGGGTGGCTCAGTGGGTTAAGGCCTCTGCCTTCAGCTCAGGTCATGATCTCAGGGTCCTGGGTTCGAGCCCCACGTAGGGCTCTCTGTTCAGCGGGGAGCCTGCTTCCCCCCTCTCTCTGCCTGCCTCTCTGCCTACTTGTGATCTCTCTCCTCTCTGTCAAATAAATAGGTAAAATCTTAAAAAAAAAAAAAAAAGAACAAAATTCTCTAAAATGATGTAAGTTGTTTCCAGGGAGGTTAATAAGGACATTTCCTTCGGTTCTAATATTCAGCTCCAGGCCCTCTTTTATAAATAAGAGATCTGGAACCTTACATCTAGGTGGAAAAGGAACCAGTGAGGCGATAATAAGGCTTGCATGAGCTGAGTTCTGTAATAAGATTTGATTTGGATTTTACAAATATTAATCTGGTATTGGTGTAGCATGTGAGGAAATTGAGGCAGGAAGACCATTTTACAAAACCTTCTCAATCATTAAAATGGAGATGATAAGAAACTGAACTGGTATAATAGGAAAGAAGAAATGAGGAGGACAGGTAAGGTAAGAGCAAAGTGTAGCTAGAGCTTCGAGTCCATATACATTCAACGTAATTGTTGATTTGGTTGGCATTAAGCCTACTGTTTTGTTATTTGATTTTCCTTTTCCCCACTGTGTTTTTCATTCCTGTGTTTCACTTTTTCTTTCTTTAGATAAACCTATTTTTTTCCTGAGAGTTCAATTTAATTTCCTCCTTTGTCATTTTGACTGTCTCTCCTTTGTTTTATTATTTGTTTATTTTTAATGGTTATTCTAGGGATTAAAATATGCATTCTGAAATTATCATTGTCTATCCTTGAATGATATTATATCACTTTACTTACAAAACAAGACAATTACAAAAATATATGTATCTCTCCTGTTCTTTGCACTATTTTCAAATGTGATAAACTATGTATACATTGTCACTATTCTTGCTTTAAATAAACAAATGCTTTCAAAATGAATTATTTTAAAAAAATAAGGAATTATGCTTAGTGTGGGTTAACTAATTCTCTCAATTTTTGTTTAAAGAGCACACATCTATTATTATAATCACACAGATATTAAACGCTTAAATATATAAGATTACTTCATTCTTTCATTCAGCCAACATTTACTTAGTGTCTACTATGGGCAAGTTACTTCCTAATAAGAGCTCACAGTCTTTATATGGTTTATGAAATATCCATTATTATTCGAGCACTTAAGAGTGCATTATATAATTTAGTCATCAGTTTAAGTCCAGCTTTGAAAGATACTTTCATTGGATATAGAATTATAAGTTGACTTTTTGTTTTGATTTATTTTCCTTTGTTTTGACAAGGGTCCTTCTGTTGTCTTCAAACTTGCATTATTTCTCATGAGGAATCAGTCATTCTCTTATTTCTGACTCCCTATACATGTTTTTTTTCCGTTTTTGTCTTTATTTTTTTTCCTTGCCTCTGGCTTCCTTCAAGGTTTTCCCTTTATTTTTGACTTTCATTGGAGAAGTGTCTAGGTATGCTTTTATTTGTATTTTTCCTGCCTGGATTTATCGGAATTTTTGGATTTGTATGTGGATATTTTTTTTTAATTGAGCAATAATTTTTAAATGCATTTTTTTCTTCCAATTTCTCTCCCTCTCCTTCTGAGACTCCAGTTACAACCATGTTACATAACTCAGTGTTAACCTACAGATCACTAATCCTCACCCTCCAATATTTTTTCTCTCTGTTTCAGTCTTAGGTGCTTTCATTGACTTATTTTAAAGTTAACTAATTTTTTTTTCTTTTATTGCTCAATTTCCTGTTGAGCTCATCCAATTAATACTGTAATTTCAGATTTTTTTTTCTGTTATAAAATTTCCATTTGATTCCTTTTAGAATTTGTATTTCTCTTTCTCTTGTTATATCTATTTTTACCTATAAATGCTTTACCACATTTCTAATTATTATTTTAAAATCTTTGTCAATTCCAATAATTAGGTCTGGGTCATTTGTAGGATTGCTTCTGTAAACTGTGTCTTCTTTCGATTATTAGTCACAAGTTTTTACTTCATTGACTGTTTTATATTTTTAAATTATTTTTTACTTATATTTCATGTGTTAATAATGAAAAGAACAGTAAAGACCAAAGTATAATCTTTTGTCTTGTTTCATTCCTATCTGGCAATTAAGGTAAGGTGCTGATGAGTTAGAGTTGCCATAACAGTTGAATTGAGCTGGGGCTACATCTGCAAATAAGTTATGCTTACTGGTTGGTTTCAACATTTAATTGGTTGTTTAGTGCTTATTTTTTTAATTTTTTAAAAAAGATTTTACTTATTTGAGAGAGAGTGAACGAGAAAGAGAGCACAAGCATGGGGATTGGCAGAAGCGGAGGGAGAAGCAGCCTCCCTCAGCAGGGAGCCCAATGTAGGACTTGGTTCCAGGGTCCAGGTATCATGACCTGAGCTGAAGGCAGATGCTTAGCCAACTGAGCTACACAGGTGCCCCTGTTTAGTTCTTTTTTTTTAGTAGTGGATGCTCTCTGCTGGACATTAACATGTGATCCAAAGACTACACTTTGTGCCGGCCCTATAGATCCATTTACATATCTCTTCCCTAAACTTCCTTTTCCCGAATTGAATCTTTCTTCCAGTCTCCCGGCCAAATGTTTGTCACTTTTCTTGAGTTTGTGAATATTCTTACTAAGAATTGTTTATCTTATCACACACAGTGAGTGATCAGTTGTACTACCTGACGTTCTGACTGGTAGGAGGATTTCTCCTCACTGCTGTTTTTAGTGCTGCTGCCCTCAATAAAGCTGTAGTGTGAAATTGTCCATCTTTAGCTTTCAGCACACATTGAGCCAAACTATCTATAAACCAAGTGTGTCTTTTTTTTGCTCCTGTTTCCTCCAGCCAGATATAGAGAAGCCCCCATGCGAATATAATTTCGGCTAAGAGGGACCAGTAGTACAGGCAAGTATGACTTAAGAGTCTAGACCATCTGTTTATATAATTCTGGCTCTGTTTATTACCTTATTAATGTACCTCTTCTATCGATAAACAAATTGTTGTGGACATGCCTGATCTTATGACTTTGTGGTTCTGATAGGATATATTTCTTGATGGCTAGCTCTGGTCAGATTTTTGTTGTTGTTGCTGGGTGGATAGATATTGCATCTCTACCAGGCCCCAGGGACTATTTTCCCAATGCTGTTTATTTCTGTGCTACAGATGACCTGTATGGCCTTGCATTAGAACTTGCTTCATAAATCTAGGGACTTAAATTGTGATTTTCTTACTAGGACTTAACCATACTTTTAGTAACATTAGGATTTACTTGGTCAGTAGGCTCAAGTGGCCACATTGCCTGAACGATAGCCTAGATGAGCTACAGAACACTGTTGTTCTGGAACCACTCAAAGTTGGCAGCCTTGTATGTCACTTGGTAAGTAATTTAGAATATTCTCAAATGTGAAATATTTTAAAGAGGCCTGTCAGTATTTGTTTGTGAGGAGTCTTAGTAAGTCACATATCACAGAATTCCTCAGAACCTTGCTAATGTGACAGGTCTCCAAATATTTTTAGGTTTTTTCCTTATTGGGATCTTGTCTCTCGTTGTTCTCCTTTAACCAATGGGTTAAGGTCTTGGAAACTGGTTCAGATCTGGAAACTAGGACTTTTATTGGGACAGTTACCCCCATATCAACCACACTGGTACCTCATTCACCAGTGCACTCTTTATTGTGTTGGTAAATGGAGCATCTTTTGGGCCTTCCATAGAAAATAACTGGTTGTGGGCTTCTGGCCTTAGAATGGTATAACCATTCTGGCTTCCTTGCTTCTTTGAGCTTTTTGATATCTCCTGTTACCATCCTTTATGAGAGTTCCAGTATTTCCACTTCACATAAAAGGAGGCATCTCTCTTCCTGAGGTCCTAAGAGCCATCCTAGAATCTTATTAATATTCCCTACCACAGTTCTTGATTGAGTATTAAATCTTGTATCGCAGGAGTGCCTGGGTGGCTCAGTGGGTTAAAACCTCTGCCTTTGGCTCAGGTCATGATCTCAGGGTCCTGGGATCGAGCCCCACACCAGGCTCTCTGCTTGGCAGGTATCCTGCTTCCCCCTCTCTCTCTGCCTGCCTGTCTGCCTGCTTGTCCTCTCTCTCCCTCTGTCAAATAAATAAATAAATAAATAAATCTTAAAATAACTAACTAAATAAATAAATCTTGTATCACAGAAGAGTGATCCCATATCAGTCAACTCTTCCTTACACACCTTTGATTCCTGCCCACTTTCTTTCATTTAGCACTCTTAGTTCCTAATCCTCTACATACTCTCCTGGCTCCTGCCACTGTGTTATGGCTTGGTCTAGCAATGTCTTCAACAAGTGTTCATTTCTTCCTTATCAGGCCCAGTTTTTCCCAGCTAAGTTATATTATTAGTTAATCCTAATTATTGATCTAGAGGACAAGTATAGCTATATTTAACACTGGAGAGGATATATATTGTCTTGCAAAAAAGAGGCCTCTACATTGTTCTAACATAGGGCAAAAGACTAGTCATTAACCTGGAGGAGTGGGGAGATTTAGGTTGAGGGGTTAAAGTTTTCAAATGCATCAACCCAGTTATTCTCATTGCAAATGGAAGGAGACTACTCCTTTCCAATCTGGGCTTTGATCTTGTCATAACAGGTGTGCCAGGTAGCAATTCAATACTTTTTATAGAGCTCTTGAGTCCTGGGACTGCTCTGACTGGCTCTCCAGCTATGGTAGATAAGAATCTTTTTATATGCTGCCACTTTTACCTTAAATTGATAATTTAAAAAGGTAACTAGCATCTTAGGTTTTTCATTCTCTTTTTTCCCATTTTCTGACATATTGCACCATCAAGATATTTCATTCCAACATTATTCCCTCCAAATTATTCATCAGTGAAATTTTTAGTAATTTCAGTAATATAGCACACCAAAGGCTATGAATACTCCACTGGTAAATGATATGGCTTCTTTTTTAAAAAATTAATTTTATTTTATTTTTTCAGTGTTCCAAGATTTATTGTTCATGCACCACACCCAGTGCTCCATGCAATGCGTGTCCTCCTCAATACCCACCACCAGGCTCAACCAACCCCCCATTTCCCTCCCCTCCAAAACCCTCAGTTTGTTGCTCAGAGTCCACAGTCTCTCTTGGTTCATCTCCCCCTCCAGTTTCCCCCAATTCACATCTAGCTTCTAAATTCCCATTTTAAAATCTGTTTCTTAGGCCCACTTTGGATACCAATGGTCTTAAGCCAACTTCCCTGGAAAAACGATTCTGAGATGGAGATTTGGAAACAGATTTACTCCGAAGCACTCGTTAGTACACATCTGTAAGAGGGGGAGGAGGCAAAATTGGAGAGAACAAGAAGTTGAACTGTTATGTACTTGCACCAAAGATTTGGTCAATCCCATGTAGAGCTTTTGATTTAGAATAACCCTTCAGAGAGTTGTCCCAAATTAGGGAAGACAGCCATGACTGTTTCTTTACATTCTGAGATATGAGTTGCTTCTCAGGAGGGAGAATATGCTTGGGCGGAAAGCTCCCTACAACTTAGAAGAGTACTTGGAAGAGGATCTCAGCTGCGATCCAACAGTATCCAACACTCCCAGACACTTGGGAGAATGAATGACTTATTCTTCAAGGAAATTTGGACAACATACCACAGCTTCCATGATATTTGATATGATGTAACATGGAGCCTCCAAAAATAAGAATGTCTGAGAGCTGCCAAGGCCTTATAATTGCTTCAGGACAGGATGTGGGAGTGTTCAAGAAACAGGATAAATATAAACATTCAAAATTATCATTTGAACTCAAAATTTGAAAGCATGGGTTATTTTAAAGTTCTTATCTTTAGTGAATACTATCTTTGATATCCTGCTTCCTTTTGGGTTGAAAGATTCATTTGTCATTCTGAAAGAATATTTTTTCTTTTTTATTTTATGATGGAATAATGCTTTTTGTCCTGATAACCACAAAAGTTTGTATTTGATGATGGATATAAAAGTGCATGGTGAAATTGTAGACTGAGATAGAAAATAAGATAATATATATCATTGACTTCCATAAAACAATCTTTCTATCCTGTGACCTTTTGGCAAATTGATGATGCTTAAGACTTGAAATTATAGCATAAATTATCTTCCGTCAGCAATTTAACCAGATAGATATGAAATCTATCGCATAAGGAAATTTGGCCAGTGAACCAGAGACTCAAAACTACTACTCCACTGTGAATTTCTCCAGTGGGGACATGTGGTGCATGCTTTTTGACAAAGCAAGGAGTCAACATTAGGATTAGAGGAAGATCAAGATGAAAATTTTCTCCAAATGCCCAATTAGTGTATACCAGACTATTCCTCAGAAAATAGGACCTACAAAATACTTTGTTGGGAAAGGATTTTATTACCCAAAGGAAGCCTGTTATTTTTGTTGCCTGAACTTTTTTGGCCCTCAAACCCACTTCACGGTGAAACTTTTTATAATTCATTAGAAATAATGTTCCATGGGAGAACAGTGGAATCTAATTTATGTTGGGTTCTCATGCAGTGTTAATAGAAGCTAGTACAGCTTGTGGCTGCAAAGTTGTGAACAAGGCTGTGGCAGCCAGCCTCTAAAACAACCCTCAAAAATCTTGCTCTTCTTGTATTCGCACGCTCTGTAGTCCCTCCCCACATTTTACTGGCATTGATTGGTGTGACCAATAGAATTTGGCAAAATTAATGATATTTTTCAGATTAGGTTATAAAAAGATTGCAGCTTTTTCCTTGGGAGCACTTTCTGTCTCCCTGATTATTCAGTCTATGGGAAGCCAGGACACTCAGGCAACCAATAACAATATAGGCCCCTATAAGGAAGATCTGAAGTGATCCGCCAATAACCAGTGAGGAACTGGGGCCCGTCAACACCAGTGTTGTGGAAGTACATGCTCCCCATCATATGCCATCATGAAACTGTGGCTCTGGTCAGTGGTTTGACTTCATGAGAGATCCTAAGTCAGAACCACCCAGCAAAGCTGACCTTGTGTTCCTGACCCATGGGAACAAACATTTGTTGTTTGAAACTACTAAGTTTTGGTGTAATTTATTATACATTAGTGGATACTTAGTGCGACAATTTAAACTGAACCAATCAGTGCATTTCATTCTCTTTGCCACAGTAATAGGAATAAAGTAGGACATTTGACTCAAGTGAGTCCATTCCGAGTAGCTTCCAGGGCTTTTAATGGGGATTTTAGTACATTGACAGTCTCCTATCTCCTTCATGGTGAAATGTGTATATGTGAGTGTTGGAGCCATTCTGTCAGGATGAGGAAAACCAGTTGGAAGACAAAGCTGTCATTCTTGAAGCAGGTAGAACATAAAGAATTGTGGAGAACAGAACAAGAAGCCTCTGTCTTTTCACTTAGGCAAGCCAGTGAAACTCTTTTGTTGTTTAAACTAGCTTGATTTGGGTTTTCTGTGACTTGCAACCAAAAAAAACAAAAAACCAAAAAACAAAACCCAGTGTATCCATAGGCAGAAACTATGCCTTTAAATCTTAGCAATCATCTTTGCTTATTTTGTATTATTAGACCACAAAGAGCAGTCTTATAAAATACCCTTGATTTTATAGATCTCAAGAACCTGGTCATAGATCTTGACAAGCTGATTCTCTTTTCCCTTTCTCTGGATTGTACCATCTTGAGTCTTGTTTCTTGACAGATGAACTCTCTTCTTTATAATACTGTTGTTCTCCTCATTTAGGTTGCCTCTACTGAGTAGCAAATCTTGCTCCATATGCCACTCTAATTTAGACCCTTACCCAGAAACTGATTGCCTTTGAGAAGTCAGTCCCAAATTCCAGGCTAATACTACCAGTCCATTCTACCTGACTGTACCTTTGCCTTTCTTTCTGGTGATTACCACTAAGGTCCCAGTGCCAACATATCTTTTAACTGACTCAAAATTTATGAGGAGGTTTAAGTGAAATTCTGTATAGGTCCGATTTTTTTATAGTAGTTGCTCAGTAAATGGATGCTGAATAAATAAAAGTGCTCTTTAACTGTAGTTCTACATATTCATGAGGAAACATGAAGTGAAAAATTCTATTATTTGAGCATTCTATCATGTTTATTATACAATAAATATTTATTGTAGAGAAGTTAGAAAATCTAGATAAGTAAACTACTTTCTCTATTAAAAAAATTTAAAATACATCAGAGGAAACTCTTGACTATTTAAATTTTATTATCCTAGCCTTTTTCTAATAAAAATTATATATACAAAATGAGTCCTTACTACTTATTAATTAGCTTTTTATCATTTAAAAATTAATCATGAATATCTCTTCCTGTTGTTAAAGATAAATATGTTAATTTGTTTATTGAATTCTATGTCATAATCATTCTATCATTTTCTTCTTTCTGCCTGTCTTTAGGGAAAATGGTGACTCAGGCTCGTTATGATAAATAAAATCTTACGAAAGAATGGCTAGAAAAATGACTAAACCATCTTTGGCTTTGTTGAGACTTGTGTGTTGGAAGGAAAAACTAAATGTTATTTTCCTTTGCTCAAATAAAAGTAGGTGTGGGTAGATGAAACCTGTAATGATTCTATTGAAACCTGGTTCAATGTCAGAATTAGGACAAAGTTTCAAAGCAAATTTTGTATCCTGAGAAAACCATAGGCATACGAGAACATCTCCCTTCACCTTACACAACTGACATTCTTCTATATGAAGGCTTGACAGTGTGGGGGAGATGGATAGAGCAGTAAATGAGCCTGCCAGGAAACATGGTTTCCAAATCTAGGGCTGTACTTGCACTTAACATAACTTTGGGAAGGTATCTTTCTCTTTTAGAAATCTCTTACAGATATTCTATCTCTGCTATTTTATAAGTCTTTAAAATTAGATTGAAAAATGTGTTTTAAAAAAACCACTTAGAGAGCCGTGTGGAGGTCTTGCTTTTTTGGCTGTTTTTATTTAACTTGAAGGTTCCTCTTTTAACCAGGAGAAAGAATAATTATGAAAATTTCTCTATGCTGTATCTTTAACTATTTACTTTTGAACATGCTAGTTAATTTAAATGGGTTAATTTGACTTAGTATTTAGCAAGCTAATTTTAGTGAATGAATTTAGTGTCAAACATCTTGGTTAACACCATTACCAAGTTAATACCAATCATTACAGCTCTTGGTAAAAGTTTAGGGCTGCAAGATATAGTGTACATTCAAGTTGTACACTACTATTTTCAGGGACATAATTCACAAAGACTGTGATCTGAATGATAAACAAAATTTGTGTAATGTGGAATCTGCATAAATTTCTATTGTGGACATGAATATTTTCATACAGGCAATCAGGTAGATATGAATAAGCTACATATATGTCAGGGGGGTTACATTTGTCCATGACATTTTCCTTAATATATCCTCTGACACCATTAGTGACTCTTCTGTTATTCTACCCCTCCAAACTAGAAAATTTGTAGGTTCAACACCACTCCAGGCTTTGAGACCAAATGTTTCTTCATTAAAAAGAAAGCTTATAAATCATAGGCTAATAGTTCAGGCAGAGAGATTGAGTCAGACTCTTTGATGTTCTCCATTTGCCTACTAATACCTATTTTTGAAATTATGCTCTTGCCTTGTTCCTTGGTATCTGAATTACTAGCTGGTTTCCCTCTTCTAATAGAAAGTAAATTTTATGAAGGTAAGCATTTTTGCCTGCTGTTTTCACTGATATAATCCTAGGTCATAACAGAGCCTCAAATTCAGTAGGTTCAAAAGATATAATTGTTGATTTGTTAATTACTGGATAGGGCACTCTGTAATTTTGTCCAATTCAACTGGCAGCAGGGACTTTGCCTACACTGAACCCTGGTTCAATGTCAGGCATCTGCCTTCAACCTTCTGCCATTCTCCTTTGATGTTTATGTTGCCAGCTTCCAGACTCTCTGACACTGGAGCCCACAAGCCTGCTGCCTCAGATGGTTGAACATCCACCTGGACTGGGCTGTTGCCTGTCTGTGGTCACACGTATTCTGTTTCTGTGTTCTACCTCCTGAGCTGTTTGCCCTAATGTCTCAGAGGGCTTTGTTTGGCTCTGAGCACCTGTTCTAGTGTGAAGTGCATCCATCTTATCTCTAGGTCCCAGCCCTACATCTCAGCCTTCTCAATTCCCCATAACTCACATCCTGACAGTACTTACTTGTACTTGAAGCCTAGTTAATGAAAGATCTTTTATTTGGACGGAATTCAGAGGGTTTTTTTTTTCAACCCTAAGAATTGAAAAGCTTTACCAAACAAGGCAAGGCTCACTGTCAGCCAAAGGGCTCATCACCAGACCTTTTCAGGATGGACATCAAGCTCTTTCATGGTCCCTAAATCTGAAGCAATTTACCAACATTCTCTGAACCTGTTTCCTCAAAAGCAAAGTGGAATTAAAGACCTAACATTTATGTAAGTGCGTAATATGGTCCTTGGAACCCAACAATTATGTGCAAATTGGCTTTCCTCCATTGTTTTCCTTAAAGGGAAACATAAAACCTGGGATTGGCAAAGGTCTGCCTCAGGTATCAAAGTCTACTTGATGCTTTTATCTGATCGGCCTTCCAGGGCCTGCCTCCTGCCCCATCCTGCCAATTCCTACTTCCTGATTATTGGCATCAGCCTTCTTACCATTGGTGTTTCCACCATCATCTCAGACCTTACTGTGTGCACTGATATCTGCAGGAATCTCAAAATTCAACCCCTGGTTTTGTTCTACCCTTTAATCTCTGACATTACCAGCCCAACAACTCTATTTCTCAGAGTCCTCTGCTGGGCATCAGGAGGGTTTAGGAAATCCGAAGGTTTTCGGGTACCTGGGGTACCTGGATGGCTCAGTTGGTTAAGCAGCTGTCTTCAGCTCAGGTCATGATCCCAGGATCCTGGGATGGAGCCTCGCGTTGGGCTCCCTTCTCAGCAGAGAGCCTGCTTCTCTCTCTCTCCCTCTGCCTGCTGCTCTGTTTACTTGTGCTCTCTCTCTTTCTGTCAAATAAGTAAATAAAATCTGTAGAAAAATAAAAAATATAAAAATATAAAAAAAGACTTAAGAAACTGAGCGCTCCCTTCCTTTCCTCCTGTGCTTTGAAAATAAGACTAAACATAGTGAAATATTTTTTTCCTAAAATAATGACCATATGTCTGAGTGGAGGCTAAAACCTGCATCTTTGAGGGGCTTTATGCATCTTGTTCCTTGTTCCTCATCCATAACTTACCTCCATCTCTAGAATGTCACTGAGCCTATTAGCTAGCAAATTCTTACTTCATAATTGTAATAAAAGAAACAGTTTAAGAATGATTTCAATAAGCATATGGGCATTAGAACATGTTATATTTTGGGGAGTGACTTATTTAGGAAAAAGAAATGTAGTCCCTGATTCCTAATCTGCTTGATAAGCTTAAGGAAAGAAATGTTGACTAAATTCTGTTTTTTAGCGTACATTTCTAAGGAAGACTCTCCTTTTCTGAACTTCTTAATGTGATAGATAGATATGCCTCAAATTCTCAAATATAGTTGTAATGCCTGGTATTTAACTACTTTACATTGCCCTAAAGCTATTGGTGCTTTAGGGTAGATTGTGAGTCCCTTGAGAACAGACTCTTAATTGTCTTTGTTCAATATCCAGTACAGTGCTCAGGCAACATGTTTTCTTTATGAATAAATTCTTAAGAACCAAGGAGTGAAATAGAAAATATATTATTGGTTCTTCAGAATCAGTCCATGACATAGGACATACTTGAAAGTCCAAAATGCACCCAAACTTTAAAAATGTAAGACAGGCAGAGTATTTCTTTTTTAGTCTGGTAAAGGATTTGAGAAATCCTTAAACATTTCCCCTGCAATTAAAGCCCCACTTTACTTGATAGGAAACACCTGATTCCCCCTTTTCTTTTCTTTTTGTAAGAAGAAACTTCTCATGGGCTGTCTCAGATGCTTGTCTTCCCTTATGAGTTATAAAAGTAAGAGTAGGGATTTTAGGCAGCAGAATTGGATCTTGTTATGATATATCTACTAGAATCATGGAACTCAGACATAGAACGGTTCTAGAGAGATCAAAAAGCAAGTAAAATACTTCAGACACCAAAAATCTAGTGTGGTCTACCATGTGAGGCCATGAATCACTGGGAGCAGCAATAGGGATTTCTTTCTTTCTTTCTTTCTTTCTTTCTTTCTTTCTTTCTTTCTTTCTTTCTTTCCCCTCTAACACTGAAAATAGCTTTTTTTTTTTTTTTTGTAGTTTCCACTTTGGCAGAGTTGGAGAACTTTAATGTGTACAAGGCCAAATGTGTAAATTATCAATAAGGATTATGAATTGCTTTAGCTCAGAAAAAATTGGCAGCTTATGGAGGATGCCATCTAAAGGAGTGGCAAGCTGACTGTTTACTTCCTTCTCCTCCTGACCTTTCTAACATCCTGAAGCACTCCATTCTTCATCACTCTGCAGGACTGGACGCGTTGTTGGCCATCTGCTTGGAAAACAATCCTCTTGTGGTTGAACCTAATTCATGCAGCACATGGAGTTCAGCATGCAAGATCTATGAATTTGCTCCCACATTCAGATACTGACTCGTCTAGCTAGATCCAGGAACATCACTTACTGGACTTAATTTTTCAGTCAACACTCACTTATTAAACAAACAAATAATGGCAGTTGTTAAAATAAACACAAAAGAGTCTTTTTTTTTTTTTTTTTGGTTTAAAGGCAATACCTAATGAAATTTTTTAAATTTTACATATACTGTAGCTGAATTCTAATACTATATTTGCTCTAATTTTAAGCATGATTAATAAGAATATAAACAAAGATCAATTAGGTCTAACTTGGCATTTGACATCTTCAAAATGAAGGTAGCAAAGTAGGATATAGTTAAAGAAAATTCCATAATATTAGATTTATAGGTCTTTGGACTACAAGTATATTTATTTATAAAGAGGGACATATGCTTTCAAAACTTTCAAAGATACCTTATGTCTTATTGTGAAAGACTGTATTTCTGTTTCTTTCCTTCCTACACCTAATCTCTGCCACTTTTATATATTCAGAAAGGTTGCTCAAGCTCCAGCTAGTGAGATGCACTTTAGGATAAATGATAAGCAGTCCTACCTTTGCCTTTCACATACAATTTGTGAAGGTCAAATAAATACTGTTTGCTTAATAACTTACTGACAGCATTTTTGCAAATGTTAACTGACCAAGGGGATTTAGGTTGTTTCATTTTGTTTTACGGACTTGGCATTTAATTTTGCTTCAACTCCTGGGCTCTTTGGAATGTCAGAGCTATGAGTGTAGCCTCATTATAGATCTGAGTTGGGTCTTACTAGAGAAAACCATTGGCTATTGCAGGGGCTCAGCTGAAAGACCCACATGGCAGGAATAAGAGGGAATGTTCTAGACGTAAACAGGTCTCATAAAGGAAGAAACCAGGTGTGTGTGCGTGTGAGTGTGTGTGTGTGTGTGTGTGTGTGTGTGTGTGTGTTCTGGAACCCAGTTACAGTTGAGAGAATTAGACATGTCTGTCCAAAGAGGATGGCAGAGGGTTGAAAGAATAAATCATGATGACACTACTTAAAATTATAGACATAAATTGATCCAGATGTTCTTCTGTACATTTGTTTATTAATCATTTATGTGTACAGCATTTAAAGTTGGTTCCAATTTATTTATTTCAAGAGTCTTTTCTCTACCCAAAAAGATATTTGTGGGTTAAATAAAAATGAGTTTTCCATTTCTAAAAGATTTAGCTTTTCCAACTTAATTGTTATCTTCCTCTAGTTGCCTGCTTTCTTTAATCTTTGTCCATTTCTTTTCACCCTTGCCCTGCCTTAGCTTTTCTTTTTTTTTTTTTTTTTAATCCCTGATAAGTTACCCAGCTCTAAATTTCTGTCTCTTTTGTCCCTGCATCTGGATTTCAGATCATCACATTGGGAACAATAATTCCAGTAACCACCACCTTCACCTTGCCAAGCATCACACCCATTCTTGTGTACTGCTTTTACTGACAAGTCCTACTGGAGAGAGCTTGGAACTGAAGGGACATTGGAGTTGAGTAATTGAGGCACAATTTGCAAACTAATCCGCATCACTGACTTCAGCATAAATTTTTTCAGAAACCAATTACAGATTTATTTATGATGACAAATCTTGTGTCCTTGTGCTAATTATTTCCTACTCCCACCTTCTGAAATCTCATCTCTCTTCCTTTTGGATACACACACATACACACACACACACACGCACATATACATATGAGTATGGTCCTAGATATTTGCTTGAGAATCAAAAGCCTTTATATATGAGGTGGACTGAAGATTATTAGATGCATTTCTGTGGAATATTGCACTTTATATAGGCATAAGGATTTTATTCCGGGAACCTCAGTGATAGGAAAGATTAGAAAATTAAAGAAATATAAAATTTGTTTTAATTCAACAAGTATTAGTGGGGTATGTTGTTGATTATTGAAAGAATCACAAAACTGAAAAGACTTATTCTGACTTCAGAAGTTCAGAACTCAGTGGGAGAGATGCCCAAATACATAAATATAGGTCAGTCAGGCTATAAAGTGTTGCAAAAGAAAAATAAACAAAAACATCTACCATGAGAGTACATGATGTGATGATCCCTGGGTGTCGTACATAACTGATAAATTATTGAACACTACATTTGAAACTAATGATGTACTAGAAGTTGGCTAATTGAATTTAAGAGCTATCTACCATGACAACATACAGCAAGAAGAGATCAACTTTAACCAAGAGGATTTGAAAAGCTTATCAGAAAAGAAAGGAATAAATATGCTTATACTGTAGGGCTAGGAAACATTTTGAGAAAAAAAGCTGATGATTTGTCAACTTCACTTATTCAGGCAACCTTGATTAATAACCTTATGTTAGCTGTGTTAGAGAACTAGAAGCCATGTTTCTGCCAATAAGGAGCTCCCAGCGTGGTTGGAGAAGAGACAAAATTACAATCCACTAATGGATGCCATTGGAAAGATAGTTTAAGGCAGTGATTTCCCAGAATCTCCCAAAGATCTTGTAAGAAATTGTGACGCCTGGAAATCACAATCACTGTGGGTATCTGCTTTTTGATAACAACTCCTTAGGTGACTCTGACAATTAAACAGTTTTAAAAGCCAACACCTATGAAGTAATGAAACCTACATCTAGAAGGAGGAAGGAGAGTGATGTGGTGAGCCAAGGGGAAGGGCAGGGATCTTCCAGACAGAGGAAAAGGCTTTGTCCAGATGCCAGAGAGTGTCACTGGATCAAAGGAACTGCATGTATGTTTGGGGGTCATAGTAGGTGGATCTAGAGAAGTAGACAAGGGCCATATTGGAAAGATCTTGCATGCATGGTAAATACTTTGCATTCTTTCTTGATAATAATGGGAACCTTTGACAGGTAGAGGAGCACAATGCAGTAAAGGAGGTACCAAGGAATTACAGCTAATGCATTTGATCCTCAAGGAAATTTTTTTTTCACATTTGAATTTTGTGGTTGAAAAATTTCAATAAAATGGAGGGTCACAAGATTAGTCTCCTAACCATAAGAATTTTCATTCCTAGGTCCCATTTTTGGTCTTATCACTTTTAATTAGTTTCATCCCTGTAAATCAGTTCGGCTTAGTGGGACTTGGTTGATCCATTTAGTTGATCTCTGCCAAAAAATAAAATAAAACAAACACAGAAATAAACAAAACACTGTCCACCAATGTTTTGATCATCTGTTTAAGTCTCCTTACATATGCAATAAGATCACTTAATAGTCTGTATTTGATGTATGCCATTAACAACCATAAGCTACTCTGATATCTCTGTGTTCTAATTAGTGACCTTTGATTACAAAACAATTCAATAAAATTTAACTTTTAGGCATTTGCTGTAAGAGTGTGTGTGTGCAGGTGGTAAGAGGATGAGAGGGTGCCTTCTATGCCCTTGTGAATCTTGCAGGCATGGTGGAAAGTGACAAATGGAAAAAGTTTTAGTCTGATCTGTCTCATTAGCAGTTGTGTCACCTTGGGTAAGATACTTCCCTGGAGTCTTATTTTCTTCATCTGCAAAATGAGATGGCCAAAAAGATTATCTCCAAGATAGTCTTCTGATATTAATCATGGGTTTCCAGTGATCTAGTAGGGAAAAGTATGGTGCTAATGTAAGATAGAAGTCTGTATTACCCAGTAGTATTAGCACCTTGCTCTCTGAGTCAGTCTGACCTGGGATCCCAGCTCCATTATGTACTAGTTGTAAAAACAGGAATAGCTTAAAATATCACTCTAGTTACCTGTTTCCTCGTCCATAACATGTGTGTTTATAATAGCAATGGCCTCTTCTGATCCCTCAGAGAATGAAAAGACACGATATTTGAAAAGAAATGAGCTCAGTCTGTGTCATGTAATAAGCCCTCAATAAATGTTCGCAATGATAATAATAATTATTATCATTATAGGTAATATATATTATTATTATAAGCCAAGACTTAATATTAATTCAAAGCAGAGAGTACATACAAATGGGGGCCTCACAGTGTATTCATAAGAAGATAACATTTGAGACATTCCTTAAAGATGGAAGAGGAGTGCAGTTAGGTTTGTGAAGGAGAGGGAAGAGGCCAGAGTGGCAGGAGAAAGTCTTTCTAGGGGCACCGGGGTGGCTCAGTCATTAAACGTCTGCCTTCGGCTCAGGTCAGGGTCCTGGGATCGAGCCCCACATGGGGCTCCCTGCTCGGCAGAAGCCTGCTTCTCCCGCTACCATTCCTTCTGCTTGTGTTCCCTCTCTCACTGTGTTTCTCTCTGTCAAATAAATAAAATCTTAAAAATAAAAAAAAAGAAAGTCTTTTTAAAGGAGGGTAGAACTTTATGATGTTTCTATGAATGTGTAAAGCAGGACACAAAGTACAATAGAGCCTTCCACCTTTCATGAGTGATGTCACTCCACTTCACTGCCTCCCTGAGGGCAGATTGGTTGAAACTATTTCACTGATAAATTCAAATGAGTAAAGTGACTTGCTTCATAGTTTCAGCAGAGAGCTTTTGTAGTACCAAGATGATAACCTAAATGTTATGAGAGCCAGGCCTTGTGATTCTACCTATGCAATCTTACACTGATCCTACATCTGAATCCTGCTTGAGATTTTATGGAGTCAGGATTTTGACTCTAGGTACCAGGTGGAGTAGAAGCTTACCCCTGAATATTTGCCAAGTGTGAGTGGGCCTTGATCTCCTCAGAAGGACTACCATTTCCCTGACTCATCTATGCTGCTTTTATAGTTTCCATTAGACACCTGCCTGTGTTCCACTTTGACTGTCTGAGATCCAAACTTGGATCCTGCCACTTTCTAGTTCTGTCAGTTTGGTTAAGACACTTAACAAATGGTCCTCATTTTCCTCCTCTGCTAAATGGCGATACGATGCCTTCTAGTTATGTCTTAAATACAAAATAAAATAATGTAAGTGAAAATGTTCATGAAATCCAGTTAAATAAAACTAAGCTAAGTTGCTAGAGCATTCTTTCCATTAATTCTTTGAAAACTAGTATATAGAACTTTTATTCATTTGAAGCATAAGTAAAGAAATTTACTTGAAGTTTTGTTTTGTTTTGTACCTCAGTTCCATAAATTGACTATCTCCAATGATGAAATTTACTGGTCAATTTTAAAACTCCTTCATTATCATAAAAACTAAGAAAATCTAAAGTGTACTTTAGACCTAACTAAATGGAATTTTAGCTCAGAATTTTCTACTAAAGTATCCTGCTTTTTAAATGTAAAATATATTCCAAATAAACTATATGGTTACTGGGCCACTGTAGAAGGATTTATTTAGAATGTGCATAGTAAACTTATATCTTTATCTGACAGAGAGCAAATATCTATTAAGAGCCTAAATAGTGTTGAATATCCTTCCCCCACCAGAATATGTTGTTCTCTGATGAGTTTCGTACATGATGCCTGACACATGAAAT
Source organism: Procyon lotor (assembly GCA_028646535.1). NCBI lineage: Eukaryota > Metazoa > Chordata > Mammalia > Carnivora > Procyonidae > Procyon > Procyon lotor. The sequence goes on from CM053603.1 coordinate 119,456,993, forward strand.
TCATTTATTAATTTGTTTATTCACTCAACATATATGGATTGAACCCTGAAATTCAATAAAACTAGGTAGTGTCTATTTCCAGGAAGCTTATATTCTTCAACAAACAACCCAAACATCTGAGATTCTACAATGATGTAATAATAACTGTAGTCAGGATTGTTAAACATTTATTTCTGTTTATTTTTTTAAAGATTTTACTTATTTACTCATTTGAGAGAGAGAGAGAGCATGAGCAGAGGGAGGAGCAGCAGAAAAGAAACAAGCAAACTGCACTGGGAGCAAAGCTTGGTGTGGGGCTTGAACTCTCGCCCTGTGGTCATGACCCTAGCCAAAACCCAGAGTCTGATGCTTAACC
>CM053603.1:119457847-119601367 GCA_028646535.1 Procyon lotor
TTGTTAAACATTTATTTCTGTTTATTTTTTTAAAGATTTTACTTATTTACTCATTTGAGAGAGAGAGAGAGCATGAGCAGAGGGAGGAGCAGCAGAAAAGAAACAAGCAAACTGCACTGGGAGCAAAGCTTGGTGTGGGGCTTGAACTCTCGCCCTGTGGTCATGACCCTAGCCAAAACCCAGAGTCTGATGCTTAACCAACTGAGTGATGCAGGTGCCCTACGTTGTTGAACATTTAAAGCACAGGCAAAATTAAAAAAAAAATCCCTGCTTCATTTGCCTGTAGGATGATTGTCACGAACTCATTCTAAATCTGATGTGCCCCTGTGCCTTTGTTCCCTAAATAGCAACACAATTTTTCCAACTTCTGTGTTCAGCTAATTCTTATCATTTAAGTACCAAATCAACAATCATCTCTTCCATGAAGACTTAGTAGTGATTGCCAAGAGATATTAATCACTCCATTGTTTATGTACCTAAAAATTTTTCAAGAAACACATATTTCAATACAAGATCAACCAATCAATTTATCTATTTTCCCATTTGACTGCAAACTTCTTGAATGATGTTTTATTGATTTTTGGATATCAAGCCTAATTTTGTCCCTAACCCTTTCTACTGGAGAGTTTTGTTTTGTTAAACATCATCTGGAGACATCAAACTAGCATATAGAAAACTTGAAATAATGACATGCTAAATTATGTGACTGTTGATTATATGTCCAGTGGAGAGGAAAGTGAGCTAACCATATCAAATCAGGCTTCATGAAGTTAAGGATGATTAGGATTATAATAAATGGCAAAAAAAAAATCATCCTAGTCAGAAGAAAGAGCATAAACATATGTTCAGAGACATAAGTAACCAGAGGTTAAGAAAAAAATGTGCATAATGACTAGAATAAGAGTTGCATTGATAAAGACTGAGCAAGCAAAGAAAGGGTAATATATAATTGTCTTAGGGGAGGTATATTAATAGTCAGGGTCCTACAAAGAAACAGAACTAATAGGAACATATATATTATACATGATATATATATCCATATGTATTTAGGGATATATATTCCCATTCCATAAGATAGAAGAGTTGCTGTCTTACTGGGAGGCAGCTTAGCTTTGTTCTATTCAGGCCTTCAGAGGATTGGATGAGACCCATCCACATTAAGGACGACAATCTACTTAGTATACTGCTTTAAATATTAATCTCACCCCATATACCTCACAGAAACACCCAGAATAATGTTTGACCAAACATCTAGGTACCCTGTGACCCACCCAAGTTGATAACATAAAATTAACCATCACAAGATGTACAGAGGAAAAATCAGGAAAGAAAAATTTTGTCCCATGTTATTAATAACAGGCTTTCTGAAAAAGGCATCCTGAAAGAAATACAGGTTTGGGATAAGTATATTTGAGCTTTTAGTGGGGATCATTCCTGAAGGCAAAGCAAAAGGAGCAAAAATATAAGTTAGGAAATGTCAGGGTATTTGTGGTTCCAACAATGGTCACTTACATAGAGCACAGCATAGGATATGGAGAGGGAACAGCAAAATGTCCCCACCATACTGTCTTCCCCCAGAGCAATTAAGTCCTTTGCATTTCTGTTCTCTTTTCACTCCATAATGCTTCTCCAGCTCAAGGCTTACTGTGAAAATAATGCTGGACATATAAAGTGTAGATAAATTATGAAAATTTTAAAAAAGAACTAAGCTGATGAATTTGTTTCTAAATGAGTAGGATTTAAGGTCACATGCCAAAGAATCAGAGAGATGGGGTTGTGTTTTCTTGGTGAGCAGAAGGAAACAGGTCTTACAAACTAACTGATATAAGGTGGGGTCCCAGGCACCAGAATGGAGCAGGACGGGATGGAGGTTATTCAGACTGGCCAGGAGGGGGAGTACAAGCTGTGTCTTGGGGACAACCAAAGGTAAAACCTAGGGGATCTGGTTAATTGGCAAATTCAAGGGGTCAGTACTGGGATTTAAATGACAGATAAATCCCAAAGGCTCTGAATCCTGAAACCACTGGAAGACAGAGCACTGGTATGAGGTGATGTGGGGCAAAGAGCAAGGGAAAGAGTGAAGGTAATTTCCTAAAATATCATTAATTGACTGGATGTTGTTTATGTTTGCTTCCCTGGGATGCCTGGTTAAAGGCTAAGGATGAGGGCAGATGGGAATTAAGTTTACAGGTAGAAATAAAAAGAGATGTTACCTGGTCTCTCTGCTACTTGATCACTCTTCCTTTCTTGTCTAAAACCTTCATTGACTCGACAAATAGCAAGTTAATCCATGTTCCTCAACCTGGAATTGAATATATTCCATGGTGTGACTATAACCTGCCACTCCAGCTTTATTTTTTTTCTACTGCCCTAAACATACACTAAACTATGGATATAGCAGAGCACTCAGTGTTTCTTCATCTTATACTTTTCCCTCTTACCTCTAGGCCCTTGATAACATTATTTTATCACTGATGTCATTTAGCACCACCGTCTTGAATGAGATTGGAAGTCAGTAATCCACTGTCTTGGTAGGAACTTTCTTTGTGCAGTTGTCATTCCCAACTGCTGAACTAAGAGTACATTAATTGAGCCTCCTGGATTGTAAGGGTGGGTATAAGGGTAGTGACAAGGACACAGCCTGATAGCATAGAAGAGCATTTCCTACAGCTTCTTGACAATTTCAGTGTTTCCTCGCCCAGCATGGATTAAGGATACACTGAACAACCCACATTCATATAGCCTTTGTAATTTGAAAAGATGAACAGAAACTGACTCCGTAAATGAATACTTACGTATGTGGAAAGAAAACAAGAATGAAAGGCAAAATGGCGAGAAGACATTAGTAATGGCAAATTGAATGTGCTAGAGTCAACTGGAAAAAGTTCAGCTTGGGAGATCAAGCCTGATTCTGTTAGATTCACTTACTACCAATTTAATACTGAACATAAGGATATATATACAGGGGTGTAGGCCAGCAAGAGAAAAGTTTCATATTGGGATGGCCTTTTGAGTTGCGTGTTAACTTTAAAAGGAGTAAAATGAACCATATCATTTTTACCCATTCATCTGTTGAAGGGCATCTTGGCTCTTTCCACAGTTTGGCGACTGTGGCTGTTGCTGTTATGAACAGTGGGGTACATATGGCCCTTCTTTTCACTACATTTGTATCTTTAAGGTAAATACCCAGTAGTGCAATTGCAGGTTCATAGGGTAATTCTATTTTTAATCTCTTAAGGAAAGTCCACACTGTTTTCCAAAGTGGCCACGCCAACTTGCATTCCCACCAACAGTGTAAAGGTGTTCCATTTTCTCCACATTATGGAGCATTGAGTGTGGTGCGTAAACAATGAATCTTGGAACACTGAAAAATAAAATAAAATTTTAAAAAAAGTAAAAAAAAAAAAAAGGAGTAAAATGCAAACATTTGTTACCAGTTTTATTCTAGCACGGTTCACCCAAAGCACCCCTGAGGGCTGAATTGGACTGCGCCATGATGAAGTCATGTTTTTCTAGGTGACATAAATTACAGAATGAGTAGCGATGTATGCACTGCTGCTGAACTGGGGTGTGATTTTTGATGAATGATTCATTGAACCATCTCTGAGGCTTGGCTTAAGGAAGACCCACATTCTATGTAAGGTAAGAGATAAATTAAGAGCATAAAATTTCCAGGACTTCACGCTCTCCCAAGAATTCTCCAAATTAGAGAGTTCAAGTATTCCATCATGAACTGATTCATGAACTCTCTACCAATGGCGATCCTTCTTCTATTTGAACATCTTCAATGTCAAGAAACCCAGCAGAACAGACCACTTCCTTTCAGTCATTTCTAATTGTTGGAAAATTTTCCCTTAATTGAATCCAATTCTACTTTCTAGTTTTTAAACATTTTTTTAGTTACATTCTCTGAAGCCTCCCAGAAAGATCATCATTTCTTTCCCACACAGCAATCCTCCTATTATTTAAAACCCCGTATCATGTTTACTGTCTCCTTTATTTAGATTTAAAATGCTGTCTTCACCCTAACGTTCTGCAGCCATACCTAATAGGAGATGCCTCTGAATCTCCTCACTAACTTCACTAACTGGAAGCTTCTCCTCTAGATGGGCTCCAGTTTACCTTAAATGGTGGTACTCAGAACTAAACACAATGAAGTCCAGCATGATCTAGCCAGGTTGAATGCTAGAATTCAGCCTAACGTCACGTAAGCCTATATAATAGGTTTTTTAATTGAATACATTTTAGTCTCAGTTTCAACGGAGGTCACTAGAAGGTAAGTACCACATTCCACAATGAGATCAGAGACCCCAGGCAGAGGTTGCAGAAGAGGTGGCTTAGAACCTGTGTCACAACTCCTAATGGCCCAGCTATCTCAGCCCTGCTTTCCCACCCCCCAACCCCTGCCATCATACCAGGTGAACTGCAAGAAAGTAGATAAATTATTAGGAAATATTTTTGGAGACAGCTGGTGGTATGTGTTGAGTCCTACTTCCCTGTCACCATAGAGAAAGGTGAGAGTTCCCACACTTCACTATAAGCCTAGGGAAAGGGGTTTCAACTCATCTACTCTGATGTCATAATTCATTGATTTCTTCTTATTTTCCAGACACTATGTTAAGACCTTGAAAAATGTTATTTATTTCTCACAGTCATCTTAGACAGAATGCATAATTCTCATTTTATTGAGCAGGCAACTAAGTAGCTTGCCCAGGAGCTCACATGTGTTAAGTAGCTTAGCCTGAACTCAAGTTTGCCTGACTCCAAGCTTTTAACTACTGATTTATTTTGCTATTAGTTATAGTCAGCATGGCCTTTGACCACAGCAACTGATTTTACCATGTAAGTTTTTCCAGTGAGCTCTGCGTAATTAAAAATGAGTGAGAAGATTATTCCTAACTTGTGGTGTAAATCAACTATTCCTTCTAAGGACTCATATTATTATAAAGAGCATAGATAGAAGGGACAGTTTGTGACACTAACAGAAACAATGGAGTTAACATGAAAACCACTTGAAGTCATTCTCAATCGAAAATGCAGAGCTGCTTCCACCTAGAGGCCAACAGGAGAACTGCAGTCTTTCTGTCATACAATACACTCCTTTCACTAACCACCAGCCCAGTTGCTAGGCTCTCCTCCTCACCGCGTGGCTCTAAAGCTTCAACCAGTAGTGTGGGCCCCAGGGAACATGGTGTATATGAATGGCCCCAAATGTCTTGGGGATCGTGCAGAACAGAAAGTTCTGGAGCTGCAAAGATCATAGTACCCCTTCTTCCTGCCTAGGATTGGTCCTTGGGGGACCCTGGACGATTCAGAAAGACCAAGTCCAACCTCACTTCCTCTTCTGTGAAACGTGGGAACTGGGAGGATTCAACTCAATTCAGCTGATATTTGTTAAGACCTACTGCAGGCCGGGCAGCATTTTCAGCACTTGGGATGTGCTGGTGAACAAAACAAAGCTGTCTTCATGAAGCTCAGATAAGATAATGCATTTGGAAATATTTTGTAAACACTGCTATGCCACGTGCACAGTGATAATTGTCCTTTGTGTTTCTACTACATCCAAAAGCCCTGTCGGTTTCTAACTAATGTGCCCAGGATCCAAGAAAGGAAGCACCACCCTGACTCTCAGAGTAGGAAAGACTTCATGGTGGAATGTGTGTGCATTTCTAAGGAAGATTTCAATGTGCAGGCATTGTGAGGATGGAAGGTGCAGCAGTAGAACAAGTCGCTCACAAGCCTATACAGACAAATCCCTCTCGCTCTCTGCCCAGGCTCTAGACTCCCATGATTAGCTTTATCAACTCAATCCCGATGGTTTAGATCCATTCCATGCAGCACACATTTATGGACAGACTTCTCTGCCTTCAGACCTAAGTTAGGTTCTGGGGACACAGAAAACATGGAAGATGAAAGACCTTGTCCCCGTCTTTGAGAAGCTGCAGTGAGTGGCCCAGAGCCAGGCTCATGTTGTGAAGTGAACAACTCCATTCAGGTAACTCTGAAGTCAAGCTTAAGTTATAGATCCCCTATAACTATATAGGGGATTATATTTCTATATAATATAGAATAGGGGATTATATTTCTATATATAGGGGATTATATATAGGGGATTATATTTCTATATAATATTTCTATATAATCCCCTATATAGATATTATGGCCTCACTGCTAGAAATAACATTGAAACCTGATTTGTCTTACATTATTCCCTAAAAGTACCAAACTTTTGATTCTGGAACAGTTCTGTAGTTGCAGGAATAGTACCTCCACTTTCAACCATTAACAATGACCAGTACAACTTGGGAATTAAATAAATTAGGTTATAGTCTATACCTTTCCTGTGGAAGAATCTCTGATTTCCCAAGATACATGTAGGCACGTGTGTGTTTGCTTGTCGATCGTACAATGCACTCAGTGTTTTCTTCCTTCTCTTCATCTTCTCCATTAAGTCCTGACACTTGGATGCGGGACCTGCTATTGGTACTTAGGAGGGAAGTGATGGGATCAAAGATACAATTCTGGCATCTCCCTTCTCATACCTTTGTGATCTATAGTATTTGACTCTGAAAAATAATATGATAGTTTTAATGCTGACTTTTCTTCTGTTCTTCTTAGTCTCTCAAAGCATGGTCACCTGTTTCAAAATCAGAATTTATACAAGACATTTATAACCCGTGAGCGCCTGCCCCCCCATGCCTGGTTTCCGGAATTCAAATCTTTGAGAGTGGAGCCCCCACTTCTGCATTTTTAACAAGTAGCTTTGGAGATTCTGGGATGCACTGAAATTTTAGACCCATTACCCTGCGTGCCCTGTTAGCAGGAAGAGTTCATTGTGAAAAGTCCCTGGGTGGAAAGCTAGCTGCTAAGTCTGGGACTTTTCCTGTAATGGGTTGTGTGCTTTTGGAATGGGTTTCTTCTCCCAGATCAATAGAGCGTGAACGTTTTAGATTTTAGGGCACAGGGAAAGATTTGTGACTCACCAAAGTAGCATGTGTGCATTGTAGCTGCCTTACACCATAGGTAATTCCATTCTTTGAACGAGCACTTTAAAAAACAAACATTATTTTTCGCAATTGTTAAGTAAAATAAGTCAATAAAATAAGTAAGATTGAAGGCATCCCCAATGCACTTACAAATTAATGATTACCGTTAACATATATATCCTTGTTTATGGTGATAATTGGGTTTATAGTCCACACATGGATTTACATCAACTTTTGCATTTAAGTTTATTTTTAAATTTACATTTATATATTTGAATACAAGTGAATTAAAATGAGAAAACAACAAGTTTTAGTCATAAAAGCTTATTATTTTAATATACCCACAAAGATATTGTATCAATACTGATTTTAGGCTTTTACCCTAAATTGTATAAAGCAAACACTTATAAAAGTTGGATAAAAAAAAGAATCTTTCCTTGAGCTATTCCTAAAATAACTATCTTAGTGACTGATTCTTCTCAAATTAATGACTTATTTGTAATTCTTCTCCTGTTCCTCACCAACCCCTTCTTTTTCTATCTCCCCCTCTCTCAGATTAAGAACCATGCAAAATAGTTTTTATTATTATCACTTAAATTTTGTGTTTTAGTTTAGAGAAGTCTGTCTGATGATGATAAAATGGCATGTGTATGCTCTTTTAAGTATTTTTAAAAGACTACTGGCTATGGAATATTTATACCCAATAAGACCGCCCACTCAGGTATAGGTAAAACTGCAGTTGCTGGGCTGTATCAAACACTTATTTAAAAATCCTTTTCCTAGCATAAACGGGATTTTTTTGACATATATTCAAACAGTGGTCCAGGGGAGAAAAGTAATCCTATAGGGAATTCTTGGTCATGTTCATGGTTACCATTTAGCTACTTTTGTCAGATACTCTTCTAAATGATAAACAGACACAGTATCATTTAATGTTCACGAATATCTCATGAAGATGGCATTCATACCTCCAATATTACAGAAACCACAACCCAAGTGCCCTCAGCCTCTAAGTCTCAGAGCCAGGATTTGGGGGCAGAGCTGACTGGATGAAAATGCCGAGGCCCTCCCTCCCACCCTGTGGTGCCCCAAGGTTAGGAGCTGTGGCCCCACCCGGGGCCAGGTGCTGGAACCCCTTCAAGGGGCTGTTCTGCCCAGTACTGTGGAATGCAAATTCCCTGGAGCTAGCACTTGTTAAGCATAGCTGCACCAGTGGCCTGTCTGTCTAAGGTAGTCAACGCATATTAAAATAGTCCTCATAATAAAATAGCACGCAGTCAACCGTGTAGCCTCCTTACGGAGGGGGGAGGAGAATAGCTCACTTTCCCCCGAGGGCCTAAGAAAGATCAGCTTACAGGCGTCAGCATGGGGTGTGACCCTTCTTCCTCCTCTCCATCTTGGCCCTGGCACGTGCCTTGGGTGATCATCATCTCACATCAGCCCACAGACTGTGCAGAAAACGTTACTGGGTCTCCTTTTCTCCCCCACCCAAAACACACTCAGCACTTTGACTGACCTGGCTTCTGATTGGAGGCTAGGTGCTTTGGATAATGACCTCCAGGACCCCTCTGCGGGTCACAGCCTGTTCGCATTACTCCGACCACAACTTAAGACGTCTGCAGTGGGGTGTGAGGAGAAGTAAAAGTCTGGTGTTTTCACATCCCCAGGTAGCAGAAGCTCAGAAGCCTGACAGCGTTCCAGCCACCTGAGTGGGCCCAAGGCTGGCAGCGGCCTATGTATCCCTTCCAGACAGGCTGCTGGCTAAAATGAGGGACCTTCTTCAGTACGCCGCCTGCTTCTTTGCCTTTTTCTCTACTGGGTTCTTGGTTGTGGCCACCTGGACAGACTGTTGGATGGTGAATGCTGACGATTCCCTGGAGGTAAGAAGTCAGCACCTTCTTTTTCTGACTCAAGCCTGTCCACATTTTCTCTCAGTCCCACTGTCTCGTGACCCTTACCAAGACTAATGAAAGACATAATAGCCAACATGGATGGACTTATTCCTTACTTACTACTTACTGAGTCTTACCTTATTAGCTCATTTAACCATCACAGCTAATCTATGAGGCAGGTGGTGTTGTTATCCCGTCTTATAGATGAGGTAACTGAATAATCCCTCTTTTTTTGTCCAGGATGAACTCACACAAAGGTAATCACTTAAGCCCTGTCCCTGAACCCTCCAGAAACTCACCTCTTCCACTGCTGCATATACTAAATTGAAGAACATTCCAGTGACATCCTTTCTCACAACCAAACGCTTTCTAATCTTGATGATGGCAATATGAGTAGCATGACAGCCTCTCTTGAAAAGTGATAATGTAAGAAATTGGGTAATCAAACTCAAGGTATATCAAACTTACCCAATTACTATGCAAGAGAAAAATGTTATTTTAAGGAGCTTGCAAGGAGGAACAAGTACTCTGAGGGATAACAAGTCTTTTCAGTGGGTCCCGAAGTACGGCAACAGATATGGATTTACAAAGCCCTCTCAAAAATAAGCTATTCTTGGAAGCCAACTGTTATGTAGGAAATGAGTGAGTGGTTCACATTTGAAGCATTTTATTTTTCTTACCGGAGAAGCTCAGAAAGAAGCAATTTTGAAGTTTACAATAATTTCCTGTGGCTAGAGGAATCTGAGAGAGGTAGAATTGAGTAAAAATCTAATCTTCAAAATCAGCTACTATTCATTAGTAAGGCTTCAGAAAGTGTAAGTAACAAAAAGAAACAATATATCAGGAACTCAAAGACTATATAGCAACCCAATCTGCTCTCTTACGTACACCCTGAGGGGAACAATTTGTTCCAACAAATGTTATAATGTCACCTCTATGAGGTTTAGGAAAGATACCCAAGAGCAAGTTTCTGTATTTTTTCTCCTAATTTTATTTGTTAGACTCTCAAGTTGGGGTTAGAAACGGAAAGTAAAAATCTTTCTATTTTGATGTGTATTATTTTTTTGTTTATTATTTTATTTCTTTTAATTTTCTTCTGGTTTCTACATGGCCTTTCAAAACCAACAGTTATAAGTACTTCTTTAGAGCTAGGAAATTATGTTCCTGAAAACTGTGATAGAATTGAAGCACTGCAAAGAATGTCTGCTATATGCAAGTCCAGTGATGTATTTTATCTGGCTGTGCATATAAGTGGTGAATGAGAAACAGAACTCCCTTTGAACAGTGCTCAAAGAAAAGCGCAGGTAAAAATGTCTTCTGCCATTAGCCCCAGATTCTGGATGGCCAGTAGCAAGAGATTAATTTAGAAATATATTGAACTAGAGCACACTCAAAAGTAATGTTTTACAAATATACAATATCTCATCCAAAAGCACTGTTAAAATATTTTCTAGAACAATTTGGAAATCTTTCTGCTCAAGCTGACAGCATTACTAACTTCACTCAATAAGAAATGGAAGTTTAGAAAGGTTCAGACCTTGCTGAGAGAGATCGAGAGTCCTGGCATTTAAAGCGACTTCTTGCTCTGATTTCAGTATCCAACCAATTTGCCATCTGCTCTGTGTAAGAACACTGCTAGTTAAAATGAATGAAATGAGCAGTCCAGGTTATGCACCTTGAGTAAATCCTTGCTAACCTTGGACAAGAGTTAGTATTTCTTAGCTTCTTTCTTATTGCTCATACTTGAGATGTATTACACAAACATTTCCCAAGAAGCCTCGACATTAAAACAAAAACCCTGAAACGAATGAGGCCTCTTTTCTCCAACAATCTCTTTATTTATCAATATTTTTAAAGGGACATGGATATCTTAATAATAATTGCTCCCCCAATTGGCCGGTTTTTAAAGGCATACAATTATCCACAGACTTGGGGGTTCTGATCATCATTGTCTCAACTCTACTGTTCTCTCTCCTTGCTTCCTTCCTCATGGATGTATCATCTTTGGTTCCTATTAACGCTTCACTTTAAATAATTATTGGACAAAAGCGGACATGACAAAAGTGCTTTAAAAAAACTTACCCGTGGAGTATTTAAACACAAAGGAGTATTATGAATTTTTAGCTTCGCTAGCTTTTGTTAATCTTCTAGGATGATGTAGGCATCAGAGTTGGAAAATAGATTCTACAGTTCAATTCAACATAACGAATATGAAATGGATGGCATATAAAAAGTGCTGTGCTAATCCTACCAGGGGAGGCAGAGATAAAGCGAGAGTGGGTCCTGCCTTCCAGGAGTGGACATTTAGTGTGGAAAAAAGATAAACACGAAGCTATAATGAAAGGCATAGGCCAGTTCATATTTGAGAAAGAAATGAACAATATACCATCAGAAGAAAGAAGATAGAATTATTATTTCCCTTTGGGGATGTTGAAGCAGGACTCAGGGAAGAAAAGGCATTTGAGCAAAGCCTCCAAAAGATGCAAAGGATTTCAAAAGATAGAAATGGCAGTGGGGACTTGCAGACCAGAGGACACGTGGCAAAAGTAAAGAATGAGTAAAAGATCAGGGCTTGTTAGAGGATGAAGGTGAATAACCAAGGCCATGAGGCAGAAAGAGCTCAAATATTCTTTTGTCTTACTATAGAATACTAAAAATGGTATAAAATACTATTTGCCTTACTCAGACCTCCCTTGTAGAGGGAAGTTCTTTGCATGAAGTAAAAACATTAGAAAAAAAAAAAGAAATGGCCCAGGAATGACACTGTACGTGGCCCCACACCTGGGACAACGGCCCTGAGGCCTCAGCCTGCTCCTTCATTACCGATTTCCCTGTGTCTCTGGGAAGACCCACATGCTGGATGGAACTTGGGCTTTAAGATTATTCCAGCTTGTGTTTGCATCTTACTTGTCTTCCACTGAGCAAGACCCTAGAGTCTTCTGCTCAGTTTCTTCAATTATAAGACAAGGTAAACTGAGTTGTTTTAAAGTCCTTCCTCAGTCTTCACATTCCTTAATAACATCAGGACTCCTTGACTATGACTGAGCTGCAATGACTGTGACTATGACTGACCAGAGATGCAGCCAGTCCCTGAAGGACTGATGGTGTACAGCCTCCCAGCGAAACTTCAACCAGGAATCTGGTGCGAACATTCTCCATTTCTCTGTAACTTCATACACCCGTCCTTCCTTTCCCCCATCCTCTTTGCCTCCTCATTTCTTCTTTCTGTCCTTCCCTTCGTCCTCTTTTGTCCCTTCTTCCTCCCTCTTTTCCCCTGTTTCCTTCCCTCTCTCTTCTATCCCTTATGCTCTTCCTCTCCTTACTCAGTCTTTTTCTTTCCAATCGTTTTTCCTTCACCTCTGTTTCCTTCCCTTTCTCTCTCCTTTTTTTTCTTTCAATCTCCCTTTATTCCACAAATACTGTTTGGCACCTCTGTCCACCCGATGCTGTGAAGGGTACAGGTTAGGAAGGAAGATGCAACCTGAATCTACATTAGGTTGCTCCCAGCATGCTGGCAGGGAGAGACAAGTGAGCTGACTGTTACAGTGTGGTGTGGCGAGGGCCATCACAACACAGAACTCCACGGGGCCAGCTGGCCCAACCTCAGGTAATGAGTAAAGGCAATCCAGAAGAAGAAATATCTAAACTAGGACTTGAAGAATAGGTGGGTGAGGGAGAAGTAGTAGGGTATCCCAAGCGCAGGAAGGAGCATGGGCAGAGATCCAGGTATGAGAGCTACATCTGTGGCTTTGGACTGTCTCAGCACCGTAAGAATCTCCAATGTAGGGAGGAAAATATAGGAGCTTAGTCACCAAAATCTTTGTGTTCACATAAAATCAAGATCTTACTCAGTAGAGAAAGGTGCTTCCCTGAAAACAAACAAATGCGTGTGTTTCACAAAGATCGATTATTCTGGCTACTTGTGGGGAGTGGCTGGAATGGGTAAATGAAGCGTAGGGAGAACTAACTAGGAGGTCTTTGCCATAGAACAGAAGGGAAGCAATGGTGGTTGGCCTACTGAGGCAGCAAGCCTAGCTAGACGTATGAAGATACGGGAAGCTCTGAAGAATTCCAGGCAGTGGGATTGATAATTCCATGTGGGGAAAGGAGCTGATTTGAGGGAGAAGTCAAGGCTGAAATCCACCTTATTGTTTTTAGGCAATTGGAGGAATGGTAGAGTTACCAAGAGATTAAATGGAGGAAAAGTAGTCTCTATACAGAAGTCATCAAGCAGCAACATCCCTGGACCATCCCACTGTTTTTTTGTTTTTTGTTTTTGTTTTGTTTTATTTTTTATTTAGATTATGATACAACACCTCAAGGGGGGCAGGAATACAATGCTTTATAATGAGGAAGTTTGCGGTCGGACTTGATGTTCGAGGACCTGAGATTAAATACCACACTGCCAGGCAATACCTGTATGCATTTAAATTGCAGACATTTAAATTGCCGTAAAGCATATTTCCTCTTCTGTAAAAGAATAATAATATGCACATCATAAGTGTCTTGTGAGGATTAAATGAGCTTGTGTATCTAAAGCATTTACCACAGTACCAGGCAAATACAAATCAGTCGATAAACAAGAGATATATTATTGTCTATTTGCAGTTTATTGTTTTGTTTTTGTTCTGCTGGAGGAGATGACATTTTGTCTAATACTCACTGAAGGGAGAGATATGAGATTTACGTTCTATTCCTATTTTCGCTATTGATTCTCTTGGAGAAATTTTGTTTACTTCTCTGAGCTGTGGTTTGCCCATTTTTATACACATGACTACTTTTTTGTCTAATCAGGGAATAAGGCAGACAATAGAGACAAATAGGATAAGGTACCCACTGAATACATTTTAAAAAGAAAAATAAATTGTGAATTAATTGTATTGTTACTATGTTAACTAAATTAGACGATATGTCATTCTTCATTATCCACGCTGAAATAAAAAGTAGTTTCTTCACGAAGTTATTGGTCTTTCCATTATCAGAAGGAAAGAATGTTTTCACAAGATTAATCCATTTTCAGTTAATCTTATATTAATTATTTATTGAGAAACTGCTATATACCCAACACTATTATGGTTAAAATTTTATCACCTTAAACAAAAGTTTCTTACATTTGTATTTACTTTATCCCCATAACCACATTTTCCTCTGGGGTTTCTAATTACAGTAATGATGCTACAGTTGTTTGAGACCTAAAATAAATATTAAAATTATTATACCTAAGGGGCGCCTGGGTGGCTCAGTTGTTAAGCGTCTGCCTTCGGCTCAGGTCATGATCCCAGGGTCCTGGGATCAAGCCCCGCATCGGGCTCTCTGCGCAGCAGGGAACCTGCTTCTCCCGCTACCATTCCCTCTGCTTGGGTTCCCTCTCTCGCTGTGTTTCTCTCTGTCAAATAAATAAAATCTTTAAAAAAAAAAATTATTATACCTAGGACGTACTCTGATTTTTTATGTACTAGTTTTACTTTTCAACTCACTGTGAAGTCCTTGAGCAGGCACTGGCAGCTACGAACATTGTCGTGTTCATCTCATGATCCCCTACCGCACTTAGCACCAACTTCCAAGTCACAGGAACTTGTGATTCACATGCATTGATTCGGCACATATTAAGAAATTTGGCATATTTATGAAAAGAATGAATAAATGAATGAAATATGATGTGAAGCGATCTTTGGAAATCATACCCTGAGCCATAAATGAGAAGTATCTCTGTAGGGAGACCACCACCTTTCCCTAAGCATGATTTTTTTATCTTACTACAATTTAAACTTTGTCAAGATATGGGCTTGGTTCCTCTTTTTGTAAGATAGGAATAAAAATCCAGTTCCCTGGGATGTATAAGAAGGTTGGTGAGGAGTGCATTCTGGCCCAGAGAATAAAGCTTTTCTGCTTGGTGCGTCAAATAAAGACAGAAATTAAGAAAAGGAGAGAGAAAAAAGTAAATGAATATTTTATTACCATTCACTCAACATACATTGTGACCTGTCACAACTGACGCAGTTGTCATCCCAAAGTTGTGATACCATGCTCTCATAAGCATTCTAAAATGATTAAAAGTATGACTTAAACAAATTAAACAATAAATGTTAAAATTGAAATATTTAGATAGTTCAAATATGTAAATTAGGTCATATAACCATGCCTACTAAGTATGCATTATCTCATTCTTACCATTTACACCTTTAATCAGTCTCCACAAATAAGTAGGCAGAACTAAACCAAATGTAGGTTAGCAAATAAGTTCATGGCACCTAAATGGGGAAGAAAAGAAAGGTAACATCTATTATGCTTATTTTAATCTTCCTTCCTTATCATTATAAATACCTGTTTTGAGTTCTTTTAAACCCAGTACAGTAAGAAAAATAATATAAATTATTCAAAGAAAAGTTCAGAACCATAGTATAAAAAATTCAAATGACTTTTATGTTAAGATTGAAATCGTTTCAAGTCTTAGTAGTAAAACCTGCTACTTACTATAGTATCGTTAAAACTTTTGCATTAGTAAATATATTTAACTAAATACTAGAAACAGCTAAGTTGCATCTTCAGTGTTCAAGTACGTTAGTACAAGAATGGCACAGTGATGTGAGAAGTATAAATTCCTCTAGAATGTGGATGCAAGGTGGTTTTTAAAATGATACAGCTTCATGACTTTTTCTACTATTCTTTTGACTTATGCATACTTCCTCTTATAGGTATTATATTTACACACATACCCACTGCATATATTTTATAACCTAACTCAGATTCACAAAGAAAAATCTTATTTGATAGTGGTCAGCCCACAATAAATATTTACTAAGCCTGTTGTGTGTGTGTGTGGGGGGGTGTATGTGTGTTTGTATACATATATTTTTTTCCTCCCACATAGCTGAAGAAAAATAAATGTCAAGGAATTAAAATATTTTTAAGTTTCTCTAATTCTCAAAAGATAGATAAAATACTTGGAGGCAAGAGAAACACATCCAGAACTACAGGAAACAAAACAAGGTAGGCAAAATTGTGTGTTGCTGCTTGTAAATATTTCTGGAGTGATAAGGAAAGAAAGATTGGCAAAGACTAGGATAGAGAAGCCTTAATGGAAGGCGGCTAAAGAGATCAGAATAAGAAATCCCAGGATTAAGGAGCTAATTTAAGATACAATAAATTCAACGAGGAAGAGGCATGGTCAATACAGTTTCCTAAAGCTTTCTCTGAGTGGAATCCAGCCCATCCTGAGTCTTATGGTAAACACTTGCCAGAGCCAGTTGCATAGATAGGGTCCAGGCTGACAGCAAGTCAGTGTAAACTCTGTTGATAAATAATAGTTCTCTGATTCAGCTGTTTTGTCTATTCAGTCAAGTCAAAAGCACAGATTAAGCATCAACTATGCATATAGTGTATCAGCCAGAGTTCAAATGACAGTTAATGTGTGTGGATTTGAAAAATTGACCTACCTTTTTTTTTTTTAAAGATTTTATTCATTTGACAGTGAGAAACACAGCGAGAGAGGGAACACAAGCAGAGGGAATGGCAGCGGGAGAAGCAGGCTTCCTGCCAAGCAGGAAGCCCAATGTGGGGCTCGATCCCAGGACCCTGGAATCATGACCTGAGCCGAAGGCAGACGCTTAACAACTGAGCCACCCAGGCGCCCCTTGACCTACCTTTTTAATAAACACCTATTTAGCATCTCTTGTGTTTCCAGCAGGAGGGTGTGTGAGCTCAGGTCTTGGTCCCTGCTGTATCTCCAGCATTTCATTAATCTGTTGACTGATGTCTGGTAGACACTCAATGAATAAAGTCTGAAAGATGACGCAAGACAGACATGGGTGACAGATGTACATAAATGCACATAAAAATAAAAATGCAGTATTGTAAATGCTATAGAATATGGACAAATTATGGTATGTTCTAAAAAGATATTAACTCCAGCTGGAGAAACTGGGAGAACTTTGTGGAAGAAGGAATGTCTTCAAAGTGAGACTGGAATGATAGGTAGAGATTCGACAAGTTGAAGGCAAAAGGAGGTGTTCTCGTTATTATACACCAGGAGCCGGAAATTGACATGCTGTTAGGAACCGGGCAGTCAACCTCTATGGGAGAGGCAGCCTAGGTAGGGGTGAGGAACCCGTGAGCACAAACCCCACCTAAAGGGAGCAGATGCTCCATTGGCACTAGTTGTTGTTATGTAGGACTGAGGAGTCCACATGGCCAGAAGGACCAAGTTTCCACCAGAATCCAGAAACCTGGACTGTTCCGTTAAATCCCTGTTTTGCTATTCCAAGTAATTAATTTTAAGAGATTTATGCTGGCCTTGTGTACATTAATGTCACATCTTGGGTAAACTGAGTTCTCCCCATTGAGGAGATAATCTGCTCCTCGCTTCAGGACTAATAGATGTTCAATAAAATAACGTAGAAATTCCTCTTCTGTCATTATCTATATTTATTAATGTATAAGTTGCATGTTAAAAGAGTAAGGTTAAAATTGGAATCTTCTATTTTGAATGACCCTGTAAGATAAGAATTATTAGTTAACATTTTGCTTTTTTGCCCTTTAAGAAAGGTTAACTATAATATTTTAAGCCTCGGTCTGCTTTTTAAACAGAACCTTGTCTTAAAACTTTTAAGAATTTAGATTTACTTGCCATTTAAGAAATTCTTAATAAGCCATTGTGTAACACTGGGATAAGTAAATGAAGATTATATATTACATACAAAGGCAGGGCTTTTTAAAATATGATTAATAATATAAAATCTTTTAACCTTGTCTTTTGTGCACAAAGGCACCTTTAAGGGTGTCTCTAGTAAGTGCTATATTAACACAGAAGTTTAGTTAATTACAGCCACTATTCTCACGTACCTTAACCAAGTGTGAATACCAAGCAATCTCATAGTGTGCCCCTGAGCATTAATACCTAATGAAATTGGATTCCTTGTTTCCTCTAATGAGCTCATTGCTTTTCTAAATATGGTCATTGCAGGTAAATGATCAATAGCCTTGAAAATGACACCACTGCTGGATTATTTTGCCAAGAGACACTTTCTTTTTTTTTTAAGTGTAAAATGAGTATTCTCACGTGTCAGTCTCAGGTTCCTTTCTGAATAAGCTCACATATAACAAGAAATACCATGGTGGGTTGGTTGGCTTGTTTCAGACAGCAGGAACTGTGGACAGTCACTGTCCGATTGTAGAGCAGTGACTTCCAATCCACATAACCTAGCTCGGGTTGGAATAAACTGGGTGCAGTATGTTCCTGTTAATTGAGAGAACAAAGGGCAATAAGCATGAGAAGACCAAATTTTCTATTATGGTCTAATAGTTCCCTACCAATCATCTCTACTGTATTTGTTTCCTAGGACTGCCTTAACAAATTACCACAACTTGGTGGCTTCACACAAGAGAAATTTATTCTCTCCAAGTTCTGGAGGCGAGAGATTTGAAATCAAGGTGTTGACAGGGTTGTACTCCTTCTGAAGACTTTAGGGGAGAATACGTCCCTTGCATCTTCCAGCTGTTGGGGGCTCCTTCATTTATGGCAACATCACTTCAATTTCTGCCTCTGTGGTCACATTGCCTCCTGCTCTATGTGTCTCTCATCAAGACACATGTCATTAGATTAGATTTGCCCACCCTTGTAATCCAAGATAATCTCATCTCAAGATCCTTAACTTCATTACACCTGTAAAGTCCCTCTTTCCAAAGATGGTCACATGCATAGGTTCTGGGACTTAGGACATGGTCATCTTTTGGGAAACCATCATTCAACCTGTTATATTGATCTTTCTTCTCCTATATTACCATTAGTCATACATTACTAATAACATTAGTCATACATTACTAATAACATTAGTCATACATTACTAATAACATTAGTCATACATTACTAATATTGCACACAGTCACTATTCAGGTTGTTACAATGTTTAAGTACTTTAAAAAGATCATTTATGAGCAAATCATTTATATTATGTGTTTGTAATTTTTTTTTAAAAGATTTTATTTATTTATTTGACACAGAGAGAGAGATCACAAGTAGGCAGAGAGGCAGGCAGAGAGATAGGGGGAAGCAGGCTCCTCGCTGAGCAGAGAGCCCGATGTGGGGCTCGATCCCAGGACCCTGAGATCATGACCTGAGCCGAAGGTAGAGGCTTTAACCCACTGAGCCACCCAGGTGCCCCTGTAATTTTTAATTCTTACAACTATCTTAGCACCATCTCCTTAATACAAATAAGAAGACTGAGGCTCAAAAAAGGTAAGATCCTGACCAGGGATACAATACACCTCATCAGTATCAACTTAGATTGAAAGTCTATACTTTTTTTTAACCATAGGGTAACTTGCATGCATATCTAACTTGAGATGTTCACATCCTTCTTTAGAAATTGATATCTTGGGGCGCCTGGGTGGCTCAGTGGGTTAAAGCCTCTGCCTTCAGCTCAGGTCATGATCTCAGGGTCCTGGGATCAAGCCCCGCATCGGGCTCTCTGCTTGGCAGGGAGCCTGCTCCCCACCCCCCCACCTGCCTCTCTGCCTACTTGTGATCTCTCTCTCTCTGTCAAATAAATAAATAAAATCTTAAAAAATAAAAAAAAAAAGAAATTGATATCTTAATTTTCACAAGATGGACGTTCTTTGTTAAATTTTTAGCTCCTGTGTTTCCTTAGGCAGATAATATTCCCAAACTCCAAAGCATCCCTTTGGATTTAACCTTAGGAACAGTAAGCCAAAGTGAGGTTTTGTAGAATAGTAGCCGTAGGATGATACTAAATTTGGGGCTTAACACTTGACTCAAAGCTATCTTCCAATTTCCAATGCCTGCCTGAAATGGATTTGGAATTTTTTAAAATACGTTTTTAAGTATACTGCAGTGTTTAAGAGCAAACACACAGACTGCTTGCTGTATTTGAGCCCTATCTCCTCCACTTATTAACTGTACTTTCTTGGGGTTATCATTTACCTTTCCTGTGCCTCATTCTCCTTATTTGTAAAATAGCTGAAAATAATTGATATCTCACAGGATCCTTTAATGAATAAATGAGATCCTAAGATACTTAAGTAGTAACTACTTCATAGAATCGACCCAATGCAAATTTTTAAGTTATTACCAATTAAGAGTATTTTACATATAAGGTGATAATAGAAGCACAACATTGAAATTTGTCCTGGTGTGGCAAGCAGTGCAGTTTTATTTGGCTCACAACACAGCTGCAAGGCAGAATAGGGAGGAGAGTTTCAAAGGACAAATACTCCCTGAAAAGGTTTGCTTTTGCAGATCAAAGAGTTTTATGTTCCTTCCTTCCTTCTTCACACCAGTTATGATCTTCCTGCTCTTGCATTTCTCTTCTCACTCTATTGTTTATTCTTTCTTTAAGGAAAAATTTAAGTTTTTATTTTCCAAGATAATTCGTGGTTAAATTGTACTAAACTATTCCCAGAATTCCCAGGTAATGTGAATCTGTAATTGAATCAAGACAAACAATCGTACTAGCTCTGTTCCATATGCATGAGCTGTGCCAGGAATATTTGAAACTATTTTCTGTTGGCATGTTTACAATTTTAAGAAATCTATTGTGACTTGTGGCTTACAGATAAAGTAGGGAGAGGCTGAGGGCACTGGTATCTTTTAGCTCTAGGTGGACACTTAGAGTCATCTGCACAGTTTGTAACTAAAAGTGAATTACGGCTGTCAGATGGCATGAAGTCAAGGCTTAATTTGTTCACATCCATCTCACAGCTTAAACATTTGTAGTGTGTCAGTGGAACAAGGAGGAAGAAGTTGTGGGTCTTCATATTTGATTTATTGTTTTCTTTAGATATAACTTTCTTTGGCAATTATTGTTAATTTATGAACTTCATATGTAATAACACGTTTCTTCATGGAACTCGGGGTTTATGGTGAGCAAAAATTAATGTACATTCTTAACAGACTTAGGATGCCAACAGTTAGCATCCATTGTTAGGTTTATTATTTATTTGTTTATTTATGTTTATTTTACTTTTTGGATGAACAAATGTCAGCACAGGAAAGCCAAGAATTGTCTCCATGTTAAACTACGACTTCCTGATGGAACCAGTCATAGACATTTGCATATATCTAATTGTGATTTTGTCTAGTAGGGCACCATTCATCCAGCCCCCTTCCCCCACCCCCATCAGGAAGTGAATTCATTTCCCCTTAGGGAAAGCCTTTAACTGTTAGTGCTTAAGGGAGAATACCCTAAAACACTTTGTGTTTGATGTAAATGAAATTCCAGTCTCTCTGGCACCCACTGTACTTTATTATCAAATGCACACAGCCAAGGTCTTCTTTTGATGGAGGAGAGCTGAAAAGTGTGTGTGTGAGTTGTCTCACATGGTGTCTTCTCCAACATCTAGGTGAGCACAAAATGCCGAGGCCTCTGGTGGGAGTGTGTCACGAATGCTTTTGATGGGATCCGCACCTGTGACGAGTACGATTCTATACTTGCTGAGCATCCCTGTAAGTATGCCTCAGACAACCCCCTTGCCAAAGGGGGGCATCAAACAACACTAAACTTTGGGGTTTCCATTGAGTATTTTTGTTTTTTTACAGTCTATAGTAAAGTTGTATCTAACTTTGGATGTTTCGATTGAAACATTTAGTTTATTTCGGAAATGTGAATTGAAACATTTTGAGCATATTTTGTCTTTTTCCATGTACTTATACATTCCTTTAGGGTAAAAATAATAACTTATTCATCTCTCCTCCCCTAAAGGGCCTGGCAGAGCATTTTACAAACAGTAGACTTAACGTAAACACTTTTTAAATTGTAATAAATTCTTCAGGGTGCTATGATTTGAGGATTAGAATCCACAGATTAGATGAAAAGTGTTTCAGAGATGTCTTTTAGGTGTGACTTAAGTCAAAAAGGAAATTTACAGTAATTCAATGGGAGATTTGTTGAGAAAGAGAGAAGGTGGAAGTAAAGGGGCAGAGACACAGAAAAACAGACATAGAGATAGAGAGGTAAAGAGAGACACACAGACAGGGATCGGGGAATGAAAAAAATCAGTATACGTGATGACACACGGTTAGCAGGTTGGGTAAAGTCAGCTCCTTCATTCTCTTGACCTTTAGGTCTAAATTTTAATCAAGTGTTAGCAAGACCCACGCTTCTATGAAATAAAGAGATTTCATAGATTAAGAAATGTTACCATTGATTCTCTCAGTTTTTCTCCGTAGCATTTATTTATTTACTTAAAACATCCAGTCATTCCAAGAAATACCAGTGATGTTGTTTAAGCTAATTGGTTTCGGTCTCTTTCAAAGCAAAGGATGAGATATAGCAGGGAATGGCAACTTCTTTTCTCAAGATAAATGAAAAGCAAACCCTTGGAATGTGACTTTTCCCCTGGATGGCTATTGCAGTCCAGGGACAAGCACTTAAAAGCAGCAGTGGTCAAAAATACCTTCTTCTGCTCTTTAGGATTTGAGGTTCTTTAACCAAATTCTTAAGGCCCATATTTCACTTTTTTTTTTAAGCCCTCTTAATTCTTCCTCTTTTTCCCTCCTTGTGCTAACCTAATTCTACCTACAAAGAAGCATGATTTGGTAATAAGAATGTAAGTTTATGTGGACACTAGGCTATTCCAGAAATGTAATGCTATGGTGAAAGCAATAAAAAAACAAAAAGATAAAATATTTTAAATTTCTAAATATGTTACGTACATTTATGCAAGAATAACAAAAAATCATTCATAAGCTTACTGCACAGAGAAAACTGCTGTTTATATTTTAATATTTCTTTTAATCATTTGCTTATACTACCTCACCTTTTTAAATATATTCTTACCTATTAATTTCAAATAATATCTTAAAGATTCATTACTTTTATTTAAAAAATTCTATTGTAGGCTTAGAGACAACAGAGATGAAAATGTATTCCAAGGAAATAACATAACTATACCCTCTAAGTTAGGCTATTACCTGTGATGTTTTATTTTTAGTCTTTGATATCTTTTATAGAATCATAATTAGATAACCTTTTCTATTTTCCTGTAGATCAAAGGTATACAGACCCAGACAAATTTTTATCAGGACTCTTGTTGAGTAACGCACCCCCCCATTGGAATATTTAACATGATTCTAGCAGCTAGATCTCAGACAATTCCCCGAAAGAAATTCCTGGCTGGTTAGCATTAGCCATCTTCCTGCAAAGCTGCCCTCTTGGAACTGGCCTGGCCATGGGGCTGACTGGAAGACACCATGGGTAGAAGCCTGGGAATTCCATAAGGCATCAGAAATCACACTCTGGGGGCCCCTGGGTGGTGCAGTCGGTTAAGGGTTGGACTCTTGGTTTTGGCTCAGCTCTTGATCTCAGGATCTTGGGACTGAGCCTCACATTGAGCTCTGAGACCAGCAAGCAGTCTGCTAAACTTGCTCTTTCCCTTCATCTCTGCCCCTCCCCATTCTCTCCCTCTCTCTCTCTCTCTCTAATAAATAAATACATAAATCTTAAAAGAAAAAAAGGAAGGACGGAAGGAAGGAAGGACCGAAGGAAGGAAGGAAGGAAGGAATCATACTCTGTGTGGGATCGTTAGGGGAAAACCAGGGCCATGATTTTAGGGCTTCCCATCCAGATGGCAATCCTGGCCTTGTTGGACCCAGATTCTAAAAGGGGACTTAAAAATATCCAAGGAAGGCACTCCAAAGTGTGGGACTGCTAGGCTTGGGGTGCTGAGTAGGAAACCCACTTGTATATATTATTTGAGGTTTAAGAAGTTTGTTGAGGGATGCCTGGGTGGCTCAGTGGGTTAAGCCTCTCTGCCTTCGGCTCAGGTCATGATCTCAGGGTCCTGGGATCGAGCCCCACATTGGGCTCTCTGCTCAGCGGGGAGCCTGCTTCCTGCCTACTTGTGATCTCTCTCTGTGTGTCAAATAAATAAATAAAATCTTTAAAAAAAAAAAAGAATTTGTTGAAATATAAAAACTGATATCACCTCATTGGTTACATATTTTTCTCTTTCCTGAATTTTGAGAAAAATGGACTTTCAATTTGGCCTAAATTAGAAATTTAAGTTTAAAGTTTTTTGAAATGATGCCACATTTTAAGATCTTAAATATTCACCTATTAATCAGGTAGAAGTTGAGGCTCCTGGATGGCTCAGTCAATTAAGTGACTGACTCTTAATCTCAGCTCAGGTCTTGATCTCAAGGTTGTGAGTTCAAGCCCCATGATGGACTCCATGCAGGGTGTGGAGCCTACTTAAAAAAAAAGAAAAATCAGGTAGATGCTGATTTTATGCATTGGTTTCCTCTCTTAGATCATAAAAAGTATTTTTTTATTTTAAATAAATTGGCCATATTTTATAAGCAACCTATTACTAAATAGCCCTAAATTTATCTCACCATTGAGCAAAAATTATTTAAAGTTCCAGGAAACTGCAAACATCATGAAAATAAAACATAATTATTGTACCATCAAAAGAATAAATTGTATTGCTCCTCTAGGGGCTAAAACAGTAGGAGCTTTGACATTGGATAATTAACCCTACACTTGTGACAAAATTTTCCTATTTTTTTAAATTACTTTTTTTTAAGATTTTATTTATTTGAAAGAGATATCATGAGAGAGAGAGAGAGAGAGAGATCACAAGCAGTGTGGAGAGGTAGAGGGAGAAGCAGACTCACCCCTGAGCAGGGAGCCCTGTGGGGGCTCAATCCCAGGATCCTGGGATCATGACCCGAGCTGAAGGCAAACGCTTAACTGACTGAGCCACCCAGGCACCCATAATTTTCCTTTTTTAAATTTAGCATAACTGGGATTCACAGCTCAACAGGTTTTCACAGTTGAGGATGCTTCCATTGCAGATGATGACTACTACTAGTCCATTCTGTTTACCTAATATCCTCTTTCCTGGACCTTCTACCGTATATTCTCAAGTGGCTGTAGTTTTCAATTTTGGTCAGTTGACGGTGCAATGTTGAAAGGTTCACATGGAATGTTGGCCAAGAAGGATCACCACCTGAAAATGAAATGAAAAAGAGTATGACCTGGTTTTTGGATATAGTTTTCTACTAAATAACAGAAGCTCCTTCTCCTTCTAAAAACCTACTAATGGCTCCCACCAGCCTGAATGGACAAGTGATATGTTGAAGTATTTCATCCTGCTCGCTATACCAAATTTTAGGCAGTTATTAAAAATATACTTTTCAATAGAACTTCAAACAAATGCAGTAATCATTAATTTCTTAAATGTTTGTTGGAATAACTTCTGCAGAATAGATATTCTACTTTCAATTCAGTGTTCACCTGTAATACTTGTAAACAAGACTCTTTCCAAAACAGGAAATAAGCAAGGAAACAGTTATTTAGTCCACACTATATACCAGGCATTTTGCTAGGGGCCAGCAGGACTAAGTAATAATCAGTGCTGAAACAAATAATAGTATCAATAATTTCATGATATTTTTGCATTTCATGAGAACATTCCATGTTCATGAAAATTTTAAGTCTAATTCTTTCAGTGGGGGTGTATTAATGTATGTGATTATCTGTTTTGGGTGCACCTGTGTGCCTTAACATGTTTCCTTCCTCTGACCACGATGTAACCACATGCCCTGATCTTCCAGTGAAGCTGGTGGTAACTCGAGCATTGATGATTACTGCAGATATTCTAGCTGGATTTGGATTTATCACCCTGCTTCTTGGTCTCAACTGTGTGAAATTCCTCCCTGATGAGCCATACATCAAAGTCCGCATCTGCTTTGTTGCCGGAACCATATTACTAATAGCAGGTACTCTCTGCGCTAGTGGTGGGGGTAGAGATGCTCATCATTGATCTTGAAATGAAGGAGAAGGGTGCTTGTTGTCAAGCAGTTCATTTGAGGAACATATGTGATCTGCTTTTCTAGACTGAAGGAAAAAAGAGCACGTCCTCCAACCCTACTTCCTTTAGCTGTAGAATTAGATAAATAATTTTTGTTAATATCCCAGAGCAAAGTTTATCAAAGTCCTTACACTACTTTATAACCATTTAAAAAGTTATATAAGGTTTAAATTTTTCAAATAATTTATTTTTTGATTATTCCTGAAATTAAATCCTAAAGTAAGTCCCAAACCATCACCTCCTTACCTGTACCCACACCCACCAGTTCTTTTGCAATGAATTAAATTGTACCAAGCCCTATAGACTTTTCTCATGTACCAGACCATTTGATCATAAATGTAATAATAAGCAGATTATATCTCCGCTTAAGAGGCAAATGAATAAATGGAGTCCTGAAGGCTAATAAATCAAGCATGACTAATAAACAGTCAAGAAGCACTTTACATGGTGTTTATTGATGAAAGAGCAAGAGTGATATTTTACACAGGTCTGTCATTAAATTCAGTTTACTCTTCCTCTGTCACAACATGATGTCTTCTTAGGATCTTAATGCAAGTTGGGAGAAAATACACTGTTGAAATTAAAGTGCAAGAAGATCGAAAAACAATGGGCACAACCCTCAGAGAGAAAACCATCATTTTTTTATGGTAGCAGCCAAAAGTTAGCAAAGCAAATGTACGTGGAAATCTCACAAGGCAGTGCAAGATGAATGGATTAGGATTTGGGAATTAAAAATGTTTGGAGAGGGGCGCCTGGGTGGCTCAGTGGGTTAAAGCCTCTGCCTTTGGCTCAGGTCATGATCTCAGGCAGGGTCCTGGGATAGAGCCTCTCATCTCATGGGGGCTCTCTGCTCAGCAGGGATCCTGCTTCCCCCTCTCTCTCTGCCTGCCTCTCTGCCTACTTGTGATCTCTCTCCTCTCTGTCGAATAAATAAATAAAATCTTTAAGAAAAAAAAAAAATGCTTGGAGAGGCACCTGGCTGGCTCAGTTGGTAAAGCAGGTAATCTTGATCTTGGAGTGGTGAGTTGGAGCCCCATGTTGGTGATAGAGTTCACTTAAAAAATATATATATGTACTTGGAGATATACATGTGTGATGTGTGAGTTAAGCAATTGGCCTCCTTTTCTTGATCTGCAAAATAAGGTGAAGCCCCAGTAATCATATCTACTCTGAATGGCTATCTTGAAGATCCAGTGTGGGTAGAGTAAGTGCATAGCAGGGAGCCTAACCCATCACACAGTCAAAACTGGGGCCTCCCTGAACTTTTTCACACACACGTTGCATCAAGGCCTGATGATCCTTAGGTTGTATTAAAAAGTCACAAGAACTTAGTAATTTTTCTTTTGAAGACGTTTATTCCCATGTCCAGCCTAGTGATAACATAGAGCTTTTGTATGTATGAACAATGTGTTTTATTTAACAAATTTAAAAACATCATTTAATGCTATACAATTTTACTCCAGAATACTTTTTGAAATATCACTAGATATACTGTCTTTTATAAAAAAACAAAACAAGCAAAATTAAAACAAAAACAGAGAAACAAATAATTGATGGAAAAAATCCCTGCAGGAATGGATGAAGAAGTGGCAAAATTAAATTTCCAGAGATGGCCAAAGGCTTGGAACCATCATTTGGAATTAGTATGCCATATATATTATGTATAAAATACTAATGCCATACATGACATGTTACACATAAATATTTATTGCATACTATTTTCATATGGTATGAAATGAAATATATATATATTTCATATATATGTATCTATGTGTGTGCATATATATAATTTTCTGTAATCCGTTTGTAAATTTCATAAAGGAATTTCCATCATAAACTTATAGATTACAATATTATAGAAAATATGTGGTGATTTAAACCTTTATCTGAAGGTTATATGGTCGTGTCTGGTCCTTCCTAAACTTCTTACATTAAACACTTGAAAAAAATGCAATGAAATGGTGAACACTATTTTCACATAGCCTTTTGTCTCATAGTTCCTCACCTTTTTCCGTTGCATCTAAGCAGTGATGTGCAACTTATACCTTTAAAGTGAAAGGACTCTAGTGACGTCATTTCAAGTCAGTCCAATTGTCAGATAGATAATTTTAGGGATTAAATTTTGTTTAAAAGGAATAAAATTTCTTAGTTCATTCTTACATGGTGTAGGGGTGGTAGATAAGAATTTATTTTAAAATAAAGACGGTTTTTACTCTAGTTATTTGTTTTTGACCCCAAAGCAATAAAATTATTGACTTCAAAAACATAGTTTCCTTATGGGTGCTGATTATGGAGCTGACATAGCTTTAATTGTGGGTTTAGGTGGAGGCAGAGAGGAGAAATAGAAGAGTCTTAAAGATATACACTTTTAATTAAAAATCAATAGAGAATGAATATAAGCTGTATATTATTTGTCTTTGATTTTGTGTTCTTTCTTTTTTTTCATATTTTATTTTATATAACACATAAGAAAACATTGGAAAGAAGGAAATTAAAGAAAACCATAATGATCATTTTAAATTTACACAAACAGAGGAAGACTGCATTGTTTAATCTTTGTAGTTCTCTTTATGTATAAACTGATATATAGTTGAGAAGAAATACAAAATAGAAAGTAAAAGGAATACATAGAAGAGGTAACCAAAATTCGAGTTGTCCACGAATCCTTGGCATCATTATTATCCCTCTAAATGATGCCATGCATTTTGGGTAGCAGTCAGATCTCCTTGAATTTAAATTTGGAAAGGCCTGCATTATTTTTAGCAACTTTCCTTTCTTTCAGGTGCCCCAGGAATCATTGGTTCAGTGTGGTATGCTGTTGATGTTTATGTGGAACGTTCTTCTCTGGTTTTGCACAATATATTTCTTGGCATCCAATATAAATTTGGTTGGTCTTGTTGGCTTGGAATGGCTGGGTCTCTGGGTTGCTTTTTGGCTGGTGCTGTCCTGACATGCTGCTTATACCTCTTCAAAGGTAAGAACAAAATAAAATAACACACTTACATGCCTCCTGTATCAGTCTTCCCAGCTTATTATAAAAAATGATACTTTAACAATTTCTGTTGTTTAAGGACAACTGATCTGCAATATTTATGCCTTATTACCTGGCTAGTGGTATAATGGGTGAAAAACAAACCCACAGCTATAGCTATATCCAATATCTAAATACAAAATGATTTCAATGTGTTCATAATCTTATATATTTAATTTCATCCAATCTACTAAATTTCTATCTAGAGTTAAATAGATAAGTAGACTGAAAGCCAAGTCAAATATTTTTTGTTAAAAATGTTATGTTGTTAAAAAATATAATGTGTTATATTATTGGGTCTTTAAAAATATCACTTAAAAAGCAAGAGAAATCTATCTCTTCATCAGAAAGAAAGAAGGAGAAAGGGGAGAGAAAGAAAGAAAAGAAGAAAGAGAGAGAGAGAGAAAGAGAAGGGAGAGAGAGTGGGAGAGAAAGAAAAGAAAATTACCTAAGTTTTAAATCGAAAAATAACTTTCCGGATGAAAATCTTAAAATTTCTTGTAGGATTCTTCTAAGATGATTCTTTCTTAGAATATTTGTATTCTTGCCTCTTTACGAGAAGAATGGGTAAAAGGACATTTTCTCCCCCAGATTTACTGAGTCTTATTTGTTTTTGTATCATGACATTTATCTTTTTCCAACAGATGTTGGCCCTGAGAGGCACTATCCGTATTCCATGAGGAAAGCCTATTCAACAGCAGCTGTTTCAATGGCCAAGTCCTACGTAGCCCCTCGGACAGAGACTGCCAAAATGTATGCAGTGGACACGAGGGTGTAGAGTGCCACATGTCCGTCTGCGTGTATGTTACTGAAATAATCAATCAATATGTTCGAGTTGTTTCAAGACCACTTACTTAAACCTCAATATATTCAGCTAAATTAATTGCTCAGCTTAATCAAAAAGTTTGATTCTCTTATCTGTGCTCTTTTTCTGTTACTCATATTCTCCCTCTTCCTGTCTACCCTCCTCTTTCACATGCCCACGTACACTTGCCCTGTATTTTCAGATAAGGTTGCTAGGATATACAAATGTTTGTTTGTGATTTCTATATTGCTATCGGAGATTGTGACATGGTGATATTCAAGTAAAATGACACTTTAAGACTAGAAAACAACCTTTGAAAGAGGCCAGAGATTCTGATCTTTGAAGGGATTGACAGCCTCTTAGCAATTTCCTGGCTTTTGGTTCATTCTTTGTGTTCTCGTCTCAGTGAGCTATTTGATATCTCTGAAGAAGATGATTCTTCGAAATTTAAACTAGTATGTCAAACCCTACCATTACTCTGACCCTGATAAAATAGAAATATAAAACAGCAGCTTCATATACCAGCCACTGGTGGAACTTAAAGATAAGAAATTTCCCTTCCGCGCCTGGAATGTCAAATGCAAATGCTAAATTAATACCAGAGCAGTAGTGGCTGACTTACTCATTAACAACATAAGAGATCTGCGTATTATTTTATCACTACTATAATTTTGCCTATATATTGCCAAACTATTAGACCACAGCAGCAATAGCTAAACCAGAGAGTTCATTCATTGATTGGGCATCCAAAAATGTTTCATGAATACACTATATTAGATTCACTGGTTCAGTGTCCTCACACCACTGGATCCTCAGCACCCAGGAAAATATCTGACATGTGATAAAATTTAACAAATAGTTGTCGATTGGAAGAAGCAAAGGCTCACAACTCTTTACTGAAAATAAGATCAATTTTTCTCATAAAATGTGTACTTATTTGAAGAAATAGAATTATATATTTAATTATACACTTAAAGAAATCAGTGAATGATTGCTAATGGGATTTTATTCATATTCTAATGTAATCATCTTAATTTTTTAAATGGTAGGATTTCTTAAAAAGTTACATAATTTAACCTCAGGTTTTCTGATTTCTCATAAATCGCATGAATAGCATTAATACTCTCACAGTACCTTAATAGACTATCCACCGAACTAGAAATTAGTTCTTTAGAAAAATGGAGATTTAGTTGTGAATTTCTGAGGACCCCCCCAAAAGAAGTATTTTAAGTTTAAAAAGTTAAAAATCATGTGAAAATGAGATGATGAAAACCCAATAGATACATTTATGTTGTTGTGAATGGTGTTCATGACTTGACGTGGTATCTCTTTACCAGTGTTCTCAGGAGAAATTCTAAGCGAATCTTAGAATTAAAAGCAATTGATTCACTTTTATTTCAAGCATAACTAACCATGTAATTGACACTTAAAAATTGTAGATCATGTTTACTTGTTATATTGGTGTTATTCTATGAACCTTAAAACTTATTTTTTGTTCTTTTTTTCACAACCTTGGTTTTCCAAATTTTTACTTTTATTTTACGATGTGTTGTCTTGTCATGTTTTATATATTCTAATAAGTCTCTTGAAATTCTTCCTGGGAAAGGCAGGGTTAAATGAATTAAATAACTCATCAGATTTTGGAGATATAAATTTTTCCCTCCTAAAAGACTTCACTTGTGTGAGGAAATATTTCAGAGGATTCTGGTGATAACTGACATCTATGAATGTTCTGAAATTTTCCTTGGTAAAAATGTTTCATATACCCTGGGACATATATTAGGCTTTTTTATTAAAATTTCTTTGGGAATGTTTATACTTCATTCACTATTATTTAATGAAGCCTCTTAAAATAAAGCATAACAAAGAATATATTTTGTATAACAACTAGTGACAACAAAGCAAATAT
Source organism: Procyon lotor (assembly GCA_028646535.1). Lineage (NCBI taxonomy): Eukaryota > Metazoa > Chordata > Mammalia > Carnivora > Procyonidae > Procyon > Procyon lotor. The sequence goes on from CM053603.1 coordinate 119,489,301, forward strand.
TAAATAGTAAGGAGGTAATAATTGGCATCATGACAACTCCACATGCCCAGAAAGAAAAATTAAGGGGAGCCCAAAGTATATACAAAAGTTTATTAGGTTGAAATATTGAAATGGTCCACTAACTTCTGGATACTAAAATTTAGTCATATCTGGGTACTTCCAACAAGAAAAAATAAAATTTATAAAATTGGACAATTATATTTACCTGTATCCTAATATCACATTTTAATTGAAATTAGCCTTTTGTGATTATACATGTTGTATATGTGCATTGTAGAAAGTTGGAAAACACAAATAATCAAAAATGTATCCTCCACAGTTTACAATACAGCCCCGTGTTCTCTCCACTGAGAGCATCACTATTCCTAAAACCTCACTGAGTATCTGCATATCCTTTCAGACATTCTACATTTATACCCATACATGCAAAGACACTCCCAAATATGCATGTATTTCTTTTTAAAAGATAATTTCATATATATTGCTTTGTAAACTACTTTTTTCCTCTGTAATATTTCTGCTTTTTCATAACAATACACTTTAACTTTATCTAATTCCCTATCCATATTGAAATTTACCCAAGTTTTTAAAAATGGATAAGATAGCTCGTTTGTCCAAACCAGAATCTCCATTTCCTTTGGTTGGTATGCCCCTTAAGTCTCTTTGATTCAAGCCACATGTTTTTTCACTGACTCTGAAAAAAAAAAACAAACAACAGAACCCGTTTTCTTTAATTTTGTCTCACCTTTTGGATTCTGTTTTGATGTCAGTTAGCTCGTTTCTCTATGCCTTCTATTTCCAATAAGTTGAAATTTAAACCTGGAGATTTGATCAAGCTCAAAAGTTTCTACAATACACTATAAGTGTTGCGATGGCATATCTGGAGACCAATATCTGGTTGATTTAGCCTCAATTATGCTAAAATTGTTCACTGGATTAGGATGAAGGCAATCTATCTAATCCATCCATTCTTCAGTTGTATGTATTTGTCTTAGTGACAAAAACAAGGGATTATAATGGAGTTCTTCTGGAAACCGTAGGAATATTCCATTCTCCATCACCCATAATAATAATTTTAAAATAACACCTTTAACAACTGATAATCCTTATCTGAATCAATAATTGGTTAGGGTTTGTAGAAAGGTGATTTTCTAATTATATTGTATTTACCATTGTAGTAGAAATTCATCTGTAAAATAAGCCTAGTCTCCCCATTAGAGGCTGTGTAGTTACCCTAACCAATCGTGTTTCTCCTTTTGCTTAAATGTCTTCCTGTTGTTTCTAGGATAAAGTGACAAAAAATTTAACATGATTCTGGGTGCAGTCCATTGGGCATCTGAGCCTTGGTTTTGGCTTGGGTGATGGTTTCAGTGTCCTGAGAGCAAGGCCTGCGTGGTTCTGTGCTCAGCTCCCCTCTCCCTCTGCCCCTCCCCTCTGCTCTCTCTCTCCCTCAAATAAATAAATAAATCTTAAAAATAATTAACAAGACTGCAAGCTCTAAAGGGGCAAAACATTTTTTACTTTCTGTACTACTCTATTCCCAGTACTGTTTGTGTACTACTCTATTCCCAGTACCGAGCACCGTGCCTGATACAGCAGGCCCTCAGTACATATGTTTGAATAAATGAGTGAATGAATGGAGATCATGCTGGGCCCTGCAAAAGCTAAGCAGCCACTGCATGCAATTGATTTGTTGATTGGATTATTCTTAAATCATCCATGCATATATTTGTGCAGTTTTATTAAAAGACCATCAGTGTGTTTTCAAGCATCCTCAAGCATAGAGAGGACAGAGACACAAACAACTAAAGTTAGTGTGCAATAAAATAACGGCTACAATGTGGGTCTGTACGCAATATCATAGGAAAAGCAATCACATCACCTGAGAGTCAGGGGAGGCTTTGCAGAGGAGGGAGATTTTCAAATGAGACAAGTTAGGAGAAAGAATTCTACACAGAAAACAACATGCACAGAGAAAGAATCAAGAGCAGGCAACTAATGTGCTAAAAATTACAGGCACTTCTATGTTCCCAGAGCATAACTGGGAGAAGGAGGTGTTTTTTGTCGCTGTTGTTGTTGTTGTTTTAAGAATTCATTTATTGTTTATGTGACGGAGAGAGAGAGCGAGCCAGCAGGAGCACAAGCAGGGGGAGCTGCAGAGGGAGAGGGAGAAGCAGGCTCCCCATTGAGCTGGGAGCTAGAGCTGGGGCTCCATCTCGTGACCTGAGCTGAAGGCACTTAACTGACTGAGCCACCGAGGTGTCCCCGAGAAAGAGGTTTTGAAAAATATGAGGGGGCGCCTGGATGGCTCAGTGGGTTAAAGTCTCTGCCTTCAGCTCAGGTCATGATCTCAGGTCCTGAGATTGAGCCCCTCATCGGGCTCTCAAAAAAAAAGAGAAGAAAAATATAAGGAGATAGTATTTTCCCTCTTTCCATGGTAGAAAAATTCAAGAGAAAATATCTGCTAAAAAACCTCAAAATGCCATTATTAGAAATGCAACCCAAGTCCAGAAGGTGCTAGTTTTGTTTGGCATGGCAACCATCCTAGTGTTCCTAATCCAGCCAGCTTCTCTGAGGAATCCTCTATGCATCAGAGTCTTAATAAGTCAGTTTTCACCATCACAGACATAATTCTGATTCCCAATCTTCCCACCATACCCTTTCCTTTACCCTTTAATCTTCTTTCAGATCAATTGCTCTACTTTTTCAGTTTTGTTTCTTTGTCTCAAAGTTTTCCTATTGGAGAGAATAGTTCCGATCTTATTTTAAGGGGATAAACTGAAAATTAGGTAGTAAAACACTTCTTGGAGTAGGTTCTGTAGTTTTTGAGCTCAGAAGTAATTGTTCCCAAGTAAATAACGTTAGCCCCTGATATGCAGTAATTGAAAATAATATAACACACAGTCCAATATTGGCTAAACTCTTTCCATTCAAAAAAGCTGGTGATTTGTCACTTAAAGTTTTTATTGAAATAATTTTATTTGTTTAAAATAAGAAGGGATAAGGAAAAAAACACACAAAAAACCCCAATTATTCCAGCACCTAGAAGAGAATTAACATAGAGAAAATTATATATGCATAAGATTTTTCAGAAATTAACAGTACTAAATATCAATGTCCCTCTTACCCATCTCCATGGACTTCCCTTACAATCTCCCTCCCAAGAGATGCACCTCTCCCATATTTCTTGTATCTTTTCAAACAAACAAAAATTAAAATTTATGGCATACAAAGATCCTTTAAAAATGTATATACAGCATGCTGTTACTCAATATTTTCCCCTTAAAAATAAAATCAATGATTAAATACATTTATTGGCATTTTTCCACATCACTGAATTCATTTTAATAGCTTCATAGTTCATTGTTCATATGAACATTATTTATCTAATTTGTCCCTTTAAACATCTTCAGTTTTGCTATTTTAAGCAATGTGACAATGAGTACTGTTTTATTTTATTTTATTTTAAATTTATTTATTTAACAGAGAGAGAGATCACAAGTAGGCAGAGAGGCAGGCAGAGAGAGGGGGGGAAGCAGGCTTCCCACTGAGCAGAGAGCCAGATGTGGGGGCTCCATCCCAGGGCCCTGAGATCATGACCTGAGCTGAAGGCAGAGGCTTTAACCCACTAAGCCACCTAGGCGCCTCAATGAGTACTGTTTTAAAAAACCCTTTGTCTTCTTATAAGATTGTAACTATAGCATTACTTTCTAACTCTAAAAGTAGAAAAACTGAATCTATGTGAATATATTAAGTTTTGATACCTATAGCCAAAATGGCCTCCAAAAAAATAGTACTGATTTACACTGCACCAGCAAAATATAAAAGTGCTTGTTTTGGGGCACATGGGTGGGCTCAGTGGGTTAAGCCTCTGACTTAGGCTCAGGTCATGATCTCAGGGTCCTGGAATCCACATGGGCTCTCTGCTCAGCGGGGAGCCTGCTTCCCTTCCCCTTCTCTGGCTGCCTCTCTGTCTACTTGAGAGACAGAGCCTCTTCTGTCTCTCTCTCTGTCAAATAAATAAATAAAATCTTTAAAAAAAAAAGTGCTTGTTTTCCCACACTGTTGCTAATGCAAGATGTTAATGATCTTTAATACTGTTTCTGATATTATGAGTAGAAAATGATATCATACTGCTGCTTTGATTTGCATTTATTTAACTAAATTGAGCACAGTTGATCAACTTTTTAAATAATCACTAATTGAATATTTCTGCAGATGGAAATTTTAAGTTTTTTTGGCTTATATCCACATTATGGAGTAGTCCAAATTTCAAAGCGTTTATTGGCAAGCTTTTCAAAGTGGATCAAACCTACTAACAATGGCACTTGAAAACATTTTCAGTGGTACATTGAATTTTTTTTATTTTATAGCCTTCTATTTATTTTTATATGGATTTGAAAAAGCACATTTTCCACTTATGATACAATTTAAAATTTCCATTTAACAAACATTTAAGTTTGAAACTGAGTTGATGTAAAATACATTAAATAAAAATAAGTAAAAACACTTTTCAGGTAATCAGAAATAAGAAAGTTTGTATTTAAGAGACTGAATTTTGGCATACAATGGTTTAATGAATGTAGTATTCTTAAAATAGAATATACTCTAAGCAAAAGGTAAAATAGCTTATTAAATGTCATTGCTCACGCAAAGAAAAGCCACAAGCTGGGATTAGAGTTAGCAAATGAAAAATGGACATATGCTCTGTCAAATAACAAAATTCAACCAAATAAATTTGAAGACCTAGTTGGCTTTGTTGAACAATTCATGAATCAGGACGTACCCCATCCATCAGGTGGAGAGGCAATCTGAGGAGTTGTATATGGTGTGGTTTCACAACTTTGATATTTCATTGGCTGTAGTTTACCTAGTGTAGACTGAGAGTTCACTATTCAACAGAGATGCTGAAAAAAAAAACACAAAACAAAACAGATGTCCCTGTTGGTATTGCTACTTTACCTGTATTAGAGAATTCCACTAGAGAGGTGCTACATGTCTCCTATAAGTTTTCAGAGTTACTATTATATTTTGATTCACAGAACTCATACAGTTAGAAATTATATATTGATGTAATTTCTCCATTAGTATTTGGCTTCCTCACTAGACTAGGGGCAAGTTATGTGTTTTGCTCAGTAAAGTATCTTTAGATCCTGGTACAGTGATTAGTATATAATATGTTCTGTTAGTGAATATTTGCCAGTTGAATGATTGGATAAATTAATGATCAATTAGAGGCATATTTTAAAATATGCCAAAAAATTCCTAAAAACAATCAGCTTACTTTTAAACTCATCTGTATATGATTACAAAGTCAAATTTATATATATATAAATATGTATGTGTATATATTATATATATGGAATGTATTCAATGTTGAAATTAAATTTTTGATAAATGACTGGAAAATGAAGAATAAGCTGTATCGAAATGTCAAGAACTCTTTACTTTGTCTTTGAGTTTTGCTTTAAAAAAGGCTAATTAGAGAATATCTTAAATTTCATCATGAAGAAAAAAAAATGATGCAGAGCTCTGTGAGATTCTATTATAGCTAAATTCAATAAGTGGTTTTAAGAAATTGCTCTAAAAAGTTTTTGAAAGGTTACCATAGGAGCCAAAGAATTGATGTAATAAAATACCATATAGTATACAATAAAAAAAGAAACAGAAGGTTTTTATTAATGGGGATGGGGGTGGGGACAAGGAAGTTATTAGGAAAAGGAAAGGATTGTCCCCATGAGGCTATCTGCAAGTTGCCTTACCATGCTAATTATCTCCTCTTTCTTTGGGGAGCTGGGGAGGGATGAAGAGGACCCACGTGACAGCCTTATTGGTGTTGATGAAAAAAAAAAGTTTCTAACTGACCTGTTAAGGCTACATTTCTGAGGAGGTTGAAACTGCAATTAGATTAGGTATTAAGCCCCAGTTTGGGAACTCTAAGTAACCTATTTTGGTCCTGTGGTTTTTTCAAGATATAGGATGTTTACAGAGCCCAAAGAACAAGAAAATAATATTTATTCATTTTGGTTATTTAAAACACATCTCAGAAATCATATTATTATACTCGCAAATAATTCATTATGTACGCATAACAGATAGACTTTTTAAACGATATAACCACAATACCGTTATGAATCAACAGCCCTAACAGTAAACTCCTTAGTAGCAGTTTTTTCAATGTCTATTTTGTTGCAACTGTCTGAAAAATATTTTTTTAATAGGATCCAAATTCCAAATCTAATATTGTCCACACTTTGCTGGTGATATGACTCAAATAAAATGCTGTGATTTTAATTTCTCCACTTGAATCAAGGTTTAGGAGACTTTTGAAAAATGTAAAATACTCTCAGGTTTCTTCTGCAAAAACTTGACTGCTTCCACAAAACTGACAGCTTAAAATGTTTGCTGCTGATACTTTGAAGGGGAATAAAGAAAAACTGAAGTTGAAAAGGAAATTGGACGTTTGAAAGAAGGAAAGAGGATGCTTTTGTGATATGGCCTTCACTTCCTACAGATAAAGGAACATGAAACCAAGTTGACCAGGCTCTTGAATTGTCTTCCTGAGTTTGCCGGAGGAGAGGCTGCATGTGGAAGAAAAACTCTGAGCGTTGTCGAAATCATCAAACTTCTCTGCTGTTTTTTAAATTACGTTATTCTAGGCAAAACTAAGCTTACATCGCCCAGAAACTAGGGGAAGAGTTGAGATATGCTCTAGTAAAACCCAGTTTCTCCTTTACTAAATTAAAACAAACATTACACCATGCCTTTCTTTTCTAGAGCTAATGGTTGGAAATTACTGATTAGAAGAGGGCATCAGAGGGGTCTCTATTTTATTAGAGAAGGGAAAAACTTTGAGGTCAGTAAATAAAAATTCAAAAAGTTAATTTGGTTAATATAGCAGAAGCTGAAGCAGTCAGCAAACCTTGTTAGAAACAAAGATGAGAGAAACTAAGGGGAAAAAAATAGGTTATTGGAGAATAAAAATCAGGAGCTAGAACCAGAGTGGAGACAATCACATGGAGTTTAGTTCCACTAATGGCTGTTCTGAGCATATGTCAATTCTTGTTGCTTTCTCTATGGAATCCTTTACTTATTATACTAATACAATCAGAGTAAAAGAAAATGTATCTTTAAAGTAAACAAGCTCTCTTCTAAAGCCTTACACAGTTTAGTGCTGAACCAGAAGGAACATGTATACCTCCAACAGTAGGGTAAAAGCCCTGGGTTTCTTCACCCTTTTTGGCGACCATTTCTTTAGCACTTGAGTGTGTCCCATGGGTGGCTATCCCTTACATTTAGCAGCTTATCAGAACATTCCCCAGTAATGCTTTGGTATCTTTAAAAGACTGGGATCCCATCCCTTCATCCAACTCTCCTCATATAGCATTGATCTTTATTTTGTTTTGGCCAAGTCACAGGTGACAAATATTCCCAACGATATCAGGTAAGTATTCAGCAGTTCACCAATTATTTAAAACATGTCCTTAGACTTTCTTAGTTTGTGTCTCTCAATATTCTTCACGAAAAAATAATAGCTAAATCTAGAAGGCAATTAGTTAGTGGTACCTAAGACTCTTTTAATATTATAAATTTACCCAGATTTAGATACATAAAAGAGAAAATAATCTGAATTGACACCTCAGTTTTAATATGCAACTGGAAAAATAAAAACTGTTTATTAAATATAAAAAGACATAATTGTATTAATTGCTAGAGAAAAAAATTCCTCTTAGTTTTTCTTGTTGCATCCCACAAAATAGATTTTTCCAAAAGGAAGCCTTCCCCCAATAAATAAATTAAATAAATATAAATAAATAAATAAAATAAGTAAAAAATAAAAAAAACAAGAAACCTGTGTTTATTGATAATTTCAGTGCTTCTGAACAATACCATTTTTCATTTTATTAATATAAAAATCTGCCATCTTGATTGATATACATTATTTACTTCAGGAATTAGGTGGAGACTGACATAATTTTAGAAGAAAAGAATAACTATTGTCTAAATGCACAACTTTAAATTACATTTTACCACCAAATGATTCCATTTTGTAAAGGGATATCACTTTTATTTCATCTTCCTAGAAATATAATTAGTAAAAATAATAAAGCAATTAATTATACTCTTTCCCAGGATCTAGTATTCAATATGAAAGACAAAAATAGCCTGCATAGAGTTATTTTGCGCAAAATCAAAAAGCAAAATGAATTTAAAAGTGAAAGATTCCTTTGGGATATATATTATATTTGTTCTTTTTGTTGTTGTTCTGATTTAAAAGAAATCATTCTCTATCAAAGGTGGGGTCTCATAGCCAACATATTTTCATTGTCTCATTTTCTCTCACAAGATCCTGACATAGCTCACATTTTGCCCTAGACATAATATTCTGCTGGAGTTTCATTTCATTGTCCACATGAATGCTATTCAGTTCTCTCCCAACTCTATTTCATTTCTGTGAAAGATACTGAATTTTAAAGTTGTCTTTTATAAAAGTTGTGCTCCTAACACAAATGAAACAAATCTGGAACTACAAAACCGAAAATGAAAGGGTACTTGTGGTCAGGTACAAAAGAAATAGGCTAGACCTGTGGGGTCGGTGCTGGATGTTACATACCATGCGAACATCGTGTACGGGCATTAGCCTGCCATTGTGGGCAACTCAAACTTACAGGTCTCCTCCTCAAAAATGAGAGCGTATGTCAGATTTTCTAGACTCTCCGATGGCAAGTGTCTCCTCTGCTGCTCAGTTTCATTTCAAGCAATATGAGCTAAATTCCTCTTTGCAAGCTTGAACATCATTATCATTCCATTCTGCTCCGGTCTGTCAAAAATCTGGTATCAATAGTAACTCAGCTTCAGGGTTTCATGTAGCCATTAAATCACATCTAGCACTGGGCTACAATCATAGGTAGGCTTTCATGCCCTCTGCTGGATGCTCAAAGAAAAAGCTACACCCTTTCACAATTAAGAAAAGCCTCATTTAAAAAATGAATGCTTTTTAGCATAAGAAGAAAAAACTCTAGTCTTATTAGAATTAAAATCTGAAGCACCAGGTTAAATAGAATTTTAACAACTTATTGGTGAACTAAGATGCAAGTAAAGATTTTCAGAGAGGAGATGACAGAAAATGTACAGGTTTATCATTTTAAATTTCCTTTTTAAATATTACAATAATCATATAATCCAAATTAGTTTTATTATTTTCAGTAGTTTTCCATGGACCACAAAGGGCATCTGCTAGAAATTCTAAGTCTCTGTCTGGAGATCAGAGCAAAGTAGTGGAAACTTTAATATCATTAAAAATCATACTAACTAAGTTTGGTGGAGAAATATATCCAGAATCTTACACGATAATTAACATATAATGGTTATTTAGTGCGTTTTTTTTAGAATTAAATGAAAATGTAATCTGGGATATTTGATAAGACATCTTTGTCAAAAAAGTTTTTATGGAAACTAACTCTTTTTCTACCTGCCCTACTTACCTGCCAACACCTCCACACTTCCTCCCCCACACCCCAAAACCAACCAACCAACCACATCCAAGCATGCAATTTGGTTAGGCATGTCCTGACACATAAATTCAAGTCACAAAAATAAATTCCAATCACTTCAACCGTGTTTTCACTAACGTCTTTGGCAAACTCCAGCTGCTGAATCATTAGCTCTGTTTCCAGATGTGCTTGTACTTTTCTAGGTGTCGGTTGTATCCACCACCTGTTCTTTAATGGGAATGAATCTTAACTTACATAGCTCATAGGATAGGAACAAAACTCTTTAGCATGACTTACTTGAGGTACACTTGAATATAACCCACAGTCTCTGATGTTTGCAGCCACTTTTTAAAAAAGATTTATTTATTTTAGAGAGAGAGAATGAGAGAGCAAGCCCATACGCACATATTGGCAGGGGAGGGGCAAAAGGAGAGGAAGAGAATATCAAGCAGACTCCCTGCTGAGCACAGAGCCAGACCTGGTGCTCTATCTCCCAACCTGGAGATCATGACCTGAGCCAAAATCAAGAGTCTGATGCTCAACCAACTGAGCCACCAGGTGCCACTTGTAGCCACTTTTGAAGTTAGATGATCATTGTGGGGAAAAATATCTGGAATAGGAACTGAAAATCAAAATGCCTCCTCTCTAGTTTTGTCTCTCATGCTAATTAGCTATGCATGTTGGGCAAGTCAGTTATCCTTCCAGAACCCATATTTCCAAATCAGTTAAATGAAGGCAATGATAGATAGATGATAGATAGATAGATAGATGATAGATAGATAGATAATAAAGAATTAAAGTAACACATGCATTTAGTTTTAAAATTCAAATAGTACCATAGACTTATGATAAAAGCCAGCACTTCTCTGGTCTACACAACCCCACATAGCATTATCCCCAAGTTTATTTCTTCAGGCAGTAATTTTCAACTGTTTTAGTGTTTTGGTTCAGATCCTTGTAACCTAACTTCCAAAAGATGTACTTAACCATTTAAAAAATATTTTTCCTTTAATTTTCTTTTCTTTATTTTTAAAATATTTTATTTATTCACTTGAAAGAGAGAGATAGAGACAGAGAAAGCACAAGCAGGGGGAGAGGCAGAGGGAGAGGGAGAAGCAAGCCCTCCACTGAGCTGGGAGCCCTATGTGGGGCTCAATCCCAGGACCCGAAGATCATGACCTGAGCTGAAGGTAGATGCTCAACCATCTGAACCACCCGGTGCCCCTTTCTTTTAATTTTAGATATTATTCATTGACTTCCCACAATCTGATTAAGTTTTCTTATTAAATCCGGCCATGTTTCTTAGACACACTTCCCCCTCTGTCTAGCTTATCGGTATAACTCATGCCGAATGTAAAACTAAATACTTGTTATTTACATCATTCATAGTTTAACCATTTTGGGGGTGGGAGGAGGGGTTAACCCTGCTTCTGTTTTTCATAGATTTAAAATTATCTTGTGTTTTCAATTCCTTGACTTTCCATTCACCAATTGTTAATTTACCACCACATTTTTATTATTATTTTTTTTTTTCTTAATATCCTTCATCCTACAGCTATTTGTTATCATGCCCTGACTGGAACTGGCTCTTCCCTGGGTTGCTTAATACTATCTTCTGTAGATCATGTTCATCATCATTTCCAAAGTTCTCTTCACCTCTCCTGTCTATAATTCTTGGGGAGTCTCTGCATTGCTATAGCATGAATTTGCTTGATTATTCTGTTTTGTCCCTGAAGACACTTAGCCAAGTGGAGAAACTTGAAACCCCAGGGAATTATGATTTATCCATCTACCTCCTTTTCAGATATCTCTCTGTGTACCAAAATCTCACTGTTAATTTTGTCATGTTTTTGCCACTTTCTTTGTTCTTGTGAATTAAACACATTTTCCCTCTTTTACTGTAATCTTAGTAGATTTCAGAAGGGAGCAGATATGTTCAATCTATGATGTATAACTTGAAGTTAGGAATAGCTAGGTCACAAAATTATCATGACAATAAAATCTAAAAGCAGTTTGTATACACCCTAAACCTTGCTTACCTTCCTGGGATTATTAGAGTATATTAAGAAAAGTTCCTCTGGGTTTCTTTCATCAGTAGATACTAATGAGATTATTTTGGTAGCACTAAGCCATCTGTCCCTGGCTTTTACCCACATTCACTGTCATAAAGCTTTATCCCCATCAAATCTCATCCATTTATCTTTGAGACTTTCCAGAACTAGGTAGGATGGCTTACAAAATTTGTTAGAATACATACTAAATACCAGACTCCTTTAGATAGATATCAGACTCCTGGGATATAAATTGGTGAATTACACAAAGATCTGTCCTCTCATGGATTTACATTCTAGCAAGGGAAGGCAAACAGATTATAAATAGAATTCAATTATGTAGTAGAGTAGGTGGTAACTGCTATGAAGTTTTGAGACAGAGAGGTGGAAGTGCCAGGATGAGGGAAGTTGCAACTTAGAGTAATCAGGGTGGGTTTTGTGAAAAAGGTGACAGTGAGATCAAGAATTAAAGGAAGTAATAGGGTGAAACAATGTTGATATTTGGGGGAAGAGTGTTGCAGGCAAAAGAAAGAGCAAGTACTAGGGACCTAACAGACAGATGCAGGAAGGTTAACACTTGATAGGTCTGATAACAGTGTTCCTGGGACAAATAAATAAGGGCAAGAGTCACAGGAAAGGAGACCTGGACAGGGTGTTGATCCTACAGGGGCCTGGGGCAAGGACTTTGGCATTTCCTGAGTGAAGTGGAGTGTCATTGGAGTTTAGTTAAGGGACATGATCCTCCTTAAATTTTGAAAGGATTACTCTAGCTACTGTGTTGGAAATAGAATATATAGAAGGGCAATACTGGGAGCAAAAGGACCAATTGAGATGCTATTCCAGTCATCTAGGCAATAACTGGTTGTGAGTGGCTCATACTAGAGATATAGTGAGAACTGTTTAGAATCTAAGCTTATTTTGAAGTTAAGAGTGGAGCCAAACCACTTTCTGACAACACAGATACAGAAAGTGACACAAAGGGAAGACTCAAGAGTGATTCCAAGTTCTTTGGTCTAAGCAACTGGAAAGTTGCTGTTACCTTCACTGGAGATGAGGAAAGTTTGGATTAACAAGTTGGGAAAAGATTAGGAGATAAATTTGGTCAAGTTATTTTAAGAGGTATTTTAGATAAACAGTTGACAAATTTGTCAGCTGAAGACCATTGGGTGTCTAGCAGGGATTTCTTTTTCTACCTCTCTTGCTCATGGTCACTGCAAAAATGCTGAAAATGTCCCATTGCTACTTCTATAATCAGTGTTCTCAAGAACACTGATGTCTCTGCCAAAGGTTCTTATCATAGTTCTCCAAGAAATGCCAAGTCCTCAGGTACCAGAGAAAGGCTGTGGTCTCTAGAGGCAATCTATAGGCATCTACCCATACAAACGAGAGCCTTTTTCCTTCTCCACACTGTGCTATTACACAGATTTAGGGTCTCCTTCAGCTTCTATCTACACTTTTCCTCTTAGTCTGAGACAAGCAACTTTTTGAATTGGGACTTTTAATCCTCTTCATTCATCCTTCACCCTTCAACTCTGAGTGCCCTTTGCTCCTACTCTTGCCTTTTACCCTAATTCAAATATTCTCTTTCTGGTTTGGAACTGGACATATCTGAATCTCTGCCTGGACAATTGTTTAATTATGATAATTCTTATTAACTCCATACTAGGGGAGAGGTCAGATGAAAACAGAGATAATAAGGCAGAGAAAGGTGTGATGTGTACCTGGGGTGGAATCTCAAACTAAATGGAGACTACTCCATGCATTAATTTGAATATTGATAGATAAATGTTCATATGGTTGTGTAGCACAAAATAGAACACAGCAATGATACACTAAAGGTCCAGTAATTTACTACTGAAACATCTCCCTGACCGAAATTCTTTATCTACATTCATTCTCTTGTCTATTTTCCCTTTTCAGACTTTATTAATTGATTTCTGGAAATTCACACTAAATAAAACAATTGTTCCTACATTTGATGTTTTAGAATTTAAAAAATGTTTCTAATGTTGCCAGTTGATGATCCAGAATTAAAATCGGCTTGATTTTGGAATTTCTTCATATGGAGGTGGGGGGCCCAACATGCCAAAACATGGAGCAGGATGCATTTCAGGGTTTTGAGTTTGAAGGTGAATTCCAACAGTTGGATTCACAGCCACTTCTGTCCCTGGAAAGAGAAAGATGGGAACCTGTAATCTTTCTAGTCAGCATAAAACAGAAGTACATGAACTGCCTAATAAAATCTGGCATTTCTTGCATCACTGGAGCAACAGAAAATTATTTGTACCCTTGAGAAAAAATTTACAACCATCCTGCTCTCTCTGCAGTGATAGTTTAGTCATTATAGCAAGAAAATTTGCTCTCATGAACAGATTATATCATCACTGACTAACCCATCAGGAAGCATTTACAATTTAGAGGCTGAAAGTAGGAGGAATGCCCTTTTTGGCAGATTGGAAGATAGGATTCCTGTAAATACTAATGGTATTTTAGCAACGTTTCCATCATGGGAAATGCAAATTTCAATAGAAATATCTAAATATGATGTCTGAACTTCATTATTTTATATTTATGCTCTGCAAACTATAAGAAATGTAATTAATTAAACATTTTTCTATGATGAATAGTAAAAATGTTAACTTATGAAAAGTTTGCATCTAAAGTACACACACATAATAAAGGAAAAACCTGATCAAATTTTAAAAAATGCTTTGAAATAAAAATTTTGACTTCTCAGTTATGCACACTATAAGGTACTAAATATCAAAAACAAGTATTTTCTTCCTCAGACTGATCCTTTTGAGAAATTATGTACTTATTTCCCATAGCGCTTTTGGAAATCTCCTATTAGTATGTCCTTGAAAGATATCAAATATCTTGTATATCAAGTAGTACTTGTATATCAAGTAGTATATTCTTGAAAGACTGCTACTACTTTTAAGTTATAACAGGAACCAATAGTAATATTTCATAGCCACAATCCTCATATATACATACATATATATGTATGTATATGTATATATATGTATATATGTATATATATGTGTGTATATATATGTATATATATTTTACCCCTACCTTGGTCTGCGTGTGTGTGTGTGTGTGTGTGTGTATATATATATATATTTTTTTTTTTTCCCCTCATCTTGGTCTTTGGTTGTCTTGAAATGGTTTGATTGCTTCTTTTCAAAACAATAACAACTATAAATTCTAGTAACAACTCTAAATTCACCTTTAAAGAGGAATGCCTGATGGCTCAGTAGGCTAAGTCTCTGACTCTCCATTCTAGCTCAGGTCATGATCTCAAGGTCCTAGGATGGAGCCCCTTGAGGGGCTCCACACTCAGTGGGGAGTCTGCTTGAGATTCTCTTCCTTTCTTTCTGCCCCTCCCCCTGCTCACATGCTCTCTCTCTGTCTCTCTCTCAAATAAATAAATAAATAGATCTTAAAAAAATATATACCTTTAAAGGAAAAAAAAATAGGCCCTTGCACTAAGTCTAGTTCCGTGACTGCTTTGTATATTAAATGTAATTGGAACACAGCCGTGTCATTTATTTACATATTGTCTCTTTTTGAACTACGATGGCAGAGAGGAGTAGCCCTCACAGGGACCAAGAAACTGCAAAACCAAAAGTATTTCTATCTGGCTCTTAATAGAAAAAGTTTGCCGATATCTTCTTGAAGGATTAAGATTTGATACCACCAAGGAGATCCCAAAGAAAATGACACAATTATCAAAACCATTCAAGGAACAGTTAGATGTTAGGCAATTGCTGCATCCCTGGAACCCATATGTGGTTTACTCAGATTCTTTACCTTGGAATGGACAGTGTTTATTTGGAATCATGAATTTTCATATATTTGTATTTTTATTCCCTAGCTGGAAGACCTAAATATAACAAATCAAATATTAATATAATCTGTGAAGGGTAGAGAATTTGGAATAGAATGCTGGTTCAGCACTTTTCTTAAGAATTATTTATTTAATTGAATAATCTACTCATAGGCTATTACATAACATCTCATATATCAGTTTTCTCCTATGCAATAAAAGGATAAAGATATTATCTATATCTGTAAAAACATGGCTAAATGAATGTAGAATGCTTAAAACAAAATGTGGTACACAGTAATTACCCATTAATAGCTAATTATTATTATTTTTGTAGTAGTAATAGGACTACATTTCAAGAACTCTACTGTATGCTAGGAATATGCATGCATTTTCTTTTCTTTACAATATTATTTTCTAATTTATTTTATTTTAATGTCTATATAATTATTCGATCATCATTATCAACATCACAACAAAGATTATTAAACAAAATAATTTGTGGAGTTAGAGCGTTTTGCAGTTAGGAAGTCGAAGATGACATGAGCTAAGTCTGAGGCACTTGATATCAAACAGTTAACATGGGCCAGGTGTACTTACCCCAGACCTTCCCTCCATTGTGGGAATTGTCAGTTGTGATACACATTGTCAATTGTGATACTGGGCATTGTCTATTTCCCCCGTGAACTACTCCTAGTATACCCAGTACGAAGTCAATGGTAATTTAGGTATCATTCTGCCTGGAGTGGTTGAACAGATTGACTTGACACAATTATGAGCTCCAATTTATTTCTACTGCTGCCGGTATCAATACTGTGCTCCTGGTAGGAGGATATTAACAATTGCTCTCTGTGGTAGGAAAGTTTTGTGTTATCGCCTTACTAGGAATTTGGCCATTGCCTTTAAGCCTATTATGAAAACCACAAGGCACTCATTTGATAAACGTAGCTAAGCCAATGTGTTCAGAAAGCTTTTGTGACATCAAACATCTATCAGTTTTCAACTTGTTTCAAAGCAGGTTTATGCGCAATATAAGTATCCCCCACTTTCGGAAGGTTCACATTACTCCACTTCATTTTCATGAAAGACGTACATTAGTACCTGTTTTTGCTAACCAAAATAAATTTAAAGAGGGTTTTATAGACAGAGTTCAGATTTCCCACATCATTAAGATCAGCCCAATAGACCTGCCATTCTCCTTCTACCACTTTCTTCTCTTTCCATTTCTTTATCTCATTCCTTCCTTTTCTAGGAGAGTGATTAACAGTGGCTGAATATGAGTCACAGTTCTACCATGGGCTAATTGCTTAATTTCGAAGTGCCTTGCTTCCCTCATCTTTGGAGGGTTCAGAATGATAGTGAACCCTCATAGTGTTATGGGAAGAATAAATGAGCCTAGGGATGTAAGGTGTTTGCACAGAGCATGGCAAACAGTAAGTGCTCAATAAATGTGAGCTATTACTACTATCATGCCCTGAAAGGAAAGTACGTGAATGAGATGCTCCCTCTTTTCTTACCTGAAATGAGTCACAGAATATTTACCTAAAGAACATAAAGTACAGAGAGGTAACACGATAGAAATGATTCTAAAATAAGATAGGATCCGGGAGAGGTGAAGGATAAAGGAGCAGGCATGTGAAGCCCACTTCTTCACTGGCCCCATCTACTCCTCCTTCCCCTCCCCAATTCAGAGCCGTTACATTTCATCATTGCTGAAAGATTAGTATTTCTATTTACCCTGAACTAAGAAAAAGGGAAGATTATCTCTGAATTTGCAGAAGAAATGGGATCAGGAAGATTGGATTTCTGAAAGGCAGCATTTTCAAGATCAGCCCCCAAGATGAGTGGCCTCAGAGGGTATCTCCATCAGCACTCACCTCGCTGGCTTCTCAGGAACAACATGGGACCTGTTTGCTGCCTTATTGGGGCTAACAGGACCCAGCTCTGATATATATAGGATGGAAAAGGAGTGAATGTAGATTTTACAGTAATTTATTATTTTTAATAAGGAATATGGATAGATAATGGTGGGGATCTCTTCTCTGTGCTCTCAAATTCTCTCTTTTCTAATGAACACTAGATTGTCTTTTCTGCCTCAAGCTTTTTGTCCTTCTCTCACCTACCAGACCCCAAACTTTTTTCTTTTCATTATCTTTAAATGTCTTATTTTCTCATAAATGAGAGGTTTTATTCAGCTTCATAATCTTATTTTCAATGAAAGTCTATTTTCTGTAAATAACAAAAAAATTTCTGTTTATAGTGAATTTTACAACTCCTTAGTCATAACGTGTTTTTTTCAAATACAGATTTAACACACAAACAGAACTATGAAACTAACATACTCAAAACTTTTTTCAAGTCACTTGTATTTTCTACCTGCTCACCTTATCTCACAGAACTGGATCCTTTAAAATGAGGGCATTGATTCTGACTTGGGGTACAGATGGGTGTGGAGAATTTTAATGATGTTCTCTTCTTTTCCCACCTCTCTTAAAAATTTGCATATAATCCTTTAAAGAGTCACTTTCTGTGGCCCAGTGTGTATTCTCTCCATTTATATATTTGAGGAGGAAAATATTCTGCAACTCTCCCATTTTCTGTGGACTTCTCAGATAAAAGAGATCCCAAAAGCATCATTAAAATAGGTCAGGAAAGGTTAGTCCATAAGAAAACATTAAAACAAGAAATGTTTGTCCCTAACACAGGTGCTGAGTTATTCTAGAACTGCTGGGGTCTGATGGCTCAGAGAAGGGGCGAGAGGTTTCAGAGACCACTTGACAGAGAACCCCACAGAGGAAGGTGTAGGGCATCGAACAGGTCCTTTCTGGGGTACAGCAGTAATGCTAAGGGAAAACTGGGTCCATGAGGGGGCTTGTGGGTGGGGAGGAAAGGGGTGATAATGGAAGAAGGAAACTATGTAGGAGGCCCTTGGGGGCGAGTCCAGGAAGAGGAGGTGGGAATGAGGCAGAAAAAAGTAACATGACCTTAGGGCTTTCATAAAATAAATCATTTCCTCAAAATACCTCCAACCTCCAACTGTAGATTCCTTCTCCTCTTGCTCTTCATCCTTCCCCTTTCCCTCCACCTTCCTGACTTCCTTCTGGTCTCCCTCCTTTCCTCTTTCTCTAGCAGTACCCTCTCTTCCTTCTTATCCCCCACAGGGATATTGGAGGGATTCTTTCCCCTTTTTGGTTCAGGAAGAACTTCATTGTGACATGTTATGACATGGAAACGTAGGTCCCATAAGAGGGGAGGGAAGACTGAGGAATCTGAGCACTGGATCAGCAGAGAACTGTGAAAAGGCCTGGCTCCTGGCCCAGGAGATGCAACCGGGGCCTGGGTGTTTGTGTGAGATTCCCAAGGACATTTCCCAGACAGAAATCTCATCGTACGTTGGGTGAGTTGGGCTGGCACATTGTTTATGAGGATCCCAGGCCAAGTGTTTGCCTTCGTCTCTTGAATATTTCTAATCAAGGTAAGTGACAGCCTGAGCCATAATATTACTATCTGGTATTGCTAGTGGGAGAAATTCCTAATTTATATATTTTAACAGCAGTAAAGTTCAGTCCATCCCAGCTTTCCATATTCCGCCAAAATTCTCCTCTTGGCTTGTCACACGAGGGCAGCTTCTATGGGATCCCGAGAGTCCAACCTTGGACCCACAAGTCAGAAGAGCAGAGCTATTTCAACTAATAGATTCAACAAATAGTGGCCATAGCAGGAAATAATTTTTGAAGAAATAAAATAAAGGTCTAGGAAGAACCCCAAGGTTAATAAAGAAAATCTAGTCTATCCATTAAAATGCTTTAAATGACCCATTTCCTACATTCTGTATTCTGGAAGGAATGTCCTGTCTTACCCTTTATTCTCAAAAGGTGGCAAGGAGTCCAGAAGCCTTATTTCATATTCTAATGTCACCAGTGTCTTTCAAGTGAGTTCTCATTTTTCTCTCTGCTCTGAGCTGTGACCATAAGGAAGACCCAGAGGTACAACCCCACAGCCAGGAGTGTGGATGTATGAATCTGGCAGTGACTGGACTCAACTTGAAGCTATGATCACATACTTTGTGGGCTGCTGTGGAGAGTTTGGCTTTTACCTCCTCTGTAGCCATAAAAATATCCCGTTGTGGTTCTTCACTTCCTTTTTGGAGAAAATCTCCTTTTACAGAAATATGAGGCAGGAAGGATAATTTGTCAGGAGAAATGAAAGTATAATGGGGATCCTGAGGGAAAAGAAATCCAGTCAGGGTCTGGGTTTCAGACCGCCTTAAAATATTGACTCCCTGGAATTTACTTTCAGAAATTGCTAGTCAGGAAGATGTCACTAAAGATCGCAAAGAATATCACTTCCTCAATTACTCTGTTGTATTTTGTTTGGGAGGGGAAAAAACAGGAATGCCAGGATGCACAACACTAGGAGACACATCCACATCAAAACCCATGCAAATAGCTGTTCACTGCTTGTACTGCTATTCTGAGCATCCCTGAGAAAGGGTAGGAGAAAGTTGGGGGTAGAATAGCCTAACACCCAACTAGGCAAAGATAGATAGATAGATAGATAGATAAATAAATAAATAAATAAATAAATAAATAAATAAATAAATAAGAATGGGCAACTGAGCCTCTGGTCTTAAGATGGAAAGCAAAAAAAAAAAAAAATAATAATGAGTTTTGTGATATAGCTTAAGCTGGGGGACAGCTTAAATGTTTCTTGAGCAAAATAAGATTCAGAGTGATACCAGGATACCAGTGGGATTAGGAAGGAACCAATAGAATGAGAAAGGGAATGGGGATTCTGGAGAGCAAAACCTACCTTTGAGGACTCACCCAGTGGAAATGCCTGGAGGTTTGAGATAGGGTTGAACTTAGAGTAAAGGATGAAGTGATGAAGCCATGAGTGCCTTGCCCAAATTTTCACTGGTTCCCTACCCTCAACAATGGACAATTTGAAGTCTATTAGTTGACTTGCAGCAAAGATCCATGTGGCATCTTTATCCAACATAGGGAGAAAAGTAGATAACATCCTCTGAGAGGAATAACAGCCACTTTTCCAGGTTGGTATTTAGCAATTAGAAATATCTGAGAAGGGGCGCCTGGTTGGCTCAGTGGGTTAAAGCCTCTGCCTTCAGCTCAGGTCATGATCTCAGGGTCCTGGGATCGAGCCCCCCACATCAGGCTCTCTGCTCAGCAGGGAGCCTGCTTCCCCCTCTCTCTCTGCCTACCTCTCTGCCTACTTGTGATCTCTCTCTCTGTCAAATAAATAAATAAAATCTTTAAAAAAAAAAAAAAAAGGAAATAGCTGAGAAGCTCTTAATCTACTGCCTAGCACTTGTAGATGTGAAATAAATTGTGACTATATTTTTTAAAATAGTTTCTTCCCCAGATTATTCTTTTCCTGTCCACAATGGCTCCAGGGTAATATAGAGAATGTGATTCTAATGCCCTGCATTTGGTTTGATTACATGCAGATTACTGCAGTAATCTATCAGGCTTGACACCTTCTCTTCCAGTCATACCTGTTCAGGCAAGTTCAAAAGCATTTGTGTAAATCACCAAGCAGGAAATCTAAAAACATCAGATAAAAGGGGATATAACTGTGGCACATACTCTGCCTTAAAAATGATAACACTATAACTGGGTAGCTTGCTTATAGTTAAGAAGAGAAGTTTTTAATAATTCAAGACAGTCTAGTAAAAGAGTGTTCTTCAGAGTAAGTCAAGGGCTAAGAAGACCAGAGTGGGTTTTCCTCCTTAAAAACTCAAGTCAATTTGGAAGTATCACAATTACATTTATCTGTGAAATACCTCAAGTTAAATAAATAAAAATAGACCAACATGACTATGTTGACCACTTTGACAAATACAATTTATTAGAATGTCGGTGGCCCTATTTCCTCCTATGCTCAAAGAAAGTGTTCTATTTTAGGAGAAAGATGATTTTTTTCATTGGAGACTTTAATTATCCTTCTGCAAATAACCATTTCTCAAATTGACATGCGTTGCTTTTGTTAAATAATGACTTTTTCGAAAGCCAATAGTTAATATAATCACTAAATCTTGAGTACCAAGTTTTGATATTAAAACATTTAGGTTTATTTTTACCCCACTTTTCATTTAGCTGTTAGTTTTCCCAGGGCATTCTCTGCTCCATCTATTGAAAATCGTATGCTGGCCCAAGTTCCTGAAGGGCAGCGGTTAATCTCTGCAAAGCCCTCTTGGTTTACACATAGGCCACTACATACGGTGTACAAGACAGCACCTTAGAGGGAGTTTCATGACAGACTGTTTTGTTGAGACCATTGTGTTGAATGGTTAACACAAAGAAATAATCTAGGATCTGTGATCTCCCAGAAAGCGGTAAGTGTTACTTAGAGCTAAAGCTGGTAGTTACAAATAACTCTAAAACCTGGCTTTCCGCCATTGCTTATTCTCTCATGCAGACTGGAAAATAATAGGACAGGCGTAGTTTTGGGGGTGGGAGTTAGAAGCAGGCAGGATCAGGGTGCAGCCTCTGTGTCTGGGGAGAAAGGACGTGAGTATTGTCATCTGCCTGCCTAATTCCAAGTATTTCAGGCTGTGCATTGGTAGTAGACAATCTGGAAAGCGTGGTTCAATGTTACTGCAGATAAATGAGGCATGGAGAATTTAGTAAATGAGACTATGAACACCACGACAGGATAGTTTAATATCAAAGGCTCAGAGAGGTTCTTGTGTACCTTACACCCGTACCACTCACTTGGAGTGACCAGCCCTGTATATCTCTTCTCTTTTGCATGTTGACTGAGCAAAATGTTGAGGTTCTATTGCCATAATCAACTATAGGTCATTTCCCTAATTCACGTTTTTTTCTTTTGAGGTCTCCTTTCTTCTGAAGTTTTCTCACCTAACTGTCTCCCCACGGCATGCCTTTGGGTCTCCAATAAACTATGTCTTGTCCTCAGTTCACAAATTTGCTTTCCAGAGGTTAGTTTTTCAATTCACCACAAACCATTAGGTTTCAAACGGGAAGTCTAGAAGTGCACAAACAGCTCACCATAAACAGGGTCCAAGTCACCAACAGCAAAAACAGCCATAGTGCGTCTTGGGGAAGCAGTTCGGGGTCTCCTCAGCCAGCACAGGAGGCAGAAGAACAGGACTCCGCAGAGAAGAGCCACCAGGAAAATCAGCAGAAAGAACCTGAAGCCAAGAAGAAATGGCGAAGGAGTGAAGTGGAGAGTGCGGGTTAGGGTTGTTTCCTGGAAAGGGGGCAAGAGCTCCAGGAGACAGGGTGCAAGAAATCTGTGAGGCCAAACTCCTTAAGCATTCCTCCCACCAACTACTCATACATTCTCACTAAATTTTAAATGTTCGCTCAGAGTGAGTCGATGTTGCGAGGTGCCAATGATCATTTCCTTTGGAAATTGGAGGGTTGTACTAAGGAACGCTGTCTTTGTCCCTTAATTCATTCATCCATTATTTCTATCTTTCAGTCATCCATCCATGCATTCAACTAGTAGTTAAGCAACTGAATAGATTTTAGATTTTGGGTGGAGTTGGGTGTTTAAAGTAGACAAGATGGGAACTAACCGCTTAATTGAAAGAACTAATAAAGTTTAGTTTTAAAAAATACAGAGGTCATGATGTCGAAGGTGTATAATCACCGAAGGACTAGCTTGTAAAAAGCAGAAGTCTTATTTTGAAGGTTTTTAAGAATTTTGAAATCAGTACTGGGGTCATTTAGGGAGATTTCAAAAGAAAAAACAATTATTTCACTATTAAATTTCTCTGATTTGGGAATAAACTATTACTCCTAAAAACAGTTTAGGTTCCCTGTCACAGGAAGTACAAAAGTAAACACTAACCAAAAACCAGAAAGTGATGCTTCCACATATATTTCATGACCTCTAAAATTTCCTTAACGGTATGACTTTATGTGCCATTTCAATTATTTAGGAAACAGAGTATATATACACCACCAAAGGTTTTATAACAAATTGAGGATGTCCTTACCAGATATACCAGTCACTTGTGTATTGATCTTTATAGTTTATGCACCTGATGGTAAAAAAAAAGAAGAGTTAACATGGGACCTCCTGATGGCCAAAACCTATTCTCTTGGACCATAATATTTGTTCTGACCGTACCTATTTCAACCCCAGAACAATCATGTACTACTCACTGCGAACTACCTCCCAGCACAATGAAGCAAATGGTTACAGTACGCCCACTTCATCTGGGACACTGAGAATACAGGTAAATGTGCAATTGTCACACGTAGGCAATTGCACTGTCATAAGTTTGATTCCAGAGTTACAAAGACAGTTGTGTGTTGGGAAGGTGGCAACTTAACTTTTCAGAACTAACATGTCATAGATATTAGGTATGAAATTTCTTTAAAATGCAGTTTCATGGGGCACCTGGGTGGCTCAGTGGGTTAAAGCCTCTGCCTTTGGCTTGGGTCATGACCTCAGGGTCCTGGGATCGAGCCCCACATCGGGCTCTCTGCTCAGCAGGGAGTCTGCTTCTCTCTCTCTCTCTCTGCCTACTAAAAAAAAAAAGAAAAAAAAATGCAGATTCACCAGGGAAGGTTTATACTCTCTGTTAGCCTTTAATATCTTGGTAGAGTGTAGCAAGGCTGCAGACCTGGTTAGAAGAAGCTGAGGAAAGGGGGAGTGACTGAAAGTGGCCACACGTGCCATTTACCAAAGAGTGAGAAGTTGATTCCTTTCAGTCAGGATGGTCAAACCATTTGTGTGTCTAGGCAGAATGCAATCATTCCTGGGATAAGTTTTAAAAAGTTTCCTCACATGAAAACAAAGTTCACAGTGTGATTTTCGGAAAGTTTAGTTCCCTAGGTGTAGACACTTATGTGCTATTCATTGCCGAGTCCGTCACTATGCCAGGCACGGGGAACGTAGGTTTGCTGGTGGACTTTTTTCAGACTTTGGTAAATGGGCCATTGTCAAAGTATTCTGGGATTAAGCAGTGGAAACCTGTTCATCACAGCCCAAAAAGCCTGTGAGTTGGAGCTGTACTTAATCACGGCTACTTCAGTTTTTGTTAAAATAACATTCAGTACTTTTCAGCTTGAAAGCACTCATAACTGTCAGCTAATTTATTGCTCCCAGCATCTTGAAGGAGGCAGTGTGTCGTGTTTATCATCATTCCAGTCAGAACTGACTTTTTAACATATGTGAAGTGTCAACGTAAAAATTTTACCCCAAGCATTTAAGAGGAAAGTTAATCACCCAGAGAATATGTTTTCCGTTTTTTGTGTTGTAGGCTTTGTGTGTGTGTGTGTGTGTGTGTGTGTGTGTGTGTGTGTGTATTCACCTAAAGACACAGGTACAAATGGCTGGGGAAAGAAATGGCAGTTGAAGTATAACTTTAAAAAGCATCCTACGACAAGCAATCATCGATAAAAGGATTTTAAAAATAATTAATGACACATCCTTATAAAGGAATGTTATCCAGTCATCAAAAAGAAAGTAGATACATATTTATCATCAAAAGCCTTGTGAAGTAAAATAATAAAAAGGGCTCAGTTCTACTTTGTATTCTTTTACATAAATGCAATGTTTTCACTAAATAGGCATTTTACAGTAGTATATTCATATATATCGAGTTACTAACAATGCTTACTTCTCTTACTGTTGGTATCATGAGGCACTTTATCATTTCCACATTTCCATATTTTTTAATGTACAATACATCACTTTTATAGTCATAACATTTTTAAATATTATATTAAAAAATATAAATCTTGAGCGTATAGTATCCCACCTTAGACATAAGGACATTCTCTTGGTGTTCTAGCCCAAAAAAGAGCAGAAGTTTCATATTTGGAATCTTGAAATGTAAGTGCATGATTAGGAGAATAGACTGCTTCATCTCCTTCCATTTCAAATCTTTGTTTACCCTCTCTACATTAAAAATTTTTTTTTTATTATTTGACAGAGACACAGTGAGAGAGGGAACACAAACAGGAGGAATGGGAGAGGGAGAGAAAGGCTTCCTGCCGAGCAGGGAGCCCAATGCGAGGCTACATCCCAGAACCCTGGGATCATGACCTGAGCCAAAGGCAGACGCCTGAAGGCTGAGCCACCCAGGCACCCCACCCTCTCTACATTTAAAAATAGACCATATCCTTATTAAAATGTCAATTCTAAAGATTTTTTTAGATCTCAATTAGTATCTCAGCTCTTTAAATTTTAAGCCACTTAGTATTTTTTTTGCCAGTGATAATAATATCCAAATTGACTTATTTCTCTTTCTGATCCTGTATTTGTATCTTAGCTGTTTAAATTTTAAGGCACTTAGTATTTTTTTTTTTTTTTTTGCCAGTGATAACAATTATTCAAATTGACTTATTTCTCTTTCTGATCCTGTGCACTGACTGGTGGAGTTTTTGATATGCAATAAGTACAATGGTCAAGAAGGAGTTAGCTGGACAAATGCAAAGTGATTATGGAATTTCCAAACTGCAGGCACCTTTGGGAACATTTAGTTCACTCAGGAATTTACATATTCTACAACTGAAACCCAGAGTAAAAGTTGTGGAGAGATCACTAGCAGGCCAAAGAACTTAAACCAAATTACAAGTCCTCTGACTCTGTGTGCTTCCCTCCTTTCCCCACCATTATTTCCATGTTTTTCGCAAGATCAATTTTTAAAGATTTTTTTAATTCTTTTTTTTTTTTTTCTTTTAAGTAGACTCCAGACCCAACATGGGGCTTGAACTCAGAACCTTGAGATCAGGAGTCACATGCTCTACCAACTGAGCCAGCCGGGTGCCCCTTAAACAGATTTTTTTTTTTTAATTTTTAAAAAAGTATCAGAACAATAACGATATTCTAATTGCTCAAATTTTAAATGGAAGATGTTCAATGTAAAGAAAGTTACATGTTTTAAAGTGAAGTAAATAATCAGAGATTTATATATGATAGGTCAAATTGGGATGATGCCAAAAATGAAAAACATTCAGGAGAAAAGAGAACCAGCTATGTTGCTTAAGGAAGACATTCCTGATCATTAGAGTTTTCTTGAAATGGTCGATAAAGGATTTTCTTCTGACTCTAGTGTAAGATTACTACCCTGCTTTACTTGGATGTTATGGACGTGATTCTTCCTCTACAGGGATGATAAGTCTAGTTGACCTTTATGATTCTTCTCAGTGCTGAGATTCTGTGCACCCAAGTCTAACTACAAATTCGTCAATTTGGAAAATTCAAGAAGAAAACTACAGAACTGCTCTGGTGGTCCCTTTGCTAGAATCACCCAGAACTTCCTGTGCCAGGCATTCTAAACCAGTTATATAATTTCAGGGGGAATTAACTCACTTTCAGATTCACGATGCTATGAGGTAAGGTCACAATGTAATTGTCACTGTACAATTGGGAAAATTCAGGCATGAAGTAGCTTGCTCAAGATAACAAAGCTGCAAGTGGCCGAGTCAGGCTTCACACCCAAATGTTCTGGCTGTGGAGAATGAGTCTCTTACCACAGTGCAGCCCCACCAGGGGGAAAAGTAAAAGCAAGCTCTGGCCTTGAATTACTACGGGGAGTACTGTCTGAATGCATTCAATATCCTGTGTTCCAAAATGCTTTAAAAATATTAGAAATACAGAAATGAGAGCATGGAGGTTATCACACAAAGAGAATAAGCCAAGAGTGAGATCAGTTTTTAAACTGAATATAGTAAACCCTATATGTAGAATTTAACCCAACTCGAGATCTGGCTTAAGCTTTCTAGTGGTTAATAGGATGAGAGAGAGATTTGGTTATACAGTATCGTCTAAAATTAACAAAAATCATGCAGCATTACTCACCAGATGCACAACTATTCCTGGGGTAGACACCAGAGAAGAATTCAAACTATGGGACTTTCTGAAGAGGCTACTGTTGGCAATGTGGACAATGTTTTTCATAAGTTCTTAGAATAAATGCAATAACAGATTTCATGGATATTGTTATTTTTTTTAAATCATTCCTTAATGTAGGCAAAAGTGCATTTAGCTATAATAATCCAGGAGAGAGATGGGTGCTCTCTCATATCACCCGGAGCCTGGTGGCTTGACTTAATTAATCCAGGGTAAGTTGTATAGTATCTACAAGAATAGATGAACTGAATATCTTTCAGATAGTTCATGCGGTGTATAATTTCACTTAATATTGAACACACAATATGGCTTTATAGTACAAAATTATAATACATATATAGTATTACAGCAGTACATACAGTCTACATATATGTATGGTACATATACATACTTTGTAGTGTAAAATTCTGGTTCAGGAGTCAGTCCTGGGTCCAAATCCAAGCTCTGCTTTTTACTTGCTTACTCTTCAGCAGAACATTTAACTTCCTCAAGCCAGGTAAGGTGGTGACATATTCAGAATCTATCAATGCACTTAATTGACAGAATCCTGTGTAGGTATGATCATATTTATGATTTGCAAGTTACTCTACTTATCAATATATATGCACATCAGGGTATCAGTATACTTGCTTATTTGGGGGAGGGAAAAGGATTGAGGTGTAATGGGGAGGCTCTATCTTCTTTTTTCATGTACTAAGTTACTCATAGTATTTAAATTTTATACAAAGACAGCCTAGCAATATATTGTTCATACTAACAAAATGCCATTATAAAAATAAACTGAGTAGTTTAGATCAGAAAAAATAGTTTGGGTTTGAAAACAAATATAAATAGAACTAATCATCTCTCAAACACCTTGTAGTGGCAAAAGATTTGGGATAACATCTGTCTTTAGTATAAATACTTACCTAGTGCCACCTCTCTGCAATACCAGCTACTGTCTTGCCTTCTCTTTTTATTTTCTGCTAGTTGGCATTTTATTTGAGGTGGTCTTTTCTTTTCATTCAAAAGCAATGGTATTAATGACAAACACAGCAGACACTTGTATGCAAAGTGAGGTAGCTAAAGAAAGAATTGTACTTAAGTGCTAGTTGAAGCCCTGCATTAATTTGCTACTATCTTTCTTTGAGGCTCAACTTCTTTACCTAAAAAGGAGACCAGTAGCTTCAGTGACTGGAAAGTCAGTTTATCAAGGTCCTCAATAGTGTATTTTCCTGCCTTATTGATCGAAGAATTAGATTCAACATTTATGATCATATTGATTGAAGAATTAGATTCAACATTTATGATCCTTTCCAATTGTGAATTTCTGTATTCTATTATTCTAGGTCAAAGAAAGGAGATGATTGGGCAAAATGAGGCAGCCAGGAGGTCCAGAGTTAGGTAAGTACATCAGCCATCAAAAACTCCATCCTATCATGAACACCAGAAGACAGAAAAAGGTGAGTTCAAAATCAATGCAAAGAAAGAGCAACGGAGAGCCACACCCAAACTGGAAGAACAGCACCGACAACACACAGATGATCAATAATGAGATGATCCACCAAAGCAGGTGAATGGTTCCAGGGCCAAGGAAGGCATTCCACATAGCATGGCCTCTTCATCTGGAGGCAGTGCCCCAGCCTTGAGCGTAAAGGTATTAATAATTGAAAACAATCATCTGGTTGTCAGGGCTGCACTGAGAAGACCATGCTTGGCAGACATGCTTTTCTGACACTTGCACTAAGTCACAGTGCATTACAGCTCTCATTAATCATCAACAGCGTTATTAATGGCACCTTTTCCCCATCTCCGGAATAGAATTCTGGGAACTATTAAGTCGACGGTCCCAAAAGTGAGAAAACCGAGTTAATTATTCAGATAACGTATATCAAATGCATTTTGAAATGTACACAAAATACAGGTGAGAATCTTTATCAGTTGGCTTCTATTTGAAACTGAATATCCAGAAAATGGTGGCCTACCATCACTGTGACTTACAAGTGGGGGTGCAGACGGAGATGACATCTTTGTGAACCTGAAGAACCCTTGATACCACTATGGTGGAGAATGCAGTAAGCCAAAATACCTAGAAATCAATGAGGCTCCTTGTATGTACCAAAGCTAAATACATTTCACAATGAAAGTGCTTCTTTTCCCCACTTTTAGAAAAATTGAGCCATTTGCATTTAAAAACAATTTGCTCTTACTTTTCTTGCATGATTATAATCATCATTTGAGACTCATTTGGAGCTTCTCAAATGACTTGAGCCTTTTTTTATTCTTTGAATTTTGAAAATGCTAAATAAAAACGTGGAGCCTTTTGCTATTTACTTACATTTCATTTTCTTCACATGGTGGGTCCGAGAGCACCAACTGAAACACATGTTTAGAACAATAAAATCCAAACATCTCATCAGTCTAATCCTTTAATACAAACAGCGCTTAGAGACAATGTGGGTTTATATCATTCCGTTTGTTTTTTTTAATTAAAAGCTCCGTAGCAGAGTCTATTATTGGTGCACAGAATTTTAATTGAAAAAAAATCTCCTGGTAGATTCTCTAGCTCAGCAGTGACAGGAGATATATATTGTGAGCCAGATTCCTAATCCAACACACGTGTAGATGGATGTGAAAATGCCTTTTGTTCTTTCTATGGGCAGATTTTGTTTGCTCTAAAGACCTTTCTTACACGTTGCATTTTTTCTTCGTTTTCACGTTTTAGCTAGAGGAAGAAAGTTCATTATTTGCGGAGTATTATTTTCACACAAAGAAATCAAGTTCTCTACGTGAAAACAGAAGTCCATCCCATTAGCATTAATGGGTGTTAAATACATGCAGGAGGGAGTGACTTTAACTAGTTCTAAGGGGAAGGTCAGTTTAAAATTACATGACATTCCTGTTGAGATTTACATTTCTCTCTCTATCAAAGGAGAGAGAAAAAGTAATAACCTTGACTGCTTTGTTTTAAACGACCCAAACCATCAGCATTTCAATATAATTATCCTAGTTCTTTGTGTTGAGCCTTCCAGGTTACAAAAACACATCACAGATGAAGAAAGTACTCTGTTCTAGAGATTTGGTTTGTAGGTTTGCTTTTCCCTTAAACTGAGACGCTTTCCAAGGACAATGAGAAAATCTTTACATGTCATTTATATGCAGTCCTTAAACTTGGGTTAATGAGATCAGTGAAGTATTTATTTTCCTAGGGTATACCATACAAATATGAATACAAGTAAGAAGTCACAAAATTTAAAATGATAAGCTTGGGGATTTTTGTGAGATATGTCTTTTTTTCCCCTTTAATCCTGAATGCATCCTCTTCGGCACCTTATATTTACTCCACCAAGTTTATCTAGGCAACGAGATTTGTCGAGTTGCAGATGGAGCCATGAATTGGCCATCAGAGAGCATAGTAATGAACAATTTATAAGTCCAGAAAATGAGTTGCACTCTCTTTCGCTAAAATGCTGCAAATAGATTTGCATACTAACAGAGAGGAAAATGAACATTCAAATTTTGTCCATAAAGAAAGTTTATTTATGAGTAGATGAAATCATTTGGGATCCAGCTTAACAGATAAATAAAATCCGCATTTCACTTTCAAGTCACTCCCTAGTCTTCTCGTGTGCGGCACCCTACCTAGCAAGGAGTCCACAGTCATCCATTATTCCGACCTCACTGCCGATGCATCAGCTGACGGACTTCAGGGTTATCATGAAATGAGGAGCAAGACCGAAATAGTTCAGACACACTGCATTCAAGTAACACAGATACAGACATACGGGTATTAGTCTGAATGAGATGCTAAAGCAGAGGAACCAAAATAAATTCTAAGATGGTTCTGTCTACGTTGTTCAGCACTGGAAAGTGGGCAAGCCTCAAGTATGGTTGCAGGCAACAGTCAACACGTCTTAAATTAATCCTGCCCCAGCATTTGGATATCTCAGTAGCATCTTTTAATTAATTAATTAATAATTAAAAAATAAAAGAAAATGCTCAGCCTAGCAAAGTGAAGTAAAGATTACATTGTGTCATATTACTTCAATAGCAATAGAACTAATAAAGAAGAAATAAGACTGACTTGGGCCATTTCGTCTTCTGTATTTCTGACCAGTAAATGTGATAACTCATAAGATGGTGGTAACACTCTCTCAAAGGAAATCTTTTAAATGTGAGAGTAGTTAATTTACCCAAAGAACAAATCTAGAATAAATCAGGTTCTTAGAGTACCTTTGAAAATCTTTTTCCGGAAAGAGAGATGATTACCTGAAATAGTGGCAAACACGAGGTTCCTGCTTTTGAGATCACTGAAGTAAAACTAAAAGATCTGGATCTCAACATCCTTCAGGAACGAGCTGCTCAAAGCCAGCGGTTGGCCGTCTGTGTTTATCTCCCTCTTTCCCCAGAACTTGTTAGCCTCTAAGTTATGCTTCTCACCAGAGTGCTCATTAATGATGCTCCTTGTGACTTTTAATGTGCACGCTGGGGGGCAGGCATGTTGGGTGCGTGCGCACAGGTTGCTCAGAGTTCAAGGAATTTCAGTGTAATGTCAGAACCCTGGTACTGTTTGTCAAGCCCTTAGAAGTAAGGGTTATACATGCTGACCTGCAAAACCAGCTGGCTGCTTGAGTAACTCAGGACATTCAAGAGCATGTTTTATTCCAGGGCATTTCTGGGATTTATCCAGGATCTGGTACTTGGGATGTTTAATTTTCTTCCCTTTGTTGGTCCTTTTATCTTTTCTTTTCTGACACACCATTTTCAGTCCCAGATCTAACTCAACCTTGGGCATAAAGCTTTCCTTGTCTCATCGTGATCGTGCCCTACTTTTAAACAGTGCATATTTCAATGTTTGATGAAACAACTCCAATACAACTGCCAAATAAATAAATAAATAAAAGCTTGCAAAAATATCTAGGGAATTTCTGAAAAAGGACAATAAAGAGGCACAAAGTTACTTTATATTAAGACGTATTAGAAAAGTATAGAAGTTTACAAAAATTGGTATGGATGCATGTAAACAATAAGATAAATAGAATAGATTTCAGAAACAGAATAAAATAAAGATTTCAGCTGTCATTTCAAGCTAGTGAGGAATAGACATTATTCAGGGAATGATGACTGAGTGATTAAGTGGAAAGAATGGAGCAAATGGTTTGTAAGGTGCTTAACCACATTCATAACTAGATAAATATTGCTTGCAATTATAATCAGAATGGCAAGTTGAAAAAAAGGATAATAGAGTAAAAAGAGATAGCTGTGGGGAGATAAACCCTCTCTTACATGGTTGGGAAAACTGTACAGCCTCTTTGGAAGACAATTAGGCAATACCTATTAACCTAAAAACTGAATATATCTGTTGGTCAGGAATTCTTCCAGGGACAAATCCTACAGAGACCACTACAAGTAGCACAAATAATTACTTGCAATGATGTTCACCACAGCATTGTTGGTAATAAAATATTAGAAACAGCAAATGTCCATCAGAACGAGGCTGTTTACTTAAATACAAAAGGATTATATCTATTGAACAAAATACTGAGCAGCTGTTTAAAAAGGTGTGGCAGGGGCGTCAGGCTGGCTCAGTCAATAGAGCCCACAAGTCTTGATATCAGGGTTGTGAGTTCAAGCCCCATGTTGGATGTAGAACTTACTGAAAATACATAGATAGATATCTAGATCGATCGATCGATTGATCGATCGATAGATAATAGAAAGAAAGGTGGAATAGGTTGCAGCTACTGACAAGGAAAGACCTTTAAGAATTATCATTAAGTATAAGGAACAAACTGTGGGACACTGTGTGCATCCTGCCGGTTTTTAAAGTAATAATTAGGGAAATACAGCTATGGTGTCTTCTCTTTCTTTGAAACATACACACATCTACTCATATATGCCTAGAATGTCTCTGCTTAAAACTATTAACAGTGGGTTTCTCTGTATAAGAGAAATCAGAGTCTGAGGAAGCAAGAGTAGGAGGGAAATTTATTATTCATGGTTTCTTGTATGTATGATTTTATTCCTAATTCTGTCATCTAATAATTTTATACATACATACATTTCCAAGGGTCAGTTCTGAAGCCAATCTTCCAGAATTCAGAGCAAGCGTGTGGTAGCGCAAGTCCCAGGATAGTTCACCATACCCAATTCAAAGGATAACACATGAATTAATTTATGATGGCACACCTAGATTGCACTAGAAACAAATCAGCAGTGTTAGTAACCTAAACTACTGCTCCTAACTCGCCATTAAGGTATATGGATTAGTTGAGCTGCATTTGGACAGGCTAAGCAGGCTGCGTGGTGGCCTTAGTCTGTTTAGTATGCAGCCACAGACACAGCCATGAATTGCAAAACAGACGAAGGGCTTGGTGCCAATGCCAACAGGAGATAAGTAAACCAAGCCTACAGTATTATTTGTCCCTAGGACACCCTCCATTTTGAGTGTCTCTGAAGCCTGTAATTAAACAGAAGGAAAAAATAGGCTCTTCACTGGTGAACTTATTTATTAGGCGGTCAGAAGTCTGACTTCCGTCAGTGGAGTCAATGATCATAAGAAATCCCGGGAAGGGAAAGGAAAGCCAGAAGACTAGAAAAGAGATGGAATGGAAACAAGGACAACATATTTGACTTAGCTTTGGAAATTGGAACTATGACCAGCCGGATACATAGATTAAATAATTCTTGTGGAAAAAAAAATACATGATTTTGCAGCAGGTGGCTGACTGGGAGTATGGCAGCTGATTGGAGGTGGAATCTATACTCACAATAATACTGCAAACACCACGACTATATTTGATGCTAAAATCAAAATTCATATTCATTGTCACTTCTCTTTTTCCAGATTGCTATTTATCTGTTAGCTTCTGTGACTTTTTTTATACCTCTTCCAAAGGCCAGCTTGGTAGATTCTGCCTGAGACAGCAGTTTCTCTTGTGCCTTCCCTTCTCAGCATGACGGCAATTTGAAGGTATTAGAAAAGGAAGTCGGAGGGGCACCTGGGAGGCTCAGTGGGTTAAAGCCTCTGCCCTCGGCTCAGGTCATGATCTCAGGGTCCTGGGATCGAGCCCCGCATCGGGCTCTCTGCTCAGTGGAGAACATGCTTCCTTTCCTCTCTCTCTCTGCCTGCCTCTCTGCCTGCCTGTGATCTCTCTCCTCTGTCAAATAAATAAATAAAATCTTTAAAAAAGAAAAAGAAGTCGGCCCGTGGATATCCTTTTACCTGTATAAATTTTAAGCTTTTTATTCTGAGATAATTGTAGATTCACATACAGTTTTAAGAAGTAAAATAGAAGTCTTAAATACCCTTTACCCAGTGTGCTCCAATGGTAACATCTTGTCTTATACAATATCACAACCAAGAAATAGATACTGATACAATCCACTGCCTACATGATGTTTGTAATTCATGTTTTATTATCTAAACATTGTGACTAATCCAATATTTTTTCCAAATGCATGCTTAGGTGAGTGAATGGTAGTGAGTTGACATCACTAAGAAGTCAAGTTGAAGATGGATATCTGCTACTAGTAAAATGATCTCTTAAGTCATTAAAATTCTATAGACTCATGCTTGAATATAAGGGTGGAAGGAAGGAAAACTTTTCGAAAGAATCAGGAACAAGGAGAAAGAGTATATTATATGAGATCATACTCACAGTATTTACTGAGTACTCGGATGTTGAACTCTATAACCATTCTCTTGGTAACAAGAGAATGGATAGATTCAATGGTATAGTGCTGGTCATTTACCCAACTTTTCCCCTATGCTAGGTAGTAGAAGAAAGTAAATCCTGCAGGTAAGGATGGTCATGAGGTGATATGAAACTATTATCTGGATTTGCAGCCTGGCAGAAGTCCAAATTCCCTGAAGCTCTAAAGTTCTATCGATATTTGTCCTTAAAGGTCATGGCATGCAGGTGTTCAAAAAAATCTAAGGACCCAAATTCAAGGGATTAAATAAGAGTAAATAGAAGTTATGAAAAGAAGTGGGCAACGCATAAGGGAAGGTCCAGAGAAAAAGGAAGGAGGCATCAATCACTCTATAGAAATTAATGGAGCAAGAGAAAGTTCTAGAAGTCAGAAGGCCTGGGCTGAAGTCACCACCTTGCACTAACCAGAAGTGTAACAATAAAACATTTATCTTCTCTTAAAACTGTATTTCCTACAAAACAATGATAATAATATTAATTTGTCTCTTTCAAATAATTT
This sequence comes from Procyon lotor, assembly GCA_028646535.1. Taxonomy (NCBI): domain Eukaryota; kingdom Metazoa; phylum Chordata; class Mammalia; order Carnivora; family Procyonidae; genus Procyon; species Procyon lotor. The sequence goes on from CM053603.1 coordinate 119,524,727, forward strand.
TTTTTAAAAGATCAACTTGAAAATATCAGTATGAAATCAGACCAGGCACAGACATAAGGAATTGAGTACTGGAGCATCACAGAATAAAATAAATTCCAAAATCTGTTCAGTTCATGAAAACTATGGGATCCAGGGTTATGTAAGGAGGACTTCAAATGAGGCAGCATGTCTGGCTGTCAGATTTCATTTGCTCCTTCTCCCCACCAAGAAGAAATACTGATCACATTGCTAAATCGATGATCAATTTTCAGTCTTTATCTCATTTGTCCTAATTGGCAACATTTGACATAGGCAATCACTTCTTCCTTTAAACACTTTCTTCACCTGGCTTCCAGAACCAAACATTATCTGATTTGTTTCCCATTTTATTGACTGTCTCTCTCTATCTCCTTTGATGATTTTTCCTTATCTATCCAGACCTGCCATGTTTGAGATGCCTTAAGGCTAGTCCTTAGACCTCTTTCTTTTCTATTTACATGCATATTTTCAAGAATCTTATTCAGTTTCAGAGATTATCAGCCACAAACTGAGGACTCCAAAATTCATCTCTCCAATCCAGATCTCTTCCCTGAATTTGTAGAATCAACTGCCTACTCTGCATCACCATTTGGATCTCGGCTACATTTCTGCACGTAAACTTGCCCCAAATCTAGCTTCTGATTTTCCCCACCTTTACTCTCATTCCCACCCATCTTTCCCATATCAGTACATTACAACTGTTTCCTTTTGCTTGTTCAGGCTAAAAAGACTTGAAAACACTTTTTAGTTCTCTCTTTCATACCATCTCCCATCAATCAGGAAATCCTGTAGTCTCCACTTTCAAGATATATACAGACCCTTACCACTTTTATTGCATCCTCCAGCAACTTCTCACCCAAATTACTATCACCTGTCACCTGAATTATTTCAATGTCTTCCTGGTAATTTGTATTTCCTTCTGTTTTTACACTTGTCTGCCTACTGTCTACTCCTGATACAACAACCACAGTGATGTTCTTAACTAGAAGTTGGATCCTGTCACTCTTCTGCACACAACTCTTGAGTGGCTTATCTCCCTCAGAGTGAAAAAAAGAAATCCTTGCAATAGTTTACAAAACCTCACAAAGCCTGTTCTCTTTTCTCTTTCTGATTTCATATTCTGCTGGTCTCCTCTTGCCTTGCTTTGTTCCTGGCACACTGGACTTCATGATTTCCCTTGAACTTCCCAGGCATTCTCCTGCCTCAGGGTCTTCGCGATTGTTCTTCCCTCCGTCTTTAAGACACCTCTCTCATTTACCCCTATGGCTTACTTCCTCACCTCCTCAAACTTTTGGCTCAAATGCCACATTTTCACTGAGACTTTCCCTGACCACTATACCTGATATTACAACAACCTTGTCCACAGCCAACACCCCCTTTCTAAGTCTTTCTGTAATTTATGTTTCTCAAAGAATTTTTGGAAAGGCCTACTTGTCATGTTATTGTTTCTCTCCCTCGTCTGAAGTGAAACCATCATGAGCAAATGTAATGGAACTAACGCGAATTCGCTTGTTGGTGAGTTACAGGTAGAGACTACACCAGGTGGAGTTGTCACACAAAGGAAAGTTGATTTGCAGCAGAAAAGGAGATCAGGAGAATATTTTCCAAAGCCGTGTCTTTTTGAATAGGGGTGGGTGGGTTCCATTTATTTAGGGTAGGATAAAATATTCCAAAAGGAGAGCTTTGTCCTCATATGTAAAGCAGACATAAGGTTGTAAGGGCTTACTTAGAAAACAGGCCTGTACCTGCGACCTATGTTATGTTAATGCAGTGTGTGCTCCTCCTAGGGTGGAGACTTTAACATTTTAATGAAGTGAAGTTAACTGTGGACGGAGAAAAGTATGTATGGCAGTGCTTGCTTGCTTGTTAAGCCTCCCGGGGAGTTTTTTAACACTGATTTATTGTCTCTGATGGCAGTTAGTCTAGAGACTTGTTAGTTTGTGTTTTTCCTTTGTTCCTTTAAAATCCTTAACTACAGAGGTTTTTGCATTTCTTTGTAATTCCAGCACTTTCTAGGAAGTTCTGCAAGAAGTGTGCTTGGGCAAGAAGAGCTGGTAGAGCCTGGATTACAGAAAACACTGGGGGGTGAGATGGGCCCGCAAAAATCACATGTCTTGTATCAAGAGAGCTCTATGGTGGGGGGAGGAGAGAGGGAGCTCTATCAGGTCTTTCTTTTACTGGGGATCCATAACTCTTTCTGCGTACAGGAAGGAGATTTACCTATTGCTGTTTTGTTCACTGTGTCTCTCTAGTACCTACAACAGCGTCTTTCACATGGTAAGCACACAATAGATATGTGTTGAATAAGTGAGCTAAATGATTGATTAAGTAATGAGTGAATGAGCCAGCTTAGTCAGAAACAGCTGGCTGACCTGAGAGTGAGCTGTTTGTGGGAGGAGAGGTTATAGACGTTCTTGACAGTGAAGGCACCCTCCAGATTATATGAGAGGGGGAAAAATAAGCACAAATTGAAGGTCGTTTCTGCTGGAATTTAACTGACTAAGCTAGGGCCACATGAGTATAAAAAGGTACTAACCAGGAAAAAAATACAGAGGGAAAAAAGAGAATCAGAATTTCTACAAATGCCCCATAGCCAGATGAATCTAAGTTCGGCTTGGGGAGATAATGTCTCTACGGCTTTTTGAATGGAAAAAACTTGACATTGGTTTGTTCTACATTCATTATTAGATTGTACCAGCAACTAAGAGGCCATGTCTGAAATGGACCATTAAATATAGTCCTTTGAGGATTTAACACAAATTATATCACTCTGAAAAGTGCTTTGACATAACTTGGAGTTAAACATTTGCTGTAAGCGCCACTGTTTATGGTAATAATTGACAAACCATGCTTAGGTTAGATGTGAGTAAGAGTTGTTTTATTAACCGGTGACATTATTGAATTCTTGAAAATTGCAAATTCTGGTCATGTTTTAAAAACAATTGGATAAACACTGCAGTTGCTAAATAGCTGAGTTTATTGCTTTGTAAATGTAATGTGACAGATATTAAACTCTACTTCTCAGTTTCTTTCACCAACATCAGCGGAATTTTTTTTCTTGTCAAATATTAAAAGTTTAGAATTCTAATGTCCAAATTTGATATATTTTTTAAGATTTTATTTATTTATTTGACACAGAGAGAGAGATCACAAGTAGTCAGAGAGAGGGGGAAGCAGGCTCCCCGCTGAGCAGAGAGCCCGATGTGGGGCTCGATCCCAGGACCCTGAGATCACGACCTGAGCAGAAGGCAGAGGCTTAAACCACTGAGCCACCCAGGCGCCCCTCCAAATTCGATTTTTAAAAAATATTGCTCAAAACTTTGTGAATGCATGAGGGATAGTCTTTGTTTTCCTTTCAAATTGTAACTGAACTGTGAGTTTGCTCCTTGGTGAGTCACAGATCCTAGGTGGAGTTGTCACAAAATAAACTTTACTTGCAGCATGGGGCACCTGGGTGACTCAGTGGGTTGGGGCCTCTGCCTTTGGCTCCGGTCATGATTTCAGGGTCCTGGAATTGAGCCCCGCATCTGACTCTCTGCTCTGCGGGGATCCTGCTTCCCCCTCTCTCTCTGCCCACCTCTCTGCTTACTTCTGACCTCTCTCTGTCAAATAAGTAAATAAAATCTTTAAAAACTAAATAAATAAACTTTATTTGCAGCAAATAATCATGGGAATAGCTTCCAAATCTGTGGCTCCCTTAGAGAGTGAATTGGGTACGTTTTGTTTAGGGTTTTGAATAATTAGATAGGGAAGTCTTGTCATCCTCTGTAGAGGCAGGCACAAGGTCATGCATGCGTCTTAAGGAAACATGCCTGCACTAAATTGTTGTGTGTTTTGTAAATGAGGTTGAGGGTCCTCCTTGGGTGGAGGTTTTATTTTAGTATTATAATGGGGTAAAGGCAATTGCTGAGGTAAAGGCAATCCAGGGGGTCACTTCACGGTTTATGTGCAGATGGAAGTCAGGGATTTAGCTCAAAGGATCTGGGTGGTCTTGGACTGGTGTCACCATTGTTTGAGGTGTGATTTGGGGTTTCATTCGCTTGTGTTAAGAGGTAAGCCAGAAAGAAGAGCTTAAGGAAAAATGTAAGACAAAGGTTAGTGAATAGAAGCAAGTGGGCAGTAAAGGTCCGGTCTTGGGGTCCAGCCGGTAATGGTCTCTCATATTACTTACCTCCCTGCCTTCATTTTGGGGTGCTTGGTTTTCTCTCTTTTCACATAAAGATTGAAGTCAATATTTCTTTCAAAAGAATTATCAAAAAATACTTTTAAACTGTTGTGTTATTTTAAATCTAGAAAAGGTAATGGGAAAATTCAGAGTTTATCAGTTTTGCTGACTTTGTTTCCATGACAATTGGTAAAAGGCAAATGTGTCTGGCTAGCCCCATTTATCTATATGGAAATTAGCTTGATTTGGTTTATAGAAAGGATACATTTTTTTAAAAAAATATTTTATTTATTTATTTGACACAGAGAGTAGGCAGAGAGACAGGCAGAGAGAGATGAGGAAGCAGGCTCCCTGCTGAGCAGAGAGCCTGATGTGGGGCTCGATCTCAGGACCCTGAGATCATGACCTGAGCTGAAGGCAGAGGTTTTAACCCACTGAGCCACCCAGGCACCTTGAAAGGATACATGTTTTAGGAAATTTATTTTGATACCCTGCACTGACCAAAATAGCCATAACTTTGTGATTCATGGAGATTCCTAACTGTAGCTACAGTTAGTTACTAACTGTAGTTACTAAGTCTCTGTCACTGGCCTGAGCAGTTTACAAACTTTGATTCACTTAAAAAATAAAGTATTTTCATGTAAAATCATTCCATTATACACATGGAAAAGTAAAGCTATGGAGCTATTGTAACTTGCCAAAGTTCACACAGCTAGGAAGTAACAGAGATAGAATTAGAACAGATAACTGTAACGACAAGCAGTATTTACACACAAATGCTCTTCTTTTAACCTCTAGTTCTTGCCTTCTAAACATGAGGTACAGAGTCATCATTCTGTTATTGAGGAATACCAGCAATGGTCATTTAAATAAGATTTACTTCCAAAGAGCTCTATTGGTACCCAATGTGTACCAGATCCTGGGACAAAGAGATGAAATTTCTAGTCTACTTCTCATCTGTAACAGGCTGATTGAAGTAGGTTTTTTTGATAACTGTCTAAAGAAAATGCTATTGGAATTTATAGACATAGCAATTATTCCACACTGGAAAGAGTTGAAAACAATGACCGTCTACCCAAAATCTTTGCCTCCCTCCTTACAAAATTGTCTTTATTGAACTTCTCATTCTTCTCCCATCTCCATGGAAGGCTGGACCATTTGTTATATCCATTCATTAGCCTCATTAATGATTAGTAAGTGACCCAGCTATAGACAATGAGACACGTAAGGCGATATGCTGTAGGGGACATGAATTATAGGAAACACTTCTCCACACTTATAAAATATTAATCAGAGAATGATAAAACCTTTCTGATTTTGGATGTTTTGTGTTTAAAAGATCATGTCTAATTCATAACAAATTTCATGGAAGAAACAATATTGCAGATGAATTGGGAAAGATGCAGAGAGATAAACAGTACAAGGCATCTCAGTGGAAATAACAGAGTGAACAGAGTTTTACAGTCAAGATTGTGTAAGATTCAGTTGGGATTGGCAACCAAAGACTCCAGTGGGGCTGGAACCAGGGATGCGGGGCCAGATCATGGAGGCCTTAAATATTGGAATAAAGAGACCAGTCAAATTTTTACCTTCAGGAAATAAAACTACTTAGAATTTTGAGCAAGACAACAGCATGATCAGTATCTTATCTAGCTGGGGAAAATGTCAACTTCATTGTTTGTGATTATTAACATCTAGATCCAGAAAATGGCTACATGCACTTAGCATCATATTAATAATTAATCGTGTGCTTAATTAGCTTTTATTCAGAAGTTAGGCAGGCTAATAATTAATCAGATTCCTAACAGGATGAAAATAATTTAGAGTATAAATGTACAAAATGTACTAAAATGTCAAAGAAGCAAAACATTCATTTTTCTATCATATAATTTTGCCAGAAATTCTCTAGAATGAGGAATGTGAAAGAAAATGAAAGATTGACTACTGCATGCCCTAGGGAACAATTTATGCTCCATAGAGTCTGCATTCCACTGTGGCTGGGAGAAGGAGCACTTTGTCTTTATAATTTAGACTATAATTTGGGTTGTGATAGGGTGACACTAAGTGGCTGAAAAGGGAAAGGCTTAGTCAATAGAAATCAAAATAAGAACAAAAATGTGCACTTGTGGTGACATTTATGACTCCCAAGCAACAACACGAGGAAATTATACTCATAGTAACTTGGAATCATTAAAAAGATCAACAACTAGCAATTTTTTTCCTTCTGAGTAGCTTAAGATCCTTACAAATGGATGTTAAAAGCCAATGGAAATTGAATCATCTAAGCTGAATTGTTGAAGAAGATATTTTCTTTCAAAGTAAAAAAAAAAATTAAATTCTCTATTGAACTTCTTGATTCAGAGGTATATTTATTACATGACTTTTTTCTTTTTTAAAGTGTTATCAATAACAATAATAACAACAATCATAAAATATTTTGCTGTTCCATCTATAAAATGGACTTTCAATGCAATATTGCTGAGTAAATTTACTCAAAATTACTCAATAAGGATATACATAATACTTAACTAAAATATTGCTTTCGGACCCCTTTGAGAAATATCTACATGAAGGTGGAAGGAAACTTATTTCCTTCTGGCACACTGTATAGTCAGTTTGTGTTATTTCCAGGAAATACTTAGTGTTTTTAGAACTGATCTTTAAAAAGCATCTACATTTCTGTTCACTGAAAATTAAAGGACTTCCTAGTTCAATATTCATTTATTCATTCGTTATTTATTCTATCAATTTTTTCATCCAGTAAATACTAGATTGAACCAAATAAAATTATCACATTTATTGGATAAAATTGGCTAAACATTAGCAGTTACATGTTATTCAACTCACTTGTTTAGTAAGCACTTCTGGATAATGGTAATAGATACATGGTATCTTTCTACCTGGACACCTGATCTTCTGACATGTGACCCAGTAGTCTAGTACTAACAGCCCCACCAGGGCAGTCTATTTTATGTTTGGATAATTCTAGCAAAATGCAGAATTTTTTTTTTCTTCCCTAAATTAACCTGAGATCTTTTTTTCTGAACCTTCCACACATTGGCTCTAGTTCTGGCTTTTGAACCACCTACCCACACAAAAAGCTACTCCATTTTATGTATCATTAGTCTGTGGATATCAGAAAAACGACTTTGCATTTATTTCTGCTTCTATCCTGTGGTTTTATCTTCTCTGGGTGAAACATTTTACTTGCTTCCTCTGAAATGTGATGATCCCAAATTGGCATTGGAAAATGGCTGCTCCATTTTCTCATTGTGTTTCCTTTCTAGCTTCTGTAGTATCCTTCTCTTCTGGCTTTCTTCTTGACTTTCAAAATCTCCTTACTTTTCTATGGATTCTTGGTTTTTATTTGTTTTTTGTTTTTTTTTTTAATACTAGCCCCTTCAACATCAGTGTTTCTGGGAGCCCATCCTAAGCCCTTGCTTTGTTCACTAAAGGGACCCTGGATACAGTATCCTGTCTTTTGGCTTCAACTGTCATCCACATGCTAAATGTTTCCAGCTCTAGCAGAAAACTGAACTGCAGACCTTTATATTCAACTGCCCCATGGATATCTCTACCTGGAAGTTCTATCTATACTTCCAACTGAACATATCCACTTTTACTGTATCCACAATACATCATCTTCTATCAAGCTGTTATTATTCTGTATTGTCTGTTATTTCTCCATCCATTCCGTTACTTCTCCATCCATTCCGTTACTAGAGGCAGAAACAGATGTCCTCAGATACCATAATTCTCATTCCTTGCTTGTCTCCCTCTCTCCCCTCTCCCACACACAAGAGGTGACAAAGTTGTAGTAAAACTGTTATTCTTACTCTCTTTAATGTATCTACTCTTGGATTTTTTTCCTACATGAGAGCTAGAACTTATCAGCCAGACTTTTATGCTCCCATAAAGGTATTCTAATCTGTGGGTGACTGTTATAATTGGTGTTTCTGTGGGAGTTTGAGGACTGGCATCTCCTATTTTACCAGTTAGCTAATGTCACTCTGTTGTTTGATTTTTGAATATTATATGACCTTACTTTTCTGGGATAATCCCTGGTTGGTCTTAACATTTTATTATTCATTCATTCATTCATTCATTCATTCATTCATTCATTTATTTCTGGTAACAGCTTTATGGAGTTATAACTCAAATATCCTATGTCACCATATAAAGTGTAAAGTTCAATAGTTTTTAATTTATTAATGGAGCTGTGCAGCTATCATCATGACCAATTTCAGGATATTTTTATTATTTCCAAAAGAAACCCTGTATTCTTTAGCTATCATTCCCTAACCCTCCAACTCCTCTATTCTAGGAAACCACAATCTGCTCTCTGTTCCCCATAGATTTCTCTATTCTGAACATATAATATATATGGAATCATAGCATATGTAGTCCTTGTGATTGGCTTCTTTGACTTCACATAATGTTTTCAAGGTTTATGAATATGGTAGCAATATTATCACTTCACTCCTTTTTATGGCCACATAATACTCCATTGTAGAGATATGCCTTATTGTGTTTATCCATTCATCAATTGATGGACATTTGGATTCTTTCCACCTTTTGGCCCTTATGAATAATGCTGCAATGAACATTCATATACAGATTCTTCTGTGGACATATGTTTAAATTTCTGTTGGGTATATACATAGGATTGGAATTCTTGGATCAAATGGTAACTCTATATTTAATTTTTTGAGAAAATGTCACACTGTTTTCTAAAGCAGCTGTACTGTTTTACATTCTTATCAGCAGTGAACAAGGGTTCTGACTTTTCCCCATACTTGCTAACATTTATTATTATCATACTTTTTGATTCTAACAATTCTACTGGGTGTGAAGTAGTGTTGCCTTGGGGTTTTGATTAACACTTTCCTAATGACCAATGACTTTTGACATCTTTTCTTGTGCTTATTGGTCATTTGTGTATTGTCTTGCAAGAAATATCTATTTGAATCCTTTGCCTGCCCATTTTTAAAATTTATTTGCCTTTTTACTATATGAGCCTTTTATATGTTCTGGCTACTTAGTCCCATATGAGATATATGATTTGCTAGCATATTCTTGTACTATGTTGGTTGCCTTTTCATTTTCTTGATAGTGTTTTTTAAAGTACAAAAAATTTTGTATGGGGTGCCTGGCTGGCTCAGTTGGAGGAGTGTGTGACTCTCAAGGTTCTGTGTTTGAGCCCCGTGTTGGGTGTAGAGATTACTTAAAAATAACATCTTTAAAAAAATTAAGTACAAAACTTTTTAAATTTTAGTGAAGCTCAATTTAACTTTTTTTCCTACAGTTAGTTGTGTTTTAGTTGTCATCCTTAGGAAAAAAAAACCAGTGCTTAATAAGATACAAACTTTACACATATTTTTTTTTCTGAGAGTTTTATAGTTTTAGCTTCTGCACTTTGGTGCAATTCATTTTAAGTTAATTCATCCATATGGTACCAAGAACTCTGCAGAAATTTAAATTGTTATCTTATACGTAATGTGTCATTTTTCTCTGTTTCCAAGATATTCTCACTATCTTTGCTTGTTAGTTTGATTATAATTTCTATTCACATGGCCTTCTTTGGGTTTGTCTTGTGTGGGAGTTATGACTTTCTTAAGTCTGTAAAGGTACATCCTTTTTCTAAAATTTTAAGGGGTTTGGTCATTTTTTAAAATCTTTTTTTTTTTTTTCTGTCCTTAATCCTCTTTTCCTTCTGGGCACCAATTATGCATATGTTAAACCTTTTTAGATTGTCCCAAAGGTCTCTGAGAACTTACTCATTTTTTTCAATCTTATTTTTTCTCTTCTTCAGATTGGTAATTTCTGTTCATCTACGTTCAAGTTCACTGACATTTTTCCTCTCTCATTTCCATTCTGCTAGGTCTAAAATTTCTTTGTTGTTTTCTATTTCTTTACTGAAATTTCCTATCTTTTCTAGTATATTTTCTTTTCCCTATGGAGCACAGTATAATAGCTACTTTAAAATCCCATCATATTATTTCAACATCTATGTCATTTTAAGTTGACATCAGTTGATTGTGTTGCTCTTAGAATAGGTCCCAATTCCTAATTCTGTGTATGTCAGTTAATTTTGGATCATGTCAGGAAGATTGTGAATGCTTCATTTTTATACTGTGGAATCTGCTGTAATTCTTTGGAAAACATTTTTACTCCTCTTTTAGTGGTCAATCAATCCAATTATATTTAGATTACAAATTCTATCTTATTTTCTGAGCATGGTGGCTCAAGTCTCAGATCAGTTTCTTAAAGCTTTACTCCATTGTTTGAGTCAGTCCCATACTTAGTTGGGCTGAGACTTATGAGAATTTATTCCCAGAATTAGTGATTCTTTCCCTAGCTCTCTGCCACCTGCCCACATCCCCAGCCTATTTCTTTTCTTTTCTTTTCTTTTCTTTTCTTTTCTTTTCTTTTCTTTTCTTTTCTTTTCTTTTCTTTTCTTTTCTTTGTTTCCTGTGGCCAGAAAAAAGTTATTGAAACTTCTACTGTATCAACCTGAAGTTGTGGTTTACTTTCAAATAATTCTAAAGGAAAACAAAGAAACCCTGAAAACTGCCATAGTGTTGCTTCTCCATATCAAAACTCCTTTCCATAGTCCAGAGTTGTTTTTGTTTGTTTGTTTTGCTTAGATTTTATAGCTCTTATCAACAGTAGGGTTGAGCCATTGGAAGCTAATGTAATTATACCAGAACTGGGACTCATTGGTTTTGTTGTAAAGTATTCAGCCTCATTTGTGTGTGTGTGTTTTTGTTTTTTGTTTTTTTTTGTTTTTTTGGTCATATATTCCAGAGCAAATTATATATAGTACCGATTATAAGGAAGAGGAAAGAGTATGACAAAAGAAACAGTATTCAATTATTAATCCTACACCTTTGGTTTATGAGGAAGCCCGTGGTATAGAGAAAAAAAGTCTGAGTTTTATTCTTATTTGAAACTAGTTAGTTGTTTGTGCTTGGGAAAGTCATTTTGCTTTTCAGTGCATCAGTTTACTTAGGATTGCATTATCAGACCTCTGTGCAGAAATCCTTCACAAACTCCATATTTCTAGAGAAAATAAGGGGTTATTATACTCAGAACCTTGACCCAACTTCCCTAAAAGATAATTTTGTTTAGTATGTTTGATTATTAAGAAACATTTTAGCATTTTGCCAAAGTCAAAGAGAAACCTAAGAAGTATGCAGAGACTGGGTTTTGATCTGTGACTTAAGTCTACAATGTTGCCACCCCATTAGTTGAGGCTGAAATAATCACCATCTGCTGATCCATCATGTCCTCTGAGCATATTTTTCTTTGCTTAGTTTTCAGGCGGGCTTGGAATTAGGGATCTAAATTAGAAATTATCCTATCTGCTTATTAACTTATAGATCAGCTTCATTTTTTGGAGAAAGCAATTAAGAATATGATGAGCCTGCACTAAGGGAGGCTGTCTGAAAGCTCTTTATGGTTCTCATCACTTAGAAGAATAGCTAAGCAATAAAACATATCTGAAATTTATGGATTTAAGACTTAAACCATGGTGACTATAATTTTTGATTTTAATAAGCTTTTTACTCCTCACTAAATGAATAAGGAGTAATTTTTAAATTACATTTGCTCCTTCATGCAGTTACTTTATTTCTGCTTCCTGACAATATACCCATTTGTTCGTTAGAATTTGTATTCAGATATTACTTGTAACTGGCATATAAGTAAAAAGCTATGACAAAAACAATTTATTTAGGATTTCAAGCCTTAAGTTTCACTTAATTTTAGGAAGGAAAGGACAGAGAAGAAACAAATGACTTTTAAAAACATAAACATTCAATTTTTTTATCCTAATTTTAAAGTATTGGTAGAGTTTTAGACTGGAATTTGAAATTACATGATAATACCTGGCATTACATGAAGTGTTATCTGATCAATTTCTTTGGCAAAATCATTTAGCAATGAATACTGAAATATATTCTGCTTTAAGGTATTTCATCAATGAATTCATGCATATTGTATTGGAAATTTGACGTTTGAGTAGTACATATGAATGCAGCATGATAAATACCAAAAATTATTATTATTGAGAATTTCAGAATTTCAATGGCTGTGAATACTTTATTTTCCTTTTTATTTTAGATTTTCAAAGAACCTGTTGATAACTCTAGCTTTAATATAATTTCACCATCTTTATGTTTTACTCATAATTTTCCTAGTAACATCTCTAGAACCACAATGTGTGATTTGTTGTATTATTGTATTTGTATTGTATTTGTTGTATTATTATGACCTAGATATTATTACGACAAAGATAATCATCTTTGCTCTTTGAAATAAGAAGGTCCTAGAAGTGAAGCCAGAAGAAGTGTCTGGGTTTCTGTTGTAAGGTTAGCTGAATTTTTTGTTTTGTTTTGTTTTGTTTTGTTTTTTGGGGGGGAATCTTTCATTTTTATTTTAGTTATTCCTTTTGCATGCAGTAGACACTCAACCAGTGTTTTTTTGTTTTTGTTTTTTAATTTTTATTGACATATAATGTATTATTTGCCCCAGGGTACATGTCTGTGAATCATCAGGCTTACACATTTCACAGCACTCAACACAGCACATACCCTCCCAAGCTGAATGTTTTTAATAAACCAAGTAACCTTCTGCTTTCCTGCCACTTGAAATGGAGAAATCCTGTTGCCATTACCACCAACAGAAGTTTGAATTAAAAGCTCTTTGAAAATATTATTGTACTTTCCTATGATATCTTGTGCATGGTGAGCATTCCATAAACAAATTATTAGAATTGATAGTGCTAGTTCATCTGATTCTGGTAAAATGATGGGTGAAAGTAATATAAAATTACTCCCACTATGAACAACTAGAGATGCTGGATTTATATCAACAATATATGAAATGTGTGGCTGAACTAACAAAATGGAGTAAAAATCCCCAGGTGGTAGAAGTGAAAACTGGTAAGTTCATGAGCTGAATCTCTGGAAACCATAGGGCACAGTAGATAGAAGCATTGGGTATCAAACTCAGTGTATCTAGCACTTGGATTTTAATGACCTAACTTTAGTTCATTCATGTAAGAAGTTGAAAAAAAGACTAATACGTATAGCTGGGTCTCTAAGAGAATTGAAACCTCAGTGAGGGGCCCCTGGGTAGCTCAGTCATTAAGCTTCTGCCTTCAGCTCAGGTCATGATCCCAGAGTCCTGGGATCGAGCCCCACATTGGGCTCCTTGCTCTGCAGGAAGCCTGCTTCTCCCGCTACCATTCCCTTTGCTTGTGTTCCCTCTCTTGCTGTGTTTCTCTCGGTCAAACAAATAAAATCTTAAAAAAAAATAAAAGAAAAGAAAAGAAACCTCAGTGAAAAGGGAAAGTAGAATAAAAACTATACACTGACATAGGAAGCAAATGGACAGCAATGAAGCTTCTCCCTGTCTAGATTCTGGGTAGAAAAAAAATAAAAAAGAAAACTTGGAAACCTGAACTCAAGTCTGTGAATATTAAAGTCTAAGTTACCAATAACTACAAGATAGAGAAACTCCTGTCTCAATAATTAAGATAAAAATTGGTTCCAAATCTGTGAGTACCTAACAGCAAATATAAAAACATTCTAAAGAGACATTCCGCCATTAGATCACAAGAAAATCTCACAGAAGGAGGTTTATCAAAATATTACAATAGAATAGTTTAGGGAAAATTATTAGGAACTAAAGAGTGAATCAAAAACAAAAGAGTGAATCAGAGAATTGAGAGATAAATTGGAGAAAATCACCTGGAATGCAGCACATTCCAGCAAAATCCAGTGGAATACAGCACTGTCCAGAAACAGTGAGATAGATGTTCTTCTGAACATGGAAGAAAAGTTCAGAGACAGAGAGAATAGACTGAATGAATACCCAATACACATTTGATAGGAGTTTGATAGGAGACAATATGGAAAGTAACTACATAGTTGTTTGAACATAACATAGTTGAGAATTTTCAGAATTAAATTTCTTCATTTTCAAGAAGCATAAGCTCCATAAAGAATAAATAATTCCACATTTAGACATGTTTTATTAAAACTTCAGAATATTAAATCAAAGAGAATATGTAAAATACAACTGAAATAGAAAAGACATTACATAAAAAGAACTGTAATTAGACTAACTATATATAGCTCAACAAAAACAATAGAGATCAAGATTATGGAATAATATCTTTACAGTGTGGAAAGGAAGTAACTGTCAACCTATTATTCTCTGTCCAGCTAATCTCTCAAGAATGAGGGTCATATGATGAGAATTTCAGATAAACAAAGACTGAGAATTTTTAAATTTTTAAATTAAACAAAGAGAATTTTCCCTTGACAGGCTCCTTGAAGAAGAAGGATTTTAAGTCCTGGAAGAAGTGGGATATAAGAAAATATTGGGAAATATGTGAGTAAATAATCTTATTATCTTTGTATTGGTTGTATGGAAAGCAAAGCTATTGATTGAACTTGAAGTAAATTTTGGAAGTTAAAAGTAATTACAGAAGAATATAAAGGCACTGTAAAACTGAAATTAGTAGGGACAAGAACAACACATAATACACTAAGATTAATCCAATGGAAGAACAGGAATGAGAAAAAGTGTAAAGAAAGCATAGTATGGAAAGTACAAAATTACATACACAAGTCATCAAGTGCATATAGTAAAATTAAGCAGCATTGTAAGTGTATTAGATGTTTTTTCACATTTAATTCTTTCAATGATGTCAGGCAACAAGCATCATAAGAAGGTCATTTTATATATGATGACATTGGCAATGCAAATGATTTAAATAGTTTGCTTAAACTCACATAGCTAGGACTCAGAGTGTCTGGGTCTGGAGTCATTCTGTTACCACTATAGTTTCTCTATA
Organism: Procyon lotor; assembly: GCA_028646535.1. Classification (NCBI taxonomy): domain Eukaryota; kingdom Metazoa; phylum Chordata; class Mammalia; order Carnivora; family Procyonidae; genus Procyon; species Procyon lotor. The sequence goes on from CM053603.1 coordinate 119,539,777, forward strand.
CAAAATTCAGATGGTGAAATAAATCTAAAGTTATCACTATTTAATATGTAAATGGTTTAAGATAGACAGTTAAATATAAATGACATAATATTGCCTATTAAAAGACTCTCAGAATAAAGGAACAACATCAAAATATGCTATTTACAAAAGAAAAGCCTTACATAATAAAAAAGTAGGTAATGATGAAATCATGAAAGTAGGAAAAGATATCAAACAGTGTCTAACTAAAGAAATGCTTACTTTATAGTAATAACAAAATAGTAAAGCAAAAAAAAAGACTAGAAATTAAGATGATCATAATACAATGAAACAGAAATTTTATCAAGAAAATAGACAATAGTACTAAATTTCATTTTCAAGATGAAAGAAAAAAAACTGCAAATCTAAAGATTTACTTGGGAAATATACAAAGAATCAGCTTCTTTCCTCTCTCTCTCTCTACCATTTTGGCAGCTGCTCTTGATTGGGCCCATCCTGCACATAAGGCAGGGAGATTATGGCTGCAAAGAAGACAAAAAAGTCCCTGGAATCAATTAACTCTAGGCTCCACCTCATCATGAAAAGCGGAAAGCATATGATGGGGTACAAGCAGACTCTGAAAATGGTGAGATACGGCAAAGCCAAGCTGGTCATCCTTGCCAACAACTGCCCAGCCTTGAAGAAATCTGAAATAGTACACCATGCCATGTTGGTCAAAACTAGTGTCTATCACCACAATGGCAATAATGTTGAATTGGACACAGTATGTGGGAAATACTACAGAGTATGACATTGGCTATCATTGATCCAGGCAATTCTGATAACATTAGAAGCTTGCCAGAACAGACTGGTAAAAAGTAAACCATGCAAAATTTTTCTTTAATAAAATTAACCAGAGCTTGTTTTAAACACACACACACACACACACACACACACACACACACACACACACAGCTAATGAATAGCATTATTTCCTTGATATTTATATATCAGAAAATATTGATAGCATAATTTCCCTCTAGCTTTATAAATACCCTTTGCTAACCCTCATGCTCAAATTAACAAATCAAACTTGTTCAGAGCTCAAGGATGAACATTTTAGTAAAACTTTCAAACATGCCTTGGACATAGTGGTAATAATGTCTCATCTTAAACAATTTATTCATGAAAACGCTCCTGATTTCTCCAACTAGGCATGTCTCTCCTTATTTTGAATATACAAAGTACTTTGCTTATATTACTTTACTGAACATATCTTGGATTAACTTGGTGGTTCTCAACCAAGGGCATTTTCCCCCACAAGGGTACATTTGGCAATGCTTGGTGACATTTTTGGCTCTCACGATCATGGGGGAATCTTTTGGTGAATAGAGGCCAGAAACAATGCTCAGCATTCTAAAATCCACAGGGCAGTTCCCTACAATAAGAAATTCTTTGACCCAATATATCAACAGTGCTGTGGTTAAGAAGGAAAAACCTAGTCTGAGTCTGTAGCTTGTTAATTTTCCTTTTCATCATCTCCACTTTCTGTTACATTGAAAGTATCACGGGGACACCTCAGTGGCTCAGTTGATTGAGTGTCTGCCTTCCGCTGGGGTCATGACCTCAGGGTCCATGGATCAAGCCCTGCACTGGGCTCCGTGCTCAGTGGGAAATCTGCTTCTCCTTCCTCTGCCCTTCCCCCAGCTTGTGCTTGCTCTATCGCTTTCTCTCTCTCAAAAAAAAAAAAAAAAAAAAAAATTATGGACTGGGTCTTACCTGGGATTCCATGTAATTTGTAGTGTTGTGCCTGCTACAGGGTAAGTTAACATTTGTGAAACTGAATTTTCATTCAACATCAATCCTTAGTGTCCACTACATGTGGATTGCTCTCTTTAGAATGTCTGTGAAAGAGTCTAAGCAGGTAGTCTTTATCCTCTAGGAATTCCCAGCTTCATAGTGAAAGAGAGGTATAAATAGATACTTTATAATACAATACACCATGTACTTGAACAAGAATCTGAGGGAAAAGTGTGTGAAGCCAAAGTCAGAACTAAGGAGATTTCATATGAAATTCAAATTCAAATTCAAAACAAAGCAGAACCTATTTGGCGTACAATAATACTGAAAAGTTGCTTTGCCTATTTCAGTAGGTTAACTAAGATTAGAAAACAAAATGCAAGATATAAAGATGTACCACCAACAAAATCCCTTCCTTCCAAAATAAAGAATGTTACTAGGTTTGCATAAAAGTGGGAGACTTCCTTGAAGTCATCTTTCAATGCTATTCTTGAACTGCTTAACTGAGCGGTTATTTTAAATTCCAAGAACTCTTCCTTGTACTTATTTACCCCTTTTCCCTGGCATTCTGTTTTTATTTATGAAATATTTTTTTAATCTCTCTAAGGGCTCTAATTAGTATTGTTTTTATGTGAGGTTTTCCTGGAATTATCTGTGTTAGCTCCAGTGATATCTTTTCTCTTTTATGCTTATTTTGTTCTAGTCTTTCATTTTGAAAAATTTATTTTATGTTTGATCATTATTTGTCTATTCATATTTAAGACTGCAACATTATAATTCCAGTAAGTTTCCTATGTACAGAATTCTTATATAAAAATAACTATTCTCCCTATATTCAAACAAGATCTATGTGAAGATGAGTTTAAAACTATTGAACAACTCAAATAAGACTTGAAATAATGAATTAGAATTTCAGTTTCTTCAAGTGAACTATTACAAAATTTAAATCTATATAAATTAGGATAATAGAGTAATTAACAACATGAATGGAATTCTCACTTTGTAATTAGATTAGCTATTTCTAATATGCATCTGGAAAACTAGACAAGAAAAATATCCAGGATATTTTTGAAAAAGTAGAGAAATGAGAGGTAACTAACATCACCATATATAATTTATATGACAATATAATAATTGAAAATGCATGCTAGAAAATAAAATTAAAGGTGACCACCTACCTACACTAAATGACAGGTAAGTCACAGACTGAAATGTGAAAATTAAGCTATAAAAGAAGCAAGAAGAAACTCTGAAGAAAGTTACACACACACACACACACACACACACACACACACATCCACCCATAAATAGAGTGAGGCTGTCTATTTGAGTATAAAAGACAATTCAAAAGCCAAGAGAAAAAAGATTATTGAATTTAATTATGTAAATACATTTTAAGAATCTACATGGCAAGGTAAATAAACGTAATGAAAAGAAGAGGGAAGACACATGAAATATATATGACAGATAATTGTTCTGATTTCCTTAATACAGTGCTCACACAAATCAATAAGCAAAAGATGAAGAATATAACTGAAAAAGTATAATAATCATGAACAGAAATGTCAGTACATATGTATTATTCAACATTCTTCAGATATAAAGAACCAATAGGATAGATAGGTAGGCAGGTAGATAGAAGGATAGATAGAGATAGAGATAAAGATAAGAGATTTGTTATTGGCTTACACCATTTTGGAGGCCAAAAGTTCCCACAATTTGCCATATGCAAGCAGGAGAATCCAGAAAGCTGGTGGTGTAATTCAGTCTGAGTCTGCAGGCCAGAGAAGCAGTGGGCCAATGGTGTTAAGTCCTGGTGTGAGTTTGAAAGCCTGAGAGCTAGGAGCTTCAGTGTCTTCGGGGAGATGATGTCTCAGTTCAAGAGGAGAGGAAATTCACTCTTCTTCCTCCTTTTTGTTCCATTCAGGCTGTCGGTGGATTGGATGATGCCTACCAGCATTGGTGAGGGAGATCTTTACTCAGTCTACAGATGCTAATGCAAATCGCTTCCAGAGACACCCTCACAGACACACCAGGTAAGTTTTACAACTACTTGGGTATTCTTCAGCTCAGTCAAGTTGACACATAAAATTAACCATTACAACATATCATTCTGAAACACATGAAAGTATGTTCAACTACCATCAGAATAGGAGCAAAGCAAACACACTGAAATACAATTTTTCTCATATCAGAATAGCAAGTATTTTTTATAAGGATTGATAATACACAACATTGGTGAGAATTTGTGGAAATAGATAAGCTTATGCATTCTTGGTTAGTGAATATTGGATCAACCTAATGGGAAAATATTTGGCAATATCTATCAACATAAAAATTCCCATGTATTTTTACTCACAATCGTCATTCTGGGAATTTATGCTTTGGTAAATTCCTGCATGTCTCAGAGAGAGCAACATACTGTGGAGTTAAGGGCATAGATACTGGAGTCCACTGGGTTTGAATCCTGGTTTTGCATTTACTGAGTGTGGTATTGTGGAAATTATTTGGTAGTCCTTATTTCAGAGTTTTCTAAGTTGTCTAATGGGGATAATAATAGCAAGTACCTCACGGGGCTGCCATGATTATAATATTTAGTAATACATGTCAAGAGCTTGTCTCGTAGTAGGTACTGTAGAAGTAGAGCAATGATGCATCTCAGTTTGAGTGGGATACAGTCCTGGCTTAGACTTGTTTTGTCCCAGAACAATCACAAACATCTCTACCCTTTTAGTCCTCACTGAATGATATATTATATAGACATCTTATAAGTAAATGTGACAGTAATTGTTCTAAGTATGTTAATTGTGGATCTGTGAATAATAGTAAAGATTAGAAATAATGTGCATCAATTGATTATTTGTTAAATGTGTGTACTTACAATATATGTTTCATCCTTCTGGAGGAATGCTCCACAGCTCTCAAAAAGAAAATTAACCACAGCAGTCGTTTAGAACAATGATTTTCAAACTTATCTCTTAAGTTATTAAGGATCATTTGTGATGTGAAACACCATTTACTTTCATAGATGATATCTAGTGATATTTACCATATTAGAAATTAGATTAAAAACATTTAAGTATTTATTTATAATTCATTTAAAAATAATAATAAAAATATTACATGGCAACAGCATATTTTTAATGAAAACTACATTAAAATTAGCTTGGAAGTACATTGCTTTGCATTTTCGCTAGTGTTAAACACTGCTATTTGCTTCATTATCCAGTAGGTTGTACTACCGCTTCTGGAAACTTCAATGTACACTCAACAGAGATTGGAGAGAAAACGGCAAATGATATTTTACTGTTATTATAAAAATAATTTTGACCTCACAGGCTCCCCTAGGATCTCTATTATTTCCAGTGGTCTTAGGTCAAAGTATACTTTGAGAACCATTGGTTTAGAACGTGGACCAAAAAGAATTTTTTCAAGGAGTATTTTATTACTCAGTTAATTACTCAATTTTTTCAAGGAGTATTTTATTACTCAGACATTTTTTTAGAAGTGCCTGCACATGGTGATAATAAAAATCAGACTGAATTATAGTCAGTTTTATTATTATTTATAAATTCTCTACCAATAATTCACTGTCTTACTGCCTACACCTGGGGTAGACACTCTTGTCACCCCATCATTTATATATCACCGTGTAGCCGGAACCAAACTAGACCAAATCCATCTGATGCCAAAAAGCTTAGGATCTTAACTGTCCCAGTACATTAAAAAATTATTTTAATGCTTGGGTCTTAAGATGGATACATTCACTAATGGTCATTTAAATTGGAAGAAGCACAAACAACAAGAAAAAACTAGTTCCACAGAAGTAATTCCCATCATAGACTACAAGAGTAAGTGGAGAATGAGTGCAAAAACCCTAAGAAGGAAGAAGAAAACAAATTTTCAGTCATCCTCTAGAATCCAAGCAGAACATCCAAACATACTCATATTAAAACAGGTACAGTTAGAGCAGAGTGAGAGGCCTTTAATCTCTGAAAACTTGAAGAAAATAGTTAATTATCATTCTGAGATAATTACTGTTGTAAATTCAGTTATTCGGCCTCTGTTTTTACAACCTGGCATTTTCCACTGAGAAGAAGAATCTGCCCTTCTCAAGAATTTTATTTTCCAGGCTCTTTCAAGGGTTCTGCCAGCAGGGCCCTGACTCACCAGCTAGGGCTCCCTGAGGAGGAAGGTGGAAGGGGAGAGATTCCCCAGTGTGTGCTCTCCAGCCAGCTTCTGGAGGTCCCTGTGCATTTTGTCGTGACAATTAGATTGTGTACTTACACAAAATATTCTAAACATCTTAATTAAGTTAGATTGAAGGAAATTAAACTAAAAAGGATCTGAGGTGTGGAGCATTTCTTCCAATGTAGCTTGAAATGGAAGATAATAGGGTCAGTAGGAAAGACCCATTATAAACCCAGGGAAGGTGAAGAGCAAGTAGACTCCGACAAATGCACAGGTCATGAATTTGGAAGTCTCCATTATATTTTTAGAGATGAGGAATAAGGAAAAGTGCAAAAAATATTTTCATGGATGGGGAAATAAAGGGAGAGGAATGACAGAGAAGGTCATTGATATTGACTGATATTGAATGATATTGGTAGTGATACATGAAGGCCCTAATATTACAGGATGTCAGAACTGAAAGGTATTTTAGAGACCATCTACATCATCCAGACAAACCCTTTTATTTTATAAATGGGAAAATAAGATCCAGAGTAGCTAAGTAATAAAGCTTGATGCTTATAATGTTAATTGATTTATCAAATAAACTATAAGTTATGGCATATAATATCTCTTTGAATCTCCATGTTTTTGAAGGAACATACATTATAGGCATTGTTTTTGTTACTCATTCTTTTCAAATAATATTATTAAACTATTTTTTAAGATTATATATCTGAGGGGCGCCTGGGTGGCTCAGTCGTTAAGCGTCTGCCTTTGGCTCAGGTCATGATCCCAGAGTCCTGGGATCGAGCCCCACATTGGGCTCCCTGCTCGGTGGGAAGCCTGCTTCTCCCACTACCATTCCCTCTGCTTGTGTTCCCTCTCTCGCTGTGTTTCTCTCTCTGTCAAATAAATAAAATCTTAAAAAAAAAAAAAAAGATTATATATCTGAAACTACGACAGGATAGTGAATTTTAAGTCATAATCAATAGCCAAAATAATGATTTGAACTGTAAAAATTTGGATTAGCCACATCTTTAAATAAAATTCAAAAACACTGTTTTGATGCTTAATGCTTATGGGCACTGAGCTTAACTCTGCAGGGGAACCAACAATAAATACAAGGTACAAAGTAAAGTTCCTGATCTCCAGTGGCTCACATTTAGCCAATGAGGTTAATTATAGGCAACATATATAGACCTTAAGTAAAAACAAACAAGCAAACAAACAAAAAAACCCCAAAAAACAAAACCAAAAAAGCATTTTAGAAGGGTATAAAAAAATTAGATCATGAAGAGTTTAATTCCACTTAGAGAGTTCAGGCAACCTTCACAAAATTAAACTATTTTTTTAAAGGATTTTACTTATTTATTTATCAGAGAGAGAGAGAGAGGGCACAAGCAGGCAGAGTGGCAGGCAGAGGCAGAGAGAGAGAGAAGCAGGCTCCCTACTGAGCAAGGAGCCCAATGAGGGACTCGATCCCAGGACCCTGGGATCATGACCTCAGCCAAAGGCAGCAGCTTAATGAACTGAGCCACCCAGGTATCCCAACCTTCATGAAATTAAATTGAGAAAGGACCTTAAAGGAATAGTAAGACTTCAGTAGGTGTACACTGGAAAATTAGATCATTTTAGATAGAAAGGAACATACACACAAGGCAGAGTCTTGTGTGGTTTTTAGGAAAGATACTGTGTGTATTTAGGGTATAGAAGAGAAGATACAATGCTTGACCATATACAACTTCTTCTTTGAGGCCACCCATGTATCCTGCCATCACTCAGGACTTTCTCTGAGGTAGCCATGATCATTAGCATGCCATCTTGTCTCCAAATGCCCCTCATTGAATTAGAGGTCAGCTACTCTGTAGATTTGTCAGAAACCTATACATTGGCTTGGCCAAAAAGATGAATGAGGCTATTCACATGCCTTCTGTGATTATTTGAACTTAGAAACACAAAGTTTCAGTGGAAGATAAAGCTGGAAAAGAAGATATAGAAAGAAGAAGAACTATAAGGTAGAATCAAGGTCATGGCAAATTAAAATTTTGAGGGGTTAGAAGTCCCATAAAGAGAAACCATAAGGTTCATAGGTTCATATGAGAGTCAGAGAGTAGTTTGTTCCCAGGGTTAGCTCATTCTTAATGTGTCCTTCTTATAAACCTAACCTGGAAGGAGTCTCAGGTTCTCAAATCAAGAGAACCTAGCTAATCCAGAGACTAGGAAAACTAGTGAGAAATTTAGCCACATTTTAGAGAATGTCTTGGGGCAAGCTGGGTATTTAGACTCTAAAAACAAGAAGTCTCTACTCTTGTAGAGTACTCTACTAAAGTAAACCTTTGTTACACAATTATTTGTGCCTTGTTTTTAGCTTTCATATTTTGAAAAATATTTTATTATCACCTCCATTTTCCCCTCCTTTTCCATTCCCTATCTTAAAAGACTTTTAAGAAACCCTTAGTTACTGAAATGATTTCTCAGCAGTAAGATGTAATGCTTTCTTTTTTTTAGATTTTATTTACTTATATATAGAAAGAGCATGTGTGAGTGGGGGGAGGGGCAGAGAGAGAGGGAGAGAGAATCTCAAGCAGATTCAGCACTCTGTGGAGAGCCCATGCAGGGCTTGATCTCATGACGCTGAGATTATGACCTGAGCTGGAATCAAGAATTGGGCACTTAATCAGCTGAGCTACCCAGGTGCCCCAAGATGTAATTCTTCACACTATCTGATCTTCTTTTTGGCGAAACCTATTGTCTGTCAGGGGCTCACACTTATCCAATGAGATTAATTATAGGCAACATATATAGAATTTATATAATCCAGCTGATTATATATAGACCATACATAGACCTTAATCCAGCTGATGAATTAAGAATTACCAACGGGGGGGAGGGGGGCGCCTGGGTGGCTCAGTGGGTTAAAACTTCTGCCTTCGGCTCAGGTCATGATCTCAGGGTTCTGGGATTGAGCTCCACACATAGGGATCTCTGCTCGGCAGGGAGCCTGCTTCCCCCCCGCCCCCCCGCCTGTCTCTCTGCCTACTTGTGATCTCTCTCTGTCAAATAAATAAATAAAATCTTTAAAAAAAAAAAAAGGATTACCAACAGGGCTTGTTGGAAAGATATGCAGATTCTGACTCAATAACGTGGGAAGGAGACTAGGAATCTACTTTGCTTGTAAATGATCCTTAATCAAAGAGTTCAAGGATCACACCTTAAAAAAGACTTTGATGTATATATATTTTTTTAAATAGTGAATTTCTAAAGTAAAGTTTTATTTTATTTTGTGAAGGACTGAAAACCAGGAAGTAAGCTATTAGGATACAGTAGATGAGAGCTAAGTAATTGTGGGGAAAAAAAGTGACTATCGATAAAATAAATAATCTTTCATAAAATTCCTTTATTATAATTTAGAACTATATATACCATCTTATATCCTCATCTGTGTTTCCTTTACCTTCCTCTATGATTTTCTATCTATGTCTTACTATTCCAGGGGAATTGAACATAGTTCCTATAAATGGATGTAAGGATTAGTACATCTGATCCCTGGATCTAACGATCTAACAAAGCTAGCTGAGAAGATGACTAAGAAAACCCCTGGCAGACAATAGGTTTCGCCAAAAAGAAGATCAGATAGTGTGAAGAATTACATCTTGGGGCACCTGGGTAGCTCAGCTGATTAAGTGCCCAATTCTTGATTCCAGCTCAGGTCATAATCTCAGCGTCATGAGATCAAGCCCTGCATGGGGCTCTCCACAGAGTGCTGAATCTGCTTGAGATTCTCTCTCCCTCTCTCTCTGCCCCTCCCCCCACTCACACATGCTCTTTCTATATATAAGTAAATAAAATCTAAAAAAAGAAAACATTACATCTTACTGCTGAGAAATCATTTCAGTAACTAAGGGTTTCTTAAAAGTCTTTTAAGATAGGGAATGGAAAAGGAGGGGAAAATGGAGGTGATAATAAAATATTTTTCAAAATATGAAAGCTAAAAACAAGGCACAAATAATTGTGTAACAAATGTATACTTAGAATAGAGACTTCTTGGTTTTAGAGAGTAGTGAAATCAAACAAGATTTTGGTGATTGATGAAAAATGGGGAGCTGCTAATGGTCACCCACCAAGCGCAAAGCTCCGAGTTCAATATTTCTGCTCTATTCCTGCTTATATGGGTTTTGTTTTGTTTTGTTTTTTCCTAGTTGGGACCTTTAATACAGGAAAATGACTTTACTGATGAACTGTTGACAGAAAACCATCTTTGAATTACTATCATGACTTACTTTCGGGCTTTAATTTAAGAACACAATTTCCCTGTGTCTCTCTATGTGCCCAAAGACATATAATCTTCCAGGTTATGAATCAATACAGATCTAAAGGGAAGAAAGGGACCTGGAGAGGTAGGAAAACCTGATAAGTTGGAGAAGACTTTAGTCCTTCAATTAAAATGTTAATGATAAAACAAAAGACACAGAGGAATCCCTCAAAGCATTTTTGGCTTGAATTAGCATAACCCCTAAATTCCTGGCTTTTCTTTGTCTGCGTTGCAAATAAGAGGCTGAAAAACCTAACTCAGATGTGCTTTGAAGTTCCATGTAAGAATCAGTCTGCACAGATCTCTAATTGCCTTAACTTGAAAAGAAAGTACACATTTTTTTTTTAAAGAACATAACTCCCTACAAAACTAAACTGGTAGCACTGCAGAATAATTACAGCTTCCTTTGGTTGCTATGACACATCTTATACCTACGTCATCCTGTATCGTAACCGTTTTTGGGTGCTTGTAAAAGAAGATAGGATAGTGAGATAAGATTAAAGGTATGGGGAGATCTACTCACTAAAGGTGACATTAAGCAATAATTTAGCATCAGCGCACTCGGCTGGGTCAGTCAATTGAGCAGCATCCGACTCTTAAATCTCACCTCAGGTCTTGATCTCAGGGTTGTGAGTGCAAGCCCTACATGGGGTTCTAAGCTGGGTGTGGAACTTACTTAAAAAAAAAGAAAGAAAGAACTTAATGAAAGTATTTTAGTTAATGGAACCATAATTATCTTCCTAACAAATATTACCACATATGTCTTATGGTGCATTGACTGTAACAGCTGGTACTTGTGGGACGGGTTGAGCAAGAGTTTTAGTTTAAAAGCTTCTTACAAATGTAAAAATAAAATAAATCCAGCCATGATAAAACCAGGAAAATGTATGAGCTTTTCTTTAACTAACCCCTAAGTTGTCGGGAATAACTTAAGGATAATAGAAAGTGGCCCTGTTCTAGGGGGTGCCTAAGTGGCTCTGTCTATTAGTCTTTATTTCAGGGTTATGAGTTCAAGTCCTGTGTTGGGCTCCATGCTGGGTGTGGAGCCTACTTTAAATGGTCCTGTTTTAGGGGGAAGATTTGTCAGCAGAGTTCTCAGCAATGAAGAGTCTTTTTTTTAAGATTTTATTTACTTATTTGACACAGAGAGAGAGAGATCACGAGTAGGCAGAGGCAGGCAGAGAAAGAAGGGGAAGCAGGCTCCCTGCAGAGAGCCGATGTGGGGCTCGATCCCAGGACCCCGAGATCATGCCTGAACTGAAAGCAGAGGCTTTAACCCACTGAGCCACCCAGGCACCCCAGCAATGGAGAGTCTTTTATCGTCAGCCAACCACCTTCATATGATAGGATGTCAGACCAAGGATTCACCCTCTTGGTGTGAAAAAGCAGGCTGGCTCTTGGGGAAGGGAAAGGGAAAGGGAAAGGGAGAGATTAAGAAGAGGAAGGCAGTGTGGACAGAATGAATGGTAATGAGTTCAGAGGAGCCCCTTAATCATTTGCCTACCATGGGCTTCTATCTGGATCGGACCAAAAGGGCTTCATTTAATGAGAAGATTTATCTTTAGTGTCTATGAAGCGAGAGTTGATCTGACATTGTTTAAACAGGCAACATGAGAATGCAAGCATTTAAAGCTGGTGTATTACTGAAATGTTGAAGAAATCTCATCACAAATACATTCAAAATACACAATCTAAATCCTGTTTAAAGGGCACCTCACATTAATCCCTCAGCTGGGGTTCCTCATTTTTATAGCATCATTTATCACTTTAATGTAACGTTAGTTTAGCGGCTAAAAGCCATGGCAGAAAACCTGCTCCGAGTGTTGGAACACTAATGACTTAAGCAAAAAGGAAACACTGGAAAGACCAGCCGATGCTCTAGTTCTTTCCCCTAGGTTATAATCACAGATGCAGGAAGCAATTGCTGCTATATAAATAATTCTGCAATGTGGTTAATGTTGGCAAGACCAGACTTATTTGTGACAGAAAGGGTAAATAACAAAAGGTTTGACAAACTGACTCAAGGGAGAAATGTGTGTTTATGTGTGTAGAGAGGGAGGGGTGAGAGGGAGAGAGATGAGCTCAAACCCTTCTTTGCTTCCAGTGCATATTTTTCTAGACAGAAAATCTAGGGGTGGAGATGAGATGCAGGGGGTGGAGGGTGGAAATACCAGGGCATCCTAGCAGCACAGATGGCATCGGGACTCATGCCTCCCACAACACCTGAGGCTGTGGAGGCTGCAGGAGATGCACGGACATGTGGGTGTGGGGAGGGCTGAGGGTGGCACTCCAGGTGGGTGGGGAGAATCCCAGTATTTGTGAAACCAAATTCCCCATATGATACCATACATCTGACATACATCTGACTCTCTCCCTAGCTAAGCACGATCTTGGCAAAGAGGCATACCTTTTCTTGAATCACATTGTCCACGGTTGTGAAATGCACCAGGGATGGGATGGCGAGGGTGGGGGGCTGTCTAGATGGACATGTTGCATCCTTCCAGCACCAATCTTTTATTGATTTACTTTGCTAGTATTATTATAGCTGATGACACTTTTTTTTTATGGTATCTTTGGTGCTCTGATTGTATCACGTCAAAGGACTAACTATGGGCCTATTTTCCAGGCTTCAAAATTTCCCAAAGGCGGAGCCATGAAGGAACTTCCCAGAACTCTCAATGTCACAGGATTTAGTCACAAAGATTTTCTCCTGGCCAAACTCTAGCCAGGCTCCTCTGAGCCCTCTCCTTGACTAGGCCTCAGCCTTGACCTAGAAGACTTGAACAAAATGCTATTATAACAGCTTAAGGCTCCATCCCTAGGATGACCCTAGGTCCTCTTAAAGTACCTGCTTAAGGAAACTCAACGCTGCCGAAAGAATTGACTGTTTGTTCCAGCCAACATCTGAAATAGGCCCCTGTCGCCCAGCCTGTATTGGAAACCAAAAGTCAAGTCTGATGAGCACCACTTGAGAAATCCAGATGGATTTCACAGGGACCAGCACTGCCCCCCTTGCTGCTTTTTGTAATTTTTACTTTCCTGACTCTGCTGACCCTTGCTCACTCCCTTCCTTATTCTCTCATTCTCCTTTTATTATTTTTTTTTAAAGATTTATTAATTTATTTATTTGTCAGAGAGAGAGAGAGAGAGAGCGAGCACAAGCAGGCAGAGGCAGAGGAAGAAGCAGGTTCCCTGCCGAGCAAGGAGCCCAATAAGGGACTTGATCCCAGGACCCCAGGATCATGACCTGAGCTGAAGGCAGCTGCTTAACCAACTGAGCCACCCAGGCGTCCCTCATTCTCCCTTTAAATCCAGTTACTTCTGTGCAAATCAAAGTTGAATTCCATTCCCACTGGACTCTTCTCCTCGTTGCAATAGTATATTACTGATTAAAATCTGTTCTTAGCACTTTAACTATTATCTAGCTTTATTTTTGACATTAGACAGCTGAGCACCTCATTTCAAGGTGAATACTTCCCTAACACCCTTTTGGTTCAAAGGGTAAAATATAAGTTTCTTATCGTGCATTTTATATAGTTCATGGTGGGCATTTCCTATCTACCCCACCTCTTCTGTCTTTGGGGCCCATCTGGCTTTTGTTTCAATCTCAAACACAGCAGATGACATTCTCTGCCAGTGAATCCTATTTTCAGCTCTCTTGGGGAAGCTACAGAAGCTGAGCTATGCTTCCAAATTTACTGCCAGGTTTAAAACAATAAAAATCTCATACTTATTATTTCCCTCTGACCCAGGACAGGGTCTAAAATGACTGACTCTAGTTCCTCTGCAAAGGTATGAAAGCCTGTTTAAAACGTATTTGTATAGCAAATGACTACTTCGGAATGGCCCTGCGTGGCTTGGGGGTCTCACAGGAGTGCTTCCTTGCTGAATTGAGCCTCTTCCCCATCACAACCATCAGCAAACAGAGCCTAGGGAGGTGGGTTGGGCTTAGCCTTGTGCAGAACTCTTTCATTCTGCATAGCAGAGGTTGAGTGATCCCCACATGCTAATTCGGACTTTGGAGTTTTCAGGAGAGATCCTCACCTAAGACAGTGCTAGGGCTCCTGATTGTTTTGCTTTAGAGCTTTGCTACTGAGCAGAGAACCATCAGCATGCACAACACCTGAGAGTTTGTTAGAGATGCAAGATCTCAGGTCCTACCCTAGACCTATTCAATCAGAATCAGCATTTTTGAAAAGACTTCCAGGTGATTCTATTGCATCTGAAAGTTTGAGAAGCACTGTTGTCTGTAACACTCTGACTCTTGCTTTTTCCTGGAATCTTTATTACAATTCTGAATCTCTGCCTTTCCAATCTGCCCAATGGGTGGGAGATAGAGAATTTTCCTTACCCTTTGTAGATGCTCCCTACGTAGACTACAGGTCTACTCCGTAACCTGTCCCACCTTACAGAGTCAGTCGCCTCTCTGCCTGCTTAATGGGACCCCAGAGCATCTCTCATTCATGTCCCATTTCCCTCCAAAAATACAGGACTTGCCACTTGCAGGCTGCTCACTCCCTAGCCCCACTGTAATGCCCAACCTCTGATGCATCTTGGTTAACACACCTGGTTCTAGGTCAGCCTGTCCTTATGAGCCTTATACTGTATATACAGCTGCCCGGAGCTGCCCAGAGCACCCAAATCAGATGAACCACAGTGCTGATTGAGAATTCTAGAACATGGACATAGAGACACAGAACACAGGATTTAGCTCCACCTAGTCGAAAACATAATTTCACCTATATCTCATTGTTGAGGGACTTGAATGATAATGTGTACAGAAGCACTTGGTAAAGTCAAGCACTAAAACACTCTTTGACCAAGAGGTAATTGTAGGATCAAATTGTTACTCCATGTTGCATCCCTCTTACAGATATATTTTAGAAAATATCTAGGGACTGTGATAAATGATGGACAAAAACTTAAGGGGAAAAAAATTCTCACTTAAAACAAGATTATGATTGAATATTTTTTCTTTAATTTTTGTTCAGGTTGTTATATGAGTTTAACACATTTTTGAGACTTCTCAAAAAGAAGAAGGAGGGGAAAAGAGCTCAGTAGACACTCCTTACTTTGGCATTCCAGAGCCTCTTTGATGTGACACAGCATAACCTACCTTTCGCCATTTCTCACTTCATTTCTCCCTTTACCATCACCTACTCTACCCCACATAATTATTCCTTCACCTATTTACTTTCCTTAAACACACTTTGAGTTGTTGCCTTTTCTCTCAACCTAAAATACTTCCTTCCCCTTCCATCTGAACTTGTGAAAAGATAGGGTTTTTGTTTGTATGCAAAAAAACCCTCACATTTCTTTATTACCCTAAAAGATGTTTATCTGGATTTGTGTCTGCCTAGGAAATCTGATGGCAAATGTTATCTCAGTCACTGTTTTTAGGGGGGAGTTGGGTCACCTCCTTCCTTCAGGGTCATGCAGGAATCTGAAGCAGGAGGGATTACAGAGTCCTGGAAACTTGGACAATAATTTCTGCACCTTAATCATGCATTTCTGTTTCTACCAGGGTTGGGAATACAGAAAACAGTGTGTTTACTTTTATACACAATTACCTGATTTTTAAAGGTTGGCAAATAATTTTAAGTGTCTAAGAATGATTTACAGACCAGTTAAAAGATACCTGTGACCACATTTGGTCCACAAGCTGGAAGTTGGTGATTTCAGCCCTAGACTTGATATGAAGTCTTACCTATCCACCTAGAATGGTGAAAAGAGAGAAATTTTCAACTGACTTTTCATTTTCATAAATTTCTTACAACTCTGAGAATAAGACTAAATTTGAAGTTGAATAGATGATCCTACTCCACGAATTGAAACTCTATGAAGTCTACCAAGCTTAGCTCAGTTGCCTTCCATGACTTTCCTGGAGACAAGGAGTACTTCTACATTGGAATCAATTAGTATCTCTTCTAAACTTGGTAACATTTGTATCCTTCCTTTGCACCCCTCTTCTCTTCCTCCCTCTCGCCATTCTTCCTTCTTGCCTTCCTCTGACTAGTTTAGTATCTGGGATTCAAACTCAGTGGGTAGTGTAATTCAAAGACTGGGCTCTTAGTCATGGAACTTACAATATAGTGAATGCACTGGGTAATTATCCAAGCCAATACTCTTCTAAAGAAATTTCATGTGGACTTAAACATGACTGCCTTGTATTAAAATAGTTTATAGGTGTATATTTTTCCTCTACTATACCTTATACAATTCTTTTGAAGGGAAGATTTATATCTGATGGATTTTTTGATCTCCTGGCATAGTAATTGTTCCATAGCATCTGGCATAGTAACTGTCCCATAAAATGTCCCTCACATTTTATGTAAGCATAAAACATATATATTAAACTACTTATCCATATCTAAACATTACCAACTCCTTAGGCTCTGATTTAAATTCATTTAACAATTGCCTCTTTTCCTCTGCTCCCACCTTTGTCCTATCCTACTCTGTACATAAGAAGATTCAGAAAAACATTCCATAGTATCAAGGAGAATCTGATATCCCTTCTGAGCTTTGTGTGATGGAAAATGTAACAGACAAGTGGTCAAGAGACATAGACTTGAGTTCTGATTCTGTGAGTCTATGTCATACACATCATTTTTCCTCTCAGAAATATTTCTCCCACAAAATGAGGTGTGGACCAAATGATCTCCAGGCTCCTTTCAACCCTGGCAGTATAGAAAACTGGCCTTATAGTCAGGCACGATAAGATGCAAATCAAGCATCTGCATGAATTCAACACTTAATCTCTAAGACAACTATAGGGCTTATCATAATACTTGGAAACTAGAATGCTCTAGGTAATTATTAGTTATTTTAATTATTACACTTTTCTTGATTATTATAAGTCCCTGAAGGTGATTTTATCTAAGGCACATATATATGGTAGCTCATTTTTGGTTACGGGCCATAATGTCTTCCATTGCTTCCATTAATACACCTTGTCTATGGTTACGTATCCTGCATGAGACACTAATATGGACATGGAAACTGAAAAAGTGAATCATGCAAGGAGATGTTTTATAACTGACATCTTCTTGATTTATTTCCCACTCATTTGACTTGCTCTTCTTTTCAACCTGAATTGACCAGATTTATGGTTTTGTGTAGGCACAACCCCTGTCTGATCCTTAGGAACTGATAAAAGAAAAGAAAATCAAGACAGTGAATTCTTTATATTTATGAATCTTTCTGAAAATTCATCAAGGGTTTCACTTTTACTGAGAGCAATCAGCAGAGACAGGCAATACACATGATTTCTTTGAGAAAATAGTAGACTCCCTTTCCTTCGGGAAGAGTCACAAAATTTTAGGAATTTGTCTTAAAATATGAATCTACTGAAGACCCAGCTTTCATTTAGCATCGTTAGAGTGTTTAGCTTCAATTCCATACAGATCCAAACTTGTGGTTCTTTATTCTATACCTATACATCTATTATTCCTCTCCGCATCTGTTATTTGAAAATTTAACAAGTCTTCCCTCTTTGTTTTTAATCCAGTAGCAGAAACGTTGAACCAAATTAGACACAAGATGGATTTCTCTGTCACTCCACCAGAATCTTCTCTCCAGTTGAAATAGATGCTTTATAAGTTCTTAAAAGATAAAAATATCCAGACAGAAGCTTCCTAAGTATGATGAGGAGTCAACTTTACTCTCAATTGTATCAATAGTTCCTACCCTTCTTTTTCATTACAGAATAGTTTCACAATATTAAAAATAGAAAGAGAAGGGACAGACTTTTGGAACCAAATTGAATATGCATTTTGCAATGGCCCGAATTGCTCCTCGAACCTACCATAAGGTTGGTTGCTAGACCTGTCTTCGACAATCTTCTCTCCTTACTCTATTCATTCCATTTGTATGACATTGAGATCAATATTTATTAAAAGTTGTCTTTTTCTAAACTATGATATTCTCTAAGATGCTATTTTTTAAAATAATTGAGAGCTGGGGCACCTGGGTGGCTCAGTTGGTTAAGCAACTGCCTTTGGCTCAGGTCATGATCCCAGAGTCCTGGGATCGAGTCCCATATCGAGCTCCCAGCTCCGTGGGGAGTCTGCTTCTCCCTCTGACCTTCTCCACTCTCATACTCTCTCTCACTCTCTCAAATGAATAAAGAAAATCTTTTAAAAATGTAAAATAATTGAGAGCTTCATCCTCTCTCCAATAAATACAATCCTCTGCTGAAATGTATGACAACCTTAATTCCACTGATAGAGCAGTCTGGGTCCATCAAGAGGTAAATAGAGACCACTTAGATTAAACAAGGGAAGTGGAATATAAACAAAAATAATTAACCCCTCTAAGGGAGTAACTGCAAGATATAAGGAAACTCTATATGATACCCTGGGGCTGATGGAGTGCTAAGAAAGCTCATACTTGGAAGAAGTTCAGACCTCATAGAAGAAGGTATGGTTTAGCCACAGGATAACAAAGATGGTCAAAACTGGCCTGGAGATGCAGGGCAAACAAGGAATAATTCTTTGATGACAGGTGAGCAGCAGGAAGTCAGCAATCGGTGATGTAAGGGCACAGTGGGCATGCGGGCACCGCGGGGCAGAAGGGCATCAGAGCCAGGCAGGCCAGGCGAGGAGGGGAAGCACCTTACAGACGAAACCACTGCTGGGTATGTGATCCTCCTGACCACGGGAGCTTAGCACTCAACCAGAATCCGGGCAGGGTGCTGAGAGAAGGTTATCATCAGACAGAGGCTGTAGGATTCTAGAGAGGCTATCTTCTGGCCCCATGGCTGAAGGAAGCTCCACCAGATGTTTGCACACCTGCTTAGCGGACCCCCAGGCTGCAGAGGAAACCTCTTCCTTCTCCAATGTCCAACTAGCGCCCTCTACTGAGCAATCTTGGCGCTTGCTTTTAAGGAGAAAGGATTATAAACATTTCAGTGTTGGGGTCCCTGGTTGGCTCAGCTGGTTAAGCGTTTGCCTTTGGCTCAAGTCATGACCCCAGGGTACTGGGAATGAGTCCCGCATCCGAGTCCCTGCTCAACAGGGAGCCTGCTTCTCCCTCTCCCTCTGTAGCTCTCCCCTGCTTGTGCTCTCTCTCTCTGTCAAATAAACAAATAAAATCTTAAAAAAAAAAATTCCAGAGTTGATCAGAGTATGTTTTGAAGGATACATTTGGACCAGAAAGACAATAAATTGCTAACTTAATTTTCTAACTTTACTGTAAATTAGCTATAATATGGGAGAAAATTCTCTATACTTGAGAATCAAACAATCAGGGTTAAAATACTAGTTTTACTTATAAACGTTAGCTGTGTCTAATTTAAGGCTATACATTTTGCTTTCCCAAGTTTTCTTGTCTGTAAACAATGCACACTACCTTCCTCAAAAGATTGTCAAAAGAATTAAATGAGATGTATAAGTGAGAGTGCCTGGTACTGAAAATGTAGATGTATCTTATTTATTCTATGTCTCTGGAAATCATTACATTTTGCTAATGTAATGCTTTTGCTAATCGTTGCTTCAGGAAGCTAGATTGTTGACAAAAATAAGATTAATTCCATCACTCACTTTTAGGTGTCAAAGAGGCTTTGGAGGTCACTGACTCACCTCCCTTGACAGTTGAGGAAAATGGGTCTCAGAGCACAAAAGTGACTTACCCAGGTTTATATGGAGATGAAGTGGCAGGAATAAAATTGAGACTTGGCTATACCAGCTGGCTGATCAGAATTAATAATGAAACCCAAAGCAAAAGCCCCAAATAAGCAAAGCTCAGTTTTTAATTTGGTTTTAACTTTATCTCCATGGTTGGTGGGTGTGTGGTAATAAGAGCAATGAATCAAGTTAAACAGGAGGGTTAGGGAAGATTTGTGTGCCATGGATCTATTTTGGCATGTGAAGAACCTTTTGTAATCTGACCCGAGTATACTCCCTCATTTAGAAGATGCAAAGATATACTGTAAAAAGGGGTCTTTTCATCATTAGCATGTCAGGTTCATGTTTTTTCTGGAGCTATTGTTCGGAACTGTTTCTCAAAAGCACTCTTCCCTAATTGTTTAATATACCTACTAGTTCCTAAATCCCCTCACTGTTTTAGCCTTAGTGTTACTCTGTCTTCCTCTAGGAGAGAGCTCAGTACAAAATGCTGGTTGCTAAGCAGTGCCTATTTTTACTCCACTTGAGCAGAATAGAGAGGCCCACTCAATGAGATCCTATCATTGACACTAGCTGCAAAGCGGCTTCTGCAGGTTAAGCATTCATGGGTGTTTCTGTATGAACTCTATGGACTCCATGGCATGGCCCCCAGGATGGGGGTGTAAAGCTGAGGCCAAAAACCTGCCCAAGGAATGTGTTAATAAAATAATAGGAAAACCTCCTATTTAATAGGAGAAATGATAAAAATATATCATTTCATCAAATACTTACTGAACTCCTAGTATGGCTATTTGGCATTTGGAATAAATTACTTGACTAAATAAATTATTGACCAGATCTCTGGCCCCTGATTATATAGTTTACAGATTAAATGGGATGAGAGACAGATAAACAAAAGCATCAGAATGACAAATGGGATAAATAAACATGTAGCTTAGACAGAATAACACAGAGAAGTGGAGCATGTTTTGTTTTTTTTTGTTTGTTGTTGTTTTGTTGGTCTTTTTTTTTTTTTTTGCTTTTTCAGACCCATTTAATGGTTAAGACAGAGAGCCGCTGACATTGACCTTCCCATACACATCCTTGTTTAGTTGTTGTTGTTGTTGGTTGCTTGTTCATTTTTAATTTTAAAATAATTTTTAGTTTTATTTGTTTATTTATTTTATTATGTTATGTTAGCCACATGCAGTACATCATTAGCTCTTGATGTAGGGTTCTATGATTCATTGTTTGTGTATAACACTCCATGTTTTAAAATGTTTTTTAAAGATTTTTTATTTATTTGACAGAGAGGGATTACAAGTAGGCAGAACGGCAGGCAGAGAGAGAGGAGGAAGCAGGCTCCCTGCTGAGCAGAGAGCCCAATGCAGGGCTTGATCCCAGGACCCTGAGATCATGACCTGAGCCGAAGGCAGAGGCTTTAAACCACTGAGCCACCCAGGCGCCCCCCACTCCATGTTTTAAATAAGAACAAGGAGGAGAGCTTTCTGAGGCCAAGGTACAAAGACCAAGAAGGTGTAGTTCCTGGGAAATGTATTCTAGGCAGAAGGAGCTGCTGGGGCAAATGCTCTAGGAGATACAGGGCAGGTGGTGGCGGAGGGAGGAAGGAAGGAGTCTGCCCTGGAGGAACTGAGAAAAAACCAGTATGAACTGGCATTTAGTGAGTTAAGGACAGGAGGT
Source organism: Procyon lotor (assembly GCA_028646535.1). Taxonomy (NCBI): domain Eukaryota; kingdom Metazoa; phylum Chordata; class Mammalia; order Carnivora; family Procyonidae; genus Procyon; species Procyon lotor. The sequence continues at coordinate 119,561,326 of CM053603.1, forward strand.
TGAAGTTAAAGACAGAAATTTGGATTTCAGCTACAGAGGGTGAAAGGATATCGTTTGGAAAGCTTAGTGCAGTGAGTGATTTGATCTATTTACATTTTTATTTTTTTTATTACTTTTTAAAAAGATTTATTTATTTATTTATTTATTTATTTATTTATTTATTTGAGAGCCAGTGAGCAGCAGGGAGGAGGAACAGTTAGAAAGGGAAAAAGAGAATCTCTAGCAGACGCCTGCTGAGCAGGGATCCCAGTGCGCTAGAGGCTCTATCTCAGGACCCGGAGACATGACCTGGGCTGAAATCAAGAGTCAGAAGCTTAATCGACTGAGCCATGCAGGTGCCCCAATCCATTTACATTTTGAAAAGATCATATTCAGGGCGCTTGGGTGGCTCAGTGGGTTAAAGCCTCTGCCTTCGGCTCAGGTCATGGTCTCGGGGTCCTGGGACCCAGCCCTGCATCAGGCTCTCTGCTCACCAAGGAGTGTGCTTCCCCCTCTCTCTCCGCCTGCTTCTCTGCCTACTTGTGATCTGCCTCTCTCTGTGAAATAAGTAAATAAAAATCTTTTTAAAAAGAAAAGAAAAGATCATACTCATTTCTAGGAAGGAAACTGGTAGGGAGAGGTTAAGAATGAAGCAGAGAGTCCAGTTACGGGCCCATGGCAAAAGTCCAGGAGAAAGAACAATGGGTATTTGATAAAACAGGTGGCAGTGGAGACAGCAGAAAGGCAAATCCGGAATGTATTTAGGAGGTAGAAGAAAAGAAACTTGATGAGGGACTTTGGTCTTCCACCACCAACCTGCTCCTTTTACAATCTTCCCCTTTGAGTTAATGGCTATCCACCCTTGTTCCATGGGGTCTTTCCCTCACACCCTTCGTTCCAACAGTTAGCATCCTGAGCAGAGGATCTGCTCCTGGCTTTATGTTAAAAATGTATCTAGAATCAACCACCTCTCACCACCTCTATCTCTAAACCCCAGCTGAAACTGCTGTTATTTCCTATCCAGATCATTGCAACAGTCTTGCCGGCTTCTGCCGTTCTCCCTGCAGTCTGTGATCGGGGCAACACTCGGAAATATTCCATCCCCTTGAAAATGGATCTAATTGTGCTGATCCTCTGCTCAGAATCCATTAGCAGCTTCACATCCCACTCTGAAGGAGAGATAAATACCTTACACTGTGGTTACACTACATGGTGTGGCCAACCATTATAGGTCTGACTTCCCCTGTATTACACCATACTGGTGTCCTTGCTCTTCCTCCAACATGACAAGCTTGCTCCTACCTCAGAGCCTTTGCCTTTTCTATTTTCTCCTCTTGGAATCTCTTTCTCCAGTTAGTTATGCGATGCCTGCCTCACCTTTTAAGTCTGTTCAAATGTTACCTTCTCCGGTAGGCTTTCTCTGACTGCTCTGGATAAAATACTCTTCCCAGGACTCTCTACTCCTTTTCTTCTTTATTCTTTTCCCAGGATTTCTTTCATCTGGTATACGGTATATTTTACTTCTCATTTTGTGTAAGTTTTTAAGCTCCATTACGTGGTGAAAATTTTTAAATACACTTTAATTTTTAGAACCACTTTGTATTTTCAAAAAAATTGAGAAGACAGCAGAGAGTTCTTATTACCTGGCAACTGGTTTCTCTTATTATTAACATATCCTTTACTATGGTGCCTTTGTCACAATCAATGAATATTGAAACATTATTATTATTGACTAAAGCCTGTAGTTTAGTCAGAGTTCCTTAGTTTCTCTGTAATACCCTTTTTCTAATCCAGGATCCCATCCAGGACATGATGTTACCTTGAGTTGTTGTCATGTGTCCTTAGGCTGCCCTTGGCTTGGACAGTTTCTCAGATGTTCCTTGTTTTCGACGATTTTGAGAGTTTTAAAGAGTACTGCTCAGATATATTGTAGGAGAACACAAAATATCCTCTTTTAGAAATTTTCTGATGTTATTCTCATGACTAGACTGATGTTATGAATTTTGGACAGGAAGGTCACCGAAGTAAAGTGTCATTTTCATTATATAAAGAGAGTGCCTACTATCACCATGATTATGACTGATGGTGTTGACCTTGATCACCTGGCTGATGTTTGTCAGGTTGCTCCAGTGTACTGTTACTTCCCTCCTACCCAGTCCTCCATACTGTAATCTTTGGAAGGAAGTCCCTATATTCAGTCCATATTTAAGAAGGGGCGGTTAGGCTTGTAATTCCTAGGAGGCAAAGTGTCATGTAAATTATTTGGAATTCTTCTGCATGGGAGATTAGTCTCTTCTCACCAATTTAACAAATTATTTAATCATTTATTTTTATCAGTATGAACTTGGGGATATTCTATTTTAGACTTTAGGTTACATTCCAATCTTACTTTATTTTGTTGTTCAAATTATCCCAGCTTTGGTCAGTGGGAACTCTTTCAGTCACTCCTGTGCCCATCTGACGTATTACCATCATTTTTTTTTTTTTTTAGCACTTTCCTACTTTCTGGCATTAAGAGATGCTCTAGGCTCATCTTGAGTTTTTCCTGTCCCAGTCCTAGTATCAGCAATTCCTCCAAGAAGTAGTGGTGAATCTTTGTCAGGTCAATTATTTCTATATCCCTAAACCTAGTCGGTACCTGGCAGAGAGGAGTTCCTTCATAAAATTTTTTTGAATGAAGGAATCAAGGAATGAACCAAGGAATGAATTGAAAGCATGATTGATGGATAGGGCTCTTTAGGTCAGAATCCCTTCCGCATATCTGACTCTTTTCTCATCAGGGCAGGTGGGATCTAGCACTTCGGCAGAAAACCTTCCATGAGCAGGACTGCAGGCCTAAATTTGCATCATTCTCAAATATTATTATATTTTAAGCAAACAGTCATCTCGAGCAGGGTGTATGGAAATTTACAATTCATTTATTTTTAATTACTAAGCATTGCTTCCTTTAGTCAGAATTAATCACTCTCGCCTCAAAACTCCCTACCTTTTCTGTCCTAATTAGAGAACTTATTTATTCTCTCTCTCTTGTCTTGTCTCTTTTTCTGTCTCTCAGCAGGCAACAGGGACCATGTCTTATTTTGTGTGGTACCCACAGCACCAAGTCAGCTGACACACAGGAAGCTCTCAGCAACCAGGCAAAGACGATGGATTGCAGAAAGAGAGAATGTGAGAATAAGATTAACTGTCATCGTTTGAAGCAATAGTTCAAATTGCAGAGCAAGTATAATCAAAGATTACATTTTTAGCCTTGGAGAGTTGGCTGAAAAATTTGAACACTTGTGGGATAGAGGAAATTAAAAAAAAAAAAAAGAATCTATTCTCTGATGGGGTCAAATAACTCTCCTTTTCCCCCCACTTGTATTTCTGTTGTTTCTTATGAATTCAAATTAACAAGAATCTTTTTCTGCATGCAGAATCACCAAACTCAGGCTAACCCTGAGAAATGGTGTAACTACCTCGTTTTAAAGATAGAGGGATTGCGGCCCAGAGGATGGAGAAATGATTTGTCCATGGTCACAGACATTGCAGTCTTGCCTTCACTCTCCTAACTGCCATGCCACCTCGTTAGTGCCTAGGCAGGAGGGCTCACCAAGATTAACGTACTTAGGTAAAAGTGTTGGGTCACAGTTACCTTTTCCACTGGAAGACACATACTGGCTGCATAACACAGTGGAAAGTAAAACTGAACTAATTCAAAGGTCTGATATTCTTAACCATTTAACGTTCTTTTAAGTGGGAAAGGGGGTGATATTTAAATGTCAGAAAAGACGAAGGTTTTGCTTCCAAATATTAAACAGCTGAAACTTAGAACGGGAGAGGAGAAAGCCTGCAACAAATAGCAAGTACTGAGCAGGTACAAGTTGCCTGTGGACAACTTGTTATTTTTTTGTTTTAAAGATTTTATTTATTTATTTAACAGAGAGAGAGATCACAAGTAGGCAGAGAGGCAGGCAGAGAGACGGGGGGAAGCAGGCTCCCTGCTGAGCAGAGAGCCCGATGTGGGGCTCGATCCCAGGACCCCGAGATCATGACCTGAGCCGAAGGCAGAGGCTTTAACCCACTGAGCCACCCAGGTGCCCTGACAACTTGTTATTTAGTTTGCTGTCTCATGCTTCGACAGGCAAGTACTATTATGAGATGTTAAATAAATCGTCCCTGGTGACACAGCTCTTCAGTAGCAGAGCTGAGACTCCCACCCAGATTCTGTGACTTCCGTCTCCGGGTATGTCCTCGGTACTGCACCATAATACTTCCACATCCGGGACTTGAACTATTCAGATTATAGTTTGAAGCCAACTGCATCTCACTGTGCCTGTGGCACCCATCCTATCAGTGTCGCACTGATTTAATTCATTAGTTGGGGTTTTCACCATTCAGTCCAGTTTAGTTCAAACAGTATTTACCAACTGCCGACTGTGTTTGGGGGCACGATATACTGTGTGTGGGGTAGAAAGAAAGACATGGATTCACCTGATCTTAAATCGGAAACACATGTGCACATTTAGCTCTATTGAAGGGAATGTATGGAAACTTCCTAAACAGATGGACAAAGTGCTATATAAAGTATTGTACATGTGTGTTTGTGTGTACACAGACATATATATATAGTAAGAGTCCTGCCTGGGCTATGTGGGCTGTGTGTGTGGGCACTGGTGTATACATGCATAAGAAAAATCAGCACCATAAATTTATAGTTGCCCTCTATACATATCATATCTATGTAAATAGATATATATAAATACTATTATTTAATTTTAGTAGATTCCGTAACCCTCCCCTCCACCTCGAGGCTTGAAGCTTAAAATGGAACTTAGTATTTATGTGCTAGCTTGTACACAACTCAAAAAAAATACACACTCACTTTTAATGTATTTTTTCCATGGTGAGGACAGTGGTGTTGATCTGATTATGGCTCAAGACTTTAGAGACACAATAAAAACAAGAATAACAACAAAAAGATGAAAAGAAAAAAAAGAAAAAGGACTGATTGGCAAAAAAAAAAATTTTTTTTAAGAAAAGAGACTTCTTCCCAAGGACGGGATTTTCTCATAAGTTCATTTTTTACTTCAGTCTTGGCACTTTGTATAAGCATGCCTTATTTGTCAAATTCCAAATTTATAACTCTCCCTTCCTATTCTCTAGTCTCAAATTAATTTTCTCTGTCATACCTCAAAGAAATTCAGAAAAAAAATTGCTCTTAGGCTGCTCCATTTGTCCTGACATACATAAATGGTGAGTTTATAATAGTCATTTTATCCAGCTAATCTCTTCAGAACATTTGTTCTTTAGTCACTGTGAAATTCACATATAAGAGCAGGTCACTTGCAGTCTGACCTTTAAAATTTTTTGTAGTAGGATGCATGTCTTGCTGTCATATGTTGTCTCTCTCCCACTGTCCTTTGTAAGAGATGATTTGAAGTCGGAAGTCACGTGCTTGAGTCCAGACAATTGGATAACCCCTCTTTCCTATCTCCTTTGAAATTTTAGCTATATGGATGCCAAGACTTATATTAGCAGAAAATAAAACATAGTATTTAAAATGACTTAATGAGCAGAACTAATCTGTTTTTTGCTAAAACCAAGAGTAGGAATAACAGGGGCAAAAAGAGACCTTAAATTTTTGGATGACGATTACTCTAGGAAGAACCAATGTAGGATACAAAGTGAGAATGTGGGGTCTTAGGTTTTAACAGAATTGTTTAAAATGAAGGAATATACATGGAGGAGGCAATTTGCCAGATGGAAGTAACTGGGGTGATTTCTTTAATTTTTATTATTTCCTAAACTCCTTTGCACTCTGTAACAGTTTATAGCTCCCATCTTCTTTCTGTGATGTCTATTTGTCTACTTTTTTTTTTTTTTAAAGAGCTTATTTATTTGTCAGAGAGAGAGAGAGAGAGATTAAAGCAAGGGAAGCAGCAGGCAGAGGGAGAAGAAGTCTCCCTGCTGAGTAAGGAGTCAGATGCAGGATTTGATCCCAGAACCCTGAGATCATGACCTGAGCCGAAGGCAGACACTTAACCCACTGAGCCACCAAGGCGTCCCTGTTTGTCTACTCTTACCTCTTCTGAGATTCTAAAAATTGTTGAGAGCCGAGAATGGGTCAGATTTAGGATATTCTCCCCCATAATCCTTGCACAATACTTCGTAAGTAGTAGGTGCATGATAAACAATGATTGGCTGCAGGCCTGAGAAGGAATGAAAGACTAATACGAAGGACACATGTATTATAGATGTGGTTTCTGTATCCCTGAATTGTGCTGTCAATCAGTTCCAATTTTTGTCCCATATCTTAGATTAAGACATGCCAATGCAATGATAAAGGCAGCCCCAGGATTTAATGTTCCCTAATACACCAGAGCTTCTTAAATGACAAGATATCAGGTTATTATATCAGCAAGCCTGGCTTGTGAAGCCAAATCACATGGTACTCGTGTTCATGACAGACAGCTGCCATCAACAATGCTTGGGAAAGATGCTGGCAATCTCCCCCCACAAGATGCCAGCTTCACTTAATTAGTTTGCAGACTAGACAATTTTACCCACTCATTTCACACTAAGATTCTTTGCAAAACCTTAGCTCTGAGTTGTGGGTCTTCAGAGGTAAGGTAAAAAATTTCAAAGGTGATGATTATTTAATATGAACTGAGTATGAAAAACATTGGTGGAGCAGTCCATATGAAATAATAATGATGATTACAATAATTTTAATAAAAATCATCTTTTTTGTGTCTTTCTCAAGGGGAAATCAACTTGTCTCAGTAAACCACAATACAGGACTAGGTGTAGACTCAGAACACTCTGAAGCCAGTGATGAAGAAACTGACTAGTTCTGTGGTACATGGAGATAGGCAAACTATGAGGTCAGGTCTGCAAGGCCATATGAGGGTTTGTTTGTGTTGGAACATGTCTTGTTCTGTGTAAACCAGTATTATTATTATTTTTTAAAGATTTTATTTATTATTTGTCAGAGAGAGAGAGAGCACAAGCAGGCAGAGAGGCAGGCAGAGGTAGAGGGAGAAGCAGGCTCCCCGCCAAGCAAGGAGCCCGATGTGGGACTCGATCCCAGGACCCAGGGACCATGACCTGAGCCGAAGGCAGCTGCCCAACCAACTGAGGCACCCAGGCGTCCCACCAAGGCAGTATTATAACGAGAACATGTGGCTGATCTGGATTGAGGTCCCTTTGCTGACATTTACTATATATTTGCAAGTCACGTCACCCAATTTGAGCCTCACGCTAAAATGGGAATAATTACTGCTTCTTAGTTTTCTTACACATTGTTTTGAGGTTATAGAGGATAATGCCTTGTAAGGTATACTGAAGTACATAAACATAAAGAATTGTAATTAGTAGAGCAATTCCAGTAAGGATCTTTCCCTCTTTTTAAATAGGAAGGTAGGAGCTGGCTCCCCAGTTACTCTTTGTTTGGCACTTTGGACTTCTTACAATAAATCAGGAAAGCATTTTAAAACCATATATTTCTGGCTGCAATGTTGATCGAGCAAAAACTGTTTATTGAATGCTTGTGTTAATCAATAAATGTATATCAAGTACCTATCACATGTAAAGAATTGTGTTGGACTTTGGGGAGAATAAGAATTAGTATCGGCCATGGTTCCCTTACGGTACCTGTAGTTCCTTGGGAACAAGAGACAAATTAGAAATTCATTTTAAGCCAAGGAGTGAGGGCAGGAACTTCCATTTTCTGTTCACGAGTAATGTACTAGACACTTCGGTAGGCAATGCAATGCATTACCCCTTTTCATCCTCACTAGTAACTTACCTTTTGAGATAAGGATTTTTTAACCTCCAGGTGTCAAGAAATTAGATATCATGCAAGAATCCATCACCTGTCAGTCAGAAATTTGAACATCAACCCAAGCTGGGTCTGGGGCAATTAGTAGAAAGGGCCACTCAAGTGTGGTAGGGCCTGTTGCAAGTGTCCCTTACGCTCTTGTTTTTAATGTGATCTCACTTTCATGTGCTCACAGACCCACATTTCAGGGACATGTACTCTGCAATATCTTTCTTTCTATCTCTTTTTTCCAGGGTTCTGCTTCATAATGAACTCTTCATTTAAATCTTAACTGTTTTATATACGGTGGTTTCAGATTATTTCACTCCTGCTCACAGATATTTGGCTATCACAAAGGGAATGAAGGCGCTTGCCTTATTTTTACAGTCACAAAAAATGTGGCATGTTAAACAACATCTAGAAACATCTGACATGTTTGTAAATTTTAAATATGTTATAAAATATTTTGTGAAGAAAAAATGTATATGTTTTGAATGAATAAACACTTAAAGCTAACATTGGTATCCTTTAAAAACTACTTAGTATAAAGAATATTTTTGGAATTATATTTTTCTGTTGATGTGCATTACAAAATTGGAGATAGAGTTCAATAGCAAATTGTTTTTGCAGCATTGATATGAATAAAAACAAAGCAAGCTTGCTAATCTCATAATACCATACATCTAAAAGGAAAAAAATTCAATAAAACAATAAGAATAATATTAAAAATGAATCACAAATTAGATCTACTAAAACATAAAATGTTCAATAATACTCTCAGTTTCTTTGTATCCTTGTGATTTTCTGTAGTTCATGGTTCAAATTCCAGTTTATTCATTGCTCTTATCCCAGACTGAATACATCTTTTGATTTCTCTTTCTAAAGAGGCTCCTCTATGTACAAGTTACTTAAGTGTGCACTTTTCCATGGGGAGGAAGAACATTTGTTTCTATAGGTGAAGGGGCTTAAGAGTACACTTACCATTTTTTTTAATAAAAAAAGTTTATTATCATGTATACCTCATGTATATTTGGGAATAACTCCCCAAGATAGCCTGAACCAACAGCTTAAATGCCATGTTTAGCTAAACACAAAATAAAATGGAGGCAGAGAGGCCACTTATAGGTTGGTTACCGGAAAAACAACAGTAAACAAGAGTGAGGTTTGTGATACAGATTTAAATCCATGCCATTTCCATTGATAACATTCTCTTAAAAGATTTTCTTTATGTATTTGAGAGAGAGGAAGAGCACGAGAGTGGGGTGCAGAGGGAGAAAGAGGAGAGGAAGAAGCAGACTCCTTGCTGAGCAGGGAGCTCAAGGAGGGGCTCATTCCCAGGGTGCCAGGATCACAACCTGAGCTGAAGGCAGCCATTTAACCAACTGAGCCACCCAGGTGCCCCAAGAGTACACTTATCATGATGAGCACTGAGTGATGTACAGAATCACTGAATCTCTATATTGTACACCTGTATGTTAACTATACTGCAATTAAAATTAAAAAAAACTTAATAAAGAAAAGAACATTTATTCTTTATTCTTTCCTATAAAAGAAATGATATTAAAACACTGTTTTTGGAGGGGTAGTACCAATTTATTTCTTTCCCTATATTATTGTAGAATAATATAAATAAAATATCACAGAGTTTACATATATATACACAGTCCTACACATCTTTTTTTTTTTTCAAAGATTTTATTTATTTATTTGACAGAGAGAGAGATCACAAGTAGGCAGAGAGGCAGGCAGAGAGAGAGGGGGAAGCAGGTCCCTGCTGAGCAGAGAGCCTGATGCGGGGCTCGATCCCAGAACCCTGAGATCATGACCTGAGCCGAAGACAGAGGCTTTAACCCACGAACCACCCAGGCACCCCTACAGTCCTACACATCTTAACGCTTCATTTATTTTCATTTTTATATTTGATTGCATGTCTATAAATATGAGTTCTGAATTGTTTTAAATTTTAAATATCATAAAATTTCTTATACTATGTAGAGTTATAACATCTAAGGGTTGTATCATACTCTATCACATGACCTGTTAATATTGACTAATTTTCTTACTTCCTAAATATCAGGTTGCCATTATTTTTTTAAATTTGTGCTGAAATACACATAGTATTAAATTTACCATCCTAACTATTTTTAAGTGTGCAGTTTAGTAGTAAGTACATTCATGGTCTTATGTAACCAACATCCAGAAATCTTTTCTTTCTATTGCAAGACCATCAATCTATACTCATTAAACAATAACTCCCCTTTCCCCACACTCCTAACCTTTGGTAACCACCATTTGACTTTCTATCTCTGTGAATTTGACTACTCTAGGTACCTCATGTAAGTGGAAATCATACGGCATTTGTCTTTTTGTGAATAGCTTACTTCACTTAGCATGTCTTCAAGATTCATTCACATTGTAGCATGTATCAAGAAGTCCTTCTTTTTTCAGAGTGAATAATATTTGATTGAATGTATATACCACCTTTAGTTTATCCATTTGTCAGTCAATGAACACTTGGGTTTCCTCCACTTTTTGACTATTGTAACTAATGCTTCTATGAACAGGGTTTACAAATACCTATCTAAGACCTTGCTTTCAATTTTTTGGATATATACCCAAAAGTAGAATTATGAGATCAAATAGTAATTCTGTTTCTTAAAACTTTTTGGAAGAATTATACTGTTTTCTGTAGAAGCTACACCATTGTATATTCCACCAAGAGTGCACAAGGATTCCAATTTTTCCATATCTTTGCTAACATCTGCTATTTTTTCCTTTCATTTTCTTTTCCATTTTTGTTTTATTTTGTTTTGTTTTGTTTTTCTATGAGATGGTATTTCATTGTAGCTTTGATTTATATTTACCTGCTGATGAGTGATGTTGAATGTATTCTCATGTGATTGCTGGCCATTTGTATAACTTCTTTGAAGAAATGTCTGTTCAAGTCCTTTATCCATTTTTAAGTTGGGGTATTTGGTTTTTGTTATTGAGTTGTAGAAGTTCTTCATATATTCTGGATATTAATCTTAGCTTACTATTGTCTTTTCTATTCAGTATCTATGTGGATACACTTTCCTCTTGGAATTATTTCTTTAGGTAAATTTCCAGAATTGAAATTTCTGGCTTGAAGAATATAACATTTTTAAGATCTTGATTTTAATTGCCAAGTTACTTCTTCAAAGAGTTGTGTCTATTAATTTTAGCATCATGAAAATGTAACAGTGTACAGTAATCCCAAAATTTCATTAACAAAATTCGTATTAAGTCTTCTTCAATAACAAGTTTAAAAATGTTCTTAATTGTTTACATTTGCGTTCCTTTGATAACTAGTGAAGTTCAATAGTGTTCCAAACATATTTGGATCCATCCAAACATCCATCCAAATATGTTTGGAACAGTATTTCTTTATTTATTAATAGTTTGGTGACATATTTGCCTACTTAACTATTGGGATATGATGTTTGTCACATGATTTTCAAATATTCTGCAACATTAACTCTATACATACATTTCAATTTTAGTTATGTTTTCGTTTTCTCTACAAAAAGTTGTGTGCGTATATGCGTAATAATTAAACCTCCTCAACTTTTAAAATGTGATACTAGATTTTACTTTCTACTATATTTTCTACAATTGTATATTTTCTATAATTTTTTTTTTTTAAAGCCAGGTCACCTGTTCAAAATTTTTTCAAGGTACCTCACAATTGACATGCAGAGCTGTGGAATTTACACAATCTACCTCTCTCTGCCTCTCTCCTGAGTGGTGACCAAAATGTCAGCCTATGTTATTACGTAGCCAGCTGAACATATTGGTGGAAGGAAATGCATCTTTTAGAAACATAGCACCAATAAATAACGTGGCCTTCAGGGGCAATGAAAGTGTCTTGGTGTGAGCAGCAGCAATCAAAGCCGTATTGGCAGCACTGTGGCCAAGAAAAGAAAGTAGAGTCCTGGTTTGGGGGTGGGAGGAAGGCTGAGAAATGCTATCCCATGAATTTTACAGGAACAATAAAATTAAGGTCTCTGACCACAGAGGGTCTTTACAAGGACCCAAGATGAGTGGTGATATTAAATCCCGAGACCTGGGCCAAATTCCAACTTGGGTAATTGCATTCGGTCAATTTTAAATTCCCTCTGCAGTTTCTAATGCAATGCCCTTCTGTGTTTTCTGCTGCCAACCTGCTGCATGCAACTGATCTGCATGGATAAGTCACTGATGCTCTCTACCCTGGAGAAGGCCTTGAAGGTACCAGGAGGAAAGTCATTATAAATGTCATTTTTGTCTTTCACTTTTGTGGAACCCGATTCCTAACACTTAACACTGTTATGGAAAAGTCTTCGAGTCTTTAAGTGTGGGGTATTTGGCATGAGTATTCTTCCATGACCCTACCGACCCCTCTGCGGTATTTGGGGACAGTGAGAATGATCTTCTGACTTCAACTCAGACAATCTGAATTCCGGTTGACCCCTCTAACTTCTACCACCTGTGTGACCTGAAGCAACTCACTCGCTTACTTGTCAACTTTGAAGGGCTTCCCATGGTTTCCGAAGATGATGCTTTAACATAAGCCAAGCCTGCCATGACTAGTTTCCAACCAGTATTTCTCTTTTTTTTCCAAATATATTTATTTTATTTTTTCAGTGTTACAAAGTTAATTGTTCATGCACCACACCCAGTACTCCATGCAATACGTGCCCACCTCAATACCCACCACCAGGCTCACCCAACCCCTCACCGCCTCCCCTCCAAAACCCTCAGTTTGTTGCTCAGAGTCCACAGTCTCTCATGGTTCATCGCCTCCTCTGATTGCCCCCCATACACCCCTCCCTTCCTTCTCACAATGCCCTCCATGTTTTTCCTTATGCTCCACATGTAAGTGAGACCGTAAGATAATTGACTCTCTCTGCTTGACTTTTCTCACTCTGCATAATCTCTTCCAGGCCCATCCATGTTGATACAAAAGTTGGAAATTCCTCCTTTCTGATGGAGGCATAATATCCCATTGTATATCTGTACCATATCTTCTTTATCTATTCATTTGTTGAAGGACATTTTGGTTCTTTCCACAGTTTGGCAATTGTGGCCATTGCTGCTATGAACATTCCAACCAGCCTTTCTTATCTTATTTTTACCTACTCCCAAGGATAGAGACTACAGTCAAGAAACATCCACCATTTCTTTTTTCTCCTTGCTGTGCATGTTCATGCCCCCATGCATCTGTCCCTGCTGTGTCTACTGTCTAAGTGCCTCCCACCTCCCTCCTTTCTTGACAAATCCAATCCATCTTTCAAGACTGATCTCAAATACCCTCTCTGTGAAACTTCCCTGATATCCCAGCTGGAAGCCATCTTATTCTATAGTGTGAGTGTGAGTGTATACGGTTGCTCAGTTTTCATATGCAAATCTTTTTCAGTTTACTGTGCATTTTCTGTGGGACACAATACAGGGCTTTATATGAACTAGTTGTTTTAATTTCTGAATTGTTTTCATCTTTATTTTCACATGATAATCTTTCTAAATATCAAAGCAGATCTTACATAAGCAAACAATATGATAGTTCATTTGAGCTTAATAAGCATATGCAAAACAGTCAAATAATCTCTTAATTGTTCTTCCTTCCTGTAGACTTTATGTGATACTCAACCATGACAAATACATTTTATTAAATGTATTTTACACTTAATTACCTCTTGTGATAAAAACCCTGGGGTCATTCTCTCAGATAAATACATTTTAAATATACAGCTTTTGGAGCTGGATTAAGTGACTATTTGTGAACTTTTCCAAATTTATGTTTGAACTAATACATGATCTAATATATGAACTAATATATGACCAGCAAATCTAGTCATTCTCTAATCAAGTTACAATTACTAGAATCACTTCTGGAGTGAGGTGATTAATTTCACTCTATGGCCTCAACCCACAGGTCAGCCTAAGGACCGGGTGTCTCTAATTATTAAGGACAAAACAAACTGTACAAAAACCCCCCACGAAAACAAAATTAAAAAGCCACAGGTGATTAAGATGCTTAGTAAGGGCTGATGACCACTGTTCCAGTCAATAATGCAAGTTCATGACCATTTTAAAGGTAAAGAATCAGAAGCTCAGAGAGCAGACGTGACTGTGTTACATGGCACAGAGAATGAGCAGTCATACCCAGACTGCAACTGAGGTCATCTTGCCCCAGTTAAGTGCACCATTATGCCCCTTTCCTCTCTGAAGCATCCACTCTTCCTTCTATTTTGCAGGATTTCTCCACATCTGGGCTAACTCTTTGACAACTATAACTTTCACAGGTTATAATTGTAGGAATATAATAAACCAGCATGCTAATTATAAATAACTTTTCAAATTAGATAGAGAAGTCTCATTGTTGCTTTTCTTTTTCCTGGTTGGTATTTGGACACAACCATATTTGCCCCAGACCCAGTGATCACAAGGTATGCCTCTGGTGCTGTGCTTAGTAAAGGCAACCTCTGACTTTAGGGAACACACGTGCTCTCTAAAGAGGAGCCCCTGTTTACTGACTGACTCATTTTCCAGGGAGGTTTTTGCATGAATGTGGAGGTATGTACATGAATAAAGAGTTACAGGGGGGATATTTTACTTCAACAGAAATGAAGATACTGACTATCATATAAAGTCAAAGTCCATCACCTGTGGTAATGGGGTTTTCTTGATCTGGGTACTAGTTAGGTGGTGTGTATATTTTGTGAAAATTCATCATGCTCTACACATGTGATGATTGCAAATTTACATATTCATGTTATACTTCCATAAAATATTTATCTACAATAATAACAAAAACACTAACAAGACAGCACTGCCTTAGCCTGGCATTTAGAGCAGGACGGAGAGCGGGGGAAAAATGCCAAATTCTAGAGTCAAAGCTTAAATCCCAGCTTTTTATCTTCTTAGCTCTGTGATGTTGTGCAAGCCATCTTACCCCACTGGGCCTCAGAATTCTTCATATGTCTCAAATAGGGAAAAAATAAATACCAATCTCATGGAGATGCTGTGGTGATGACATAATGCTTGTAAAAAGCACCAGGAGTAGAGCACCTGGCCCTCAGGAGGCATCAGTGATGCAAGCATTTGTTGAAACATTTTTTATGTCAAGCACCATTCTGAGATATAAAGGCCAGTAAGTTAGAGTTCATGCTCTCTAATGGGTCATTTCAATAGGATTTCCCCCCTTTCTTCCAATAGCTAATTGTAGGTTTCCAGCCCTTTCTCCCACTCCTTCCCACATGTTCTCCAGCCGATGGGAGGATTCACCCCACTCTCCTTTCCCACCTCTCAGGGTGCATGCAAGCCCCTCCCTCTGGGCTTACATGAGCATCGTGCTGTGCTGTCTCTTTCCAGAAGCACTTACCACCTCACGTTGAAGTTCTTTTATTTATATATGGAATAGTAGTTGGATGGATGAGTAAATGAATGTTCCCTTGTCCTGTAGTGGCTCACTCCTTCCCTCCTCGTCACCACAAATCTCAATTCCACCTGTATTTCCAGTCTCTCCTACTGGCACTCTCTTGGTTTCCTTCCTTGATCCCCTCCAAACGGAAGCAATTTTCCTTCCTCCATACTCCAAAAGTGTTTTATTTAAACTTTCTCATGGACCTTAGTGTAACCTGGAGAAGTCTGGCCTTCAGACGGTGTTAAGTCTGGGGTTTGCCACTGGGTTCAACTCTAACGAGCGCTGTGACCTTAGGCAAGCAAGCTTCTCTGACTTTATTTTCTCAACACTAAAAGTAGGGAAAAGTAGGTCTATCTTTCAAAACTATTATAAAGTTTAGATATAATGCATGTTGGGAGGCCATGCCATGTAAGAGTAGTTCATTGAAGAAGAGATATTATTTCAACCCTGCTCTGTAGAATCTAAGTAGATGTTGTGTCTTCTTCTATAATGAAAGATTCATGTCTACCCTACCACGGCATCCCCCACAGTGCCTGCATAGAGCAAATGTTCAACACATGTTTGAATAAACGAATGAATAAAAGATAAAACAAATTTCTTAATGCTGGTGGCAGAGAAAAAAAAAATCCCATACAAAGTCTCTGAATCCCGGATGAATATTTGAAAATCCTTCTCTGGCAATGAATAATATAAGTGCTTGCCTGCTAAGAGATCATTCAGTTTTCCTGGTGCTGCACAGGGGGAAAAAAGCAGAAGAAGGCTAAATGATACAGCCCTCTTATAGTGCTGTAGGAACAAGCAAATATTAGCATGATTTTACCTGGCACTGATTGGTTGTTACTCACCAGATGGTGAACCACAGAGATTGAGTCTGCTCTAAAGAATATTGTGGTGGTTTGCTTACGGGATAATATAGGTGATGATATCTCTATAAAGCGCATGTCTTCAGTTTGGATTAGATTTTGGAGGCTGGAAGCTGGTAAATGTGTTGTTAACTACTTACAAGGCCAAGTGAGAACCATAAAGGTAAGTTTCTCCTTTCTGCATGCAAAATCCTTGTCTTTACATTTCCTGCCGTAGTGAAGTGTCAACATTGCATAATAACCATCCTCCAAGACTTTATTAAAATCCTGACCTTTACTTCAAAGCTTCTGTTTGGAAGGAGAAAAGCAGGGAGAGAAAATTAGGTCTTTTCTAACAGTCTCTAGGAGCTTTAGGCCATAGGCCAAGAAGACTCAGGCTGTCTTTTGGAAAACATGTCTTTGCCTGTCACCCTGTCACTCATCTAGATGTGTTCCTGTGACGGATCATGCAGGAGGAGCCTGACCATGAACACCAGCATTCCACGGGAGGCGAAGCCATTTTTAAAGAAGAAGGGACTGGGAAAAAGAGGTTTCTGGCTCTCCGACGATGGGTATCTAGTGGAAAAATCCGGTGGCCTCTGAGAACTACAGAATTCTTAGCACATAACAACTTCATCCAAACCCTTGTGCTATGTAAGAGACTAGACCAAACTCTAGTGTGACTTTTAGCAGCACAAGGCTGTGCCTCTGTGATGACCCTAGCCTCCCATTAAAATGCCTGTCTGAGAAAGCTTAAGGCTGCCGGGAAAATTTCCTGTTTGTTCTAGCCAAGGCCTGATGATAGGCCTCTGACTTCCTTTTTTTTAGAGCGTTTACTAAAAAGGGCTTGGGATTGTGCATATGTATCTCAACACTGAAGGATCTTTCTCAAGGATCTGAGAGCCACTCCTTTGAAATGTAATCATCAGGAAGGCCAGTCTCTGTGGGAGGATAGGATCTTAACCTCAATAACTGCCAACCAGCAGATACAGCTGGCCTAATTGTATTTACATTGACCAATCTCTTGTAATTTTTTTTCTCTAACTCTCCTGAGCCCCTCTCTTTCCCACTCCCTCATTCTCTTTTGAAACACCTAAATTTCCTCTGCACAAATCAGAATGAAGTGTAGTTTTTTTATCTACATTTGAAACATTTCTAGAGTTCAAGCTGTCAGTAGTCACAGAATAAAATTCATTTTCATTGGATTTAACTAATGTCCTGCTATGTTGAACTTTGACACCTTCATGCTGAATCACCTATTCCTGGGGCTCACCTTCACCCCTTTGCAAGGAGAGTTCTGGAAGGGATCCGGGAATTCCCCCTTTCACCTCTCTTCTTCCAGGGCTGCACGTCACAGAGCCTGCTAGGTTGAGAGATAGGAGTGAAGAAAGTCTCCCACTGCACAGTCAAATTTCCCCTTCCAAACCACTTGACTTTCAATAGTACTGGGCACCTGAGCACATACCACTGGTGAGATAAGGCTGAGCTCTTAGTAGTCTCCATCTTAACGAAACTGTGTTCAACTCGCTTATTTACCTACACCCAGATGAAGCAAACTGAGGGGAGGGGGCTTTTACCAGGGACAGACACTCTAAGGAGCAAGGAGAACTGTCTTGGAAAACAGGGCACTGCAGAGGCAATGGGAAAAGGCACGGTTGAACCCTGCAAGAGAATAGCAAGAGAGCAGCTACTGGGTTTGGGTGGAGACCAAAGGGAAAAAGGGCTCAGAAATATAAAAGAGGGGAACCTAAAAGGACAGGGAAGGTGACATCATTAATTGTTACCTTGTTCACATTTTTCCTTCTGGCTCAGTCCTGCTCTTCACCTTCCATCCAAAAACTTAAAGTAAAATGTCTCTGTACTGTCCTTTCTTTCCTCTGCTCCCAGCCAAGAAAAGCTATTTATTGTTTTATTTCTTCTCTTCCAGTTATTCTGGCAAAAAATGTAAATCAAAGGAGGGGGCCAAGGAATTGGTCACTTTATATCTTGAATCATGAGAGTTTTGGACTGGATTCAGAGTTTAGCAAATGTTTATTAAATGAGTACTATGTCCAGACTACCGTCTATTTGCTAGGGAAACATCATATCTCCCTCCTGGAGCTCACGCTGCAGTGAACGCAACATTCAAAAGGCAAATTAAAAATAACAAAATTAAGATAAGAGAATGAAAGTAGTATTTGATATGGTTGTCAGGAAAGGGTTTCATGAGAAGGTGACAATTGAGCAGGGATGTGAATGAAGTAAAGGAGCAAGCCAGGAGGAAAAGAATTCCAGGCAGAGGGAACAGCAGGTGCAAAGGGCCCAGCATGAGAACGTGTTGACATGGGCAGGTGACAGTGACAAGCGCACGGTAAGAGATCTGGAGAAGTAATTCAGTGCCGAATCATGTAGGGCCTTGTGGCTACAGTAAGCACTCTGGAAATTTCTCTACTCATGATGAGAATTCATTGATTACTTGAGAGCAGAAGATGACATTTTATTGCTAGTAAAAATAATAGTTACTATTAATATAGTACTTCATGTGTGCCAGTCTCTTTTCCAATGAATTCATTTAATTTTACAACTCTTTGATGTAGACATTATATTATTAGTTAATTTTACAGATGGTGAAACTGAGGCACAAAGAAGTTAAGTAACTTGACCAGTTGTATTAATACATTACAGATTTTGACCTTGAACCCAGGGGGTCTGCCTCCAAGTCGCTCGCCCTCAATGCCTAGCCTGTATTTATTCTGATTTCCATTGATAAGACCCTTGGAAGTGTGAGAAAAGACCCTTGAGGGAAGAGTTTAAGCAGAGGGCCAATGAAGGGAGGGAAGACAGTGATGTGGGCTGTGGTGGTTGTGGTGAAGAGAAGTAGTGGTCAGATTTGAGATGTATTTTGAATGTAGAGGAAACAGAATTTTTGCTGCTGGGTTGCAGATGAACTCTGAGAAAAAGCCAGGGAATCCATGGTGAATCCGACCTTTTGGCCTGAGCAACTGAGTAAAAGATGGCTTTGCTTACAAAACTGGGGAAACTGGGAGGGGGTGGTTTGGTGAGGGGTGGAAATAGTTGTTGTTTTTTTTTTTTAAATATGTAAAGTTTGAAATATATATGAAACATCTAAGAAGATATATAAAGGAAGCAACAAGGTAAATAGAGTCTGGGTTTTAGACTGTAGATTTCAATTTGCGGGTCATTGTTACACAAAAATTTGAGAGTGCTATATGCCTGGAGGTCACCTCCCAGGGAGCGAACAGAAGCACATCAAGAATAAGCTCTGGGCCATTCTAACATTCAGAGAAGACAAAGTAGTGAAGGATCCCAGAAAAAGAGTCTGGAAAGGAACAGCAGATGAATCAATGGAAAACAAGAAGTCAGGTAAGAAGGAGTTTGAAGGAGAAACTGATCAACTATTGGGTCAAGTAAGATGAGTTAAGTGAAATGAAGATTGAGAATTAGGGGCGCCTGGGTGGCTCAGTGGGTTAAGCCTCTGCCTTCGGCTCAGGTCAGGATCTCAGGGTCCTGAGATCAAGCCCTGCATGGGGCTCTCTGCTCAGCGGGGAGCTTGCTTCCCCCCCTCTCTCTGCCTGCCTCTCTGCCTACTTGTGATCTCTTTCTCTGTCAAATAAAGAAAATCTTTAAAAAAAAAAAGAAGACTGAGAATTAACCATTGAATTTGGCTATGAGGAGGTCATTTGATACCTTGACTCTAAAGTGTGAGGGCCAAGACTCTGACTGGATTGGTTTCAAGGGACTAGCAACATTCTGAGGCATATGAGTAAAGATAATCTGAAAAAAGAGGTGGGGGATAGTAGCAGAGGGAAGGAGAGAGTCACGCATTTCCAAATACTTCAATCCACTTCAGAATATTGTATCCAGCATCTTCTACACACCCAACAGTATTAGGTACTGACACCAGTGAGTTCGTAGCCTCAGTCATGCATTCATTTAGGGGACAATTGTTCATTGAATGCCTAGTATGTGAGTTCGAAAACATTTTTTCTTAATTGTTACAATAACAATTCGACATTAAAGCAAATTTAAAAATTATGCCTCTACTCTCATAATCCCAACACTTTAACACTTTTCCACATTTCTTTCAATTACTGGATGTATATTTCCATAACTTTTACACGAAATTATTTATTATATTGTAAGCTTTTTTTGTAGGCCTATTTTCACAATATGTTAATTTGACAGCAGATATTTTATTGTGTGAATATACATTAGTTATTTCCTCATTTTCCATTCCCAACCATTTATGTTATCTTCAAATTACAATATATATTACAGTGATTATTTTTCTATATGTCTGTCATCCTCATTAAGTTATGAGTATTCCCTCAAAGTCCAGGACTATCTGTGGTTCAGTTTTGAATCATCAACATGTGCCGGGCACCTAGTCTTGACTTCTAGGAAGCATTTGAGATTGTATAGTGGAGCAGCTAATAATAAGACTCACTGCCTAGGTTCTAAACTTATATTCTCCACTTGTAGGCTTGTAGCCATGGGCAAGATACAACTTCCCTGTAACTTGCTGATAAATTACACATAATAATAATATCCTATTGGTCATTAGAATTAAATAAACTGATATATGCAATGTGCCCACTACATTGTAAGCACCAATATAAGTGCTTGATAAGTGTATTATATAAGAACAAAAGTCCATGCCCTGAATATGTTCAATGAATGAATAATAAATCAAAGAACAATTTTACTTTTGCTTCGCACAGGTAATTTTAAAAATTCTTTTGGATTATTTGCTTTTGGGTTCAGTAACCATGTTGTAAGCATGTACTACGTGTCAGGTATCTAGAGACAAATGATTTTTTCTTGGGATTAATATCACTAAGTGATATCAGTAAGTGCAAAAACAGGAACATATCTACAGCTTTGATTATCCTATTATTTTGCCTTGGCGATTTAAGCTCCTTGAAGGAAGGGGCACCGTCTGAGTTTCAAATTGTTGGCCATCTTTGTAGAGAATGCCACCTGCCAGTTCCACCTGATGATTCATTCAGTCTCCTTTCTTTTTTCATATCCTTTCCCCCCGTTTGCTTAATTGCTTTCTCCGAATCTCGATTTCTTGGATAATTTAAGATTCAATTAGGTAACTCTAAAGGTGGAAGAAAAAAATCAAGGAGGTGGTGGTGGGCAAGACACGCGGGAAGAGACAAGTTAGCGTCCTAGATGGACTCTGTTAGAAGGGGTCAAAAATGGGGACAGGTGACGACAAGGCACTGCCAGTCAGGAACAAATCACGAGGGACGACCAACAAAAGGTTCTTGAACAAAGAACAATGAAAGTCATTATGATCCTGTTAGGATGATTATGCAGACTACCATCTAGAATGGGAGAGAGCACTTGAGGTCTCTGGCAGAAATCTGGAGAAACGGGAATGAATACAAGGGAAGTAATATTTTTTGAGATGATTTCCTTCTGTAACGATTATTTTTCTTTCATTCATTCATTCATTCATTCATTCATTCACTCATTCACTCAGTACACATGTATTGAGGGCCTATTTTGTGCCAGGCACTGTGTTAGGCACTGGTATCCACCCGTGAAAAATACAAATTGCCCTGCTGTCATGACCATTTGTTTGTCCCACGACTGTCACTTGTGGCGAAGCAAGAGCTCCGGAACACCGAATTGAGTCTGTTTCTTCCTGTGGCACTCTGTGCTTGGCACAGGGGCGCGCTCACATCCTGTAGTCTGAATTGATTCACGGCTTTGGTGCGGCAGAACAGCTAAGTACACAGAGCCGGGGAGAAAAAGGCAGGATGGCATCGATCTCGCCTGTAAGACCAGGATCCTGCAATGAACGCCTGTGTGCAAATCTGTGTATAGTGGGGGCGTATCTTCCCAGCAGGCTGGCAGCGGGCCAATCACCGGGACCCACCCTCTCCTCTGCGGGCGCGCTCGAGCCAGCCCAGGCGGTGGCGGGGCGCCGACGGGGCCGGGCGCAGCCTCGCGTCGGTCCGCAGGCCGGCCCCCCGCGGCTCCTCCTCGCCGCGGGCGGGGCTGCCCTTGGTGCCGCCCCGCGGCCGCGGCTCCGCGAAGCTCTGAGCGCGGGGGGCTGGCGAGCCAGGGCGGCGGGTGGAGCCCGAGCAGCGTGGCGGCGGCCAATCGCGCCGCGCCGGGGGAGGAGCCCCAAAGGGGGAAAAAGAAAGTGCGGCGGAAAGTAAGAGGCTCATTGGGGGAAGACTGGCCGGATCAGGGTCCCCGGGCTCCGCTTTGGCCAGACTCACCGAAAGAAGCAGTGCCGGGCGACCCTGCACCCATCCCCACTGGTTCGCTGCGCCCGCTCTGCTTCCCAAGGAAGGTGAGTCTCTCGCTGTCGTGAGGGCTCGGAGGAATCACCTACCCACAGAATCTCAGGGTGGAAGGACTCCTGAAAATCGTCTCGTTCTACCCTCTTATTTTCCAGGACAAACTGAGGCACAGAGCGAGGCAGCGACTGGGATAGAACACACAGCTAGTTAGTGCGGTGGTCGGGACTCGAACCCCACTGTCCAGAACCCCATCTTTGCTTTGTGGAGATTTAGGTACCGCAGTTTGGGGACGGCTGCGCGTGGCTGCACCCCAGTTCCAGCCCTCTGAGGGATCTGCCCTGGTGTACCCCCGTCTGGGTTTCTCCAGAGCGCTGCTGTGAGCGGTGAGGATAGAAGAGGGCAGTGTGTCCCAGCGTGTCTCATGCCAGGAGCTGTGACAGGCTGGGGAAAGGCTGCTTGCAGCTTCGCTCGGTCCTCCCCTGACCTGCTTTCTCAGAAAGATACCCCTGCCGTGGGTGTCTGGCAGGCTCCTGGGAAGGCGGTGGCGAGGGGAGGGACGTCGGGGCGCCGATGACTGAGGGTGGTACTCACAGCGTGGGGAGGAAGCTGTGGTCCTGTAGGGGATAGGATGCCCCTCGGTTAGGAATAGCTGGCTTCACGGAGCCATGGCCCCCTGTCACTTCTGAGTGCCGGGAGGGAACAGGGAAGCTGAGTTGAAGAGAAAAATCACAAACATAAATGCAAACTTCTGCCGTTTTCTTTAAGAACCAGTACCCAGTCTGTCTTCCCTCCAGCTCCGGTGGTGAAATTGAGATCCACCGCGCCTCTGGAAGGGCTTTTGCTGCTCTATTCCACAGATCCTGGGTTAGCTACTGGCTGAGAATTATTTATACCTGGTTTTGATTCCAGCTCTGCTGAGTATTAGCTGTGTGAACTCGACGGGGCAAGTTATCCAATCTTTCTGGTACTCAGTGTCCCGTCCCCCCCCCCCCCCCCCGCCTCGCTCCCCCCGCGCGCGCAACATGGAGATGGTAAAGATCACAATGAGCCCTGAGGATAATTGGGAGGATGAAATGGGGTAATTCAAATAGTATGTTTAGCGCAGTGCCTGGCCTGGCATTTGGTTAATTTGAGATTGATGGACACAATTGTAAATATTGTTACACTAACCCTGGAGACAGTGGATTTTCAGAAAGGTGATTTCATACTATCTTAAAGTGACTTTTTATCTGGAATGCTGTGGCATTATCTTATTTGGAGTTTGAACAGCTTTTATGGAAAGTGTCTCCATGTGACTTTGATCATGGATGCTTGAGCTGGAAATAGAAAATTAATGTTTCTCAGTGATGTCAAGCCCCCTCGTTTTTAGGCCAAGCCTCAGGTCTATGAAGTTCTGGTCAGAGGCATCCTTTATTGGCAAAGACAGTCTTGAATTTGATGAGAAGTAGGAAGACAAGAGAAGTTGGAAGTTCCTTCTATGTTACAGACTGTGCTAAGCCTTGTATTCCTGCTGTCTTAGGTCAAACAAGCAACTTTATGTTTTCTTTAGTAGAGGAAAACAGCAACACAATTCTTATGTATTTCTTTGGGATTATGTGGTGATGTTGCTAAATTCAGTCCCTCTGGACACAGACAATCCTTATTTAAACATAAATACTACACATGCCTACTCTAGTCTTCCTTAATTATTGTTATTTCAAAATGAAATCTCTCCCCTCATATATCCCCACCAGGCTCATGAAAATTGATTTTATTCTGATTGACTTTATACAGTTATTTACTACTGTCTCCTGGCTATGCCTTAAGTCCCCGAATTGTGTTCAGCGTTTATAGTTTGCTGCTTGCTTCCCAGTCCCTTCCATTCGCGTGGGGTATTGATGAGTGCATGGGGGGGGGGACGTGATATATCTTGAGGGAAGAGAAGAACTTGGCGGTGCCCCTGTAGGTACCACCTACTGCACCAAGCATTTGCAGGGGATGGGATCTCTTACTTCCGTCACCCTGTTCCGTGTGCATGCATTGTGATGAGCTGGCCGGGATACATCTGACCATGTGTCTGAGAAATACGGGACTTGTGGACAAAAGGAAAATATTAAAAATAAGGTCAGAACAAGAGGATGGAAGGGAGATTGGAAGGTAATTTTTTTTGGTTCCCGTTCTTTAGAGAAAGGATACCCAGTTATACCTTTCCTTCTTATCTGGATTATTTGTTACAAAATTCATACATACATTATATGAGAGAGAGAGAGAGAGAGAGAACTTTAAAATTTCCAAAGCACATTCCATATAGATTATCTTTCTTGCTACTTGTGAGAGCCCTGAGAGAAGGACATGGCAGGCATATTAATGGTGGAAGGAGCTTAGGTTTTGTGGTCAAATTCAAATTTCAGCCCTAATTCCTCTGCAGCTAGGTCATACTGAGTGATTTATTTCACCATTTAGAGCTTTTGTTTTATTTGATTCTAAAATGGAAAAAAAAAATGTTTACCCCAAGGATTCGTGTGAGGATAAAATTAAGAGGAATAATGTAAAGTTTATGTAGTCAGTAGTTGCTCGTTAAGTGATATCTCTTCTTAGCTGGTCTCAAAAGAGACTGAATGAGACTCAGAGAGAGGAGAGGTTGCTAAGAGTCACGTGGTTATTACGTTTTGGCCCTGGAAGTATAGTTCACACCTTGTAACTTCTAGTTAAGGGTTTTTCCCCGTCACACCCTGTCACTGCTCCAATGAGTTCTTTAACAATTTACCTCCGTTAAGGTGACCCTATTGGGTTGGTGATTGCAGGGTATTCTTTCTGTCCCAAAGAGGAAATTTCCTTGCAGAAGGAACAGTCCATAAGCATGCTCTGTAGAGGTTAGCGAGGTCAGCTCTTAGGAGAGGAAGTTCAAAAGCCCTGATCTCTAAGGCAACGTTCCTACTCTCCTGCCTTTAAATAATGCACCTCCCATTCCTAAGAGGAAGGGGACTGTGGAGACATAAAGTTCAGAATTCGATTATGTATTTCTTCCTGTTTTGAGTGTTTTCTTCCCTCTGTCATCCTTGTGCTAATTCATAGGGCAGTAAGAAGATCGAGCAACAAATGTCATGAGTGACCATAGCGTTTTTCACTCCTCTCACTAATGCTGTGGGTACAGGATGGAATGGAGAGCAGTAGGCAGAGGCAGCATTTGCAAAAAAGACCACTCGCTGCTTGCTGGTGGTACTAATCACTGGTCTGGAGCCTCAGTCCTCCCTGTGGAAACTGATGGCTGCAGGCTTATGTAGGAAAACGAACAGGTCTGTTTCTGGCCCAGGCAATGGGGCCATTTATCCGTTGAGACTCCCCACAGGCCATCAGGTTTCTCTGCTTTGCAGCAAGCAGACAAGCTTGCAAATGCAGTTCTGGGAGAAACGTTTTTGCTCCTTGCTTTTGGCATTTGGAAGCATATGTTTGCTTTTGCCAAAAGGTATCCAGTTAGCGTCATCTTACCTGGCACAGCTATAAAAGCAGAATGTGGCTGGACGAAATCAGAGGAGGAGGCAGAAGATAAAAAAAAAATAAAGGTTATCTCCAGCACACACACAGGTTCATTTGTTGCTCAACTTTGTTAGGGCTTCTGCTGGTGACACAGATGTAGGATCTGGTGAGTCACCGTCGCCTTGCCCGTGAAATATTAAAGAGAGCCACCTACTGTGCTCTTTGCCCATTTTGGAAATTGTTCTGTGGGAGAAATAAAAACCCCAAAGAATGGGAAAGTTACAGAACATTTGGCATCTGATATTTTGGGGGATTAATTCAAGTTAGGTCAGGGAGTAGGAATTACTCATTGGCTCAGGTTTTTTTTTTTTCTTTCTTAGAAAGTGAGAACGCACTTAAGGGGGTTGTGGCACTGATGGGGAGACCTCCTGATAGCCTGACTTGATCCTGCCCAGGTCTGGCACCAGGGGCAGTGTGGCAAGTTAGCATTCTGTGGTGAGCCTCCGTCTCCTCAGCCGGGAAACTGGAATGCTGATGCCCACCCAGAAGCTAAAGAGTCCCTATCCCAGCACTTTCTTCACAGGAGGCATTTAAGAAACACGAATTCTTTCTTCTGCCATTAGCTCTTTCAATTTATTAGTCTGTTAAATTGTGAAAATCAAAATTTAATAGCAATTCGCTACTGAACTCCATTGTGGATTGTACTGAGTGTTGTATGAATATCACCTCATTCAGTCGTTGCAGTGATCCTGTGTATTTGGAGGTAGCTGAAGCTCAGAGACGTTAAGTAGGTGAGAAAGACGAGATTGTGTGGCCTCTGGACGAGAAGTGAGAGCCTGGGCTAGGGCGAATGACCCACCCATCCCCATCTTGCCGGTCTGAGCCTGGTATTACCTTGAATGGGACTGAGAAGTTTCTAGCTCGGGGCCTCAAGTGGGAGGTTCTTCTGCTACAATACATTGTTATTTTTCTTTAAGATTCCCTTCAACGCTGAAATTCTGTCTCCGTATCTCTTTGTAAAAGTCCAGGCTACAAGGGGAAAGGGGAATAAAGAGAAAATACCCTTGTGTCTTATGCCAAGAGATCTATTTTCCGGTCAAACAGAGGAGGGCCGAGGAAATCAGCATTCATTGGTGCGTGCACTTCTGTCATTTCACTTAAGCATGAAAATAACTCTCAGATATATATTATTGTCTGCCTTTTACAGATGAAAGAACGAAGGCTCAGGGAGACTTATGGACTTGCTCAAGGTTAGTCAATTAGTAAGAACTAGAGCTAGTGTGTTCCTGAACGCAAAGGTGTTTGGTGTTTGCTAGACCGCACACCATCAAATTGGAGGACTTGGAGAGAGAGATTCAGGAATGTCCCCTACCTGTCCTCACACTATACGGTCGTGGTAGCTGTGTCCTCTCCTCCTCTACCTTCCTATGCCTGCTGCTGGAATCCGTGCCTCATCCTTCGAGTCTGTGGGACCACCTGAAATGCTTATACCATCTTCTTTCTATCTCTTCTGTGATTTTCAAAACTTATTTGTTTGTTTTCACTCTGGGCCAGTAATTTGTCCCTTTGTTTTCTTGTCCAAGTCCCTGATTAGCGCCTAAGCAGCTGAAAAACATAACACAGTAGCTTGTATGTAAAAAGTGCAGAGTGAAGGGGATGATGGCTTCATACTGTGTCAGGTGGGCCCAGCATTGGCATTCTTGTTTTCTCATACTTTACTATATTACTAATTATCTCAAAGGCTGTCTCTATAGACTTGGAAGGTAACTTTCATTTCCTTTAATGTTATGGTTACAAAACCAGAAAAATGCTAAGGAGTCACAGACTCTAAGAAGGTTGGACATCCCTGATTCAATGATGAATGATGGAAAAAAAAGACATTTTTATCCTAAGAATAAAGGGTGAATAAAGGGTGTTTTGGAGCAAACACAGGGAAGGAAGGGCTTGCTTGCGTATATTGACAGCAAAGCCAGTGTCGAGTGTCATAAATTAATTACCCGAAAGAAAGTAGGAAGTTTCCAGGGAGGTGGGTAGCTGCAATGAACTTCGATCTTACGATTTCTAAAAGCAATGAAGAATGAGCATCTGTCCAGCTATTATTTGATGTAATTGGAATAAAGACAGGTGACCTTTTATATCTAGCTGCTATCCAGGAGAAGGCCGTGGTTTCTACCTGTCTGGCACGTAAGTCCTTATGATTACACCGGCTTCCTTGTTTCCCAATCAATGCTAAAGGCACCAGAAAAGAGAACCAGTCATTTTAAAAACTCTGATATCTGAAAGTGTTCTTTTCATAGATAACACAGTCCCTTAAGCCAGTTATGGTTAGATGCTATGGTAACTGTGGCTGTATAACATTCGTGAGCTTTAGCACGAGACCAACTTCCCTGCGTGTGACTTCGATCAAGTTTTTTGGTCTGTCTCTGCTTTCTTTTTTCTTCTTTTCTTTTCTTTCCTTTTTTTTTTTTTAAGATTTTATTTATTTGAGAGAGACAGAGAGAGATAGCGAGCAAGAGAGAGCATAGCAGTGGGGGAGAGGGAGAAACGGGCTCCCTTCTGAACAGGGAGTCAGACACATGGGGCTTGATCCCGGGATGCTAGGATCATGACCTCAGCTGAAGGCAGATGCTTAACAGACTGAACCACCCAGGTGCCCTCTGTTTTACTTTCATCATCTGTGAAAGGGGATAATGAAACCCATTTCATCAGGTTTTTGATAGGTGTCAGTCATATGCCATAACATTTGTTAAAGGTCCTAGTGCATGGGAATTTTAACCTTTATTATGATTAACAGCTGAATTCAGTTGCATGCCCAGATGGATATTGGAATAGAAAGTGTAAGACTTAGGTTCAAATAATAACAGTTTTAGTTTATGTAGAACTTTAACCACTCAGAATGACTTTTATTATATACACATGCACACACTTTTTTTTTTTTTTTTACAATAATCTGAGGTAAATAAGGCATGTGTTGCCAACAACATTTACATCCGGAGTCTGAGAGGCTAAATATTGCTACGGCCACACAGCACATACTGGACATACTGGATCTGGGACTTGGACCCCAGCTCTCTAACTCCAAGTTATGTGTTTTTTTTCCCCCTTAATGATTCAGTCCAACAGCCTCACTACTGATTAATTGCTTTTCCTTCTCAGAGTCCTTTTTCTCATTTCTAAAATGAGAAATTTGGACTAGGTGCTCTGCAAGGTATGATATTCTATGAACCTGTGTCTGTGGAGTAATGACTTGGGAGATATCATGAAAAGCTAAGGGAAGAACCGCCTTCTTCTTTCCACAGAGGTACCCACACACCACGGCAAGGGGGGGGGTGCCCTAAGTCCCAGATACCCAGCAGCCTCCTTGTCCTCAGTGAGACTCACAGCTGAGCACTGCACTGGGAGTTAGATCTGTAAAGACACCTTCCATGTCCTTCAGGATGTGATTCTGCCACATTCCCATGACCTGTTAACTGTTTTCCTCCTCAGGATCCAGGTTGGGGGGTGGGAAGAGAAAATAGATGGCTGGGTTATGCACACTGACATTTATTGTTTGGGAAATGAAAAAAGAGAGCCTTTTTATATAAAGCAAGCTCTGTATCACCATTAATCACCATAATCTTCTACAAAGAAATAAAGAGATAAAATATTTGGCTTTCATTTGAATTTTAGCATTATGAGTGCATATTTTCTGCTTTCTTCTTTTGAGCTAATTTAGTGCCCATGGAAGAAGCTTGGCTCTCATTGAATAAATATAGGAGTTCTTTCAACTTACAGAAATGATGGATGCTGGAGAGTGGAAATACACACTAAATAGCACTTTTCTGGAAGATTAGACTTCAGTTTCCAATTACAGAATGAAACAATGGCAGGGGTTGGGGATTGAATGGTTAGAGTGGGTAGTGACAAGTTGGCTGGCTTTAGAGTCATTGCATCCTAGATATTGCTTGCTTAGCCTGTGCAGACTTAGTTTCCTCATCTGGGAAATGGCAATTAGCATACTCTAGCCCTCTCCTAGATAGATACACACCTATATCTGTATCTGTCCCTGTATCTACATATTTATATATATTACTGAGGTTAAAATCAAATAAAATGTTTTAAGTCCCTAGCACTTAATACCGGGCACCCAAAGTGCCCTCAATAAACGTTCATTTCTTTCCTCATTCAGCACTGTTATTGACCCCCAAAGCCTCAGCCCTATGGTGAAATTCCTATGAAACACAGATAGAGAGGAGGTGTGTATTGAGTAGATGCTTCCACTGGTCTTAGGAGCCCCAATTTGACGAATTATGGGGATGGTAAGGATAGGGAGTGAATGTGATGTTTACCTTAAAATATCTGGAAAGTTTTCATGTGGAGGAGGAATTAGACTCGTGAGAAATTGTAGTGCATGGACCATCCACGTCTGAATAATCTGGACAGCTCGTTAAGGAAGCAGGCAGTTAGGGCCTCTGTCTGCACTGAAGTCTCAGTATCACTGGATCAGAATTTTCTAGACCAAGAGGCAGTATATTGTAGGGTCTGGAGTTTTTCTAGATAGGTTCATATTCTGGCTCCATTTCTATAATTCTGGGTACGTGACTTAATTTCTTTATGTGAAATGAGATAAACGCACTATGTAACTCACTGGATCATTCATGATGATGAAGTCAGTTAATACAAATGAAGTTCCCAGAACAGTGACTGGCACAAGAAACCATACGTTATTTCACTCAGTGTGTAAGCCGATCTTTAAAATACCTTGTAAGGCCGTGAGTGATTTGCATTCTGTTTCCTCTCTGCCCCAGTCTCTCCAATAACCATGAAGTTAACTCCTTCATCTCCTTGAAGCTTTTGCTCCAATATCTTCTCAGCAAAGGCTAGTTGGTTGCTTTATAGAAACTTACCCACCTTCCCGCTTCCCATCTCCACCCATGCGGGTACTCATCTCACTGACCCACTCTGCTTTTCCTTTTTCCATAGCAGTTGTCACCTTTACCAGCTTCCACATATTTCGTCTGTCCATTGTTTGTTGTCTAGTTCACCCCCCACTAGAACCTAACACCCACAAGTCCAGAGACCCCTCTCCTTGCTATATCCCACGATCAGGGCCTCATGAATAGCAGCTGCTTAATCATGAGGAAATGATGAATAAATACATGCATAGATAGGTGTTAGTATAATTCTTTGTCCCCAAGGGGTAGAAAGAAAGAGATGGAACGGGCCAAGAAAATAAATTACATATGTAATATTGAAATTAAAAAAAACCTTATATACATACATATACACACATATATACTCTAATGCACATATATGTGCATATTGCCTTGAGAAGGTGGCATTTGCATTAAGGGAAAAGCCTGTGAAGGAGCCGAGCTGGTCTGAGATTGTGGTTGAGGTGGCAGGGGCCAGGTAAGAGGGGGAGAAGGACTGGGAATAAGGTCTTTAGATAAGCTGGGAGGTCACTGAAAGCATTGAAGTAGCATGGTGACCAGGTTTGATGTATTTGGAGCCTCAAACAGAGAGTAAAGGAAAATGGAAGAATTTATGTATAAGATGAGGAGTTAAGCTGCTTTGATCTCATATAGGGTCCTATGAACAGAGGAGAAACAGTTGAGTTTCATTGATGTGTCATTCATAGACTTTCCCATTAGAATATCTCAAAACACACACACACACACACACACACACACACACACACACACACACACACAAATAGGTAAAATAGGCAAAACCAGATTCCTTTGCTCTTTCTCAAATGATATCATCCTTATTTCCACATGTACCAGTAATGGATGAAAATGTATGCACTGTTGCTCAATTCAATTCAGCTGGAAATTTTACAGTTCTTGTGTAGGTGTTTTATATAATCAGTCCCCTAAACACACTGGACCCAGAGCTATTTCCTTGTAAGATTTTCAGTTGCAGTTTCTGAAGTCTGATGTATTGAGGAGTAAGCATATGAGAGGCAAATTTAATTCCATGTAAGATCAATTTCTTTTTTCTGGCTCTACAAATGTAAATGGTTCCTCACTCTTCAAGAACTAGAAGTCTTCTGTGAAGTCTTTACTGAGATATGCATATGTAGTCTCATATATGCCAGGCATCTTTCAAATGCTTTACAAATATTAGCTTATTGGAAACCAAAGAATACTTTTGTCCTCTATTATTTCTCTTTGTAGAGCAGAAAACTGAGGCTTAAAGTCACAGAGGTTAGTTAGTGGTAAAGCCAGTATTTGAACTTGGGGCAAGTGTAACCACTATACCATTCTGCCCTCTGATTGTAAGTGACCCCAAATATTCTTTTCATCTCTATTTGTCCCACTACATGGTGATTCATTTGAAGGAATAGTTCAACAAATATCTTGAATCAGTGAATGAATTCGTGACCTATTGTTTCATGTCATAACATTTTATTAGCATGTAGTGGTAAAAACGTGGGTTTTAGACTGAGACAGGCGGTGTACGGTACTGCTACTCGCTACCTCTGGGATATGGCAGATTAACTTAACATCTTTAAACTTGTGTCCTTGTCTGCATTGTTGGCACAAGAATAAAAGCGTTGTTAGGATTAAGTATGTACGTAAAGTGCTTAGCACAGTGCCTGGAACATAATTAGTGCTCAGTCCATTTGAGCTATTTTTATTATTTTTTGAACTAAAATAACCTCCCAAAACATGCTTACACTTACATACTCAGGCAGTTTTTCAGTTGGGCTTATTTTATTAACTTCCTTTAAAAATCAGAGCCAAAGACCCAATCATATAATCAGCGATACTAATTTTGTTCCAGGAAATTATGGTCCCTTAACCTCAGCAGAGAACCACTGCAGGTAGAAGGGCCAGTCCTTGGGGATGGATGTGGGAGCAACAGTGCTGTAGGACTGCCCGGTTCGTCTCTGCCATCTGACATACCTGCAGACAGGATTTCTCACCCTGCCCACCCTCCTTCTCAGCAGACCTGGCTTGTGGGAAAGTTATTTTGTATTCCAGTGATGGTTCCAGAACATTCTGGGTGGCAAAAGGGAAAACAGAAGAAGACTCACATTTTACCCTAGATAACACTTAATGAGGCTCATTTATAGAACGTGCTGAAAGTTTCGGACTTCTTGCTAATTCATAATCACTCATATCGATCCAGTGCTTTTTGTGTGCCAAGAACTGTGCTGAATGCTTTATTTTTGTTGTCTCATTCAATCCTATTACAACCTTATCTAAATTTTAAATTTTTTAAACTAGGGGAAAAAAATGAGAGTGTTAGAGTGGCCTCCATATCTGTATCGGGGAGGCTGTGGTGATAAAATCAAGTATTTCTTGCCTGTGTTTTACCACAGCTTTGTTCCAAAAGAAACGGTGCAGGGTTGCAGCACCCTTGGACTCTCTGGGGACTTCCCTGCAGTGGAGAGATGTTTGGCAGAGAAATGAGGCAAAGGTTGTGTGAGGAAGGCAAGAAGCTTCATTCTAGTTGACAGTTTATTCTGCCTTGGAAGAAACTAGTAACAGTGAACTCAGTCCTCTTTTGGTGATTGCATTTGCTTGCTTCTTTGTAAGAAACCAATATAGTGCTGACTTACAATGACCTTTTTTGGTTTTTCATTGTGAGATACTTAAAAGGTGTAACTTTTATCATCCCACCTCTCCCACGTTTGGTGATTTCCTTGGAAGAAAGGTCCACACACACAACACGTGTACACACAAACATGAGGGCAGTGCCCGCATCGTAGTTGACTCTCACTATATATTTGCTGAATGAATGCATGACAAAATTAAAAGCAAAACGAAAAAACACACCTTTTTTTTTTTTTTTTTTAATTCCCCTGAGAATGGTAGGGGCTTTGGAATTTTTTAAAAAATGGTAAGATTCAGTATGTAACTTTTAAAAAAAATTTTTGTTTTAAAAATAATTTCAGAAGGAGATTATTCTAAGATATGTGGCGTTAATTAATCTTGGTGATTCAGGACAGCTTATTGGAATGGACTGTAATTCCTTTAAAATTTATTGAGATGAGATCATTTACCCATGTACTAAATGGCCCTAGACTGGTATACTTTTAAATTTGTGTAATCTGATTTTCATAAATTTTCTGGCCTCTCTCTCTTTCATTGTCTGCTATTTTTTTCTTGCTTTTAGCATGTCTTGCTGTAGCAGCTTTCTCTCCATTCCCCATATAATTAGCTGTTTCCGCTTTACTCTAGACTAAGGAGCAGGCTCATGAGTTTTGTTAGAACAGTGTGTACGATAAAAATAAACAGGGTTGGATTCGGATTAGACAGGCTCTTCTGTAAGGGAAGGAGATGGAAAGGTAAAGAGACTACCGATAGTCTCCATACAACCGAGGCTATGCCATATACAGGAGCTCTGGGTTTTAGTTACCTGTGGTATGAAAAAGGGACTGGTAGCACTGACAATTCATTTACTCTTTTGGGTCATAAGCATTTGCTGAGAACCTTTCGTAGGCGAGACACTAGTGAGATATGGAGGTTAAAATATAGTCACACAAACACAACCCCTGAAGAATAAGAATGTATAGATCATTTTGAAAGATAAAATATTCATAGGGGTTTGCAACCAACTTGTATAATATTTAGAAGAGTGTAGGATGTCTTCGAAGGATATATGGAAAAACATGTTTGAGTTTTAGAGACAGCTGTGTTTATGAGGAACTGGTGTCTGAAGAGAGTCTTGAATTGATGGGCAGGTTTTGGACATAGTTTAGAGGGGAAGAGCAGTGTATGAGTTAGGGTCCAACCAAGGAGCATGAATGAAATGGGTGGGTTATATAGAATATGGGATTTATCATCATAGGGATTGGACCTACAATTGGGGGGAGGCTGGACCCTTAAAGCCCCAGAAGGGGACAATGGGAGATGAGAAAAAGTCACTAACTCCGGACCTGAGGAGGAGGTGGCCAAGAAGTCTGTGGAAGACTACCTCCACGTCTGGTAGGCAGGCCGTTGGGAAGAAAATCTGGTTGTGAATGGGAAGAGAGCAACCTGGAACCCGTGAGGACAAACTGCAGCCCTTAACTCTCTCTCACTGTACCTAACCTAGATGATGTGGGGGGCCTGCACAAGGAGCGGGTGGGCTCAGCCACAGAGCTCCACACCTGCTGGACCTTGGACTTGGAGAGGTTGGAGGGAGAGATTATCAGGAGCAGAAGGCATGGTGTGTGTGGCTGCTGCCTCTTCTTAGGAGGTCAGCCACCAGATCAGCAATTATGTATGTGAGAGGCAATAAGTAGTACCCAGGGGCCTATAGAGGCTCTCGCAAAACAGTGGGTAGAGCTACACTTTTCCCATCCAAATCTAATGTACAATTCCCTGTGGCTACCCCTAAGAACCATGCGGAGAATGGGATTTTGGAAAACATAGCTGCAGCTGAATTAAATGGACACAGTTAAAAACCACGAGTTTTATCCTCCAGATAAAAGGAAAAGGATGAAAACATGAAGTGAAGGAAGGGAGCTGGTGCCTTGCTTGGGGAGAGCTCAGTTTGACTGGGAGATGGTATTCGAGCACCGGAGTCATTGAAGATCATACTTAAAAGAGCTGAGCCAAGGTCGTATTGTTGAGGACCTTAAATACTCTCTTGAAGAAGTTGTACCTAAACCTGTAAGGCAGGAAGAAACACTGACTATTCTTGAGCAAGGGAGGGACACTATCAGATCTGTGTTTTAAACAGATCTGATATTTGGTGTCATACCATTGGAGCTTAGGAAAGGAATGGGTGGGAGGCAATTAATGAACATTCTATTATAATCATCCAGGCAAGAAAATTTGCATTCTTCTAGTTTTACCTGGGAAGATGACTCAGAATCGTAAGTGATTGTTCAGGACCATCCTGGGAATTAAAAATATTAGTGTACAATTGCAAGCCAAGGTGGTTTGATGTATGGGTAATATGTTAACTATAATATCCTTATGGCATACCTTGATAACGGTTCTTTAAAATTCCTTGATGACTCTGCCTCCAGTATGTGAAAGGCAAGAAAAAGTGTATATATAGTTGGAACATTGACCAACATGAAATTGGCTTACGCAACCATGTCACTATCATTCTGAGAGGAAGATCCTATAAAAATATACATCCCTCATTTAGTA
The DNA here is from genome assembly GCA_028646535.1 of Procyon lotor. NCBI lineage: Eukaryota > Metazoa > Chordata > Mammalia > Carnivora > Procyonidae > Procyon > Procyon lotor. The sequence goes on from CM053603.1 coordinate 119,597,169, forward strand.
AAGAATGCTTTTTGGCTTTACTTAGTAAAGAGTAAGAGTATTCCATTCTGTTTGGTCAAGTGCTTAATAATTTGCAAATAACTTACATGTTCCTTAACTCACCTGATTTGACAGTGATTCTACAAGGTCAGTTTGGTCTGAATTGGCCTAAGTGGCAAAACTGAAGCCCAGAGCTTTCGATAACCATCAAGTGACCACTTTTCCCTTGATTCAGCACTCACTGTACTTGCATAGATTCAGTCAACATCTTGCTGTGGCTTATCCCTCCATTTCACACTAGGCACCAATGCCTGATAATCTTCTTGGGGCACATTCCTGGTTCTTCTGCGTCCCTGTTCAAAATCTGCCCATAGTTTGGGACTTCATTACCTCTTAAGGTCTTTTTCCACCCAGAGCGCAAGCCCTTTGTAACCCCAGTGTGACAGTTCCAGGTGTCTGATCCCTGACCCCCTTGCAGGATCTTTACTTCTTCACACCAAAGTACAGAACACCAAGCACAGGGTAAAGAAGAAGGACTTGTTTACCAAAGCATACCTGAACAGATACCTTAACACCCCCAGGAGATCCACACATCTTTGAATTAGGTCATTCTCTAAGCCTTTCCTATCAGTATTTCCAAGCACATACTCCCATATGTTTATAAAACATATCTCCTGGCTTCCTACTTGTTGAAACACAGCAGAACTCATTCATTTGTCTTGACTTATTTAAAACACACACACCTACTGCTCTGTCTACTGAGATTGCAATGGCCAACATCCAGTGAATACAAAACCTAAAACCTCTCTTCAGTGCATCCCTGAAGAGTTTTGTCCTCTTTGAGGGATCCTTAAGGCATATCAAACTGGGGAGACAACTTCAGGTTCTGTGCTTTGGGGTGTGTAGGATTTTTGCAGTTGTTGAAATAAAGACACGGCTCGGGAGAAGGAGGAGGTATAGAAATCAAGCCTTATTAGCTGTCTTCACGCAGACTACTCATAATGGTTCTCTGAGAATACTAGAAAGTTAGGGTCAAAAGGCTAAGCCCCTGGCTCTGCCAATACAACAGAGAGGGGTGTGTCTTATTTAGAGTTAGCCGAAACTCTGTAATTGGGTCTTCTAAGTTCGAGTACAGTGTACTTTCCACTGTAATGTGCTGCTTTTCCGGCTTTCATTCTCCCACGTGTGAACTGACCTCATTTCACCTTACCAGATATATGGGTTTTCTGCTTCCTGCACTGCTGTGCTATATAGGGAAAAGTGTTGGAGAACTGAAGGCTAGACTTCTGGTAATAGTGAAAAATGATAACTGTGAAATCTGAGTGTTTACTGTGTACAAGTGCTGTATAACATTATCTCACATAATCTCATACCCGATTCCATGAGATGCTTTACTCACCACCCATCCACCCATAAGGCAATGGAGACTCTGTATGGTTAAGAAGCTTACATAGCTCCAGAGTGTTTTGAGTTTGGTGTGTGTGAGTCCAAAGCCCATGCTGAAACTTTGCGCTTGGCTTCACTGTGCTGAGGCGTGCCCTCTGTCCCGTGGCCCCATCCAGTTTGCCTGCGGGTTATGTGGACTCTGTGACAGATGTTCAGTTACTTGTGCATAGATCAGTCTGACGATTCCCTCGAAACCCTGCTTGAGCTAACCCATTGGTCATTTTTCTTCCTCGGCTCCTTTTTCAATTCCCTTTTAAGCCTAAATACCATAGGAAGTGCCTTAATCAATTGACATCAGCTCTTTCTGTTTTAGTGATCTTTTCATTTTCTTAGAATCCTTTTCTTACTTTTGAGGTTTAGAGAAGCAAGGAAGGGAACAAGTGCTTTGCAAAAGCCCTAGTCTCCCATTTTGGAAGTTGAGGTCTGTGGAGATATGGCAATGCTGCTTTCAAATACCAAAACCCCTGGGCTGAATGCCTCCGGGTGTCTTTGGAAGAGAGAAGGCCCCTGATATGGCACCTCAACTAGGACAAGTAGGTACAAAGTCCAGGGGATCAGATCCAGCTCAACCTAAGGAGACACTTATTACAGTTCAGGCCATATGAAAACTGACTCAGTAGTGAGTTCACCGTCATTGGAGATATTTAAAGAGGGACTACACATCCACTTGGCAAGGATGTTACGGGGATATTTGAATTTTGGAAAATGTTTGAATCAAAATGATATTCGAGGGTCTTTCCGGCCTTGAGCTTCTGTGCTGAATTCACTTAGAAACTTCATATTGGGAATAAAGCTTTCCCCTTGTTATAATTAACACCAACTAGTGATGTCGCCTCCCCCCTCCCCCCTGTGCTTTCCCCTTCGAACAACTGCTCGATTTAAGAAGGGGCCTTAGGATGAGGAAGGATGTGGTTCTTTCCCGCTTGGCAGCACTCCGTGTCAGAATGGAGGACTTGTGTCTGGGCCTGGCACCGATCCGTCGGGGCCTCTCACCAGCCCAGGGGTGTCTGACTGGAACGAGTGGGAGGTGCACATCCCCGTAGGAAAACCTCCCACGGGCTGCCAGCTCGGGAGTTTTAAATTTTTTTAAATTACTAATGAATGCAGTCTTGCCCAGGGCAGGCCTCTTGGAGGAATGGAGACACACCCTGAAACAAGCCCTAGTCAGCCCAGACAAGCTTCCCCTGAGAAAGAGCCCCTTTGGAGCTGGCAGCATATGAGAAAGTGTCTTTGAGAGCAGTTTCTTCTTGCTGTTTCAAAGGAGAGCCGCTTGCAGGCCAGGATATCAGGAGGGCAAAGCTCCTTTTTCCTCCCCGATTTTCTCTCTTTTCTCTGTTTTAATTGGCTTACCCCTAATCTGAAAGCTGCACCATTCAAAAATGATAATCCTTTGATTTAATGTCAGAATTGAGACCCTCCCTTGGTTCTGGAAGGAAGGAGTGGTACAACGAGAGAAAGTGTCCAGAAGTTGATTAACAGCTTTAAATTCAAAGAATAAAACGAGGCAAAACTAACGGCAGGTCATAGGGACCAGTGTTGTGTGTAAGAATAGACTGTGCTTTTCCGCGAAATCCAGTGATCTTTCCCCACAGGATTTACGAAGACTTTTACCGGTCTCCAACCTAGGTCAACTCTTTTTTTTTTTTTTTAAGGGAGATGTTATTACTAAGTATGTTTTACTCAAATCTTTTATGTGTGGATATCTCAAAGTACAAAGTGTTATTCCTTAGAGGGAAGCTGCAGGAGCTCACAGCTGCCTTGTCCCCAGCAGATAAACATGTTAAAAGCTTCATAGCTGCAAGGACTTCTTTAGGGATCTGGTCCAACACTGCCTGGAGTTGGTTTGGCCAAGATTCTCCATGTGCACCGTAAATCTTCACAGAGTCGTGGGAAGAGAACAGCGGCTTTAGCTTCGCTAGCAGCTGACTCGTTGCTCCCGGGCCCGAATAGCTGTCTTCCTTTGACACAGGACCATTGCCTGCTTAGACATGACTCTTCCCTGGGATATAAATGGGGTGTTATTTTTAGGGGACGGTTATATTTCCTAGTAGTTTTTCAGAGTTGGGAGGCAGTGTGGCTTTATCAGAGGAAAGTATGAACTGGGAATCAAAAGCAATCCCACGTTTTCACAAGCAAGCTCTCGACCTCGTGAAAGTCCCTGATCCTTCCTGGGCTCCTGTTTCCTAACTAGTTCCCAAATAACATTATTTGACCTCCAAGGCCCTTTCTGATTTTCTAGAGGTCATCTTGGTAAGAAGATAGAAAAAGAGGGAGAAAAACAAAAACAAAACCAGAAAAAACAACCAAGTGGAGTATAGGGTTTAGGAAAAGTCCTCTCTTTTAAATGGGGCTCAGAAAGCCTTTGTTGCAACAAGCCTTTGTAGCAAATTTGTGAAACTTTGTTTCTGTTGCGAACTGCATGGTATTTGGATTTCCCCTCTTTGTCTTATTTCTATTTGCTAAGACCTGACTAGAAACATGAATCATAGCCCTGAGGAAACTTTGAGATCTTCAGATTCAGTTCACTCACTTTACCGGTAACATCCCCAAGGCCCTTGTCCAGAGTTCCACAGAGCCTTGAATGGATGTCTCCTGCCTCCAAACACAATTCTCTTTCAAATACATGGCCTATTTAGTTTATTTAGCAATGATAAGTATTTAGAGAAAGAATCAGGCTATATTCTCAAAGTTGAATGGTACTCAACAATACTTTGGTGACCAGAAGTACATGCTAGCGAGGAGATACACACACACACACACACACACACACACAC
>CM053603.1:119601467-119640397 GCA_028646535.1 Procyon lotor
GCTCAAGGCCTTCCCCAAGTCTTCTATGATCAAGGATCTTGTTGTAACTGTTTAATAGCATGTCTTTCTAAAGAGTATTCCATACCACACAGCTGTCTAACAGCGAGTATCCTGAGAAATTATACCTTTAATTAATAATTCAGGGCCATGATTTTGAACATCAGTTATTTTATACTGTGCATAATGATGTCCTCAGGGCCTGTTGAAATATGTAAGACTCTACCACTAAATGGCCCCAGACTGCATATCACTGTTTATTATTATTTTGTTTGGTTTTTTTAGTTTTCTTGAAATAGCTCAAGTTTCTCACTGCCATCAACATGCCTACTTATAAAAGCCTTTTTCCTTCCATCTAAATTTGCTTTTCTTCTATGCTTTGGCATAAGGACTCAGATAAGCAAGTTACTTGAATGAGGATTTGAGAGTACTCAAAGTGAAGTTAGTTAATTTTTTTAAGTTGGTGCAGAACTCATTCTGGTGAATATTTCGGGCACTGGTTTGCCTAGCTGTTAGCTATTGGGTATTTGCTTGATAATTGACACTGGCTGATAACTGAGTTACTCACTATTCAGGTAAAACCATATGCCTTTGATTCTGTGTATTCTGTGTATCCTGTGTACTTTTGTCCCTTTTTAGCTGTTATGCTTCTTAGCCACTAGAAGCACTTTGGATCTTTACTGTGGGCTTCTGGGTAGATGCGAGGGACCTATGGATTTTTTTTTTTTTTTCTATTTATACTAAAATCACCACAAGTCTAAATGTGGTATGAAGAGAGAAGATTTCTGAAAATAGTCAAAATGCCATGCATAGGGAAATGGTTAAATACACCATTGGATAGCTGGGTAATAGAGTTATATGTAGCCATTAAAAGGAGCAAAGTATAATTATATGAGCTGGTCTAGATATGTGTGAATGGTATCTTGCTAAAAAAAGAAGCAACTTGTAGATCCATACATGATTCAATTTTTGTAAAAAGAAAAATAAGGAAAAAATTATATGTAAAAAATGTAAAAATCTAAAACTAGCAGTTATATTTGATTATATTGGAAGTGGGGTTAAGAAATGTGGACAAGAGCGGAGAGGGGGACATAATGTTTTCACTTCCTACCTGCTATAATTTTTATAAGGGGGATAATAGGATTGGTAATAGGATTGTTGGTTGTTTTGCTCTAGCATTTTACTATGTAAATTTAAAAGCATGAAGCAGAGTTTAAAATCGGTTACAGTGAGCACCCATATAACCCTACCTTGATTCTACTATTAATGTTATTTAATACCTGCTTTATCACATCCCTATTCCTTTATGTTTCTATGGGTGATTCTTAATGTTTTTATGTTTTTGACTACTTCCAGACTTATTTAAGGAGTCGACATGGAGTCTCTTGCTAAGTGAGACTCATATTTTGTCCCAAAGAGCCATAATGACCTTTACAGATTCTACTGATTTGAACAGATACAGAAACAAATACTGATAGAGGATTTATTAGACACCTTTACCTTAGGTATCTTAGATACCTTTTCTTTTCATTTTTTTATTATTAATAATGTTGGTAGCGGAGGCAATGAACTTGTCCCCTAGAGGTTTGGCAGTTTACTTGAACTTCCTAGGCATCCTCTGAGCTCCCCTGTCCTGTGCATTGGCTGTGCTATGCCTTTCCATGTTGGCTGTTGTGCAAACCCTATATACTTTTTTTTTTTAATTTTTAAAATTCTTAAATTTTTTTACTCTTTTTTAAAAAATTTAAATTCAATTAATTAACATGTAGTATATTATTAATTCCAGAGATAAGAGTTCAGTGATTCATCAGTCTTTTATAATACCCGGTATAAACCTCATTTAGCTTCCTTTTCTAGGATGTTACATTATGAAATGTTTCTGGATATTATCAGGTCTGGAGAATAAATACAAATGCTTTATGGTTCCACTGAGCCACGTCTGAGTTTAGGGTTGCCCATGGCAGACACTGTAAAAGCTTGGGACAGACCATGTTTGGTTTCAGTCCTGCATAGTTTTGTTTGAAGATAGGTTATTTGGCAGAGGATGGGCTATGACTGGCTGGACGGCAATTATAATGAAGAACAATAATGATTTTGGGTACTTAAGTAAAATGTCCAAATGTGGAATATGAACAAGTTTAGACCAGACCTACATTCTAGGATGTTTTTTTCTGCTTCATTTATTTTAACAGGAGGACTTTGCTTCTCTTGTTGGTGATGAGATGTTCTGTCCTCTCCCCCCAAAAAGAGTCAAATCCATATGATCCCCATTATTTCTTCCTTGCTGGTCATTCCAGACCTATTTCCCATAAGTTCTTGTCACCTGCTTTGCAGATTACACTCTAGTCTTACCAGATATCTTGCTTTTCTCTAAATAGCTTATGCATTTTTCTGCTTTCAGAACTTTGCTCAACTTACTTTCTCTTTTTTTCAATTCTTTCTCCTCTTTCCTTGCCTCCTCTCCTCTACACTCCCCCCTCCCCTGTGTGGTCCTTCTGCTCTTCACTTACCTGCACAGACACACACATCTATTTCGTCTGCATCTCTGCTTGTTTAGGAGCAGAATCTTCTCTGTAGAACCTATCCAAACCAATCACCTAGAAGGAATCACTTCTAACTTAGCATTTCCCTTGACTTGCATCTTATCACTTAGACTGTGGCTTTTCAGTCTGTGGTTTGTGGTGCAGCTGCGACAGCCTCAGGGAGTGACTAGAAATGCAGGATCTTGAGTCTTGTTTTGAGTCTAGTGAATCAGAATCTCCATTTTACTTAAGATTCCCAGATCATCGTTATGCACATCACTATTCAAGAAGTTCCATCTTAGAATGGATATCTAACTTTGCCTTTCACTTGACTGCCTTTGTGTCAGTGGATTCCGATAGACCCTGTCTAGTGATCGAAACCACTATCTTCTTCACCTTTCATCTGCAGGGCAGGGTGGATGGCTTTGCACTTAGTAGAAGCCCTTCAGTGTGTGTTGTTGAATGAAAGCCTCTGCTTTCAATGAGCTTGGATATGTGAAAGAAATCTATGAATAAAAGGCATTTTCATGATTCTTGTCAGCAAGATATCTTTCAAATGGTCTCAGTTGTGCCATTGCTGTGGTCAGTTTTATAGACCCTGGCACAAAAGGGCTTCCCCAGGATCAAATCTGTTTTCTCTTTTTACTTCTTTGAAAAGTACCCCGATGATGTGGAGTATTTGAGCTTTTAGAAGCTCATGGGAACTCACTGTCCAAGGATTATATTTAAGGCACAGAAAAAATATTTTGTATTGATGTTTTATTAATAGGGTTATACAAATCTGTACAACGGGCATAGTTGTGTATTTGTTTTAAGAATCGGAAGCCTGGGGGCACTTGGGTCGCTCAGTGGTTTAAAGCCTCTGCCTTCCACTCAGGCCATGGTCCCATGGTCCTGGGATCGAGCCCCACATCGGGCTCTCTGCTCAGCAGGGAGCCTACTTCCCCCTCTTTCTCTGCCTGCTTGTGATCTCTCTCTGTCAAATAAATAAATAAAATCTTTAAAAAAAAAAAAGAATCAATCAGAAGCCTGATCACAAGGTCAGAGTAACGTCCAGAGTCAGATTTTTGTACATCTGATCTGAGGAAAATAACATTGTTTTAGTTGATTATATTTGCTTTTTGAAAATTTGGAAAGGGAAAAGCTTCATAATTTCAAAAGGACTTTTATCTCCTCTTAGAGATTCCCTTCAGATTCTTTCCCCCAACATCTCTATCTTGCCCACTGTCCCCGGCATTATTGTTTTTCTTATCCTGGAACTTTTGTCTTCTAGTTTCTACATCTTTGTTTTATAGTTTTCTTATTCATTCCACTCATTTTTCCCATAACCAAACTTCTGTTTTATGTAATTCTGGTGAGGTTCCTCACCCTTCCTAAAATTACTGAGTTTAATTAGTGAGATTACCATAAATATAAATAAAAGTAAGTATAATAAATAAATCTATAAGATAAAACAAATAATTAAACAAAATAAAAATATCAGTGAACATGACAATAAATCAAGTAAAATAAAATAAATATAATCATATAAATAATAATAAGTAAAATAAAAATAGAATAAATAAATAGGCAAGCAGATGATTATTTGGCCTATATAAGAACAAGTCCAGTGAACACCTGCTATTTTTTCCCTGTTATTAAAAACAAATCTTGAATATGTAATGCCTGTTTCATTCATTTTGAGGGGATTATTAAGATTATAAAAATTGTTTGAATATTTCTTTCTACTTATATTCATTAATTTATTTAGAAGATATTTTCTAGTCCTGTGCCTTCCATGTGACATTGTATGGATGTAAAGGAGAATTATTAAAAAACCACAATTTGTTTTGCCTTCAAGCCCTTAAGGTGCTCACAATGAAGTAGAAGAGATGAGACATACATAGGAATAGCCATAGTACAAGGTAGAAAGGGATAAATACTAACAACCATGTAACAAAGTTGTATAGTTTTTATTTAGAGAAAGCCGGGATGTGCAGACATGGAAGGAAATTCATTAGAAACTGAAGGAAGAGTTTCTATGGACTCTGATTACTGTATTCACATCCATATTTTCTCTCTTTCTCTCTCCCTCCATTCTTCCCTCCTTCTCAAGTTCTCTTTGCCTTTCTTCCCTTTTGTCTTCCCATTTTTTGTCTTTGCTGAAGGCATAGAATTCTCCTTTTGGAAGTCATTTTACAAAACTTTTTCATGAGCCTGTCTGTAGGGAAATTTCTTCTTGTCCTGGATGTATCACTCACCATTCATTGGGTTTCATAACTATCAATATTCATTATTTTAAAATTTATTTTTCCTTTTCTTCTTCAACCTTATTTACCTCTTTCTTTTGGTTTTTCTGCCAGTTTGTAATAATGAGTTAGTCTTTTCTCTCATGTGCGTTTGTGTTTTAGTTTTTTTCCCCACTAAAATTAATTTTAGTGAAAATTATAGATTTTATAGTATAGATGTTATAGTTTTATATATAGTTGGGGAAATAGAATTAAGAATTGAAAACTCTCAGCCCAGAAATCCTTTCCACAAACGTAAGAGAGAACGAGAACACTCTTATTATTAAGCAAGCATTAAACCAGAATGTGAAGCACATCACAGGCAACCCACTAAGAGATGGCAAAAACAGTAAGAAATCTCAGCCTTTCCTATGGCCAAGCAGCTGTTGGCATAAACGTTTTCAAGATAAACTACAACTTGTATTCAAGTAGGAGGACTTGTTATCATTTGTCATGCAAATGGCATCCTTTACTTGGTAATTGTTAGTTCATTGGCTTTATCCAAATGAAAAACTTCTCCTGTCTTTAATTTTTTTAAATCTTATTTTATTGTGGTAAGAATACTTAAGATAAGATCTACACTCTTAACCAGTTTGTGTTGTGTACAACACATTATTGCTGACTATAGGTACAGTGTTATACAGCACATCTCTAGAATTCATCTTTCTTAACTGAAACCTTATGCCCATTGATGAGTAGCTCACATTTTCCTCTCCCTGCAGCCCCTGGCAACCACCATTCCTGATTCTATGAAGTTGAATATTTCTCTTATAAATAGAATCAGGTAGTATTTGTCTTCCTGTAATTGGGTTATTTCACTTAGCATAATATCCTCAAAGCTCATCCACGCTGTATCTTATTTCCTTCTTTTCTGTGATCCTGGAATTTCTTCCTTTTTAAGGCTGAGTGGTATTATGTTATATTTATATACCACATTTTCTTTATCCATTCATTTGTGGTTGGACATTTAGGTTTTCTCCACATCTTGGCTATTGTGAATAGTGTTGCAGTGAATATGGGAGTAAAGATACCTCTTTGAGATCCTGATTTCAGTTGGTTTTGGATAAATACCCAGGAGTGAGATTGCTGGATCTGCAGGAAGTAGTTTTGCAATTTAGAGCTGGGAGCCCCACCAAAGTATCTGGTCTCCAACAGAAACTAGAGGCATCGCCTTTATCTTAGATGTTTACATTTCTAAGAAATGGCCCCCAGGTCTTTGAGAAAGACATTTCTGTGTCAGAAGGTGACAGACCTGTCTGGTCTTCAAAAGAATATATACACATAAAGAGAGGGGAAAGTACCTAATAATTGCTAGTTTTCTAAAGTAAATGTTCTGACAAAAGGCAGGGTGGGGCTGGATGGGACTGGGAATCTCTTCCCTTATTTTCAAGGAGAATTAAGCCTTTTTAAAAAATGGTAGGACACATTTTAGTATGTTTAACTAATACAGTTCAGAATTAAAGTCATTTTTTCTGAGTTTGTGATCAATCAGAGATTCAACTGAAGTTTGCCCTTGGCTTCGTATAACAAATTCTATACCTTCATGATGGAATCTGATTTGAAAATTCATTAATATTTTTTAAATTTTTATTTATTTTTTTATTGTGGTTAGGTATACATAAAATTTACCATCTTAACCATTTTTAAGTGCACACTTTTGTGGTGTAAGTACATTCATTGTTACCACCATCCATCTCCAGAACTCTCTCATCATTCCAAGTTTCAACAGAAACAGTACCCTTTAAACACTAACTCCCTATATCCATTGCCTCCAGCCCCTGGCAACCACCATCATTAGCATTTTAACTTACCTATTAAAAACTGTCCGTGAAATTTCAATATCCTGCTTATAGTGGTAAGTAAAGTTCTGTTTGCCCAGCATTTGAAACACAAAGGTGTTTTCTTGGGAAACGAACTGGGAAAAAGGACTCTAAAACCTTTGAATGTGGTGCCCCCGTTTACAAAAGTGATGCTACACTAATTACAAATAATCGAAGTCTGTGCAGTTCCCAGAAAAACACCTCATTTGTGCCACTCCATTACTTGCAAAGTAATAAAAAATGCTTTTCGAGTGAAATATTTTTTGCTTGTAATTCAGGGATTTTACCATTGTCGCCTGGCATTTTCCATGACCTTTGCTCCAGTGAATCTTTACTGTTTTTAATTGATCTTTTGGGTTGTTCTGTGAAGCTCAGTATTGAACACTTCCTTCACACGCGTAGCTCATAGGCTGCCATGGGTGTTGGAGAGAATGATGTAGAAGAAACGGTCAGCAATCTACTGCAATCAGAACCTTATTTAAAACCAACTTGCTATTTGATTGCCGTGATAGCTTGAGTAGGACACTTCACCTTTTTGCACCTAATCTCTTCATCTGTAAAACAGGAAAATTATATTTCTCTCTGAATAAACGCCATGAATATCAAATAAAATAAGACATGAGAAGAAGCACCATGCATATGGTGGAAGCATGACTTACTCCAGTTGAGGTATACAGTAGGGGTTTGGAAAATAGCTGTTGAATGAACAGATAATTGTTCTCAAAGTTAAATTGCCCTGGGGGGTTGGCGGGGGTGGGGGGGAGGGGGCGGTCCCAGGGTCCCTCTGCTCTCCACATAGTCTTGGCTTGGCTTATTCCCTCTCACTCGCTGTTTCCCTCTGGTTCCTGCTCACACCCCTCTCCCCTGACCCCAATCAGGCTTCACGTAAAAACTCCAGAGTTCAGGGTCTGGGGAGTGATAGGAAGGGTCTAGAAGAATGTCTGTCATTCCTCCCATTGGCCTTCCTTTTGAACCTAGATGCTTCCTCAGAGCTTCTGAGGAGTTAGAAATGGCAGTTAGAAATAGGGTCATCCACTGGAACACGTACAGTTAGGAAGAAGGGAGCTTTTTTTTTGCCCAGCAGCAGCAGGCTCGGGGGATTTCACCCTGGCTAAGAAAATAATGGGCTACAATAACGTTGAATCAGATACTGGGAATCCAAATTAAGTAATATTCCGGGGCTGGTTTCCTGTGTAGACACTTGGGCAGGAGCTCATTGGGGTCTCACTTGTTCAGCGTCACCCTGCATAGGATAAATGCAAATGTATGTGGTAGAAAACATAAGCAAGTCCTCCACGGGCAAAGCAGATGACTGTCCCAGGCCATTCTTGTAAATCGTCTGACAGATTTTAGTGAGAAAACACCTCCCTAAAGATAATCTGGAGAAAGAAATGAGTGTTGAGAGACCACAGGTGTAGAAAACAAGTGACAGAAGAACAGTATTTTCTTAGACTGAGAAACAGCCTGTAGAATGACTGTATTCGGGAGACCACAGTCATTCAGTCCCAGGGCACGGAGCACGTTGTGTGTGCACAGCTTCATGCTAGGGCCTGCGAGACAAGCATTCATCAGAGATAGACCCTGTTCTCAAGGATCTCCAGAGGAAAAACTCACAGGCTTAACAGTCGTACAAAGTAGAGAATTACCTTACTTGAACCATAAGGCAAAGTTGTAGGGGGAAAGGATAAATTGTATCGGGCTGAGAAAGGCAGGGACTTTTCATGAAGAAAATGCTCTTGCAAAGTGGTGGCAAAGGACGGGCAGCATTTGTGCACGTGAGGAAGGTAATGCAGGTCAATCCAGACAGAAGGAATGATTGAAGGAGAAGGGAGGCACAGCAGTGATTTGTAGTACCATCTGTATGAGCCTGTGGCCTGCGTCTGGGTTCCGTGAGGAGGGTTTTGGAGAGGGTTGGATGAGAAGTTGTGGCACCAAATCCTGAAGGATCCAGAATGTCCTATGAAGGACATCAGAGAAACAGAATTTAGCTGTGCTGTGTGGGAGAATTGATTTGGTTCTTGTCATCAGTCAGCCATTAACAGTATCCTTATGGCACTCAAAACTCACTTAGACTACTACTGCCTTCTTGTCTGTGATGTGGTGGTAAGCATTGCTTCTTTTGGTTTTGGACAACAAGACTTTGGTGTGATTTTCAAGCATCAGTGGATAGAAAGAAGTATTTACATACAAAAAACCCACCACAACAAAATAAAAACAAACCAAAAACCTAACAGTTTTTAGGTCAGTCTAATGAATACATCCATTTTTCTCATCTTTCTCTTTTTCAGTGAAAGGCAGACCAATTAAAAATAATAACACTTTTACTTTTTCTAGCATATATGAAGGTTACAGAAGTGAAAGGTTATTTGCCAGGTCCCTTTAGTTGTTGACTCCTTTTCTAATTGGAGAAATAAGAGCTTCGCTTTGTTTTCTGACTCTTTATCTGTGGTGTCTTATATTCTGATTTGACAACAGTCTTTAAGCATCCAGAATGCTAGAAGTGAAATCATAATCAACTCCAATTAGCTATACTGACCGAGCATAGCATTGCGGTACTTAAATTCACCAGCATGCCTTATGTCTCATTTTAGCTAGTCATTATGCTATTGCTTCTCCATCAAATTGCCATGGGGATGGCTTAGTAAATTAAAAAATTGATTTGAATTTCCCACTTTTTTCCCCAATTAAGAATTCATGACCCATGCCTCATGAGGAACTTTTAATACTATGCCCTATGTGAGAATTTACAGGAATTCCTCAAAGGTTGCTCTATTGTCAGGTGCCTTACACAGATGAAACCCCTTTTTTTCTGAGGGAACTTCAGTCTGCATTTCTAAACTATGCCAAGAATCCTATTCTAATACTTGGAGATATTTTAAACAAAAAAATTTTTTTTAAAGATTTTATTATTTATTTGATACAGAGAGAGAGCACAAGTAGGGGGAGCTGCAGGCAGAAGCAGAGGAGAAGCAGGCTCCCCAGTGGGGAACCCAATGCAGTGTTTGATCTCTGAAGCCTGGGATCATGACTTGAGCTGAAGGCAGACACTTAACTGAGCCACCAAGATGCCCTTTAAACAAAAATTTTTAAAGTCACTTAAATTAGAAGAGCACGGTAAATGATTCCTAAGTAATTTATTTCCGTGTGCTTTTATTAGCATTCTAAAGGATCTGAGAAGTCCTGTGGAAAAAAAAAAAAAAGGTAACTTTGTAACCTAATTTTTCGTCTAATATTAATCACCTATTATTTCTCTAAAATGAGGACATAGTACCAAAATGTGATTTCTTGAAATCATTCTCTAGAAGCCCTAGCTGAACAATATGGATCAATATGTGGGCTTTGGAGGGTCTAGGTGAATCCTAGAATAAAATAAAAATATCAAGAGCCTTGGATTTAGTAGATATATAAGAACTATGTATTGAATTCATTCTCTACCTACCTGGATTTATGTGAGGATTTTTTTGGTAACTTGTCTGTGTCAACAGAGCTACTACATCTGATACTGTTTTCCTGAATCTGAAGAAACACCGAAGGGGACTGAAATAATAGGACATTAATTCCTGCTGCAGAATGCCAATCTTGCTGACCCTGCGGGGTTATTGCAGAGTGAGATTAATTATGCAGATGTGCCCCCCCAGGCTTTGGAGTTGAAGTACCCTGTTGTAATTCACTGCAGGATCATTCATGTAGCCGGCATATTGATATGATTATTATTCCACCAAGGTTTTATCCGCCCCTAGACAATTACAGAAGCATTTACCAGCATCTCTCATTGACTTCTTATTTAAAATTCCCAGGGCCAAGACAGGCATTCAGGTCCTTTTGTTGGAGACAGCTACAGATCAATGGCAAGAAGCAACATGGGATTTCCTTTAGGACATGACAAATGCTGAGATTGTTTACTAAGCAGAAGATAGACGTTGAGACCCCAGTAGAAAATAGTATTTCTGGCCCCATTTCTCTGACACAAACATTTAAAATAATGGCAGCAAGAAAGGGAGCATATAGTAGAAAGATCATGAGATTTGGGGTCAGGGTGTCTGAGTATGAACACTAGTGTCGTCATTTATTATCTGTGAACCTTTGGGGAAATCACTACTACTTTTTCTGTAAAATGGGGTTGATATTAAATATCAAACTCCTGGCAGTCTTCAGAGGTTTAAGTGAATATATATTTTTATATATCAATATGTAAGCTTTGTGGATGGCAAAGTGTTTTAACAATCTTTATGTGTGTGTGTGCTAATGAGAAACCCCTTCCATTCTTGAACCAGCAGTGTTGGCATAATCAAACATGCATTTACGGCTCCATTGCTTGGGTAATGTGCTAGTAACTGCTGTAATCACCAGTACTGCTACCTAGGGTAGAATGCAGTAACCATGCATTGATATGATTAGCAGCTCCAAGGAGTGTAAGCCCTTGAAATGATGTGCAAAACAAAGTTTCTATTTCTTAGTAGTTTTTATTACTATTAAGATTACTACTAAATACTATTAAGTATTTATTAATAGTTGTTCTTAGTCTGTGCTTTTACGGACTTCAGAACTGTAAGATAATATTTATCCAATTAGAATTTTTCAATAAGTTTTCCTTCCTGTTCTCTGCTCAGTGGCAAAAAGTGAGGCTCGTTTTATTTATTTGTTTTTTAAAAAGATTTTATTTATTTGACACAGAGAGAGATTTTAAGTAGGCAGAGAAGCAGACAGAGAGAGGGGGGGAAGCAGGCTCCCTGCAAGCAGAGAGCTACCCCATGTGAGGCTTGATCCCAGAACCCTGAGATCATAACTTGAGCTGAAGGCAGAGGCTTTAACCCATTAAGCCACCCATGTGCCCCGAGGCTTGTTTTATTTTAATTTTGCCCTAAATGCCTTTCTTCCTATGCGTGGCTACATTTCAGAGTGTTACCTATGTCCAGAGTCCAGCTGTTATTCAAGGAGTCTCTAACCCCGTCCAATCCTGTTTGCCCCCCACCCAAATTAAAATGCAAGGAATTCCATCTTCAGAGCATGTAGCTTGGACTGATTTGTATACTTAATAATAGTATGAGCAAACACAGCTAAAGTGCTTTGTACAGGTAAGGAAATAATAATAGCTAATATTCTTTTAGGCATTTTGTATATGTTAACTCATAATTCTGTCGTAAAACACATGTAGTATATACTGTTATTCTCCCCCATTTTACAGTTGAGGAAACTTAGGCACAGACGGATTAAATAACCTGTACCAATATTCTACCAGTACTCAGGGGCAGAACCAGGGATTGGAATATTTAATTAAAAAAATAGACTTACCTACAGGGTTGTAATTAGCACCATGCATGTGAGAGATCCCTATTAGGCTGTGAGTTCCTGGATGTTCAAATCTGTTTCATCCTTTAGCATTTAATATAGCCTAGTAGGTGCTCAGTTATCATTTATTAACTTTGCATTGGAAAAGCTAATGGTGCAGCCACAAAATCCCCACTTGTATTTTGTGTGTGTGTGTGTGTGTGTGTGTGTGTGTGTGTGTGTGTATTCGTATATGTTCAGCTCTCCTGCTCAATTTTCTTGTCAAAGCATTTAAAACCTTATATTAAGCCCTACTTGAGCACCTCTCTATGAGGACACTGTTTTTTTCTAAGTAGCATATTTGTTGAAAATAGGGTCACTTGAGTTTTTAGTGGTTTATGGATCAGTAGATAATAGCACTATAAAATTCCATCTCATTTTCATTCTGATGAAAGGGGAATTGTATGGTCTTACTTTATTTGCAATAAAGTCACCAAATGCCAAATGCATATGGTAAGAACTATGGCCAGAGCCCCCTCCTCCTTCCCTCCATCCAGAGTGATCTGGTGGACTGAGGTCACATCCCAGACTATGGGACTGGTGGGTGCACATTGCCATCTGTCAGGATGATCCTGGTGTCCAAAAATCCGTGAAAGAAGCCATAGAATTTTCTCAACAGGGACACAGACTCACACAGACTCACACAGTGTTTGTTCATGAGGGAATTTTCTTTAACACTTTAGATCCAGAGAGATGATATTTTCCTTAAGATTCTCTAATTTTGGCTTATGTGGGTTTCCAGAAAGTGGAATATTATCCCTGCATTTCAGTGACAAGACTGGGGGTAGAGGTGGAGAGGATGCCTAATGGCCTGTGTTCTCCAATAGGCAGAATGGCTGAAAGCAGAGGCTGTCTTTCTCACAATTAACAGTATTAGCCTGGTACGTGATAAGTCTTCTGTGAAAGTTCTAAATTAACTTAATGACTTTAACTCTTCTTAAAAAAACCTGATTGTGGAACCCAGAGAATAAAGTTCACTGGCAAAGTCATACAGCTCATTAATGCAAGAGTCAAGATGAGGACCTAGGACCCATTCCTCTTATTTCTCTGCGTAATTGACAATGAAGAGCCCCTAGGTGCTACAGGGTCTGTTTGAGTTGCTGAAGATACTGAAGCTTCCAGGTCCCAGAACACGAAAGCAGACGAAGCTCTGGTTTGATGGATGGTGGCCAGCCAGTCATTTTTTTTCTGTTGGAAGCAGAGATGACACAGAGATGTGCTCCTGTGAAAGGACAGCTGACCGTGTTTTAAGACCAAGTTTTTAAGACGTGGTTGACACCCGTTCAAGCCTAATTTCTGAAGGCAGATTCCCTTTTTAGGCAGTGGATCTTGAGGAGAGCCACAGGACTCACTGTGACATCTGTTTAGACCCACCGTTGGAGGAGAGCGAAACCTCTGGATGGCCTTGAACTTTGCTGAAAAATTGAGTTTGCACGTGCATACGGTGTAAAATAAAAGCATCAGCATCTCCTATTTGCATCACATGTCCCTGTTATGAAGCTTTTCCATAAATAGTATCTAATTTAATCCTTACAGCAGCCTATGAAGTAAATATTTGTAATCCTATCTTATTGATAAGGATACCAGAGTCCACAGTAAATTATCCAAGGGGCACACAGTTAAAGAGTGACCAACAGCAAACTAGAACAGAGGTTGTCTGTGTCCTAGGGGGAGGTTCTTTCTCCTTCCCACAAGTTGCCCTATGCATATATATATATATATATATATATATTTATTTTGTAATAGCATCGGACTATGGATATAAGCTTAGAGTCTTGGTCCAAAAGGGAGGTGAAAAGAAAAACCTAAATAAAACAGATTGGGATGGGCGCCTCCGTGGCTCAGTGGATTAAAGCCTCTGCCTTCGGCTCAGGTCATGATCTCAGAGTCCTGGGATTGAGCTGGGCATCAGGCTCTCTGCTCAGCAGGGAGCCTGCTACCCCCTCTCTCTCTTCCTGCCTCTCTGCCTACTTGTGATCTCTCTCTGTCAAATAAATAAATAAAATCTTAAAAAAAAAAAAAAAAAAAGATCGGGATAGAAATTTCTCAGAGCTCGACAGGAAGTATAGATACTTTTTTAGAGTTTTTAGAAAGGTGTAGTTTACTTTTAGCCAGCGACATGATGAGAGATTACCAGGGAAGTCTGCAGAGTGAAGAAGAAGCTGTGAGAAAGTTTGGATTCACTTCCTTTCCCTAGTAGCCAGTTTAGTTCCAAATTGGGTGACTTTGAGAAACATCTGTATCTTATGGATTGGGGATTGAACTGGGGATTAGGGTTTGGGCTCTCCCCTTCCCTGATTAGATTTTTTACTATCTATAGAGGTATTTCCGGGGGAACCCTAAGAGATACAATGCATAAAAAAGGGGTTCATGGTCAAATAACTTCGCTTAATGCTGCATTGAAACAAGTCAACCAAAATATTTACTTGGCAGATGACCAGAGCCTTTAAAATGCTAATGTGTATGTGAATCTCCAGGAAAGAGCTTTGTGACATGTCACATTTCAAAATCATTTGGCCACATGGTCCTTTGGCAGAAGGCTCACTATGGGATATGATAGTTTGGTAGTTTTCATCATGTACTTTGGTGTGATTATATTATACATGACCATATACCTGTTCTTGTCTCTATTTTTCTGTCTTTTTATTTAGTGCTTGTAAATCTGACCTTGCTCCCAACCGTGAGATCCGTGATTATGAGAACTGTATGTTTGTTTCTCTATAACACACAGTTTCTATTAAAGTCTATGAAATAGGAACTCAATAAATCTTGTTCTGAGCAAAATTTGATTCTGTGGATGCAGAAGCTAGAGTGTACAGTCTTTATGGAGAAATCAATGGAAACTTGGCCACAGTTTTGTTGCCTTTGGCTTCTCTAACAGTGTGTAGATGGTGTCTTTCTCTTGAGAGCCTCACAGGCAGCCTCCTGCTCTCCAGTCCATCCCTTTGAATTAAAGGTTATTGGTGGGATGTTCTTATATGAAATTAAGGGTGGAAACCCGAGATGGCAAAGAAGCTGTTCTATGCTGGGAAAGGTGATGAATTCCCTAACTTGGAAGTTACTGGATCTGAGCCTATAAGGTGATCTGACTGCTTTGTCTCTGTGATGTTTGTGATTTCGCCCAATTCCCTACTTGCACTTCAGATGGCATCATATTTCCCCAGAAGCTTCTTCCTCCACTCTCACATGCTGTGAAATGTCTCTGGTATAGCACTGTTCTCTAGGTTCCGGGTGTTTCTGTGTTTCAGGACTGTAAGCTCCAGGACGACAGGGGTGTTTTCCTCTCCTCATCTGCCTTCAGACTGTGTCCAGGGCTTGATAAATATTTGTTGAGTGAATTGGAAGAATCTTAAGCATATTCCTCATAAACATTCTTACCCTCCAGCATTAAAACACCCTGAAATGATTCTCCATCATATTCTGTGTTGGATTTTTAATTTTAAGCTATTTCTTGATTTAAAAGGTTAAATTGTTACTCTGTACTTTTCTCTAACCTCTCCATGTTTTTTTTTTGTTGTTATTTTTTATTTTTTTAAAGATTTTTAAAATTTATTTGAAAGTGAGAGAGAGAGAGAGAGAAGAAGGTGGGGCAGAGAGAATCTTAAGCAGACTCTGAGCTGAGCGCAGAGCCCAACACGGGGCTCAATCTCACTACCCTGAGGTCATGACTCTGTGCTGACCTGATATCATGACCTGAGATCACGACCTGAGCTGAAACCAAGAGTCAGATGCTTAACTGACTGTGCCACCCGGGTGCCCCTCTCTCCCTGTTGTTAAACCACTCTTTAACTTAAGTCAAGCAAAAGTTTTTCCATAATACTTTAAAGAAGCATAACATACTAACAGTAAAATACACAAATTCTAAGTGTACAGATTGGTGAATTGTTATAGACACATGATCATGTAGCCATCACCTGGCTACAAAATAGAATATTATCAGATCTTAGAAGACTTATTCTTGCCCCTCTCTGTCTGTATGCCCAAGGCAATTGAGGTTCAGATTTGAATTAAACAATAATAATTGCCTATAATTTCATAACAAAAACCAACATCATAGCACGTTATATTAGTATAGCCCTGTATAATTACAACGTCTCTATCTGTGTATTGCATCATTTGGTCCTCTGTGACCACCTCATAAGATAGTCATGGCAGAAGCTTTTACTTCCATTGAAAAGAAATGAAGTATTAGAAGACTAGAGAAGGAGAACCTCCTGGACCATAATTTCTCCAAGTTCAAATTTAATTATAGAGGATATCATAACAATCCTAGCTTTTTCTTAAGTTACAGAGGCTGGACTTAAAACCGCTTTCAGTCAGGAGATTGTCTTCTCTGAAATATCTAGGGAATAGGGCACTAAGTTTGGACCTGGTACATGCAAAGGGTAGGACATGGGAAGTTTTGCCCAACGGTCAATGGTCAACTTGAACCAAGTAACTTGGGTTCTTCTTTTGTAAATAATATTAATGGTAGCTCACATTGGTCTATTGCTCCACAGTTTCTCAAGTTTTTCACATTTATTATCTGATTTAATAAGAGCTAATAATATTTAATAAGAGCATTTGCTGAGAGCTTCTTATGTGCCTGGACGGTGCTAATTATCAAGTTTATTCCTCCCAAGAAACTAACAAGGTGGGCATTAGTTTCTATCACTCCTACCATACAAAATTCCTACCTCAGTCTCTCTAAGTACAGAATACTTAACAATCAAATTGTCCACACACTAGGAAAAGGATACAATAGAACACTCTCCTTGTCCCCATTAAGAAGTATCCATGAGGGGCACCTGGGTGGCTCAGTAGGTTAAAGCCTCTGCTTTCAGCTCAGGTCATGATCTCAGGGTCTTGGGATCGAGCCCCACATCGGACTCTCTGCTCAGCGGGGAGCCTGCTTCCCGCTCTCTCTCTGCCTGCCTCTCTGCCTGCTTGTGATCTCTCTCTCTCTCTCTGTCGAATAAATAAATAAAATCTAAAAAAAAAAAAAAAAAAAAAAGTATCCATGAACACCTAGCATGTCAGTCTTAAATTAGTCATCAAAGCAGTGACCAGTTTATAACTCTGAAGTGGTTGTTGTGAATCTTTCCCTCCTCCTCTCTCAGGCTATTCCAGATCAAACAGTCAAACATGAACTCCAAGTGTAGTGCTCTTAAGATTTCTTTCACCTTTATCTCACTGAAAACCTAGTTCTAGTTTTCTCTTATGAAGGATGAGACTTGATCGTATTTCTTCCCTCACCCCACAGAGCTTGTTGCTATTCAAAATATTTAAGAACAAAAGGAAATCAATCTGCCCCACTTTATTCCAAACTTCTAAAGATGGCAGGTGGTATATTATATATGTCCTCTCAGAGTTCCAAACACTTTGAAACTATTTAGTGACAAAGGGAAAGGCAATATCTAAGAGGAGTGTGCTAATGTTTTCTGGAGTGAACTTTGACTTTGCTGTTGTATCAAGGTTAGCGACACTGGCTTCATATGCTGAAAGTTGGGACATTTCATTGATCTTTCTGTGTGCCTCTACTCATGGACTTTTCTGGAACATTCAGTACTTAACAACAGGACAGTGTTATTTTCAAAGTAAATGTTGAAAATAGAAACCATATTTAGGTTAAAACAACTTTCATTTATTTAAACTGTCTAAAAGGGTTCACAAATCATTTGTGAAGCTTTTAAAAAGGAAGATTCATGCCACTTAAAAATTTTTTTTTAATTAACATACAATAAAATTGACTTTTTTTTAAAAGTACAGCTCTATGAATAATACACGTATAGACTCATTTAATCACTGACCCAGTCAGGGTATGGAGCTCTTCTATCCCCCAAAGGATGCTTTTGTGCTATGCCTTTCTAGTTAACAACTTCCCACTCACTACCTCTAACTCCTGATCTGTTCTCTGTCATTCTAGTTTTGTCTTTTTGGGAATGTCTTTTAAATGGAATTAGACCTTTGGTAACCCGTTGAGACTGGCTTTTTTCCACTTAACATAATGCCTTTGAGATTCATCCAAGTTGTTTTTATGGACAGCTCATTGCTTTGTATTTCTGAAAAGTAGTCTGTTTTTCAGATGTACTAGAGTTTATCCATTTGCCTGTTGAAGGACATTTGAGTCGTTTCTAGTTTCTGACAATTAATAACAGAGTTGTAGTAAATATTATGTACAGGTTTCTGTGTGAACATAAGCTTACAGTTCTCTTGGGTAAATACCCGGGAGTGGGATCTGATGGCAAGTGTATGGTTGTTTTCCAGAGAGGCTGTGCCATTTTGTAGTCCCAGCAGTAGGATGGTTTCAGCAACTCTGTATTCTCTGAACCACTCAGCATTGCCAGTATTTCTTACTTTAGTGATTCTCAAAGGTGAGTAGTGGTATCTAATTTTGTCCTTAAATTTTCATTTCCCTTAATGGCTGATGATGTTGAACATTCTTTCCTGTGTTAATCTACCTTCTAAATATCCTTTTCAAAGTAAAATGTCTCTTTAAGACTTTTGACATTTTAGGATCAGTCTGTTAAGCATCTGACTTTGGCCCAGGTCATGATCCCAGAGTCCTGGGGTCTAGCCCAATGTCAGGCTCTGCTCAGCAGGGAGCCTGCTTCTCCCTCTCCCTCTGCCTGCAGCTCCCCCTGCCTGTGCTCTCTCTCTCTGTCAAATAAATAAATAAATGAATGAATAATCTTGAAAAAAAGACCTTTGACATTTTAAAATTGGGTTATTTAGATGGGTAAAGACTAGGTGGAGTTTGTACACATACCCATACACAGAATGAAATTTTACCATTCAGGACAACGTGGGTGGATGTAGGGGGTATTATGCTAAGTGATATAAGTCAGACAAAATAAGGCAGATACTATTTGACTTCACTTATATTTGGAATCTAAAATATAAACAAAAACAGAAGTAGATTTACAAATACAGAGAACAAACTGGTAGTTATTAGAGGGTGGGGGAATGGGCGAAATAGGTGAAGGTGATTAAGAGGCACAAACTTCCAGTTATAAAATAAATAAGTCACAAGGCTGAGAAGTACAGTATAAGGAATATAGTCAATATTGTAGTAACTTTGTATGGTGACAGATGGTAACTACACTTAGCATGGCAAACATTTGGTAATATATATACTTGTCAAATCACCATGTTGTGTACCTGAAACTAATATAATATTTGTCAACTGTACTTCAATTTAAAAAAAAGTTGGGTTGTTTATAGTGTGATTCTTACAACTTTATTATTTTTTTACAAAATGTTCTTCAGTATTTAAGGTATGTCTCTTTCCATATAAGTTTTAAAATCAGTTTGTCTAGATCTATAAACAAATCTTGCTAAGATTTTTTTATTGATATTTTATTAAGTCTGTCAATTAATTTGGGGGGAGAATTGACATCTTTTCTATGTGGATTCTTTCAATCCATGAATATGGTATGTGTCCTGCATTATTATCTATTACCGCTATAATAAATAACCAGAAACTTATGATGTAAAACAACATTCATTTATTATATCACAGTTTTTTGTGAGCCAGAAGTTCAGATACAATGTTCTTTTCCTGGTCTTACAAGGTTAAAATTAAAGTGTTAGCCAGGGTGTGTTCCTTTCTGGAGGCTCTTGGGAAGAATACAGTTCCAAAGTTGGGCAGAATTTTTTTGAAGTTTTTATTTAAATTCCAGTTAGTTAGCATACAGTGTAATATTAGTTTCAGGTATATAATAGAGTGATTGAACAATTCCATACAGCACTGGGTGCTCATCACAGCAAGTGCACTCCTTAATCCCCATAACCTACTTAACTCATTTCCTTACCCACCTCCCTTCTGATAACCACCAGTTTGTTCTCTATAGTTGAGTCTGTTTCTTAGTTTGCCTCTCTCTACTCTTTCTTTCTCTCTCTCTTTTTCTTTTTTTTTTTAAAGATTTTATTTATTTGACAGAGAGAAACACAGGAGAGAGGGAACACAAGCAGAGGGAATGGTAGCGGGAGAAGCAGGCTTCCCGCCGAGCAGGGAGCCCGATGCGGGGCTCAATCCCAGGCCCCTGGGATCATGACCTGGGCCGAAGGCAGCCGCTTAACGACTGAGCCACCCAGGCGCCCCTCTCTCTCTTTTTCTTCCCTTTGCTCATTTATTTTGTTTCTTAAACTCCACATATGAGTGAAATCATATGATATATTTGCCTTTCTCTGACTGGATTATTTCACTCAATGTAATACTATTTAGCTCCATCCACATTGTTGCAAATGGCAAGATTTCATCCTTTTTTATGGCTGTATAATATAATACATATATTATATATATATAATTATATATATATCCCACACAGTCTTTATCCATTCATCACATTCATCAAGCAATGGACACTTGGGCTGTTTCCATAATTTGGCTATTGTAAATAATGCTGCTGTAAACATTGGGGTGCATGCATCCCTTTGAATAGTATTTTTATATTTTCTGGTAAATACCTTGTAGTGAGACTGCAGGATCATAGGATATCTTGATATTTAACTTCTTAGGAATACTATTCTGTGCAGTGACTGCACCAGTTTGCATTCCCACTGACAGTGTGAGAGGGTTCCTCTTTTACCACATCCTCAAGTTGTTGGCAACATTTTATTCCCTATGCTGTAGGCTGTAGGTACCTTTTCTCTTACTGGCTATCAGGTTGTCAGCTGAAGGTCTCTCTCAGCTCCTGAAGGTCACCTACATTCCTTGATAGCTTGCTACATTTATCTTTATCAAAGCCTTTGGGTTCTTTTTTGCTTCACATTTCTTTGATTTATCTGTCTGTTGCATCTCTCTCACTTTAACCAGAGAAACTTCTTTGCTTTTAAGAGTTGATGTGACTAGATTGAGCCCATGTGGATAACCTAGTATAATCTCCATATTTTGGGGTCCATAACTTTGATTATATTTGCATAGTTCTTTGGCTAAGTAGGGTAACAAAACAGGTTCTAGGAATTTAGGGTATGGGTCCATTTTGCCAACCACATATTTCTATTTATTTAGGTCATTTTTTATTTATTTTGTTAACATTTTGTATATGTCAGCATACAGAACTTTCACATGGTGGTTAGACTCTTGTGTAGCATTTCTTTTTTTACTTGTTGTAATGAGTCTTTTAAAAGTTTTGTTTTCCATTGTTATTGCTAGTCTATAGTAATTAATTTTTGTGTTAACTATGTATGCTGTAACTATACTCATTTAGTTCTTTTTTTGGTAATAGATTCTTTAGGATTTTCTATGTTGGATATTGCATCATCTGTGAATAGACTTATTGTACTAGTTAAGACTTCCAGTATGATGTTGAATAGTAATACAAATGAACATCCATGCTTTGCTCCTCATCTGAGTGGAAAAGTATTCAAGTTTTCAGCATTTTTTTTTTAAA
Source organism: Procyon lotor (assembly GCA_028646535.1). Classification (NCBI taxonomy): domain Eukaryota; kingdom Metazoa; phylum Chordata; class Mammalia; order Carnivora; family Procyonidae; genus Procyon; species Procyon lotor. Next base: position 119,622,776 of record CM053603.1, read on the forward strand.
TTTAATTTTATTTTTTCAGTACTCCAAGATTCATTGTTTGTGCACCACACCCAGTGCTCCATGCAATATGTGCCCTGTGATATTAGATGTAGGTGTTTTTGGTAGATACTCTTTATTAGTTTGAGGAAGTTCCCATCTATTCTTAGTTTGCTGAAGCTTATATCATGAATGGGGATACTGAATTTTGTCAAATGTTCTTCTTGCATTGATATAATCATGTGGTTTTGTTTTTTTAGATTTTTCAAATACTGAATCTAGACTTGCATATCTGAGATCATCTGTTTGGTTTTGGGATATCTATACATTTATTTTCTTATGCTATCTGTGGCAGAGTTTAGAATCAGATTAATGTTGTATGTCATAAAATGAATTGGTATCTGTTTAGTCTTTTATTCTCTGAAAGAGATTATGTAGAATGATGTTACTTATTTTTTAAATGTTTGATAGAATTCACAGTGAGATCATCTGGAGCTTGGAAATTTCATTTTTGTAAGGTTTCAAACTGCAAATTTAATCTTTAAAAATAATTATAGGACCAATAAGATTATTCATTTCATTTTGGATGAGCTTTGATAGTTTGTGGGTTTTGAGATATTGGTACATTTCATCTAAATTGTGAGTTTATGTGCCTAGAGAATTTAGTATTCTCTTATTACCATATTAATGCCCATACGATCAGTAATGATGTAACCTTTTTCATTTCTGATATTAGTCATATGTGCTTTTTTTTTTTTTTTCTTTTCTTCATGGTTTACCTGGCTAGAGGTTTAGCAGTTTTGTTGTTGTTCTTCAAAGAACTAGCTTTTGGCCTCATTTTTTTTTTCTCTTTTAAAATTTTTGATCTCTACTCTTCATTATTTCCTTCATTTTGCTTGCTTGTTTTATTTGTCTCTTCTTATTCTAGGTTCTTTCTTTTTTTTTCTTATTCTAGGTTCTTAAGGTAGAATAATAGATTATTGACTTGAAATTTTCTTCTTTTCTAATATAAACCTTGTAATACTACAAATTATCCTCTAAGCACTACTTTAAATGCATCCCACACATTTTGGTATGTTGTATTTTCATTTTTGTTCAGTTTAAAATATTTTCTAATAGTCATCTGTTTTAACCCATGACATTGTCTAGACACAGAATTGGCCCTTGAACAGCCTGGGTTTGAATTGTGCAGATCCACTTATATACAGATTTTTTTTCAATAAATGTACTACAGTAATGTGAATGTATTTTCTCTTCCTTATGACTTTCTCAGTAAGATTTTCTTTTCTCAGGGCACCTGGGTGGCTCAGTGGGTTAAAGCCTCTGCCTTTGGCTCAGGTCATGATCTCAGGGTCCTGGGATTGAGCCCAGCATTGGGCTCTCTGCTCAGCGGGGAGCCTGCTTCCCCCTCTCTCTCTGCCTGCCTCTCTGCCTACTTGTGAGCTCTCTCCCTCTGTCAATTAAATAAATAAAATCTTTAAAAAAAAAAAAAAAGGACTTTCTTTTCTCTAGCTTACTTTATTGTAAGAATATAGTATAAAATACATATACAAAATATGCATTAGTTATGCATATCAATTATTTAATAATTAGTATTAAATAATATCGAATAATTTGAAATCAAATAATTTAATATTAAATAATTAATATTAAAATATTAATTAATGTGACTTTTTGTGTTATTGGTAAGGCTTCCAGTTAACAGTAAGCTATTAGTAGTTAAGTTTTAAGGAAGCTAAAAGTTATGCATGGATTTTTAACTGAATGGCTGACACCCCTAATCCTATGTTGTTCAAGGGTCAACTATATATTCCTTAATATCTAAATGTTTGGATATTATCCTGTTATTTTTCTTTTATTGGCTTCTAGTTTAATTCTATGGTTAGAGAATATATGTTCAATTATTTTAAATTTGTTAAGGTTTGATTTATGGTACATGACATAGCTGATCTTAGTGAATGTCCTATATGTACTTGAAAAGAATGTGCTATTACTTAATTTTGGAGTCCTCATATAATTGTTTTATGCATTCTGCCCAGGTTTATAGCTGCATTCATTGAGAGAAGTAGAGTGGATTATGCTTACTTCATTTTATCCAAATTAGCGTCTTCCATTTCACTTTGCCGATACTTTTGTTTTTTTTTTTCTGACACTTCTGATTATTGATAAATATTCTTTTCTGAAGTATTCTTTAGACAAGGGTCCATTAATGGTTCAAAAAACTATCAACTAGATAAAAGATTGATGGTGAAAATAACTTTGATTTCTCAGTGGATTTATTAAGATGGTGTTTCAGCTCTCCTTTTCTATAAAATGAGTTAACTAATAACTTGTCCTATGCCCTTTAGAGGCCTGTTTGTCATCTTAGGTGAGCATACGTACAAGATCTGCTCAAACTTTATTAGTAAGTTAGAGAAGTAAGTTAGATACAGTTGCTGGCTTTATCAAAACGTGAGGACCTGGATGGGTCAGAGCTCAAGGAGGGGATTTGGCTGCAGGGCTGACCCAGCATGGAGATGAACTTCTAGGATTTGTGGCTTGGTGTTAATGACCAGGTTTTCAGTGGACAGACCATAGCAAAGGACATCTGTCCACCAGGAATGAAGCAGGTGATAACAGCTTGGTGGTTACAGGAGGCTTGTCCAGCTTGGCAAGACCTTACAAAATTCAGGGGACAAAACTCAGGCTTCTGGAAGAGTGCTGAAAAGCAGCAGGTTGAAGGTCAAAGCCCCAGCTAGGTTGATGGGCTTCAGAGAGTGACTGGGATCTGGGTATGGGCTATATGTGGAATCAGGAAACTTAGGGAGAAATCCAGCCCTATGGCCTGGAGAAATGTGCAGAAGGAAGGCAAATGTGATTCACAGATAATTCCAGCCTTGGGGCAGCAGACCTACTTTTAGCCTGTCACCTGTGGGCCAGCTGAGAGAATCACTGGTCAGGGCTGACGCAGAGGTAAGGAGATCCTGAAGCTTATTAAACCTTGAGAATGCAGGCAGTGGAATGATTCATAACCAGGAGTTACTGTTAAAGTGGTGACCACACGTCAACAATCATCATTAATATTGTTGTGGGTTACATGCAAATGAGTATATTTGAAATTCTTTGCCAGGTAGTATAGACATCCGAGTTGATATACCAGGAAACAATGGAATTAAATATGAGAGAAGTACTCAGACCTAAGAGGGGACATATGAAAATGATTATACAGTAGGTAAAATGGATAGTGTGGAAAAGGCTGACGGAATTTATTTTTGTTAAGTTGCAATCATCTGAAGCAAGGGCAGAGTCTGTTAAACACCATGGCAATAATCTAAAGCTAGGTTGTAATTCAGACCAGGAGAAACCATGTGTTATTAGGCAGATCCCTTTGCTTTCTGACAGCTTCTCCATCTCTGAAAATATCCAGCAGCCTCTCTCCTCAACAAATAAGAACCAAAAATGTATGACTAGTCACAATAATAAAATTCCGAGAGAGAATGCAAGACGATGTTAAATGAACAAGCCAACCTCCTCCCACTAACCTTGGTACCTTTGGTTTGTCAAAACCAGCCTGCACAATCACATTTCCTTCTCAGTCTCCTTTATTCTAATTCATCACAGGACAGGACTGACCCTGGATTCGTGTTTGCACACAGGTTATCTTTAGATTGTCTTTACCTTGGTGACCTGACTCCTTGCTGCCACAACATAATCCAGTTACCCAGGGGAATACCAATTAAGGCCCTCAATCACACTAATTAGAATGTCTTCTAAGTGTTGCCCTAGGAATTCAGCAGCTTATAAACAGGCAAATTGGGAAAATCTAGAGGTGCGAGTTTTGTTGTGTTTTGTTTTCATAGCCGAAAGCAATTTGGGAGGTAGAGTGCTTTAGCACAGTTGACTATTGGAGCTGAAGTTACTGTGCCCTGAATCTTCAATGAAGTATCTAGTTGTTCTCCAATGACAATGATTAATGCAGAATTATTAATTACTTTTATTAATGAGTTAGATGAGGACATAGGTGGCATGCTGATCAAGTTTATAGATGACACAAAGCTAGGAGTTAAACAATTATTTTGATGACAAGCTCAGGAGACAAAATGATTTCAACACAGAATTTAGTGGCAATCCCTGTGACACATGCCCAGAAGAAATGATCTCCAGCAGGCACAATTCAATGATCACATCAGTCTTCTAATCAGAAACCTTCAGTGGTTCCCTATTTTCAGTGTAAATTAAATCCCAAGTCCTATGCTGTTCAAGGCCTTGCCATATTCTGATTCTAATACTCCCTGCCTTCCTACAAAGTCTTCTATAGTTCTTTTTACGTTGTGCTTGAGCCAAACTGAATTATTTACAGACTATTTCCTTTTTATGTTCCATGCTTTCTCTGAACATTATTCTGCATGGAGTTTCTTTTCCCCACTTTCCTTCTGTTTCAATTTAGTTCTTGCTCAATCCAAAACTACCTCTTGTACTTAGTCTTCTTTCATTGCCTTGGCTGGAATAATCTCTTTCTCTTACTAATCTTCAATAACACTTATCTGTTCCTCTCTGTGTTTATCACTGTTTACTTTGTATCATCACTACTTAGGTACCCATTTTAAGTCTCTGCTAGATCTGCTTAGTGCTCTACCTTCTGTCTGAGAAATCTTTGCGTGTCTTACAGTGCCCCGTGCGTGTCTTCTTCATAGTTGATGATGATGAAGTAGTTTATCTCCTCTCCTGGGGAGAATTGCCTTTAGAGAAGGCTCTACCTCTTGCTCACCAGAAGCCCCTGCAATTGTATCAAAGAGACAAATTGTATTAAACAGAAAGTGCTTCACACATGTTTCATTGAATAAATGAATGACTGATGGAAGAGTTCCTTAGGTTAATGGTGTAAGAATTGGAAGAGAATGATGGTGGTAAGAAAGAAACCTTTAATCTCTGAGATAAAAATGGCTGTTTAGGATATAATAAACTCACTTGTCACTTTTGAACTGTCGTGCTATAGAAGGAAGCACAAAATGACCTAGAGATTTGTGTGGTCAAGAGAGGTGACTGCTGTTGGAAATGTGCATTGTCCTTTAAAGTGACCATACACTCTGGATTGCTTAGGTTGTACTAGTTTATACCTTTTGTTTCCGTGGCTCCTTCTTACAGATGTCTCATTTTAAGTGCTATTATCTGGCCACCCTATTTATCAAATACGTCTTTGACCTTTTCAGGGTGGTGGGTCCCTTTGGTGGTGAAACTTATGCCATAGGCTTATGTTTGCCAAAGGTGGGTATAAATCTCATCTCTGGCACTTACTAGAAACGTGATCAGGACAAGTTACCAAGATGTCTGTAAGAACTCTTACGTGGCTGCTCTGTTCAAAATAGCCACAGTCTTGAATATAGAATTTTTCAGTAATATCCAGGTCTCAGTATTTATAACCCTATCAAGATTTTATCAGGGGGAAGATATGTCTAGGGCAGTAGGGAAATAAATATTTCACCGAGTTGTTAAATCTCTAGGTTTTCCATATTAGAGATCACACAACCAAATATTAGGGTAGAGTTCTTGCCTACTTGGCTGTTTCAGGTTATTAATAGAAAGGCTAAAGGTCACAAAAATTGGTCTGCAGCCTCATCATTTGTCTCTTCCAGGGAGAAGAGGAGCGCAGGCACAGTAAAGTATGAGGTTTAGATATTTCCTTTTACTCTAATTTCAGAGTGTGTAGTGGACTGTAGACAAAGTCTTCATCCAGGATTTCTAGACTTTCTAGTCATCCATAAGAAGGAGAAGTGTCTGGATCATAAAATATTTCCAATTGGGAACAGACCACATGATGCTAAGGAGGAGAAGTTCAAATTTATCTGCCAGAAATATGACTCCTGGTGAAAAAAAATCAAGAGGAATATTTCCTTAAGTAGGCAGTTGTAGTTGAATGATTAAGAGATAGTTCTGGAGCGAGAGTACTGAAACTTAATCATTATTCTCCCACTTTCTAGGCAAAAGATGTTGGTTGTGTTATTTAAACCTGTCTTAGTTTCCTTATCTGTAATATGGGTGTTTAAAAAAAAAAAAAAAACCAACCAGGGGCACCTGGGTGGCTCAGTGGGTTAAAGCCTCTGCCTTCGGCTCAGGTCATGATCTCAGGGTCCTGGGATCGAGCCCCGCATCGGGCTCTCTGCTCAGCGGGGAGCCTGCTTCCTCCTCTCTCTGCCTACCTGTGATCTCTCTCTGTCAAATAAATAAATAAAATAAAATAAAAAAACAAAAAACAAACAAACAAAAAACAACAACAAATGTCTTATTGGTTGGTTCCTGCAATTAAATTTGTTAATATTGTAAAGATGCTAGAATAGTTCCTCGTCCACCGTTAGCTGGTGTATGCAGTAATTATTACTTAATCTCTTGAGAGTCGTAAGTACTTTCCCTTAACTTTGTATTTATGTTGACAGGATGGGACTTCTGTGGTGTGTGATGAGTCTCTACTTCTATGGGATCCTGCAAAGTGATGCCTCAGGTAAGTGAATAGCTTTTGATAATCTATTAAAATATGAATTATCTATAGGGTAATGTGGCGACTCTTTTTAAAAAGTGAGTTAGGACTACATAGTGTTTATATCCATTGTCTTCTGTGGTACCACAGAATCATAGAATTTTGGTGACGATACCTCTAGTCTTCAGGGGACACAATGTACTTGGAGCATTGGTCTGGTATGTATAAATATAGGAATTTTCCATCACCTTCACATCCAAACCAACTGGAATCCTACTCCTCTCCTTTTACCTCAGGTCTGGTGGGAAAAGAAATGGTGATGGTAGCGTGGCTCTGTTTTCCAAACTTCAGCCAGTGGTGGAGGAGGCATTGAAGCTAACAGTCTATTAAGACCTTTTAAGAACAAATGGATAACGATGGATTTCTATCATACTGCTTCTATCTAGGAGAGAAAGGAGCTACAATTAGGCTCATTTTTTCCCCCCATTTGGACGTTGCTTCTTAAGAGAAACCAGCAAAGGGGCACCTGGGTGGTTCAGTTGTTAAGCATCTGCCTTCGGCTCAGGTCATGTTCCCAGGGTCCTGGGATCGAGCCCCGCATCGGGCTCCCTGCTCAGCGCATCGGGCTCCCTACTCAGCAGGAAGCCTGCTTCTCCCGCTACCATTCCCTCTGCTTATGTTCCCTCTCTCACTGTGTTTCTCTCTGTCAAATAAATAAAATCTTTAAAAAAAAAAAAGAGAAACCAGCAAAGCTTGAGTTTAGTAACCAAACTCAGTCATCATCGGTCTGGATCATATGAAATCAGAATCACAAGGGATTTGAAAATCCATCTTTTCAGAGCTCCTCTCATCTCCAGAATTACTGCTCAGGACCAGACTGTGGTAACTCCAACTAGCGATCATCTCATTGCAGTCCATATGTCTCTGGACTAATCAAGTTCTTAGAAAGTTTTTAATATATATAATTGAAATTTATTTCTGTCATTTCCACAGTTCTCCGGTTCAACTGCTTGATTTTAGTAGAAAATACTCAGTCCAGTGGCTCTCTAATTTTAATTCAGGGAACCTAGATATCTTCATTGGAAAAAACTTCTCATGTATAATTCCCCTAAAGACCGCGGGCAGTACTTTAAATATGATTACTTTAATTCCTCTTCTGGTGAGAGGTCTTCAGAAATGTTAAAATAGTGATCATATAGCCATGACAGTGTTTTCCAATATATTCCTTCAATTGTTCTTCACATGGCATGGATTGGAGCCCTTCTCATCCTGATTATCTTTTCTGGGTATGTTTCAGTTTTCCTATACCACTGAAAGCATTTAATGGAAACCAAAAATAAGACTGAAAGAGGGGTATAACTAGGAAACAATACAGCTCAAAGCTGAGAGAAGTAGAGATAACTTCCAACCTTGTTGACTCTTTTCACATGGAAAGCGTATTTCCTAATCTGGCTGGTATTCAGCTGGGATACACTAGTACACAGATCTCCTGGCTATTTAGACCAGCATCTGCCCTGTTTGACTTGAGTGTCCCATTTGACTGGTCAGGAACAGTGATGTGCTGATTTTTTTTTTAAAAGATCTTTTAAAATTATTTATTTGAGAGAGAGAGAGCATGAGAGGGGAGAAGGTCAGAGGGAGAAGCAGACTCCCTGTGGAACTGGGAGCCCAATGTGGGACTCGATCCCAGAACTGTGGGATCATGACCTGAGCTGAAGGTGGTCACTTAACCAACCGAACCTCCCAGGCGCCCCCTGATATGCTGATTTTTAAATATGTTAACTATAACCCCTGATTATTATTAGTTCTTATTTGATTTGATTCAGTGCTTGCATATTATCTGCTTTCAGAGGCCTTACTTACTTACTTAGCTAATCTAGCCCTCCCAATCACACATCTCTGTATCTACCTCTAGTTTCCTTCCTGACTCAACTCATCATTTCTTGACACTATATTAACTTTTTCTTGTCTCCTCTTCCCCCGCTTTTCCTTCTTTCTCTTCTTTTCCTTCCCATCCTCCTCCTCTCCTTTCTTTTTCTCTCTTTCCCTCCTTCCCTTTCTCCTTCCCTCTCTATTTCACTGCTTGTAAACTGTCCAAGGACAGGGACTTATCCTCTTTGTTTGTTACCCAAATACTTGGAATAATGATTGGCACATAGACACATAGTAGGTGTGTACTCATTCTCACTCACTCTCTCACTTTCTATCCATATATTACAAGTGGATGGATATATATTTCATTTCACTTTTTGCCAAAATTGGCCAATTTTATAATGGGACTTGTTTGGATTCTTGCCAGTAATTCATCAATGTAGTTTTATGTCCTGCCTTACCTTGAAGGCAAAGGGAGAGGTGATCGTGTTATTCTTGTTGAGAGATGAGTGACATCCCAGAAGTTTCTGGGTGCTGGTGTCTCCCCAGCAGTCCTGGCATTGTTGCCTTTCTGAATGACCTTTACTGTAATCCATCCAAGGAGAACCCCTGCCCCCACCGCAAATGCTATTGGAAAGTAAGCTTTCTACCCAGGAACTGTGACTCATAATTCTGCCAGGGAAGCTGATTTCTTGAATAAGATAAGTTCTCATACCAGCCCCATTGAGTCACCATGGGAGCAGGAAACATGTTGTAATCCCCTCAGCCCATCTGGCACATACTCATTTGCCTTCCTTATGAAAAGGTATATTGTGTCTGTGTCAGTGATGCACTTCCTAGTTGGAGGAAGAGAAACAAAAAGGAAGCGTTGTTGACAAAAATAAAAGGGACTACTAACTCTGGGCTACTAGGGGACAGAAGGGACCATTGCGTATTTTGAGGGAATCAATGAACCACTCGTGCATCAAGGTATCACTTCTTACAATGATGTAGATGCTGGCCGAATTGTTGGCCTTTCATGAGGTTCTTGCTTTGCTTTAGGTACCCATGTTAATGGAATCACAGATTGATGTGAAGAACAAAGGAGAAGTAACCAGAAAACTCTAAAGCAATGGACATGCATATGACACTGAGTAGGAGTTTTGTCTGGTTGTTCTGGGCCCTTCTATGTGGACCCTTCTCTTAAGGGAAGCCCCGCGTTTAAAAAAGAGGCCATATGTACATAAGAGCTTTAGTTCCATGCAGTTTTATTTCTTTTTTTCTCTTTTTCTTTTTCTTTTCTTTTTTTTTTTTTTGAGAGAGAGTGGGAGAGAAATAGCATGTACATGAGTGGGAGTGGGAGGTGGGGTGCAGAGAATAGAGGGATGGAGAGAGAGAGAGAGAGAATCAAGCAGACTCACTATGGAGTATGGAGCCCAATGTAGGACTCGATCTCATGACCCTGAGATCATGACCTGAGCCCAAATCAAGAGTCAGCTACTCAACCAACTGAGCTCTCCAGGCACCCCCCATGTAGTTGTTTTAAGTGCAGTGAACTGGACTTTAAGGCCTGGGATTCTGACTCTAGAACATGGTCTTTCTTGTAGTAGTACTGTGGTTTCCTTATTTCTTCAGGAAAGAAATTTTCATCTCAGGTGTCCCTAAAAGTAAATACTTAAAAGCAAGCGTTTACTTTTAAGGAATTAAAGCTTGGATAATTATAATGGTGATAATATAACTATAATGTGATAGTTATGTGGTAATAATAAAGCTTCCTTTGCTGAGAAAGCACTTTGCATTTTACATTTCAATGTCATTTGACTCTCACACCCAAACTATAGAGTAATCAGGCTGTTGTAACCCAATTTTTGGGAGAAGAATATTAGAATCAGAGTGGTTAAGTGAATTACCCAAAGTCACACAGCTAATATGTAATGTAACTGTGACTTCAACTGGTTCCTCCAGTCTCAAGATGCATACTATTTTAGCTAAATATCCTCCCCTTGGACTGCACTAGGATATATACAATTTTTTTTAAAAAAAGATTAAGATCCAGGAGGTCACAGGTTTTGATAATTTTTATAGAACCATTCAGTAATAGATTTCTGTGGTTTTTAGATCTTCCCTCCCAACTCCCCTCCTTAGGTTTCTTCAGGAGGAAAATCACTGTAATGTACACTCAAAATTCAGTATTCCCATTTTTGCTTGTTATGGTATTGAACATTTCCAATACTAAACTCAAGGAAGTTCTGTTTTGCAAGAATTCTGAAAGCAAACTTGTCACACATTTCTCCTGTGGTGTATTCCGTTGGCAGCATGTTAGAAAGTTGAACTGTTAAAACTGCCTTTAGTTTAGCATAGAAAGAAATATTTGCAACTTGTGATTCCAAGTTGGGGAGACGGTGAGAATGGTACCGCATATAATATGGTGAATTTTAAAAAAATTACCCCATCAAAATAATTGATAGAGCTACCACACTAAAAAGAGCAATGCATTTTCTTTCCCGTGTACACACACACACACACACACACACACACACACACACCTTTGAATATAGCTTTTTATTTCAAAGTCAACAAACAGTTGACCATGTGCCAAGTGCAGGGCTAAATTTCACACACATTATCATTAATGTCACAGAAGATGCTGGGGGCTGGGGACGGGGGGATGGATAGAGGGTCTTACACACATTTTATAGTTCAGGAAAAGAGGAACCAGGGAAGTGACCCAAGTTAACAGTGCTCATGGTGGCCTGTCTGATGGAGCTAGGTTTTGAAGGCTGCCTCAACTCCAGAAGAGAGCTCTTTCCTTTAAACTACATTCCCTTCTTTTAGGACTTAGTTCTGTTATTAGCCGTAAGATCCTGTGATTTCATTTCCATTAATATTGAGGAATTTGCAGAGGGTGGAAATAATCTTTTGGCTTTTTGAAGGTGAATAACACTAAGCAAAGTAAATAAGTAAGTACGTAAGTAAGTAAAAATACTGGCTTACCAAGAATCAAGAGTCATTGCTTGACATTCTGAGTGTTTGACTTTATGAGTATTTAATGACATTAAAGAAATCATGTAATCACCCGTGAGTCACTGTGATCTTACCTATAAACCCAACCAACCAACCAACAATAGCAAAGCTCTGGCCAATTTTGCTTGCTTGCTTTTTTATTGAAGAGCATTATGTTCATTATTACATATCGTGGACATACACAGCATACATTCTTCCTGTTATTAAGTGATTTCCAAAGGCAAGTGTTTGTCTTACAATGATTTTACTTTAGTCTAAAGATCGTGTGTTTGACAGTTTTATATTACAGAATCCAGGGTAAATAAGGGAAGGCTCTTATGGAAACGTCTTCCAGTCAAGTCTGACAGAAAGAAGAGAAAATAAATACCAAGAAGAATGCGTTGATAGAGCAGAGAACGTTACTAGCCTTGTAGGGAGGTATGGGAGAATACATCTCAGTCAAAGGACAAAATCGCTCTTTTCTAGGAGAAAATGCATCTCTTATTTGGGACAGTGCAGTGCGACTAAGGGATATAGCGCCAGGGTATTTAGAAGCCAAGCTGGGAGGGTAGGTTGGGGACAGTTTGTGGAAGACGGGAATCCCTCCAGGTAAAGAGGATATTTGTGTTTAACATATTTCAGATACAGTTGGCTAATTCTTTTCTCTTTTTTTATTTTGTCTTAACTTTTGTAAGGGCTTATAATATTTCTGATGCTATGTTTGGTTCTTTAGTTAGGATTCAATTTGGTGCCAGCCCTAGTGGCCTCATATTATTTGAATATGGCTTTTGAAAAACTCCATACTTGGATGTACTTGTGACATTCAGTCCTGTCTCTGTTGCCCATGGCTGGTCATCCTGAACACACTTTGTTTCTATGCAATTTAGCACAAACATTTTGAGAAGTCTGAAGAATACAGTTTCATTTTATTCTTAGACCTAAAGGTCATTGGAATTATAACATTTCACCCTAGTGTCCTTTAAATGCTGGCTCTTGGGAGCAGATATCATCACTCTTTTTTCTTTCCCTTTCATTTCCTTCCATTTCCTTTCTTCCCTCCCTCTCTCCCTCCCTCCCTCCCTTCCTCCTTTCCTCCTTTCCTCCTTTCCTCCTTTCTTTCTTTCTTTCTTTCTTTCTTTCTTTCTTTCTTTCTTTCTTTCTTTCTTTCTTTCTTTCTTTCTCTCTCTCTCTCTCTCTCTCTCTCTCTCTCTCTCTCTCTCTTTCTCTCTCTCTCTCTTTCTTTCTCACACTGGTGCTTATTTTTTAGGTTACTTATGCTTCCTAAGAGTGAATATTCTGTAGCCTGATTGAAAAGAGGTTTGAGTACCACGATTTATTGGCCTGATGCAGACTTTGCAAATATTAACTCTCCTGAACAGCTTTTTGGATCACAGTGATAATTCTATGTTTAGAAAAATGACCTGATTCTTCCTTCACATGGCTGCATTAGTTAAGAGAAACCAGGATTTGTGTACAGGGTTATTGGTGACGGTGTCTGGTCTGGTTTTTGAGAATTTGTCCAGGTTTAAATCACTTTTGTTTCCGCGTCCCCCTCCCCCCCCCAAGAACATTTCTTTCTGCCTTATTGAGATGAGCTTTATAAAACCAGACCATAGTCTTCATGACCGGTGACTTAGTCCTGGACCAGTCTCACCCATTTTTATTCCACTGTTTTAAAAATGTCTTTTCTCCTTAGCTGATTAACTTCTTAAGAAAATTATATACATACACACACATATACATATGTGTCCACCCTCAAGGTAAAAACACAATGATTGTCTTATTTTTAAATCCACTAAGGCTAGTGTCTCTCATTATTTATTTTTGAGGGACAAAGAGAAAATGGATCCATTTTACAAATAATCTGGGAACCTCAGTCAATAACTTCAAGTACCTGTTATTGAAACCTATAAAAGCTGATACAGAGAATTGCCTTCTTTTGTCTTGCTTCCTTTTAGAGACAATAGGAATACTGATAACACAAGATGGCTGAGAAGATGAGAGAAAACAGATCACATAATAACACCCTCAATAATCTAGACCTGGCTGAGCTGCGTTGTTTTCATGAATTTCATTTTTCTTTCTGCCGTCAAAATCAAAACTTTTGTTGTAGCTGTACATTACTGAGAAAGAAATATCACTTTCCTACAGTGTTTGTAGAGTCTGGACTAATAATAGTTTAAGGCTCTTTGTTCAGCAGCCCATTGTTTTGTTTTGTTTTATTTCTTTTTGAGATACTTTCCTTTTTTTTGAACTGCTCCTTGAAGTAAGCAGGAGTATGCATTTTGATATGTACATCAAGATACTGATGTTTGCATTTTTTCCTTAGCTTATATAACAGAACATTGTGGTCCCTTTAAAGTTTGGATTTGCTGTGTCAGCAAGAGGGAACAAGTGAAAAGTATTTACCAACTATGCTTCCCAGTGGAACTTGTGGGGCCTGCACCATAAATGTAGATACTCAAAAGGAAAGGAACAGAGACTGTACCCATCAGTCCCTAATGACTTTTCTATGTAAATATAATTCTTTCTTAATATTATATTGTGAGTTTTTGTTTTCTAATTACTTAAAGTGGCATACAAGTACAACCATAGTTGAAATATAGAACTGTTTTATTGTTAAAGCAAACACAGATATACAAATTGTTGTTCTCAATGGATCTCAACCAATATTAACCATTAAGAAATTATTTATCATAGCTTTGTTTGTCCTTTTTTACTTTGGGGAGAAACCCTTAATCTTTCGCCGCGGACTTGCTATTTAAACACATTATTCCTAATAGCTTAAATTGATGTGCCTGAGTTAACTTTGTTCTCTAGATCCTTTGGGAGTTCAGACTGCCCCCAAAAGTTGCTTGATGAACTCATTTTTGCTTTTCAGAGAAAGCATTAATTTTATCCTCATATTTCCTAATTTACTTTGGACTTTTTGATCTGTCTGGTCCCCTAGGGAAAATTGAATTTCTCTTATGCAAGACTTTTTGACATATATGGCTTGATTCTAAATGCCTTTTCAGCACTTTTACTGTCCACTCAAGGTAAAGAATGGTGAAGAGAAGGAGCAGGGAAGGGTAGAGAAAAGGAGGGAAAGGGAGAGAGAGAATAGAGACAGACACAGATAGAGATAGAGACAGAAAGACTGAGAGAAAGGAGAGAGAGGGAATGAGAGAGAGGGATAAAGGGAGAAAAGGAGGAACAGGAGGAGGAGAAAGAGTTAGAGGTACAAAGAGAAATAGAGATACAGAGTTAGGCTTCCCACAGAGGGGCTTGCTGGATTTGATACAATCTAGGTATGTATTTTCTTTCAGATGATTAAAAAAATCCATTTTTTAGTACCTCTCTTAAGTACTCCCCTTTCCTACCTCAAGCTTTATATTGGATAGTATTCTTCTTGAATGTTTCATTTTTCCCCCTAGGTTTTTGTATTTTTTAAAATTTTTACATTCTAACTCTTTCTGTCCTTCCTAACATGTTAAAATAATGAGAACAAATAAAAGCCTTAAATATTATAGAGATGTCCTTAAATCTAGTCCCCTCCAGGCATGAGAGCCGTCACATCCAGGGATAATGTTTTGTCAACCAAATATTTTGCACAATACTTTTATTCTGAAGGAAATATAGAGCAGACAAGGAGCTTCCAATGGTGGAAGCAAGGAGCTGTACGCAGCCTTCACGATAATGAAGAGGGAAGCAGGCAAGAATGTATGAGTCTGTATCCCCCTTTGCACTCTGCATTCATAAAGTCTGAGGCAGAGACAATCTGCTGTTATTTGCACTTGACACTGAGCTGTAACATGTCTTCCCTCGTAGCAGTATATTGCTCGAGGCTCAGTAGCATCCCCACTTGTATTCACGTTTAGGAGGAAGATGTAGCTTGGGAGAAAAATGAAATCATGGAAATTGTGAATAGAAGAGTTAGTAAGTGAAAGTGTTGGAGGAGTCACTCCCACTGCATGCAGTGTTCTCAGTGAGATACTTAGTGAGGGGGGTTTCAGGAAGAACACGAAGCAGGGTGTTTTTTCCTGTTTGCTTTACTAGAGCAAAATCTTAGATATCTTACCTTTATTACTCTAAATATCCTGTTATTAAAAAGGTTCTTTCTCTCATCTACAATGCAGTGATAATTGATGACTATAATAATAGTCATGAAGCATTACACCCTACTGAATTTTTTTAATCACTAAAGGAAGATCATGTTAAGCTAAGCATGGCTTTAAATCTCTTTTATTCTAATTCTCTGTAAATTGATAATTACTATATAGTGGAGTGTGTGTGTGTAAAAGAAGAGAAGGAAGGTGAAGGAAATAACAGTAATTGAACCAGGGAATGATTACACATATATAATATTACATACATTTTTGAACAGCCCCATTAGATAGAGATAGGCGTTGTCACTTCTTTACCAGTAAGGAACTCCAGATTCAGAAATGTGAACTCAAAAAGTTAAGTTAACTTAATAACTTACTGTAGTTATTAAGTGGGATAACTTGTATACCTGTTTGACTTTATTTTTATTTTTTTAAAGATTTTATTTATTTACTTGGTAGAGAAAGACTCAGTGAGAGAGGGAACACAAGCAAGGGGATTGGGAGAGGGAGAAGCAGACTTCCCGCTGAACAGAGAGCCTGATGCGGGGCTCCATCCCAGGACCCTGGGATCATGACCTGAGCTGAAGGCAGATGCTTAACCATGAGCCACCCAGGCACCCCAACCTGTTTGACTTTAAAATGCATGCATGCTATTTGTGCTATACCATGTTGCCACTGAATTCTTTATAGTTAGAACTCTTGGCATTTGAAATATGCCAACCGCAGCTGTCTTTCACTCATGGATGATATGGAACACACATATTTGAAAAGAAACATTCAACCAATTAAAAAAAAAGCGAACATAGGATGTGATTTTTCATGTTGCAGGTACTATTTTAAATTGATTTGCTTGAGGTTCCTGAAGCATACACGGCGTACTTCTGTTGCATATGTTCAGATCATATACATGTTCCCAAGGTTACAAAAATTTTTCTAAAGGAAAGAGCAGTTCTAAACAAGATTGTGGATGGACAAAGGAATGGTGGTTCAGTGCAGAGGCAGTGGTTTTGAGTGGAGTGGGAAGCCATTACCTTTAGTATGCTGCAAGGTTGCTCTGACACTGTGCATTTGGCTTCCCATGTGACTAACTCAGAGACACTAGCTGTAGCTCCCTCTCTTTTCCTTCTTACCCAACCACAGCAGGCTCTGTCCTTCCTCCTAGGTGTTTAGGGACTTAGTAAATGATGTTTACATGTGGCTCCAAGAGTTTTTTGGTACCCAGCTGTATAAAGCTCTAGAAAATTCTTCTCAGTCTAAAAATACCACATTTTTTTTTCTGCTAGACTTTGGCAGTGATCGGGTGCGAATTTTGAAATTTGATGATGGTTTCACTCCAAGTTCCGTTTTATTCCTGATGGAGCTGGAATGTTTTACCTTTTTCAGAAACTGTCACTTGTGTGTGTGTGTGTGTTTGTACATGTGTGTGTATGGCAGCAAAGCAGCCAGAATAATTGTCACCTGGATTCAGCAAGTACACAGAAGATTGGGCTGGGGGCGTTATCACCAATCCATACGTAGATATGTTATTTCACTCACTATTAACTCTCCAGAATTGAATGCCTAAAATTTTTTTTCAGGTTTAATGCACAAATCCTTTTAAGTCTCAGTGAAATCAATAGTTTCCATAAGTTAGTGATCCATATTAAGGCATGCAATACTTTAATCACAGAGTATTCCCCTCTTCGTGTGAGAATGCACCTTTGTGATTTAAATGGTATAAGTCACAGGTCTATATAAACTCCTCACTTAGTAAAGCTGGTTTTTCATGATTAGATGTGAAACCCAGCACAGTAGATGTTTCCAGGATGCGTGTTATGGCCAAAGCTTTGTACTGCAGGGAATGTAAACACGAGTAAGACATTTGGCATTCATTCATTCATTCATTCATTCATTCATTCATTCATTCATTCATAGTGTATGGATATGTGCTAGATGCTGTGCTTGCCTATATTTATTTGTAAAGAAGACAGAAATGATCTCTGCTCTCAGGGAGCTTATAGTCTTGGGGAGAGTGGGGGACAAAAGAAAATAAGAAAATAAACGCATTAAAAAAACCCACAAAACTCTTCTGTGAAGATTATCTGTAGGGCATTACTTGATGGAAAGTAATGGGATGGTACTCCCTTTGTTAGGTGGTGAGGAAATATCCACTCGAGTGGATCATGTTCTGTTGAGAATTGAAGGATGAGAAAGAACCACTATGCAAAGCAAAGAGAAGGCGGTGCCATGGCATCTGTGAAGACTCTGAGCTCT